>JAVJGI010000057.1:54837343-54853812 GCA_035590275.1 Ibycter americanus
GTCTAGCTCGTTTTAACTTGTTTATTTGACCATTTGACTCCTGCAAAGCCCCTGACAATAAAGCCTGGTGTCTCCAGGCTGAAACCTTATAATCGGAAGACCTCACTTTAATTCCCAGCCCTGCTACTGTCTTCCTGCCCCTTCTTTGCCTTCTGTTAGTTGTACAACATCAGGATTAACAGCGCTGTGCAGAGCTGTTGTGAAGATGTTGCAATGAATACACTGTTCCAGTACTTTTGCTATTGCTACAGCAGTAGCAGAAGAGTTCACAGGAACAGAGTGGGTAGCACACTGCTTCTGCTGTTGGTTTTCCAAAATGGATATAGCTTGTCCACATGCTTTAGTCATACTCTAGGTTCAGTTTTTTAAGGACTCCTGAGGAGCTGATCCTTTCCTAGCTTGAGAATCCAGTTTCCTGAATAGTAACAAGCGATTTCAATAGCCTTTTAGAGAGCTGGAAGCGGGATTTTTACTGCAAAGCAAGCTGAGAAGATGTGTAAGGTAGCCTGTCTGCTTTGAATGAAGGTGGATTTAGGCCCCCAGTAAGTCTAGATTTTTCACATGCAGTGAAACTATGTTAATAAAGTAGATTTCAAATGTTTTCTTTCAGGAGCTAGGAATGTCTTTTTGGAATGGTGAAAGATAGAAAACATGCATCAGGATTACAGTAGATGTTTTTTTGTGGATGGGTACAAAATCTGTTCTGTAAGCAACAAACAAATAATTGCCTAGGAGAAAAGGAAGTACCAGAATACAGTTTGTTTTCTTACTTTCTCCACTATTCACTTAATGTGTCTGTTAACCTCAGGTGATGCTGCTTTTGTTTGTGTTTGTTTCTATTTTAAAAAATGTTTTCCTGTTAAATGATTTAGTGAAGGTGGATTTTGTTAATTTATCTTAGTTTAATTTTAGCCCAGGCTTTATTAGAATTGACAGTGGCTCAGATTGCAGAGGCCCAGCTGTAGCATGTATTTATTGTATTTTGCCTTTTAATAGATCTCTGTTCCTCTAGCAGGAATTAGATTGTCATGTTTGAGAAGATTATCTTCTAAAACATAATTAGAGCATAGTGGTGCACCAGAGTGACTCACTCTCTACGTGCTTCTAGGGGGAGAAGGTAGGTGATGTCTCAAGATTTCTCTGTTTTCAGGGCTCTGATCAGCATACATTGAGCTATTTTGGAGACTGGAACAGTATTTCACACTCTGTCACCAATGGACATGTTGAAAAATAGCAGGAGGATAAATCACTTAAGATAGGGGGCTTCTGGCAGATGATGCTATGTGGCCAACCTAAGGTTACCGTGTCCCCTGTGGTTAAATGAGTGACACTGGGTTGTGGTAACTTTTAGTTTGAGCCTATGGCTTATGTTGGTGGGTTTGTGCTTAGTGCAGGGAGTGAGGCCCCTGACTGCTGGTGCTGTAGCAGATGCAGAGCCGAAGAGAGGAGCATTTGACAACGTGTGCTGAACACCAGCTGGCAAATCAGTGCAGAAGTCACCTGAGAAGTAACTTGAAAGTACCGCTGAAATCCCTGTATATTTTCCTGCAGGCTTCTTGCAGAGTGAAGGCAGAACACACTGCTCCTGGATGTGATATTTGCCAGATTAGTAAATATGTATTGGGGCTGAAGCAGATTTTGGAAAGTGCTAAGTGGATTAGAAGAACAAGTCCTATTAGTCTCAATGGGATTTGGACTCCTGTGTCCTCTTGCTGCATCTGAAAATCTTTGCTCATTAGGGCTGTCTGGGATAGACAAAAATCTGTGTAGTCTTGGATTTTTGAAGGAGTTATTTAAAGTGCCCTTGTTCTTTTTAGTGACACAGTTTGTAAGAGGATGTTGGGTCTGAATCTCCTCACAGTTACTTTGTCTGTGTTGTGACAGTCCCATCATCAGTGTTACTGCAGAAGGAGCTGTGAACAAGTGATTTTATCAGCTGTTAAGACAGTGAATGTATCTGCTCAGATCTCTGGCATTGAGAAGACTCTTTGCTTCGTGGTGGTTTGGCTTTGCTCTCAGCTGTGTTGCTGTGTAATAAAGATGCAAAGTAAAAGTGTCAGCATGCTTTTTGGCCTAAAGTAGAGGTGAAGGTTATGGCTTGCTTTCCAAGTAAGTGCCTTGCTGAGTATCTCTTCCATGGATTATGCTTATAGCAGAGCCAGCAGGATAGGCAAAGACAGGTGCAAACAAACATCTTCTAGTGATCCTGGGTGGTGGGGTTTTTTTGGCTTTTTAAAAAGGTGTGCTTGGTGTAACTCAAATCAAGGGAAATTTGAACCTTTTACACATACAGTTCACACTCTGTGTTATGATGTAGCATTGTCCTTACAGGAAATAAAACAGGAGGGAGCCTGAATTGGAGAAGAAGAGCCATGGCCTTGAGTTCTGCAGCTTAAATAGTCCTTCAGCACAGTCGTAGTAGCTGATGCTTATTCTCTGTCCTCACTGGACTGATCATGGCCCCAGGTCAAGGAATTGTATTTTCTCAGCTATGACTTTTAATGTTACAAGTAAAAGTGGGTGGGAAATGGTTTCTTTTTCCATTAGAATTTTCCAGGCTATGAAAAGTTCCCTCTGTTTTGAATTATAATATATGGCTGTAAACTCAAATTTACAAGAACTGGACTTTGACTTAGCTGAAAAACTTTGTTAGCTCCAAAATGGCTTATTTTTTAAATTATTATGCCATTATATTTGTTTGTAAAAGTTAAATTTTGTTTTGGAGGTGCTGACTCCCAATGATTTGAGTTGAGGTGAAAGAGGCACAGGATTTTTGAAATGCAGTCTCATTATATAGAGAAACTTAATCATAGATTGACTTTGGAGAACCAGTTTTGAAAAACCTTACTATGACTTTTGGAAAGCTGGCTGGATATGCCTTGTAGTGACTTCCTGGGCTTGTTCTGCAACTCTGATAGCTTTGATTTCCTTCTGCCTAGCAATTCCAAGAGCACCTGTTTGCTTGCTATCTTGGCAGTCATTAAAAGATCCAGCTGTTGTATGCAGATTTCTTCTGGGCTTTCAAGTCATTGGCATGTAAGGCATCAGGGAAAGACTAGAAGTGTCTACCTGTGAATTGCTCTGACAGTCAGTACTGATGAAGGCAATATGAAGTTTATCATCTACACTGAAAGACTTCTGTTTATATTTGGATGTTACAAGCAATTTTGTGGAGAATTAAGAGGTCTGTGTAAATGCTGTGTCATGGAATCCTTTTCTGTCTGCTTTTCTTTCCCATGATTATGTGAACTTTTATGATTCAGGGGAAGGTAAGAGCAGCTTGTACCATTCCAGTCAAGGGAAACATGCACATGTGGTAATACTAGGCATGCTGCAACACCTTGGCAGCAAATCCCATCTGCTACCAAGATTTAAACTTGACTTTGCTTCTGCTCTGCAGCTTCTTCTGCCAGTCCTCTCCTGCAGGAACTTTTCCTCCTGCAGCCTGCTGATTGCTGCTGACAGTGTCAAGCTTCTGGCCACCAAGTTTCTCGTGTGTGGGAGCTGGCTTTGTGGCAGCATGGCAAAATATGGGCAAACTGCTGGTTATCGTTATTCCTTCTGCTGTACAACGTGCTGCCCAGGTTCCATGCTGCGTGGCAACACTTGCATCCAGGTGCTTGTGTGGTGCTGCCTCCAAGTAAAAATGTGGAGCAGCCAGTGCTAAGGATGCAGCTTTAGGTGCTGCGGATGCTGCTGCAGTGGTGGCTTTTTGTGTGTATGCATGTAAGTGTAAGCTTGCTAGCATGGGTGAAGTCTTGCAGCTGCTGTTGTGTCTTATCAGCCTTAGGACTGGTCATCAATGCTGGGTGCATTGCCTACCATGTCTGAGTCTCAGAAGGAAGGTGAATGCACTGCATCCATCTCTCTTGGAGATGTCCTGTGCTGGGGAGCAGTCTCAGCTGCTCTGTCACAGTGCTCTGACATGACATTCAGACTTCCCTCGGTGAACATGTTTGTGTTTGTGGAGCATGCAAGCATGCTAAGGTGAAGCAGCAGTACGATGGGAGGTCAAATGTGTGGAGAGGATCTGAGAAAGACACAGGGTTGAGGGGCAGGGTTTGGCAGAGACTGATTTATCAGGAAGGACTGGTGTACTGGGAAATTATAACTTTTCTCGTGAGAGTTGGTTTTTGGGGTTTTTTTCCTCTGCTGTAAAGACTTGTGGATGGGACCCATGTATGCCAACAACCAATGCAGTCCCTTGGCTGCAGTCACACTTTCAGCAACCTTTTCTGGTTGCAGAAATACATTGTGTAACTGTCTGTGCTGTACAAACAAATTGAGTGGCCTGTGAGCTCTGTGGATATGCACGAATGATTTCTGTTCAGTAACTAAATTAACAGCTAATTTAATGACACTTGGTATGTTAGGTTGGTTTATAAAATAAACTGATTTATTTAATTAATTTATTAAAATAGAAATTGAAGGACCAAGTAAGTGCCTGCAAGTTGCCAGTTATTAAAATTCCTGACTGAGCTGATTGGCAGACCACTTCTGTGGGTACTGAGCTCATATGATGTGGGTGATTTTATTGTCATCAGGTGTCATGATCCAGAGAAAATTCTAACCACCAATATGTAGACAGTCTCCACGATGAAATTATTCTGTCATGTAATAAACAGAAACATTTCAGATTTTGTGGGTTTACCAAGTTTAATGAATTTACCAGGGTAAGTATCTTATTATTTTGGACACTGACTTTCTGCGTACATTTATTTTCCCCATACTAGGTGGCTCTTTAATTATTGTGTGCACAATATTCTGTTCTTTAACCAATTTCAGTTTCGTATTACAGTAGCATCTGGAACTTTTTAAATAGGGACACACAGATATACAAAACAGACTAGAGATTGGAGCAACCTGTCAGTCAGTACATCTCTTGGCTTCATTTTAGTGCTGTTTTCCAGTGCTAGAAAGATCCAGTATTCTGGTGTCACTTGAAACAAGAAGGTTCTGGGCAAAGTAGCTAGGCCTAGAAGATGGGGAACATTGCAGAGATAACTGGGAAAATAAGGCAACAAACATCTTAAGAGAAAATCCTCAAGTGTTATGAAAGTTTAAAGTGGAGATGGACTTGAACAATTCAATTGATACTACTACAGTAGGAAATGCCAGTTTGAGGGACCTTGCTTGGTTTTGTCTGTGTTTTATAATGTGGTTTATAAAAGCAGAGCTTGCTTCCTTTTTGTCTTTGATTTGCCGGACACATTAACTTAGTATTTTACTTGCTTTACTGTCCGAAATGAGCCATTTTTTGAGCGTCCTTTCCTTAACAGTATAGCTCGAGGAGGATGGTAAGTAGATGACGGTTTAGGTGTCAGAGGCTGCAAAACTATCACACGTGCCTTGCAACGCAAAACCAGTGGAAAACGTTAGCAGGCCATTTCAAAGCACCCCCTATGCACTGGGTCCTAAAGGCAGGAGACAGCCAGGAGCTCTAGCTTCATGGCTTTCAGGGAGACCATTTGAGTGGTTCACAGTGAGTTACAACGTGTGGTGGGAGCTCGGTGGTGGGAGGACCAGGTGTGCTCTGCATCCAGGTTCTGCTGAGCACACTCAGCCTTTCCTAACAGCAGTGTGTCTCTCTGTCTCCAGTTACGGTTTTCTTACCTGAAGAAGCAGTTACTTGTAGCATGTGAGCATTTGGCTATGACAGCTACAGACTTGCTGAAGCTCTAGAAACCTAATTCATCTTCTTGTCCAGGCCAGAGAAGTACAACAAAATTGTGCCTGGGAAATGAGGCTAATGATGTCTTAAATCCAGTGGTGGAGACTGTACAGTGACCCTGGAGAATTCATCCCTGCTTTGTTCCTTCCCATCTTAGCTTCCCTCTGTACCTAAAACACTTGCTGTTGCAAGCTGAACTGATGTCTTGTTGTCCCCAAGCTGTGGACCACACTTGATGGCCTTTTCCTTTGTTAACCACCTTTTGTAGGCAGGGTGAACTGTAGTGATGCCTGTCTCCTTCCTGGGGCTTCTTTTTTCTGAACTGATTAAGCCAATTTCTTCATCCTTTCCAATCCTTTGAACAGTCTTTCTTTTTCCCTCTGGACTCTGAATTTGTTTCTGTCTCAGCAGTGTTCAAAACTGGATGCAAGAGTCTGGCAGAGGCCTCGACAGGGATGGATAAGACAGGATAATTACTTCCCAATGTTTGCGTATTACACTCTTGGAAAATGCCTTTTGCAAAAGCATCATGTTGTTGACTCAAATGTTTTTCGTGCCCTGCCACCCACAGATCCTGTGTGATAGTATGCTACCTTCCCAATGATTCCTCACACTTACCTGTGTATTGATTTTTATTTTTTCCTCCCATATTTCCATTTGATCCGTCTGAGATTATCCTTTATTTTTACCACAGTTGCTGTGAAATATTGCTCTGGCTCCAAAGAAGTTCTGAGGATGTTTTTGACGTTGAAATTAAAAACAACAACAAAAAACAGAAGATATGTTTGTCATATTAAATCTCCTTGTACTGAGATAGAGAGCCAGCAGTTCACAATCACTTTTGTTACTTTGAGCTCCTTAGCCTGTTACAGAAAGACTCATTTAGTTTGCAGTGAGGGCCCCTGTCCTGAGCAAACCTCATGAGTTAGCTTGCTTAAGCATATTGCCTGTTTGTAGGTATGAACAATCCTTTGATTTCAGTGCCCTTTCAGTTTGGAAGCTCAAAAGATGTGACAGACTTGAGACCAAATTTTGTCAGAAATGCTACAAATGAATTGTAATTATGCATTCCTTCCATTAATGTAGTAAATCCCATAAGCTTTTGCGGGATAGGAAATATGTATTAAATAGTGTTAGAAAGTATCGAGAATAAAATGAAATGTGGAATGATTATGATGTTTTAGTATACTTAGCTGTACTAGTTTGTGCAGTGATCCTGGACAGAGTGCTTGGATCACAGCATCTGGCTTTTTGCAGTGCTGCGCACAGGTCACAAGCCATGTGTGACTACGGATTCCCCAAGCCATAGTACAGCCGTGGCTAGTAGCACGGGGTGGTATGTGTGCTCCAGCTAAAGTCTGTGTTAGATGTGCATTGCTATATGGAAAGAGGAGCACAAAAGTTTAGGGAGATCTATCCTAAACAGCTGTAGCAGTGTGTGTGAGATCATGGTATTTTACATCTGCAGAGGAGGAGGAGGAGGACTTTTGCAGTCAGAAGTGTTAGTGCCAGCAGCCATCCCAGGGTCCAAGTTCTTGGTGGTTCCCAATGAGCTGTTTCAGCAGGCTTGGTGCATCTGTCCGGTCACTCTTGGTGAAAAGGGAACCTGATGGTAGCATTTGGGCTGTTTGGGGTTTTTGCTCCTCTAAGAGTGTCTGCTTTCTGCAAAGGCTTCTTTTGTGTGTTAGCTGTAGTGCTTGCCAACACCTTTGAAATACATCCCTTTCTCCATTATGGGGTTTTTAAAAAGATCAGGACTGAGGATGAAGGCCCTCATGACAAAAGCAGAGGTATTTTCTTATGTCAGCAGTTAGGAATTTAAAAGACGCTAAGAAAACTTTACCGAAGCAGACGTGGGACTTCTACTGCCCTCTCCTGCCCTCCTCAAGTAGCCTGTAAATGTCTAGCTGCCACTCAAAACCATGGAAAAGTTTCAGAGGACTTTCTGGGTTCAACCAGAACAGTTATTACTGCAGCTGATGCTTTGTTGCTTATGTTCCCTTCCAAATGAAGGAAATTAACTGTACAAATTTGTGCTCATTTAAATCCAGCAATTTTTACTTGACTTGTTAAATGAAGAATTTGCTTCTAGAGTAGATAAAGCCATGAAGTCTAATGAGCGTGATAAGAAAATAGAGTGGGCAGAAGCAAGAACTGTCTGCTGGCCAGATTTTTTGAGAACTCTCCACCAGCAGGTCTGCACTGGTGGAAAGTCCCTTGTGCTGCAGAAGTATTCACTGCACCATTTTGCATCAGGGGAGCAAAAGTTGTGGAGGTAGGAAAGGAAAATATAAAGCGAGAAGCTCTTGAAGGAACAGCTTTAGAGTATCTGAGGGTGGAAGAAGGGCTGAAGCAAGCAAACATTTTGGTTAAAAACCAGTGCTGTTATGGACCATCTGGAAAAAATAGAACTGATTTGTTGGTTTAGCCAGCAAGTTATTGATGAGGGGAGGGTGAGAGGAAACCTGGTAAAACTAACCTTTTCAAAGCTAGCAGGACCAGATGACACAGCACCAAGGCTTCTAAAGGAACTAGCACAGGATACCACGAACTGTTAGCTGGCCTTTTTGAACATTCATGGAGAAAAAGTGAGATCCAAGACAACTGGACTAGGCAAATGTAGTAACAGCCTTTAACAAGACAAAAGCATGTCCTTGGAAGTTGTTAAGCAGTAAATTTGAATTAAAACCATTTTGAAATGGAACAGAACATCAAACGTGGCAGCACTTTTATCAAGCGGTGTTTTTCAGCTATTTTAAGTTTAAATTGAATTAGCCCTTTCTGGTGGTAGAGAATTGCAGGCCATCTTGTGTAGTGCTATTGCAACAATTTCATCAGCAGAGAACAGTCATGCTAGGCTTAAGGTGTTAATTATTTTTATTTCATGATTGCATGGGTCTGGATTTTGATGGCTTTTGAAATGTGCAGTCATCTCATGGACCATAGTCTGATGTCCTTGGATGACTGGTCTGACTGACCACAGTTTAAATAAACACTGAGCTGCACCAAATGCATCCTTGACACAATGTACTGAGGGTTGGCCCAGTGGCTTTTGAGTATCATGAGGTCATTCAAGGTAAAAGATTGTGCTGACAAAACTTTGATGGCCTCTGGAGCAGAATTATGTGATCACTGAGTAAGCTGAAAACATGGGGCTGAATTAACTGGACCATGAGTAAAACTGTACGTTCCTTTCTGTATGCAAAATAAAGGTACTAATAATAATAATTTTAAGGGCCTCTGCAGAGGGGTGATATAGTCCCGGCAGAAGCTGGATATCTCTAGTGGACAGACTCAGAAGGGAATTTTGATTTGGATTGACATTTATCTGATTATCTTTCTTGCAGAAAGAGAACTTGGGAGAAGTCCCATGTCCCAGAGCTGGGCTGGCTTGTCAGTTCCCATAGCTGAGGATAGTGAGTGAGGGAGTTATTTGCCAAAGTGTACAGTTTCAACTTTTGTTTTACTTGGTTTGAAGTGTTTGGGAACATATATGCAATTAGACACACTAGCTGTGAGCCTGGTGTATGACTCAGGTTTACACCTCTTAACCAGTGGTGCTACTATTTTTATGTTTGTAAACTTGCACTTTCCTCATGTGCACATTAGACAAGCAAGCCTCTTGTCAGGTAGCAGTGCTGTCTGCTTCATTTGAAAGATCTCCTGGAAGGGACTGTATGAGGGGATTGCAGTAGAGGCTGCAAAACGTTGGGGTTCTGGGTTTGGTACTAAGCTTTGATGCTGACCAGAGGACATACCAAGGGAGTGAGTTTCCTCCCTTGCATCTCATTCTCACCATTTAAGGATAAGCATTGAAGCACTTCCTTCCTTAAGGCTTCATGTCACCTGGCAAAGCATCAATACTGTCATATTAGAAGAATCTGATACATCACCATTGCAACTCGAATTTGATACTGAAACAGTGACACCTATTGCCATGGAGTCTGGGAGGTATGGGCAGCCTGATCATAAAAAGCAAATGTGATGGCAGTTAGCATTTGAGGTCGAGCACTGAGTATGTGACCATCAGGAATGGACCCTACCCTTCTCCTACCCACCTTTGGAGCAGAAAAAAACCCCGGGAGTGTTGCATTGGGTGAGGTCTGGTTTCCAGCCCACCAAGGGCACTTTCAGTGACTCTGGGGCTTATTTGGATAATCACGCAATAAAGTTGAATGCCAGCAGGTCAGAAACAAGCAGGATGAAAGGGAAGACTAAGTCTGGAAGAGGGGGCTTGGAGTGGTAAAGGAAGGGAATGTATATAGAGCTCAGGTTTGTGCAGTAGAAAGAGGGTGTTCATCCAATGCATCAGAACCAACTCAATGTGCTTATGTAGTGTGAAATCCTATTTCTGAGTGCGAGAAGGAGAGTAGAAACAATTAAGTGAGATTCTAGCAAGTGGTACACTTAAGTTGCAGCACTGTTCAGCTGCAAGACTGTAGCTGGTTAGGACTGAAGTTTTTGGACAGCAGTGCGGATGCAGGTGACAAAAGGCTTTAATGTCCTCTATCCTTGATATTCACGTGTGTACCCAGAGTAGTTTATAGATCACCACTGGGCTCACAGAGATCACAGTGGGGCTGATGTGCAAAACTTTCCAGGGGTTCTGAAACCTCTTGGGAAACTTTAATGTCCTTTTTGCATTAATTCGAAATGGCTCAGCAAATTCTGGAGGTCTGACCCCATTTCAGGTTTTTTGAATTTATACTAGAGTTTGAAATGCTGTTCTGAGGGATTGTGATTTCATTCCTTTTTTTATCTGTCATAAACAGATGTTCTTCTATGTAAGGTTCCCTAATGAAACGCTTGTTTGATGTGAATTTTCTTTTCAACGCCAAGAATGTTTAACAACATGTTCAGTATGACATATTCTGAACAGGATATCTCTGTTGTCCTGGTAGGTTTTTGTTTAGTTGTATTTAATCATGAGCAGTGCAGAGCCTGGAGAACTGGCATAACTGAGAGCAACTCATGTGTGGTACTGGTTGATGAGTGTTTTTGGATCAGTGTTCTCAGGGCAATGTCTAGGAGGATTCCTGCACCAGCAGGGCTCTTGTGGGCTTTTCTTCCAAGATGAAATATTGCTGCATCTGGGAAAAAAATAGGAAAGCGGTAATATTGACATTTCTCTGTCTTCAGTAAGTTCCCTGTCCTGCTCATGTGTAAGGAAGCAAAAGAAACCAAAGATGAGCTTGAGTGAAAAAGCAAGCTTATGACCCTGGGAGAAGAGTAGCTACTAAAAATGAAGGGAAGGTTTGGACCTAGGGCTGCTTTGAAGGGTGAATGAGCACCAAAACGGAAACAGAATCCTGATAAGGTCTGGTGGAAAAATACATCAACATAAGGATGCATTGTGTATTGTGGCATACTGGTGAGTGTAGTTTTCAGGAAGGGCTGGGTTGAGCTGCCATTGAGCTGTGACATGAGCTAGTCCAGTGGAGTCTCTCACTGTTAATGTCTGTGTTAACAGGGTGTCACTTTCCTATTTGGGGAAATTTGCACGGTGGCAAATACCAGATCTCCTGTTCTAAGGAGGCAACTTTTTCTCAAGAATTGTGTCTAGTTAGAAACGTTAAAGATGAAGACTGGTCAGAAATACCAACAGGGCAGCATTTTTCCCAAGATGATAAAATTTAGAGGAGTTAATGAATATAAGAGATTATTTCTTCTGTCTGTTGGATTTTGGGACATTTCTTAATGCCAACTTTATGTTCCTTGCATACGAGTTTGGGGGTAGCATTTTAATCCTTTGATATATATGAATATTAAAAAAAACCAACAAACCTTTAGGAGCTTTATAGGGGGGATACATCGTGTATTTGAAGGGTTGGATAGCTTCTTTTTGTTATCTATTCTGTGTCACAAAATAGAGTGAGGTGGTCTCTGAACTCTTTTATCCTTAATCTGGTGTCACAACACATCTCATTTTAACATGTAGTCAGCAGGGGAAGGAAAATAATAAAGGCCTGTTTTACAGCAGATAGTCTTGGGGTTAGCAGGGGAAATAAGAATCTTTTCTTCTGGCATTGGATGTATTAAAACTGGCACAGGGTTGAAGTTCGCAGGTTAAAATCTTCCAAACTTTGAGAGCAATAGCTTACCTGATCTGTAAGATTTCTTGCAAATCCATTCAACTTAGACAGTCACTTAAAACTCCTGATGGGTCTTTGTTGGCATGCAGCAGTCCCTCTCAAGAAAAAAAACTGAAAAACGAAATAAAAAACCCAGATACTTTTTAACAATAAACAGCCTATCTTTCAGAAGTGCCAAATGCCCAGCAGTTCCCTGATTGCATTGCCAGCAGGTGGGTTTTCATGGGTCTGAAAAGATTTTCATGGGTCTGAAAATCAGAGTATTTTAGATTTTTCCACAAAAGCAGTTTGATGTGTTGGCTAAAGTGGGACCACTGCTCATGTCCTAATGTGGACAGCCAGGGAGGTGAGGGGAGGTGCCATCTGGCAGCAGAGCCAGCTGGCTCATTCTAAGAACATCTTCTCAGGGGGCTTGCACAGCACAGCTGGTGGCTTGTAAATTCCCACCCTACCTTGGAATACACTTATTTTTCTATGTGGCTGAGCTCACAGATACTATGAAGAAGCACAACTTTAGGCCTGTGTTTCACTATGTGAAAATTGTGTCAGGTATTCCTCTTGGAAATCTTTTGCACTGAGAACTACCAGCCTCTGATCTGCCTGAAAACAGCTAGGGACCATTTTAACAGTTCTTGCATGAGGTTTTTCTTGGCAAGTCAAATCTACCGCTAATATAAACTCTGTTTCACCCCTGTACCTTGAAGAGGTCATCTTGCTCTGCTATGCTGCATTTGGAAGCCAGAAGCTTCTCTTAAAGATGCTCTGAGTTGCTTTTGACATAAACACTGGTCAAAGTTGTTGTTCTGTTTAGAACAGCAGCCAGAGTCCTGGCCTAACTGTTCTGTTGAGTGGAAAATGCTTTATCAATGCTGAGTGTTTTATATGGAACATGCATTCCCAGCTGGCAGAACTTCAAGAAAATCCAAAGTATTTTGTTGTATGGTTACCAGAAGGCATACGATAACTGTCTGAGCTTGTTCTTCACATTGCAAGGCTAGATTGTTTACTCTGTTAACTTTATAGTCTTGATTTGCTCATGCTTACATGAATTATGCAAGTGATGTACATCAGTTTTACAGAACGAGGGGGAAGCACTGAAGTCAATGAAAAGTTTCCTTTCTGAATTACTCCATTCCACCAAAAAAAGTGCACAAGAACTGGAGACAGTTGTGTCAGTAGTCTGCATTTCTATGACAGGCTACTTCTAGCAGTCTTCCAAATGAGTGTCAATTTTAGTCTTGAGCTCTCTACCACAGGCCATGCATAGGACAAATGAAAAAATAATCAATGCAGGCAAGAGGGGACCTGTAAGATTATTTTCCTTCATCTAGCAGCACTCCAAAGAGCATCTGTGATTGAGTGAAAGACAACTGACTGGAAGCCAAATCCCAGGTCATCAATACCAAATTTGTTTAGTTTGATAGATAGTTAGATAGATAGTTTAGTTAGACAGAAAGTACTGCTAAATGTTGTACTTGAAGCTGTGGAGATAGTTTGGGCTATGTAAGCTATGTTACTAGCTTACTCCTTACAGTGGCAAATGCAGTAATGTCTTCATCATTTCTACAGTTTGGAAAGCCAACGTGTTTCCTTTCTAAGGGAATTTTCCTGTGAAGTTGTTTAAAAGTTAAGAAAAAACGGTTTGGTTTGTTAACCTCAGTATTTTAGTTTTGCTTCCACTAAATTTAAGAGTATCTAGTGGAAAAGAAGGAAAAGGAGGTGGACTAAAGTAACTCCTATTTTAGTAGAATATTAAAAAAACCAATCAAAGCAAACAAACAAAGCAAACAAAACTAATTGCAGATCTTGAATTTTAAGAGTATAGCCAGTCTCAGCCAAAGGAACCCTAGTTTCAGATTTCTCACTTTCCAGCTGTTGCTCTTTTAATACAGTTTTGAGATGGCTGTGTTAAGTGTCTTGTAAAATAATTAATTATGAAAAAGAAAGATACCGTTACTACTAGCATACTGGTTAGACAGTCCTCTAAACTGGAAAGTGGGCATACCCAGAGAGAAATCTGGATTGCTAGTAGTTCTTTTTCCTTTGGTTAAATGTTCTGATGTCTGTTCTTGACCTGAGTTTATGAGCTACGTGGCAATGCTGATGCAAAACAAGCTGGACGTTGCTAACTGAAGAAATGCTGAGTAGGAGACAGGCAGGTATTCTAAGTGTAATGTGTTGAAAGTCCATTGTTTTGCTTTGAACTTTGGTTCAGGACTGTAGAAACCTGAAAATTACAGAAAGGGCTAGTCCCTAGTTCTATTTGATGAGGTAAAAATGTATCTGATGAAGGTTTGATTTGTGAAGGTTTTAAAAGCAAACTTTCTAATGTTTACAAAATCCTTAACAAGGATGAAATAAATAAAAAAAAAAGTTACTTCTCTAGTAACATGCAAACATGCATCACCCATCCATTTCTAGCACAGAGTGATTTTCTGCACAAGGGTGAACTTCATGAAAGTTTCAGGCATTCCTGCAGCACAAGGAGGCACCCCAGTGAGCACTTAGGTGGAGAGCTTTCAGGGATGAGGTGCAGCAGCAGGTTCATAGCCACGCTATGACCCTATAGAAAGATGGGAGCAAGTTACAGCAAGGTTATGGAAGCATCCAGCTGTGAACTGCAAACTGACCTGTGAAATGGGAACAATCTATTCCACTGCTGGTCTGATTCCACATTCAGCACATAGTGGGATGTTTATTTCTCCTGCTGTCAGTGGAAACATAAAAGCCTGTAAGTCAGTGTAAATTACTCAGGCAAAAGACTATGTATTAATGCAGTCTTACAAGTAAATGAGTTGCACTTCTTCCAGCAGTGCTGTAAGCAGTGCTTCTTTGATTCAATGTTATCTACCATCTTCCTGCATCAAGAGGCAGATGACAAATTCATTCACTACTTCAAAAGTGCCTGATTTTGAAAATTATTGGAAGTCCCTTGTTTTCATAGCTTCTAGTTGGAGAAGGGTGGACTTGTGTATTCCCGTATAAGTCTCAGATAACAACAAAAAACTTCAGCATGTCTTTTTATTTGGTTCTAGAAAGACACTCTCCAAGAATCTGGCACCAGATGTGCCAGGGTGAGTTTGTTGTCAGCTGACCAAAGATCAAATTCTTCACTGCCATTACCTCTGTCAGCATCTGTGTGTCTAATTTGAGGCAGAGTGTCATCTAAGTGCCTTGGGTGAGCTTGCTAGAGGAGAGGTGTTCCCTTTGCTTGCCCTGCTGGCTTTTGGGAACAAAAGTCATAAATAAAACCAAGCCCATGGGAAATCTGCAGCTCTTAGGTAACCTAGAACAGTTCCCATTTCCTTTTGAGTGACTTGTACTGTTTGTCTCTTGTCCTCTGGATGAGTCTCTTGGAAAACCTGTCTCTTCTAGTTACCTGAATCCAATCTTCCTTACAAAAGTGATCCAAGTTTGGGAAGTTGCTCCCTTTTTGTCTTCTTTACAAAAGCTTATTGCAGGGGCGACAGGGAGCATCTCATCTGGTGCAACAGCCCTTAAAGTGACTTAGGTTCTTCTGATGGGTGCAGATAGTGGGTTAAATCTCCTGTTGGTAGCCTGAGCCCATGCCAAAACCAGACTTCTCCTGCCTGTTTGTGCAGGCTGGTGTTTGTAGGGCTTCTCATGGCAGATGGGTTCACTTTTCAGGCTCTGAGAATGCCAGCCCAAACTTTCTGCCTTGAAGGCAGCTGAGGCATGGGCACCAGGCATCTAAGGAGCTGCATCACATCGGAGCAAGGAATCCTGCTTTCTTCTCAGCACTTGGTGTGCTGGACCATTACCATGACAAAGGAGGATTATTGACTTTCATAGTGATAATGTCTTTGATTTGACGCTCGCTTTGATTTGGGGCAGTAGTGTTTGCTGGCCCGGAGAAGCAGTGGTCTCCTCCAGGTGAAGAGCAAGGAGAGAAACACAGTTTTGAGAAGGAGGAGGAAGAGGGAAAGAAATGGCTGAAGAGACTGAATGGAAAGGCATAATAGATGCAGTTAGTCGCTGGGAAGGGCCCAAAAGCAACCCATGATTCCTTAAGACAATTAAAAGCAAATTGTCCGGCTGAGCGATCCCAGAGCAAGGAAGATGCTCCCCCAGACTATAATTCAAGGGGCTGAATGGCCCTCAAAAACTGAGAGCAGAGAGAAAAAAACCCAGAAGATGAGGCAAATGATGGAACAGATGTGAGTGCTTTTGTTGGGAAGACTTGGAGGCTAGCGGGATGGCGATAGGCTAATTTGAGGCGCATAATGCCAGGTTCCTTTCATATGCAGAATAGCACTTTGATCCACTGTGGATGAAAGTGCTGAAAA
This sequence comes from Ibycter americanus, assembly GCA_035590275.1. Lineage (NCBI taxonomy): Eukaryota > Metazoa > Chordata > Aves > Falconiformes > Falconidae > Ibycter > Ibycter americanus. The sequence continues at coordinate 54,853,414 of JAVJGI010000057.1, forward strand.
GTGGAGAGGATGGCAGGGGGTCTTTTGTCTTTGACAAAAAAGGCATCTGCTGGGCTCTAACCCCCTTTTCCCTACCCCCTTAGCCTAGCGGGCCACTCCAAGAATGCTAGCAAAGGGGACAAGTGTCTCCTGACAGCTGAAGAAATCTCCAGGAGGAGAATGAGGCTTGCAGTAATATGTATACCAGAGAGCTTAATCGATTTTTTCCACAGTACAAAAAGGGAGAGAGCTGGGGGAAGACAGAGAGATCACAGTAGAAATGGGAGGTGGGAGGAAAAAAAATCCCTTTCTAATAAACTTGTTACTTTTGTTCTCAGAATACATCTTTTCAGGAGATGCTTTGATGCTAGTATGAATACACTTAATGGAGCAGAGTAGGGTAGAGTTACTGGGCCGGGG
>JAVJGI010000057.1:54854016-54870211 GCA_035590275.1 Ibycter americanus
AAAATTGAAAATTTGTCTTCAACCTTTCCTTCTTTCCTGTTGTTGTCTTAACTCCTTGGACTTACTAGAAAGGAAAGGACTGCATGATTGAATGGAGACCTAGGAAGGCAAGCAGTATTTATCCCAAGCACATATAGCAGTTGCAGATCAACATCTGATCTGGTCCCCGCTTCTCATGCTTTGTTGACTTTCTTCAGCTTTTCACATCTGGGAAACAAGACTGGGATCTGATCCACAGAGTTTGATGGCTGTGGTGTTCCTTAACTATCACTTTGCACCTAGTCTAATGTTTTCTTTGAGAAATAATGGCAGATAAGAGTTACCAACCTCTGAGTCGGACCCACCTCAGAGTCTTTAAATCTTTTCAGAACAGTAGGTTCAAGAATCTTCTTTCTCTTGAGATCCTGACAGTGTTTATCCATTACTATTTACTGAAGATAACCTTCTCACCAGGGCACAGCTTTAAGCAACACCTGGTACTGGAAACAGCTCCTCCCTCTTTACCCCCACACTCTTCTTTCCGCTGGTGAGTTACAATTCCTCCAAGAATGTACGAGCGATGCAGAAATGGAGAGAAGCTATCGCATTCCTTTGAGAGGCTTGACACACAAACTGACACCAAATCGTAATCCTGTGTAGTTGTTCAGTAGGTGTGCCATGATCTCCCTCCAGCAGATGCCACCATTCTGTTCAGGCCAGCTGATGTGGAGAGTATTTTTGGCAATAGCATCTCCTGCCCTCCAGCTGTGCAAAGCCTGATGACATGAGTTACTGTAACTCATTAGGGAGGGCTAACTGTCAAAGACATTGGTGCTTTTTTGATTTCTACCATTTATCATGTCTTGACTTTTCTGGCTCCCAGTGCTTGGGCTGTGGTGGAGAATGGTACACAGGGACTTGAGCTGCTGCAGCTGTTGTCAAAGGAGCTGAGACCACCACTGTCCCTCACAATGCCAAGATGAAAATCCCCTCTCTGGGTAGACTTCGGGTGGTTCTTGTGTGACTTCTCTGTCAGGTGCTATGTACAGTGATAGGATGCAGATCTAGATCCAAATGGAGAATGTTGCTCATGGGTAATTCTGACCTGGCAGGGAACAGCCCTTTGTAATCCTCTGTGCCAAAGAAAAACAGCCCATGCAGTGTCATGCAAACTCACTGACTGGGCTATTGGGGTCCTTGTCAGCCTGCTGGATGGTCTGTCCTCAGGCAGTTGTGGTCAGAACGGAGTGTGGGAGTCTTGGGCAGTGAGCTTGGACACTTTTTTTACTCTTTGAGGTGAAACATGAAGCACCTCATTATGAAAGGTCTTTTGTGTTTCCCCAGCTGGGAAGGCAAGTCCTTTAGCTGCTGCCATCCTGAGATTTCTGTATGTTTCCAGTATCAGCTCTCCCACTTCCATACCAGAAGGATGTATTCTTAGACAAAGACTGGAGAGCTGCCAAAACTGCCTTACCAGGACAGCTCTGTGTCATGCCAGCAGTAAAGGTAGAAATCTGAAGTGTGTGTGGTGGGGTGGGGGGTGAGTTGCCTCTATTCCTATGTAAACATGTGTGGTAATCCTCCATAAGTACAGGTAGTCAGTGCAGTTTTAAACCGTGCTCTTGAGACACATTTATTTAGCTTTTTGCAGTTTACTGTGTGCTAGTTTCTTGTGGCCGGTGGGTGGGCACAAGGAACAAAGATGCTTGTGTGGCTTGACCTGACTGCTATGGTCCAGGCCAGGTCTGCTTGGAGGAGAGACTGAGTCTGTTCCACCTGAAGCACACTGCGAGGGAGGAGGGAAGACGTGTGTGGAGCAGAAGGTAGCATGCAGAGCAAGTGACAGCAGGAGTGCAGGCTGTGGGAGTACAGCGGAGAGAGGAAGATTTGCTTTGTTCTCATGTGTCACCCAGCGGGCTGGTGTTTTCTGCACAGAAGCTAGTTACCCTCCACTGGTTTGTATTCTGATGAAAATCGAATGGTAAAGATTGCAAAGCCTCTTTGATGTACTTACTGTAAATGGAGGCAGAGCTACCTGACCAGCTCAGGAGACCGTCACAGGTCTTATTCCTGCTCTGTGGTCAGGGACTGCCTGGTTATTGTTTCAGAGGCTGCTGAGTCTAGAAAGGGCCATATTGCTTTAATGGTAAATTGTCCAGGCGGATGCTGCTATGGTAGTCACATAACTTACAAACTAAGCCATTCCCATGGAAGTGCCTTTGGCTGGACTGATTGTATGTATGAGATTTTCCTGGCATGACCTAGCAGTCCTGGCTGTAGAAATCCTGCGTTATCAGCATGGATTTGGCCTGTCTCTCAGTGAATCTTGTCTGATCATTAACATCCATTAGGGCATCTCTGTGTGGGAAGCGAAGCCAAACAAATGGAAAATGATGGCTTCTGAGTGCAGTGAGCCCCAGCCTGCATGCAAACTTTTGTTCAGACATAAAGTGGTTTCAATTAGTTTTGTTTACTTCCAAATTAAACTGGGGTCCTTTGCAAGATAGCCACTGGTTAGTTCAATATAACTTTCCTGAGTGTCTGCCTGGAGGTATTCTTTTAATAAGGTGCAGTTTGTACCAACAAAGTGAATTCTTGCCCTTTTTTAAAAACATGAGATGGGAGCTAATGTTGCTATTCATGAACACCCTTCCAGAACTAATGCTAAGTTATGTGCTTTCATATTCAGTTAAATACACAGTGGTTTGGATCCAGACAAGCAGCCCTAGCTGTAGCGGGGACAGTGTGATTCCAGGTTTGATGGGACCTCACCTTTCTGTAGGAGATGGATTGTTGTGTGTGGGTAGGGCAAATTGCAGCTGTTTGTTCCTGCATCTGCCCTGTCCTGTAGTCCCAAGGTTTGGTTCACATAATCTCAGTACATTATGAGTATGCTCACTCACATTTGACTTTCATGGTGTTGATGAATACCTCCAGTTCCAGAGTGCTTTTGATGGTGTTGAAGGCAAATATCCAGGAGGTATTAATTACACAGAGCCCTTGTCAGGCTGCAGAGAGTCACCAGAGCTTGGAAAACAGCCCTCCCAAGAGTAACTTTGGAAATGTGTTTCAAGACCTCAGCAATATCTCTCAGCTTTATGTCTCCTTTAGAAATAAAAGCAATATGCCAGTACATCGTAGGAAAGCTTGTTACAGTTGTTTAGTCTCAGTGTGCAAACCAGTGGTACTTGAGTAAGCGCTGTTTGGGAGAGATGGCAGCATTTTAGTTGCCCCATGCTGACAGGGAGCTGCTGCCTGTGCAGGCGAGTAGCCAGCCCTGCGCCCCACCAGTGTGCCTGCTGGCGCCCCGTGCTCAGCCTGGGCGGGTTCTGGACTTGGGGCAGACTTGGCTCCCTGCCCCTCCAGGGCTTGGTGGCCACCTGCCGCAGTGGCTGGAGCAGCAAGGGAGAGGTACGGCGGTCCCGCATGGTCTGTTGGCTCCAGAGGCCCCTGTCAAGTGTTGCTTCATACTGCTGTGCCGTGCCTTTGAAGTGGCAGCCAGCCTGGTGAGGTGTGCGCTGCCCAGGGTGGGAGGCAGCTGGGGCGGCAGCTCCCTCTGGGTCAGGCCCTGAGGCCACTGCCCTGGGACACCCGTGCTGTGCTGGAGCTGGGGAAGCAGCAACACCTGGAGAAGACCTCTTCTAGTCAAGGGAGTGGCTCACTGTGTGTAGGAGCTGTGGAAGCCACGCTGGTTCAGCTTGGGGTGAAGGGAGTTGGGAGTGTTTGCATTCCTGGGTGAATGATGAGGAGGAGGAGGAGGGAGCACAGGCAGTGGCAGCCCCACGCCTGTGGAGGCCATCAGTGGCGGCAGAGCGCTGGGCTGCTGCGGGCCAGCAGCCACCATCCTTCCCTGGCCTGCTCTGGAGAGCCATTCCTCCCTGAAATAAACGGGGTATGTGGGAGAAGGAGACACAAAGCAGGAAACAACGGCGTTGATGTTCCTGGCGGATGAGAAAAGGCAAACAAGGAGAAGCCGTGCTTAATTTAGGTGGGTGGCTGAGGAGCTGTGGGGGAAGGAGCCTGTCCGGGTGCTGGGGCTCTATGGTGGTCAGGCAGACTGTCATCTTGGGGAGCAAGACTGCCCCTGTTTCAGTCTGCCCCTTTGTATCTTCTGTATTAATCACATCATGGCCAAAACCTCCTGGAGTTACTTGTGGTGAGTCGGTTCCCTGTGAGCAGCCTGTGGGACCTGAGTATCTGCAGACATGAGGAGGCGTGGGTTGGCAACGTGGACTGACTCGTTCGGAGTGGGAGCAGCTTCAGAGAGCCCTCAGCAGGCAGCTGTATGTCTGTGACCTTCTCAAGGGGCGGGACAAGAACTCACCAGGAACTCTGTCTTTTCCTCCCTCTCCCCCTTCCTCAGGTGGTCTTTGCTTTGAATCAGACTCTCTTGCAGCAGGAGAGCCTCCGAGCAGGCAGTTTCCAGATCCCCTATACGACAGAAGACCTTATCAAGCATTACAACTGTGGAGACCTCAACTCCATCATCTTCAACCATGACACTTCTCAAGTGAGTCTTGCCACCACAGCCCTTGTACTACACACATGTCCCCGTAGTGTAACCCCTGTCTCACACTCATCTTTCCTCAGGCAGGCCCTTTACAGACGAGGGCCAAGGGCACATTGCTGGCTCCCTGGCCTGTTGGCTTTCCTGTGCCTCCTGTCCCAGGAGTCTGCGCCACCTCACCCCGTTTTCCTGCATGCTAGCAGTGAAGGCGCACCTGGCTTTACCTTTTGGATGAGTGCCGTGTTTGCTCTAGCATTAAAGCTCTATAAGTTAATCCTTTATTTTCTTAAGGATCCTGTGGCATTATGCTAACTTGGGTATGAGTGAACTTATCGCCAACAGAGAAAAGCAGCAAGCTCTTTTGTGCAGACAGCAACAGAGAAATGCACTGGTGACTTGGGCACTTGTGTAAGGCTGGGCAAGCTGCAAGCTTTTTAATATCCCCTGTCAGTATGATAGTGTACTGCGGGCAAGGCCCAAAGAAGGGAAATGAAGTGAAACAAAGAAAAGATAGATTTAGATTGAATCTTCAGGAGAAAAAAACCTTCTGAAGTCTCATAGACTTGGTTTATGGAGACTGTCTCCTAAGCAGCACAGTGGAATGTAATGCTCTGATCTTTAAACCACTAGAAAATGCCCAGCAGGGACAAATTTGGCCTGTTTTGGCTGTTAGATTAGCTAACCTCAGACTGGGATATCAGGCCTTTCTATTCTTGTTTGTGGGGTACTGCCTAGCAATTTGTGCACATCAATGAAAACATAGGCACTAGCCTCACAGTGCTGAACAAGTGAGTGTTGGTACCTGGGCTTTCCCTGCTGAATAACTATTTTCCTATGGCCTTTTAATATATATGATGCAGTGCTGCAGAGCTGGAAATACTGTCATACTAACCCTTACTTCTCCGGTGCTGAGCTTTGTGCGTGTGTTGTCACCTTTCTGTTCTGCACACCCTTCAGCCTGCACGTGCAGGCAACCTGGTCCTTAATACTGCTTAGCTTTTGCACAGCGCACTTGATTCGTAGATTTCAAAGAGCTTCTCAAAGGAGGCCAGCACTGTAAGAGCATACAGATGCTGCATCACTATTCTGCTGAGGTGTTACAAGCTGCAGACAGCTGGTGTTGCATTGAGGTCCTTGGAGAAAACAGCTCTTGCCAAGACATGCATGTCTCCGGGGGAGCAACTGCCCTTTACTTACCTGAAGGGCCCTACTGCAGAGCAGTTTCCCTCACAGTGGAGCTTGTCTGCAACAGTATCAGCTTATGTTTTTAAGCAAAACTTCTCTGTAAATTATATTTGACCCCATGCTGTCCGAGTAGATGACCCTCTGTGGGCTAAGAACCCTTTGGAAACAGTCTGTAATAGTCTTAGACTGCCTCCAGAGCCTCTTTAGCTGCTGCAGCCTTGCAAGGGAAAGCATCTAGTTTAGTGGTTGCTCCCCAGAAACCACCATTTGCAGGCCCTTTCCTTAGCAGTCCCCATAGCTGCAATGCCTGAAGCTACTTCTCAAGAGGCCAGGATGACTGCAACTCCAGACCCATGTTTCTGTGCACTAGCAAGAGGTCAGTGTAGTGTGCAGCCACAGCTGTCCTGGGGGCCCCAGGGGAGGAAGCCAGTATTTTAAAAGATACTTTGAGGACAGGTGAACTGGAGGTGGTAATACTTTCTTTCCTGACAAAATCTGGCCCTCTTTCATTTGGAAAGTTTAGGGATGTTTTGTTAACTAGTTCAAATTGCACAGTTATTCTTTGACAGCCTGAGGGCTCTGATACCAGTCAAATTCTCTTAGAAGAGTGTAATTATCATGATAGTTATGTCATACCTATGGCAACTTAAGGAAGAGGTATGTAGCTAAAGATAGCCAGTGGCAAATACTTACTTTCTTCAGCCGAACAATCAGTATTTGGGATCTAAAGTGTGGAAAAGGGAGAAGATTTGTTGATTTTGTATCAAAAAAAAAAATCCAGCTAGCTGACTTACGAAACAATACGTTGAGAGAATTGAAGCTCTGTGCATTATTAGAACTTTGCTGAGTAATTTTTTAGCTTTCTTTGGGGTTTGTCTTGCTGGACAATTGCCGCATTCAGTGATGGAGCAAAATACCTGTGCATGATGGCTGCCTGTGAAATAAATGCCCCTGTCATGAAGACTTTTTTTTTTCCCCCTACCTTAGGTCCCAAATTTCATTAATGCTACACTTCTGGCCCATGAACGCATTACTGCCCAAGAGATAGACAGCTACTTCCGTCAGGAGCTCATCTACAAGCGAAATGAGCGAATGGGCAGGAGGGTGAAGGATCTGCTTGAAGAGTACCCAGACAAGAGTTTCTTCTTTGCATTTGGAGCTGGTATGTGATTGAGGTGCCCTTCAACCTGAACACATTCATCCCATGTCTGTTAGAAGCATTTCACAAATGCTTGTCTTAGTTTAAAGAAGTGTTAGTACTTTTACCATGTACTAACACAGAACACAGCTTTACCCTGACAGTTTTACTCCAGCACGAAAACTTTTTCAGTGTAGGAGACTTTGCATACTGAAGAAAAACAGAGCTCAGAGTGTATGCATTGATTGCAATATTTAATAATTATAGAGGTTTTTTTTATATGCATAGCCAAAGATACTGAATGTAACTATAGTGCATACACAAAAGGAATAGCTCTTGGATATACGTCTTTGTGGTTTGGCCAACCAGGGTAGAAGGGCAGGAGAAACACGGAGCTGAGATAGAAGGTAGCAAGTCAGAGGTTGCACCAGTGCTTGAATAAACCTTTCAAGAACACATCCAAAAGAATAACATGCCAAATTGCATGAATCTAAGGGGCTCAATAAATGCAAGGGGAGTGGTGAGGCACACTTCCACCTTTCTCTTCGTGCTGCAGCTCCTTACATCTTTCACTGCACTTCCACAAGGAAATTGTCTACCACTGTTTCGGAGCAGAGCACTGGGCCCAGTTGGGGAAAACGTACTGCATTTTCTGCCTCTTAGCAGCCAGCAGGCATCTACAGGCACAACCAGCAGCACGTCCAACTCAGTGAGGTTAACACCCACACTTCACACTAGGGCTGGATGGAGGGTGTAAGTAGGATTGGTTTGCCATGACTCCTGTCCTTTGCTCTAGCTCCAGGGAAGGGAAGAAGTGAGGATCGGTGTGTGAAATTCGTAGAGAAGTATCACATCCCATCACCGTGAACCACAGGGGCCTTGAGAAGGGGGGAGAACTGAAATTGGTGTTGGGCTCCATGTGTTGTTTTCCAGTCTCGGTAGATACTGCTTTAGTGAGGATGGAAGATCTAGACAAGGCAAGGAAAATATTTACTTAAACATTCAAAAAGCATTGGTATTTAAACTCTGTGAGAATCTCTGCACTTGCAGCGGGAAGCTGTGGTTACAAACTTATCGTAACAAGGGTCCTGTGTGTGACAGCAGGGAGGTAATGAAACGTGGCTGATAATGTCTGTTCAGGCATGCGTGAAGATTGTAACACACTATCTTCCTGCACTATCATTGCTCTGTGCAACTCCCTGTCATGAAGAACAGTGAAGCAGGCACAGGTTGTGTAGATTTTGGTCATGTCTGCCTGTAAGCTAAGACTAGAGCTTTGCAGTACTTTTGATTGCACTTGTCCCTGCTGCTGAACTGATGTGCATTCCTGACCAGCATATATGTCAGCCCTGACTGCCAGTTGCATCAGTTGCAGGTGGCTAGTCTTCTGTCAGGAGGCTAGTCACAGATGTTGGGGCTGCAGTAACTGGGTCACAACTGAGCAATGAGCAACCCATGCAAACAGACAGTTGTGGGTGCAAGTGTCACTCTGAGTCTGCCCTGTTCCAGGAGCAGAATCCTTTGAGAGAAAAGAGCCTTTTCCTGCACATAGCCCCTGAATCCCAGCAGCTGCGTTGGACAAATCACATGTCTTTAAGATGCTTTTGTGTCATTTGTCTCCTTCCATCAATTTCCTTCTCTTCCCACTCTTCTGCCCCAGACTGTCTTCATTGTCACTAGTGTGCACAGCTCTGCCCCAGAGCCCAGAAACACTACAGAAGCAGGACAGATCCCTGTCCTTCCCAATCTCTCTTGTTTTCAACCTTCGTGACAGTCCTACAACCCATACCAGGCTTTCTGAATTCTTGCTTTCCTCCTTCATCTTATTTTCCTTTTCCCAGTTGTCCCCTTCTTTGTCCCCTGATTGACCCTTCCAGTAGAACAGAGTTAGGATTCATCCAACACTGTTGTACTGCAGCACTGCCTGGAGCCTTGGGCCTATATGAACACCCTTGATCTGTGACTTATGTGCACATGGCTTGATCTCCAAGCAACATGCGTGGTCTTCTTGTGCTTTTCCATCATACTTTTGAATCCAGACAGGTTCTCTGTCTTCTCTGGGGCTCTAGATCAACTTTGAAATTGTCCCCAATTACAGTCTGGCTTTGATAGCAGTCTGGCCTCTATTCTCATCTGCCCAAAGGACAGTGCCAGCCTCCCACTTTTAGCAGCACAGTTCCTCATTATCCTTTTTTCTTGACTGCATGGGCATTTCTTGTTTCTTTTTTTATTATTATTTTTTGTTTTGTATTAATTGTCTAAATGAGAAGTAACATCACAGGATATAGCGCAGAAAACAGATGCATTTCTACACAGTTTAGAGGTTTTGCGAGTGCACATTACAAATATGAGTGCATGCTTTTCTTGTTTTCCAGCAAGCTAATTTAGCCTTTTGCTTCTCAAGACTGCTGTATGTGATAGATAATTATGCAGAAGATTTTTTATGCCAGCCAGCAAGGAAGATGAACAAATGTCTTGGGTTCAGTTTGGAGCACTGCTTGAGTATTGTACAGTTGTTAATTACTGCACAAGGGTTCTGGGAAAGCGCTTGCACAAGGCAGGTTAGAATGAGCTGCAGGAGAAGAGGAGAAAAGGAAAGGCCATAGGAATGCGACGAAATCATCACTGTATTGTGGCTTCCCCTCTTCTGGCCAGCAGTGAAAAAGGTATCTCCCAGCAGTGCCTGATAAACTCCAGGACGAGGTTGTATTAAAAAGGTAGTAGGATGCTGAAGGGTCTCCAGATTAGAAGGTAGAGAAGACTTTTAATTTTTTCTTCCCAGATTTTTTTCACCCCTTGATTTTTTTTCTTTTTTAATTATTATTATTATTTTTAGAAGGGCTAGGCTTTTTGTAAGGAAAGTTCAATTTTTTCCATTAACCAAACACCACTGAAAAAAACACTTTTATCATCAATTATATCCAAGCAAGGTCATGGTTTGTGTGTGGCTGTGGTATTGCAAATACACCCTCTTGTTATTTAAATTACTCTTTTATTTTTATTCTTATGGAGAAAAATCAGAAAAGATTGATGATTAATTTTATGTCCCAAGTGGGTTGATGTGGTTCAGAGATGTGTAATACATTGTGCAAAAAAAGCTCCTATCTTTCCAGATCTTAATACAGCTGCAAGGCTATAGAGGTTGATTTCTTATAGGGAATTACATGTGGTAATTTGGAGTGTGATAGATTTGATCGTTAGATCCAGCACATTTTATGCTTTTACTACATTTTAACAGACCAGAAAACACCCCCTATATTCTGTTGAAAACATTACACAGTCAGAGCTCATTTCTGGAACTATTTTTGCTTGGAAGTAATTTAAGCTTGCACAAAAGTGGAGAGCTAAAAAATAACAGATTTTGCTGAAACTATCCAAAAAGCTTTGCTTCTGGCCAGAGTGCAAACCTGGAAAGTTTCAACCCAAAATAACTTTGAGGGAATTAGAGGGAAGTATGGGAAGAGAGAGATGGTAATGCCAGCGGCATTCCACCACGTTCAGTAAGTATTTTATTTTAATCGTAGACAGGCTTTTTGATTGGCGGCACTAAAGTTACAAGCCAGACCTACTGCCTCTTGCCAGTGGAAGAACCTGTGAAGCAAAGCCAGCTATAATCTCTCACAAGTAGTCTTCCTTCTATATGCATTTTTAATTTCTCTGAACTGTAAGTGGAGCATTCAGCATCTTAATGCTAAGCCAAAGTAAGTGATGTCACATGTGATTCCATAGACAGCCAGCTAGATAACACTGTGGGTTTCTGCTTTGTCTAAGAGGTGCATGTTGACATAGAGAGGGCTGCATCACCAGTTGTACAGGTCTTAGAAGGGTGCTGCCTTCTGACTAAACCTTCACAGAATCACAGTATAGTTGAAGCTGACAGGCATCTCTGGATGTCTTGTGGTCCACCCTTCTGCTCAGAGCAGGATCATATAGAGCAGTTTTCCTAGGACTGAGTCTGGTCAGATTCTGATTATCTGCAAGGATGGAGATTCTAGAACCTCTCTGGGCAACCTATTCTAGTGTTTAACCGCTCTCACAGTAAAGAAGCTTTTTCTTACATTTAAGTGGGATTTTCTGTGTATCGGTTTGTGTTCATTGCCTCTTGTCCTTTCATGGGGCACCACTGAGAAAGGTTCTGCTCCATCTGTTTTACAACCTCCTATCAGGTATTTATACATCAATTACACCCCCTGAGCCTTCTCTTTGCCAGGCTGAACAGTCCTAGTATTCTCAGCCTGTCTTTGTGTGACATGTTCTAATTGTTCATCATCTTTGTGGCCCTTTGCTGGACTCTATCCAATAGGCCCACATCTCTTTTGCACTGGGCAGCCCAGAGGTAGACACTGGATCCAGATGTATGCCACCAGGGCCGAGGAGCAGGAAAGGATTGCCTCCCTCATTCTCTTGGCAGCACCTCTCCTAATGCAGCCTGGGAGGCCTTTGGCCTTCTTTGCCACAGGGGCACATTGCTGGCTCAAGCTCAACTTGATGACCACCAGGACACTACATCCTTTTCCTTCAAGCTGCTCTTCAGCCAGTTGGTGCCTAACCTATCCTGGTGCCTAGAGCTATACCTGCCCAGGTGCAGGACTTGATTTGCTGAACTTCATGAGCCAGGACACCCTCATCATATATCCATACCGACCACTCCCAGTCATCTGCTTATCCCTAACACATTTGGAAATGGTTTGCAGGATAATTTGTTCCATCACCTTCCACAGGAATAGAGGTGTGGCTGACCAGTTTGTAGTTCCCCAGATCCTTCTTCTTGCCCTTCTTGAAGATAGAAGTAATACTTGCTTTTTTCCAATCCTCAGGGACCAGGATTTTAAAGATAATGAGAGTGGCCTCACAGTGACAATGGCAAGTTCACACGATGCCTCTGGGTGTATCCAACTGGAACTTGTACATGTCTCTTCTGTTTAAATGTACCTTAAACTCATCCTTGTCTACCCAGGGTAAACCTTTTCCCTGTACTTTCCCTCTATTCGTAGAAACCTGAGATTCCTGAAGGCTGGTTTTACCAGTAAAGAACGTGAGACTGGCACTGAGTACCTTGGCCTTTTCCATAGTCTTTGCCATCATGTCTCCTGCCCCCTTCAGCACTGGGATGAAATTTTTCTAGCCTACATTTTCCCGCTGAGGTATCAGTAGAAGCATTCCTTGTTTCCCTTTATGTTTCTCACCAGATTCAACTCTAGATGGGCTTTCCTTCTGCGTGGTCACTTTTATTCCAGGATGAGCATGGCTTATTTGCTTTAGCTTACTTACAGTTTCAGCTGAAGGTGCTAAAGAATATGAGGAGAGGAAAAAAAAAAAAAAAGCATGGGATTTTTTTTATATGCAGGAGGAAGCATACTTAGTGGCATGAGATCCTGAATTTATTGTGACAGTCAAGGCCTCAGGTGAAGCCAGAGTTTCTAGGAGCCAAGTTTAAATTCCCTCCAGTATCTCCTGCCTCTTTGAACAGCTGAGAAACTCCAGAAGTGCCAGCTCTGGAACAAAAAGTACAGGGGGAACTAAGATGCCTTATATCCCTGTGGATGAAATGACTGACTTCACTGAGAGATGGTAGTTGATGTGACAAGATTAAAAGGACCAGCTTCTGAAGCTGTAAACACTGGCAAATTCCTTTTTCTCTCAGAGCTCCTTTTTCATTGCTGCTCCTGAAAAAAAGCATCATTCTGAGGCTTTAAAGTATGGTGCATGTTGGCAAGCCACCATTAACACTAAGAAAAGGAGGATGGTGGTGAAAAATTCTTCAGCTACTATTTCTTCTAATTACTAAAGGAAATAATGCATGTGCTTATTTAGCATTGCTAAGGCTGTATGGATTCAAACTTCCAAGGACTAGCTGGGTTTTTTCCCAATCTTTACTACCCTGCCCTTTGCAACACCTCCCAGAAAGAATTGTTGTGAGCAGACTGATGAACCAATATCTGAATTAGCAATCCAGCTAAGATCTCCAGATCTTAGCCATCTTCCTCCCAGCAGCTGAGTCAACTGATACTTGCTAAATTAAAATTAACTCATGGATGATTGACATGTGATTCAACAACACACAGAAGAAGGATTTGGATATCATTGTAGAAGCATAATTGACCCTGTCTGAGCTGAAGATGGGTGTGTAACCTACCATCTTAGCCATCTGCGCAAGGAAAAGAGAGAACATGCTACCACATATGGTTACCCCAGAGTCTGCCATAGTCCACCAGATGGCTTCTTCGAACTTCTCTGGGTTTTGAGGCAGCCCTTGGGATGTGGGAGGTTGGTCAGTTATGTGTCAGTCTTAGATGCCAAATGCATTGGATTCACAGGCATGTCTGATGCCTTTTCCCTTACCCCTTATGTCATAAAAAGCAAAAAGAAAAAAATAGATTTCCAAGGGAAACTGGAATTGTGCTGAGTCTCTGTCCTGAGTGGTGTGTTAGGTGGTGGTGTTTCCATGTAGAGCTGTTCACTGTTACTTGAAACCTGCTGTTCCATCTAGCATTTTTGGATGGGAAATTGTGCAAGAGGAACAAGATATATTGTCTCTGGAAAAGAAAAAATTGGAGAAAGGACCTGTCACCAGTGTTTGTAAAAATAGTAACAGTGCTAAGCCCAGGGTGTCTCTTTCCACTTTGTGTAGGTGTTTATACCTGTAAAACAAAACCAAACAAAAACCTGCCATGAGAATATGAAAGTTGCCCAGGTAAATGGGACATCAATTTGCCCTTGAGCCTGCCATCAGCACATTTAGGATGGGAGATGTGGGTGTACACAGGGAATGTAAATTTATCTGTGCATTATATAAAGGATTTGAAATGTTTAACAGGGAAGTTCATGATAAATCCACAAGAAGCTGAATCTTGGCAGATCCTGGAAGAGGAGGGCAGGGCAGGACGAGAAGATGAATCTTGTGGGGCTATATCACTTCTCCCTGGGCACAAAGGGCTTGCTGATTGCCTGCTTGCTTCTTATGTCTCAGGAGTGCAGCATCATTTTAGCCTGTTTGGTTGGGAAACCAAAGTTTGGTTGGGAAAGGCTGAGTCCCTGAAGGTGTGCCTGTACCTCTGTAATCTGAGAATGCCAGATACAACCCAGCAGTTTGAGACTGTTTTCCTGAGTAGCCTCTTTGAGTCTGCAGAATGCTAATGACAGGGTTTATTAGAACAACAACCCCTGAAGGGGATAGATAATGTTGTGTGGAGGCAGGATCCACATCCAAAGCCCCAGGGTTCACATGAAGGGCATTCCTCCTGGCATGTCTGACACATGAAATAAGGAAAGCTTGGCATTTCTGCATTAGAGGCAGAAACTTCTGTTCCAATTTATTAGTAAGTACAACTGTTAAAATCAGCCAGGTCGAACAACTGTGTGCTGTTTCTGCTCAGGTACTGACAGTGTGGTGACCATCAGCTGCTTCTCAGTGCTGCAGTTTATCTATTGCTACCTTTAGTGGGCAGCTACAATAGGAAAACTTTCATCTTGTATTGTATGTTTTAAGGTAGTGGGAAGCAGTGGGGTGGACTGAGAGCAGGTCCCACTGCAGAGGTGGCTATGAATACTGCAGCTCAGACATAGCATTCATATTTCCTTCCCTTACTGGTAATGTAATGCTGGCTGCTAGCATAGTTGCCTACGTGAGAGTCTGCTTGCCTGATCAGACTCGAGCTTCAACAGTGGAAAACTCTTGGTAAATGGCAGTGCAGATGCAGCCCCAGTGGCTGCCTAAACAGAAGCTGTTCCTTTTGACTCAATTTTTACAAAATAAGTGATACAGAGCTGTAATTTTTTTCCTTATGTTAACTTTGCTGTAAATTTGACCTTATGATCAATGGAAAACCCTTCTCTAGCTTCAGTTATCAGTCAGTAGTTATCTGAAGGTTTGACTTTGCCCAAAGGTAAAAATGGGAATCCCCAGGACCAAAAGTACCTGGGTCATATGTTTATGAGACCTGGTTTTTGACAGAACTTGGATGATAAGGGTGTCTTGGTGTCTTTCACAAGAAAAAATGCCTTCATTTGGCTCATGCAAATTGTAACTTCATATGGTTCTTTTCTGTGGTACTAGGCAATTTTTCCCATGTTGTGTAAGTCCTTCATCTTCAACTATTCTGAGAAGGATTTCATGTATACATGATTCTGCTACAGACAAATGTGGAAAATGAATCCTAGTGATTCCATATAGGTGAGTTAATTAGCAAAGCACATCACTTTGAAAGAAATGGAGGGTTGTTTTTTGTTTCCTCCTGAGTGAATGCAGGTTTGAGGCACCTTTTTTAAATTTCTCCATGTTTAGTGAAAATATCTTCTGGGGCATAGAGAATACCACTGTTCCACAGTCCTGCCCACCAGATTTCCTGCTTTGGTTTGAGAGTGGCTGAATCCACCAAGATTTTATACTAAAAAAGAGGTTTGAAGAAAATCATGTTTTTTGAAAACAAACACTTGACCTGGCCTCAGTGGAGTAAAACCTCCACTTCAGTGTTTATGGAGTAGTATTTTTTTAGTATTTAATCTTACAGGTAGTCACAGGAAGGAGTATGTTTGGAAGTCTTCAGTCTTAAAAAGATTGGAGGGCAGAGGAGGGCTGCTTGCTGGGGATTTGATCTACACACATGCAAAAGTATTGTGAAGCAACATCCTTATACTCCCACACTTAATGTGAATTTGGGGAGTCTTTAGGCTGATGTACAATACCCCTAGGGCCACCCCCATCACCTTCAATTTTTGTCATACCTTTCTCCTGGCAGCATTAAATCTGTGAGAGTACCATGCTTTTGGTCCTTTGGTTTGTGTTCTGGTACCCAAGCTTTTCCTGACTTGGAAAGCAAGAAGGTGGTTTATTACCTTTACTGGTACATGTTTTCTCTTTGAGAAGCTGTTTTAGCTTAGGTGGCAGATCAGGAATAACAGCTACTTTATCAATAACCTCTGTCTTCCATACGTTGTTTGACTGATCCTGTGTAACCGCACAGGACTTCCTCCCTCTGATTCCAGGAGAAGTGAAGTGTGAGCTCACCTCACCTCGGTGCATGGTGCTCATGCTTGAAAGCAGTGTCTTTCTCTTGAACAGTGTGTGCAAAGGCATGCATTTAAAAGAAACTAATCTGTAACAGTTGATCACATCACCTGCTTTCCTTCTTTTGCTTTGGATCATATTAAATACTTTGTCTAGCTTTTTTTCCTCCATAATTTTACTAACTGCATTAAAATGACTCTATGTTCTGCATCCCAACATGTAATTAAAAAGTATAATCACATGTATGCATGAGGCAAAGTCATAAAATTTGCCCCTGGGTTTCTGAGCACCAAGTACAGGCTTCTTCAAGGGTGCTCAGCTGGGAACGTTTGCCACTGCTGCTGTTGTCAGCCTGTATAGGAAATTCTCTGCAGTTTTG
>JAVJGI010000057.1:54870221-54898176 GCA_035590275.1 Ibycter americanus
CTTTTCTGTGCTTGATATGGTACGACTATGGTATGACTGCCTCCAATATAGCTTGCCAAGCTCCGTCAGTAAGACAAGGTTAGAGTTATCTTTCTCTACTCACTTAGTACTCTGTGGAAGCAGAGTGGGTCACTTTGTGGTATGTGTGAAAAACGGACTTTGCCTGTCATTCACAGAGCATAAGCTGTCTCTTATGCTTGTGCCAAAAGATTAAACTAAGTAGAGATATGGGGATAGGGAGGAGCATCCTTTTCTTTCCACAGATTTGCTTCTATTTCACTCATTTCAGCTCCTTTCAGGGAATAACAGACCATGGAGTGGGATGAAAGATAATTCCTCTGTAAGGGTTCTTGCCTGTGAGGATGCTGTGGGTGGTGATACCACATGACTAATTTTTGTGTCTCCATTCTTAGTCATTGTGTCCTAAGAGATGAGTCTTCCAGGAGCTCGTTTTAGTTTTGCAAGGTACCTGATGTCAGTAAGGATCACTTTGTCCACCTTATGGGCTGATGAATGCTAAAGTGATCTGGACCTGTGGGAGAAGTAAGATGTCTGTTTTGCAGTTTGAATTCCATCCAATGAAATTGTTTAAGAGTACACTGCATTCTCTAGGTCGTTGGCTGGATCTGCGATACCTGAACTTTCAGCTCTTGACTGCACATACCTGTGGGACTGACTTGGGCCATGCATGTCCAGAGAAGGGTGACGAAGCTGGTGAAGGGTCTGGAGCAGAAGTATTATGAGGAGCAGCTGAGGGAGCTGTGGTTCTTTAGTCTGGAGAAGAGGAGATTCAGGGGGGATCTTACTGTTCTCTACAGCTACCTGAAAAGAGGCTGTAGGCAGGTGGAGGTAGATCTCTTCTCCCAGATAACTAGTGACAGGACAAGAGGAAATGGCCTCAAGTTACACCAGGGGAGGTCGAGATTGGAATTAGGAAAAGTTTTTTCACTGAAGGGGTGTTGAAGCATTGGGACAGGCTGCCCAAGAGGTGGTGGAATCACCATCCCTGGAGGTATTTAAAAAACACATAGATGCAGTGCTTAGTGATGTGGTCTAGTGATGGACTTGGCAGTCCTGGGTTAATGGTTGGACTTGCTGATCTTAAAGGTCTTTTCTAACCTAAATGATTCTATGATTCTTTGTTCTCCAGGCCATCAGGAATTTTCCTTTGCTTGGCTTGCATCCTTTGAAGGAGCACTGGCAGTCTGGAACCCTTCTCCATGGCTTTGTTGGCTCACAGACTGTTACTGGAGGATACTTTGATTACTGAAAGGGTAGTAGAAGAATCCTGCCATAGGCATGACATAGAAAGGGATGAATTGTCCATTGTGCCTTACAGTTAAGTGGAAATTTTTGCTGAAGTTTCTCTTTTTTTGTTCATGGATAGCATAGTCAGCAGCCTCATGTCATGCCCTTTTTGCAGGCCAGTATCTCTAATCCAGATACCTACAAGTGTCCTGTTCACCCTCCTGAGGCATGTTATATGAATTTATCTATAAAAATCTTGGAAGCAGTCTAAGAAGAATGATAGCAGATGATCATTGCCATGGGTATTTGCAAGAAGCTTCTAAATAATAATAAGATCTGTACCTCTAAAACATTGAAAATACTTTAGTGACCCATAGAGTCTCTGGCACAAAAAGCCCATATGAGCACTCCCAGCCCAGTCAGAGATAAACATCCTACTTTATGATGTCCCCAGTGGCTAGAATGGTTTGTGCCGTTTTGTGGTTGCACTAATATGATCACGTGCTGTAGCTGTTCCCACCACTTCCTGGAGGCCAGCAGTCCAGATCAGGTTTCCTAACAAACAGTTTTGTTGTTTTACATGTACATCCGGTGATTCATTGTCTTGGGATATTTGTAGATGGTGAGGTCCTGGCATGTTTCTGGGGCTCATGGGAAGTGCTGTCTTCCTACCAAGGAAAACACAGCAGACATAAAGAATTACGTGGGCTTGGGGGTTTCCTTTTACATGATTCTAAGAGAAGGCCAAGGAAATTTGTGTATCAGCCTGGAATTGTGGGTTTTGTTGAAATTCAGAGGGGAGCGTAGTTTTCTTCAGTCTTACAGTCTTGCTTTAGATGAAAAGTAACTATTCAGGAACAGAAACAGAACTTCTGTTGTGCAGTATCTCCTTGTTCATTCAGCCTCATGATGACTCAAACTGTCAGGAGCCCCTGCTGAAACCCACAGTCCTCACACAGTTACCTAGATGAAAACACCTCTGCAAGCACTAGCAGTAAAAGCTGCGAGCAGGAAAAGTGGATTTCATGGCAATAGTTGTAGCCTGCATTCTGCAAGATTGGGTATTGCTACTGAGGAAGGTCAGGAGAGCTCAATGCATGTCCACAGGAGTGTGTGGACTAGTCTGCAAGTGCACATTAGTCAAAGAGCATTGTTGTTTGAGCATTTTGCCTGTTGTGGTCCCTGCATGCCATCTCCTTTCAGTGCAGATTAAAGGCTGGAGTCTTATTGACTCTCCAGTAGAGTGCATGGCTGAGCTGGTGCACACAACAGCTTCTTAGTTTCTCTTTGAGCTTGAATACAGAAGGATAGAGATTCATGGCTCCCCACCCCCTACCAGAGTAAATTGACCTCTCGGAGGCATCTCTTCACCTAGCGGTACAAGGATAATGCAGGGCTGTGTACAGAAAGAAAAGAGCAGGCTTTCTGATGGAACAGGGCCCGGGGCTTTTCTTTTGGGGGCCATTCAAGTGTGTTAGGCTAAAACAGAAGACAGGTGAAAGAGGCCTACTCCCTGTCATGTGACTTTGGACAAAGTCTCACTTGCAGCGTAGCTGCTTCATCTTAAACCTTGGAGTCATTATTTCTCATGTTTCTTACAGCTGCTTTTGGTGATCAGGTGATCAGGTCTCTCACACACCACCAAGCTCTTTCTGTGACTATTCCCAGAAAAGAGGCAAAAGTGCTGATGCAAGAGAGGCTCCTTGTTGGGTCCTGTACCTCAAACCTCACCCTTCTGTCTTTTTTTCATTTGCATCTAGCTCAGGTAGAGCTGGGTCCTCTGGGCCCCAGACCAGCTCTGTCTCATGGAACACAGTAGCCCACCTTTTGGACAGCAAACAGTGACATCACCTAATCCTTTTATGTACCTAGCCTGAGGGGCTCACGATTGATCACATCTTGTGAACAATCTAATATCACATGCCTGTTTGTATTTGTATGCATCTGTTTTACACGTATCTGTTAATTTGGTCTGTTCTCTTTTGTACAATATTGGCACACCATTTTTCTTTCACAGGCAGATATAACTCGTTGCATCAGCAACAATGAGCAAAGGGTCCCTGTGAAGGCCTGTACCTGTGACTAGGGTGTAAAAGGTATTCTTATCATCCATCAAATGAAAAAGAAAATTATGGCACAGCTTCAGGAAATCGCTTGAGCAGGTTGGCTGTTTGAAATCCATGTGCTACAGTAATTTCCTACATACCAGCCTAAACCACTGCTCTGAGCAAGGGTAACTGAAGATCAGTGGAGGGTAATGTGGTTGATGGTGTGATGTGAATGCATGAGACTGTAACGTCTTGAACTGACATGAGGAAAATTTTCACACTGTAAATTGCCTTATATATTGCTTATCTTTATGTCTTGTCCCTTTCCTCCTGAGGGACTTGGATTAGGAAAACGTGAGTTCAGGGCCTTGGCACGGCTTTTCACTGATGAGGATGGGACACAGCTCATCCAACATTGCCTGCATGAGATGGATACGTAGTCTGAACTTTCTATATACATTGCCTCTATCCTTCTCAATAGAGAGTCAGTTCTCTAAAAGTCTAAGTCGTCCTACCTCACTCTCACTTACAAGGGGTGGATCACCCTTTGGAAGCACCCCTTTCTTCTGCTGTCGGGAGTCAGGGGAGGAGGAGTGGTGAATCCCCTCTCCCCTTCCCTTTGCACATACCTCTCCTCTCTGTTAAAGGTGGAAGACAGCAACTGGGTCTAGCACCTTATATACCTAGTGGTGGCTTTCCAGTGGCTAATTTTACTCAACTCCAATGTTTAGTTACAGTCATTTCTGTTCCCTGCTGCATCTGGTCTTCTTGCTGACACGAGGAAATCCTCAACAAACTGCATGTGGGGCTGAACCATTGGCAAGTGACAGGTACCAACAGTATTAGGTTAGGTCCATATAATGGGACATTAGCTTTACTCTTTCTAAAAGCAAAAGTTAGACCAAGGAGCTGGGGAAAAATCCACTTACTAGGTGAGAAAATATGGTACCCAATGGGTGTGTGTTGCAGTGTTTGGTTAAAATATTTCATTTGAGCTAGATATGTTTGTGTTCTTAGACTCTCGGGGAAACTTCATCTTGATAAATACCTGTGCTCAAATGAGCCCTTTGCTGTTGTGGCATGAGAAACTGGAATTTTGTGCTCCCAATTCATTGAATCCAATTTGGAGTGAAAAATCATAAATCCCTTGGGTTTAGTCCCATGTTAATCTCATCACCATTGAACTTCCCTTTCTATCGCCTTACATTTCCTGGCTACTAGAATAATTCTGGTGGTTTTATTGTCATGTATTTATGAATAATACTAGTGGAAAACAGGTTTTCTGAAGTTTATTATCAGTTTTAGCACTGCTTACATCTACCTATAGAGGCAAGAGATCAGTCTAATAAGTCATTTTCTCAAGCCTAGTTTTAATTAATGTAGGCCGTTAAATGAACAAATGTTTTCAAGAAAGCTAGATCTGTGAGGGACTGTGGAAAGCCTCTGTTGTCCATCTGCTTCTTAGCAGCCTTGTCTGATGTGTTAGAGTTATGATGAAAGTCAGTCAGTGTGCAGAGCATACAGTCCTTCAGGAATACTCCTGCATCCTTTGAGTAGTCATTTATTCATTATGCCAAATTATGGGCTGACCAGCCACCACAACTGTATGGAAATGTAGTGGAGACATAAATAATAGGGGTAGAATTAGGGCAGAGCTAACTAAGTCCTTCCAAAACTTTTGTCAACATGACTGAAGTGGAGTTTCTGTCCTCAGTGGCTTATACTGAAGGAATGAAAGGGGTTGATTTAAGTCTTCGGCTTTCAGAGCTATTTTCAGTTCTCTGCAGTTGGATGATCCTTAACCATTTATAAATTGTTAGTGATGTTGACCAACATCTCAGATAGTGTCTTTGTGATGCCAGGGGATATTAAAATGATGAATGCACTGCGGCCAGATTCTGACCTGGTTTGCACCACCACCAGTTGTAGACTCAGTGCTACTCCTGAACAAATGTCTCCCAACTTCATCTCTTACTGCTCCAAGAAATCCACAGTAGCTTGGTAATGCAACAGCCTGCGGATCCAGAGTAATTTCAATCACATCTGCCTTTTAGAAAGGCAGAATGTGTTATTTGAAGTGACCTTGGGAAAGTTCAGTCATCGTTTGTTAGAGATCCTATGCTTCTGGTGCATGGTGGTGGAGAGTGGTAAAGCACTGCCTGCCCTGAGTGTGGCATGCCTCCTGTGATGAGGAAGAACTTTGTTCTTTCTCTTTCCCTGTGCTTGTTGAGTTCTGATGTCATTTTTCTCTTAACTGCAGGTCACTTCATGGGCAACAACACAGTGATTGATGTTTTGAGGAAAGAAGGGTACGAGGTAGAACACACTCCAGCTGGACAAGCCATCAACAAGTAATGCATGCTTTTACCTAGCTGAGCAGCCATTGGGAGGATGGGTTTATAAACAGTCAAGAAGAGGTAGTGCAAGATGGGACTGTATCTACCAATGAGCTGGGCTCCCTCTCTCCTCAGTTTGCATTTCTCTTCTGTGAGCCAGTTTGGAAACAGGATTTTGTTTGGTTTAGGTTTGTGTTTTTGTGTGTTTTGTTTGCGGGATTTTTTTGGTTTTGTTTTGTTATGGTGTTTTGGGTTTTTTTGATAAAATGAAAATATTTCCCCCCCTGTAAGTTTTTAACTCTTAAACTAACAGCCATACAGTATGCAGGCTTGGTTCATCAGATCTGGATGCTGTCTCATACCACATAGGCTTCCAGTCTCCTTCTTCCTCCCTTTTAAGTGTTTGACCACCCTGTTTTAATGCTTTCCTTCTCTTTCTCTGCTATTTTTGATTCTTTTCTGATTACTCTCTCAGCCTGGAATCTGATTGCCAGAGTCCACCTAGCCTCTTTGCAAGCAGTCCCCATGACTGATGGCTTTCATGTCCCCTGTTCTCTTCTGCATTTTTAAGCCAAGGTACTTGTTGGTTTTGTTCATCTTGCAGTTGTTCTTCGGGATATATCCTTACTGCCTCTTTTTATTTCTCACTGGGTGCATGTATCCATCTCCATGGTTGCAGGACTACAGAATGCCAAATAATCTACTATTCCATGCTCTGCTGAGAATTACGTGTGCTGTTGACTCACCTCTTCCAGGACTTCTTGCCACCAGCTTAGGATTTGCAATCCTTATCTCCCCCTTCTCCACACTCTTGCCAAACATGTGTTCTTGTGTCTCTCAGATATCCCCACTCCTCCTTACAGTCACTGCTAAAAGACCACAGTGAAAAAAGGTTTGGTCCCAATTACGGCACTGTTTCCCTTTTATCCTCTGTGTCAGTCATGCTGTCCCTCACTGCTTACATCTCTGTTCCTTTTCCCCCATATTTCTGATAGGCTTTCAGGCAGGATGATCACCTTTTGTGCAAGGGGCACAGTGCAAAGTCTTGCTCTGTGTCTGGGGCTACGCAGGTGTGATGCAAAATAATAACAGATGTTTTTCTCATACTCTGGTTGCTTCATCTTTCTCTTTGTACCATGCCTGCCTTTTTCAGACCGTGAGATTCAAACTCTGGCAGGTCATGTGTTTTTCTGTGATTCTTGGCATGGACATATACTATTAACTTTACATGCAGTGAAACGAAATGAGTGAAGATTCATCCCCATGAGAACATGAATGCAACCCTTAACCCTGTTGCCACCTAATGGGCGGGTAGTCTGACATGGAGAAGCTCTCTGTGCTTAAGCACAAGACTTAATGATCCTGTAACACTTCAGTCATGATAGACAATCCAGCGTATCAGTGTTTATGGGGATAATCAGAAACCTGTCTGCATTGATATTTTTTTCCCCCCAGAACATTATTAGCTTAGGTATTCCTAAAACCAACCATAGCAGCTTCTTGAAGCTTAAAGAAAGAATATGTGCTTGAGAATAAATAAAATCCATCTCTAAAGGTGTAGCTGTAAGGAAATTGAGGGCAGACAGCTGTAGAAAGGAGGGATAGATCTTCACCCATCAGGCTATGCATCAGGAAGGTAGATACGTATCAACGATACTCAGGGTAGCTGGGCACCCATTTCTCTGACTACATCACGGGAGTTCATTGACCCGCCAATGCTTGTTGTGCTTTTGAAAGCCCTCAGTTTGGCATTGGTTACATCTCAAACCTTTCATTAGGACTGCTGAACAGAACATCTTTCATGGTGTCTTGATTTTAAAGCTGAATGAAGAAACTAAAGAAAATTGCACTTCTAACGTTTTCTTTGAGAAAAGGTGTTAACATTCCTGGATTACTTGGAAACAGATCTAAAAATATGAAGTTTCAAGAAGAATGTGTTCTGAAGGAGAAGAACATTAAAGGTGAGGGGAAGACCTGTGGCAAGAGTATGTCAGAGTCCTGGGAACTGGATGGAGGGTTTCACTTGACTGCTATCCTGGGCTTGTTCTAAGGACCAAGGTTGAGGGCAGTCTGTGTCAATAAACACAGTCTAGCCCACGTAAACGTGGAACCATATCCAGCTACTGTCCTAGATAGCAGTACTGCACACAGTCCAGTCGATACCCATGAACTATTTCCCAGGACAAAATTGAGAGAGGAGGAAAAACTGGCAAGTGGTTGAACTGAGACAGAGAATTCAAATGGCTGTTCTACTGTCTGATGCAGTAGGGGATATTAGCTGAGCAGTCCTAAAACAAGAAGATGAAGAAGTCTTCAATTGTCTCCATTCCCTGCAACATGACATTGTACAGTAGCAGCACAGTCTGCTGTTTCTTGTGCTCTGGCTAAACAGAAAGTCCCTTCTGAGGTATCTTGTAGATATCTGTGTGTAGGAACACAGAAAGATGCAGGAATAATTATGCATGTTTTCCTGTAACAGGCAAACTGCTGGATGTAGTAACACAATTTCACCTGCAGACAGGGCTGCCTGAGATGTCCTGCCCGTCTGCAGGGGGAAGGGGATGAGTGCCCATACTGGAGTGTGGAGACGGGAGGGCTCCTTCTTCATGGGGTCACCAAAGCAAGGAAGGCAAAAGGGGTGCTCCAACTGCGCAGCAGCACAAAGGACAGTTTATAAATAGTGCCACAAGTTCAATCAAGCTCTTACTGTCTTATTTTGGGCTTTAACTGTTGATCCTGATTTTAGAATGAATATATATTGTAAAATATTCATCACACAATCACAGCCGTAATTAAGGTGCTTCCTGACTCCTCCCTTAACTGCTATGCTGGGAGGGGGAGCTGGCCTTGGGAAAGAAGGACATGCTTTTGCATCTGTGTGCCTTTTGCTGTGGTTGCTTAGTCAGTCCTGGGAAGAATTGCCTGCAGGAAGTGTTGCAAAGGAGGTTAGGTATATGCGTGTCTGTTGTTAATAGTGTTATGAGACTGCAGGTATCAGAATAAATGACTGGCCATGCAGGATAGAGGTCATCCTGTCTGTGCCTGTAGCAATGCTGAACTCCAGCATGGTATGGACATGAGTTTGGTAGGGGAGGCTGCAGGCAGCAAGGCACTCTAATCTACAGGGGAGGGCTGGTGCCCACTCTGTGACTTCCACAATTAAGCAACAGACACACAGTAAGAGAAATTGGGGAGAAGGGAACCATAAGCAGAGGACCTTCAGAGAGATCAAATCAGTTGTCTCTGGAAACAGCTGGGTGGGGTCACTCTGTAAAGTGGAGTTAAAAGAGTGGGTGATGTGAAGGTGTTGTGGAGGAGAGCGAAAGGGTCGTGACACTGCAGGTGATAAAGTGAGAGTGTGACAATCACAAGGATTTTGAAAGGGGTCGGTAGCCCAAGACTCGTTCTGCACCAGTCTCTGTCACATAAAGTTCACCACGTGATCAGTCTGTGATTTTCCTTGCAAGAAATAAGATCAAAATCTCTTTGTTTTCCATCTACTGTCTTCCTCGTGTTACAGTCTACGACTTCATTTCACCTTCTTCAGGATGGACCCTTTTTATTCTCCATCAAAGAGATGTGCCCATGGTGATGGGCTAGCTTGAAAACAGCAGCCATGCTGAAACATATCTCTTGCAAGAACTACTCCTTTCAATGCCATTGCAAGGCAGAAAGCAACCACGCTGTAGTTCTGGGAAGGTTTCACTGACTGAAGCCAGGTTTCTGCAGAGTGGTGTGTGGGCTTCTGTTACTTTTCTGAATTTCAGCCCAAGCCAGTCTCCAATTTTGTCTTCTTACAGATGACTGCTGCATCTCTTCTCTTTATGAAGTAGTCATAAAGATCAATCAGATATTTGTGTTGTGCTCTGTGTATCCACAGAGTGGATTGAATTTGTGAGTTTGTCCAAAATGCTCATGAACAAGTGAAGAAAAGAAAGGGAATTGCTTTGTTCCAATGAGGATAAGTGTGGGCCAGCAGAGCCATGAATGGACAAGAGACTGCAGACTGCCTGTCTTGGAGTGTACATGAGGAAATGCTGCTTACTCTAAATATAATGAAAGAGATCTTGAGTAATCAAGGTGGAGCTGATTGATTGTGTCTTCAGTGTTTCACCTTCCTACGAAGCTGGGTATACATAGCCCTTAGAGCTTTTTCTGAGGGCTTGACTGAGTGCTCCTTTGGGCTTCCAGGATTTGCCTTGTGAGTTTGTGCATGCATATAGTCTCACTGCAGTATCTCACTTGCTGGAGCTGCTTTGCAATTCTAGATAGTGGTGCCAGCCTAATACAGCCAGAATGTGCAGCCAGAAAGCTGAAGCCCTGACTCCTGCTCCCTCATTACTTGCTATAAATGTGTGCAAAGCTCACTCCTGCATTGTGGAAGGGCTGTGATTCCTCAGCCTTCTCCTTTCCATGTGGACCTCCATACTTGTCTGATACAACCCTTTAAAACCAGCATTTCATGCTCCTTGGTGTGCTTATCTGAGTGGTAGGACAGCATTATCTTCTTTTGCAGATCAGCATGAAGACATCAGTGCTTACACTAGAAGTCAATGCCACAACAGTGAGTTGAGCTCTGGCCTCTTATATATGTCAGACATGTCCCCTGACCGGACGTTTTATAAAAGCTATGTATTCACTGCTCTGGACCATCTGGCTTCATGAAAGAGAAAATGAGGTGACGGTGAACTTGGCACTGCCACAGCTTCCAGTTGCTGCAGACTAGATGGCCCAAAGGATTGCTTAATGATATATTGAGCCATTCCCTTCAAAGACGGTAATTCGCAAGATGCGTTTCTGCAGCTATGACCACAGTCTGTGCCCTAGCTCATTACTTGTTTTCTCCGCCAGTGAGAGTTGTTGGTCTAGAACTGGCTCCTTCAGCTAGTGTGCCTTAGCTGTCCTGTCCCTGCCCCTTCCCCTTCCCCTTCCCCTTCCCCTCCAAGTTAGTTGACTCTGGGCAGGAATTGCTGAAAGGAATAATCTGGTCTGTGTTCCACAGTACGACAGACTACAGGACTGTGGTTTGACCTCTTCTGACTTAGAGAATGATTCCTTTTTTGTCTCTTTCTAGATACACAAGGTTACTGCTAAGAGTTATTCTACCATGAGCTAGACTGCATTCTTTCTGCAGTTCCAGGTTACCACTTTTCCAAAGCTTTTTTCATTAAAGAGAACAGTTTTCATCAGAATATTGACTTAAGGAAGAGAGGGCAGGAACACAAGACGGAGAAATAAGCATCCAGCTGATACATTAGGGAGAAATACTTTTCTGTGTGTGTCTTGATGGCATCTGTACCAGGATTCTGCCTCAAAGGCCTTTCAAATGTTATCTGTGTTCCCTCCTTCTTCCAGCAGAACCCCCCCCAAAACCTTGTTAGCGTTTTCATCATCATCACCGGCACACAGCGCCTATGTCACATCCCAAGAGCTCCCACGGCCATTGCATGCCTGGAAGGAGGAGAAGGAAGAAGAGGTCCTACCTCACCTGCTGCTCCCTGACAGCATCGACATGCTGGAGAAGGTAGACAGGAAGTACAAAAAGAAGAAAAAGAAGCAGCAGAAGAAGCAAAAACTGCGACAGTTTAATGACCTCTGGGTTCGCCTTGAAGAAAGGTACCTAACTGCTGGGAAGGGTGGAGGGTTTGTCATGTGAACTGGACTTTAACTTACAGTGATTAATCCAGTAGTCCAAACTTCTACAGGGGCTGGATACATGCTGAGGGCAGGCTGTGACTTTCTACCTTACCGTGATTCCTGCTGAAACATTTACTGAAGGCTGCTTGTGCTTTTAATGACAAAATAGCTTCTTCTGCATGGTTAGGTTTGTGGAAAATTAGGCATAATACAAGTAGAAGCCTTGTCTAGACCATGTTGCCTTTGGGCTTGAGGGATTGTGAGCATGTGGTAGTCCTATTTATCACAGGAGGCTGGGTCCTGTGGTAGATGATACAGATAAAAGCCTTGGACCTTTATCCAAGAGCTGCTGCATATGTAGAAACTGCCGTTTCAGGCATATGTACTCCTTGCATTTGGACAATATTTATGTAGTATTTTCAGTCTCTGTATTCTTCCAGTCTTAAAAAGCATGTGAGCCCTGTGGCATTACTGAAGATCTGGAAAGGGAGATGACAACCTAATGGATGATGGAGTTAATATTAAAACTTGAGTGTGTTGTATATAGGGGCAAAGCTTCACACATACCCCCTAGTTTTCATCCAGAAGAGCTTACTCACCTACAAGAACTACAGCAGCCTGCAGAAAGAGCTAACTTCTTCCTCGCTAACTATATTTAGGCCTGTGGCTGAATGTGTACCTTAATGGTTCCCTCCTGTCTGATAACACACAGACCTAAGTCTGCTCACTTTTGTACTTTATGTTGCTGTGTCTCTGGTATCTAATACTCAGGTTGAAAGCATTTTATTTTTGTGGTACTGTACATAATGAGACAGGTCAGGATGATGGAGAAAAGCCCGCAGTTCTTGAAATGAAGCTTCTACATTAACTTTTTTTTTTTTCCTCTGAAGAATATTTCTTCCAGCTCCCCAAGGTACTGTGTATATCATGGTTCTCCTATGCCTCTCCTGTCGCTTCCCTGGGTCTCAGCTGTACCACTTCTTTGGGTAATACATTGCTCAGGCTGGATGCAAGCAGGTGCAACAGCTGTTGTTCTGCTCTAAGCATTCAGCCATTGTCAGACTTTTTAGACTAGACTCCTTTTCCTCATTTCTACAGTAGTTTTTGGGTCTTCTCTCTGCTCTTCCTTCCAACCTAAGTGTGAGTAGTTTGGAGAGAAAGGGAGACAAATGTGCATGGAGGTCTGCATGCCCACTGACAGACCTACAAAGAGTCCAAGATTCACCAGTCAGCAAATCCTTAGATTCATCATATTTGATTTTGTCTTTTAGTGTATCATTTACTTTCTATTAACGTAGTTGATACCAGTTGTTTGTGAATGGGGTTTTGGAGCTTCTGTTGAGAGGCCGTTTAGTTGAAATGGTAAGGAGTGATTTGGAGTCTTTATGATCTCAAGATCCCACCCTGCCTGCACACTGCCGCGTTCAGTTTTTCACATGCAGTTGTTCATATGAAACTCAGGGAAGTCAATTGGCACTGTGATGTGAGATACGCATGCACTTGCAGCATCAGTGCCTTCAGAGGAAGAGGGAAGATGGGAGGATGTGCTACTGTGACTAAATTGGAGGTACATACTGGATTGCATGTACTGCAAGGCAATAGTGAGGTAAAAGCAAAGGTAATGATGACAGCTTAGGAAACTACTGCATAAGCATGGGAGCAGTGAATGCCTCCTTTCCTTCTTTTGTAATGTTTCCTTTTTTCTCCTGCTAATTAAGTCATCCTATGTGCTAGAAACTTACCCAGGTACTAGGTGACAAATTCTTTTTGGGCCTGGGTCCTTAGTGAGCTTGAACGTCTAGAGATGGAGGTGTTGCATGAGAGTACTGGGAAAGACAGGTAAGTGATGTTTATTGCTGCCTGGGAGATTGCTGCACCCTTGCTACAGAGGGAGAGCCGTGAGTGTCAGAGGTGCAGCTGTCATTCGCGTACAGCCCCCACCCGTGCTCTGGGTTTAGGCTTTGTGAAGCCGGGAAAACCAGCACCCTCCGTCCCCCGACACCCGCGGGCTGGGCTGGGCTGGGCTGGGCTGGGCTGGGCTGGGCTGAGCTGAGCTGAGCTGACAGCCCCACCTCGTGGCACAGCCGCCATGTGTCCCCACGGAAATCCAGCCCCTCTGGGCTCAAGCTCGGGGGTGTGCAGGGCACGTCTCACTGGGAGTCTCAGCCCTTGCTCTGAGCATTCCCTGGGGTCCCCAGGCACAGGTACCGTTGTCAGGTTTCTTATGTGTGGGCCATTCACAGCTTTTCTCCTGTGAGCCTGAAAATGTGAAAGGCAGAGCTCAAAGTGGTTTAATACAATCTTGTAGTGGGCTCGGCAGAATAGCTTTCGTTTGTGCTCCTGTATGCACCAGCTGTTAGGTGTATTTCTTTGATGTGTGGCCAGCTGGCTTCCCTGCAGTTACTGTTCAAACCTTCTGTGGGGACCTTCAGGTACGGAAGGGTAAGTGTCTTTAAAAAGGATACTAATTGCCTTCAATTTCCCAAAGCATTTTTTCTTAATGGGGCTGGCCAAAATAAGGTGAGAATGGTGCACAGCAGCTGGGGGAGTGGTGGCAGGAGAAATGACTATGCTTTTGTGTTTGGCAGGTGGACTTCCTTTTAATTTTGTCCAGATTTGTCTTCTGGTTCCACAGAGCCCCATGAGGCCCTGGGGTGTATGTATGCATTACAGCTGTGGGGTCAAGCATAGTTTCCAATCCATTGCCAAAGAGAACAACACCTGTGCAGTATCTGACCCTTCTGACTCTTGACCTGCCATGGTGTGGGAGCTCCCTCAGTTTGGGATGGTTGGTGTTTTCGGTCTGGAGCATACAGATTTCTCTCCTCCATCATGTGTGGCCATAATGGGAGTTCAGCATCACGTGGCCTCTGACTCTGTTCTTGTTCATCACCACCTCAGAGTCCTCACTACCACTGGGAGATACGCTGGGATGTGGCGATCTTTTCCCAGTGACTCTAGGATGCATTTCTGGAAGTGGCTCTTGCTCTCCTGAAAGCATGTCATGTAAAGCCTTTGTAATTCTGTAGTACAGGAACAAGTTTGGTCCATGCTAAGATGCACATAAAGAAGCATGGTGGGGGAAGGTGGATTCAGCTGAAAGCAGGTGCCTTGCTCCTGCTGTGCTCAGCAGGTGTTGCTGCAGTGACAGTCCTCTCCAGGAAAGCTTGTTTTGTTCTTACATATTTTCTGCTTAGCTGAAAGGCGCTAGGAATGTCATGGTCTTACCCATCTGAATGTGTGGGAGCAATGGGCAGGCTGGCTGGGTAGACCTGGGTACAGGGCAGGTGTTCCAGTGCTGTCTCCATGCTCCTCAATCTCTTCCCCCTCAAGACTGGTTTGCAGTTCAGCTGGGCAGCGTGCTGGTCCATATGGGCTGGCATGGGAGCTGCCCACACCTGTGAGGAAGCGATGAGGCAGTGCTCTGCCACTAGGAGACAGTCCTCTGGTGAGCATGGAACCAGTACAAGAGACCATTCCCAAAAGCCCAGAAGACTGACAGTGGGACACAGAGGCTGACGACCATTGAGCAGTTCTGGGCTGAGTCTGGACTGACGCTCTTCTTTTGCCTTGCAGTGCTACCGACCCTCCTCCCCGGATCCGCATCATTAACGGGTACATCACAGTCGAACCCCAGCCCCGGGGCCACAGACATTCTAGTCACGCTCGTGCAAACACTGGCAGCGCTTACCAGCTTTCCCATTCTCTTTTCCTCCCACTGTTGACTTTGACTTTGCATATGATAAGGCTGCATTGAAACACGGGGGAGCCAAGCTGCAGGGAACTCACCTTAAAAAGCAAAAAAAGAAACTTATGTGAAAAAACAGAAATAGAAGACTGAGTGGGACACCTGTTCTTTCAGGTGTTCTTAAACTGCCTCCTTTTCCTGAATCTGGATCATTAACACTATTAACTGGTTTGACCTGCCCAATACAGGAGAAGATATTTTAATGAAAGTGTTACTTATCCTTCTCTTGCAGAAGAATGATTTCATGTTATCCCATAATGCTTTGGGGAGATTATAATGTTTGCTATAACATAGCTGTTGTTTAGCTGTATGAGACCAACTAAATTACATTTTTTTCACCTTCAGTGCCTTGTAAGAAGATTTACACACCACTAACTTGTTTATTAGAACAGAATATTTTGGTCATACAAGCACAGCTGGGAAAGAGAGGTTAGTATTTTATGTCTCTACTGGTAATACTTTTAATTCTTGCTTGTTAGGGCTCCAGATTACATTTAAAGGTTCATGACAACACCTTCTACAATAGAATAAACCAGTAAAGACTTCTGAACACAGAATGTTTCTGCTGTCTGTTTGGTGCTGTTGTAAGATGGGTACACCTGGACCTTCAATGGCCAGAAAAGTCTCATAAGCACAAACTAATGTATGTTTAAGAAAAAATAAATAACCTGGGAGCTTCACAACTGTACTGTTGGATGCTTCCGAAATAGGAAGTTCTCAAGAGCTGATCTGAGAAGTCCAGATACAGGTTTTCCCTCCCTTTCTAAATCACAAATATATTGTTATTTTATAGCTGGAAATATATTGTTATTTTATAGCTGGAATCACTTTTGGGGATAAAGGGCTTTCTTTTCTGTTTCTGCACAGTTAGACTTCATTCTAGGAAATCCTTTCAAGTTTTCCACCAATTTCAATGGAAATTCTCAGACTTTCCAAATTGTTTTAAGTCCTTTGCTGTCTACTTAAACTGGACATGCTGTTGACTGTTGAATGTAGGAGGCTTGGAAGTGGTGATGAATGGTTTTCTGTGTTTGTACAGGACAACCTCATGACCACACTGACTCATTTTGTGAGCGACATATCCCTTCCTCATCTTAGGAGGGTTTCATTGCCTGGGAAGGTCTCATAAGATTCATCCATGGGAAGGCTTGGAGCCAATGTGCTGAGCCTTGTACCTTGGAAACACAGCAGCCACCTGGACAATTGAGACAACAAACCCTCAAATTTTCCTTCCTATGCACATACACATGCTTCGCTGCTTTTTTTCATTGCCTCTAAAAAGTACCTCTTCTTCTCATCCTTCTACTGCACATTGGAGGAGGAGGAGCAAATGATTCTACCTTTCCTAACAGTCTTTTAATCTCTCAAGTTCAGATTTCAGGCCCCCTTCAGAAGAACTGAATCTGAACAAAGCCTCAGTTTGCTGAGGAAAACAGAGAAAGGAGAGGCTAAATATTGCAGTTTGCAGCAACACTGTGGGGAAAGAAATATGCCTAGGCTGAGACAGAAGATGGCACCATCTCACTGTATATTCCTTCTTATAGGAAATACTACAAGACCTCAGGGTCCTGAATGCATTCTGGCTTCCTTGGCTTTACACAGCAGCCAGGCTGGTGATGTGCTCTCCTCTGTCACTCTCTCTGATTGATCTTTCACTGGTGTAAACTGTCATAGGCCTGGTGGGTCCAGAGCTATTTTCCTTGGCCTGAATATGACCTGAGGGGAGCAGATTAGATGGGAGATAGCATAGTTACAAAGATGCACTGCAGGCCTGACAAACTGAGCACATACTTGTGTACTTACCAGTGCATCTGAAGGGGCCACCAGAAACATTACATCGGAGTGTGTTCGGCCACTTGCTACTCTATGCATTGGTATTGCTTCTCCTGCCCCGCTCCTCTGTCATTCAGAAGTGCGTAAGGAGGTATGGCACAGGTCCAAAGGGCTCTGGAAGCACTAGGAGAAGGGGCTGAGGCATTTCTTTTCTCTATTACAAGACAAAGGCTGCTGTGTAAAATAGCCCCAGACTGACTTTTCCCTTTGTTCCCTCCTCCGTGGTTGCTCCTGAGTGTCGCCTCTGTGAAAGGAGCTGAGTCGAGCGGAACAGCCATGAACATTTTTCTTAGGTTGGCATGAGGGAAGAGTAATTATAAAACACTCAGGAGGAACAGAGACCTGAAGCAGCACTATGGATAATTCAGTTCTGGTGGTGTAACTTATTTTGTAGCCTGTGTCCAAGTGCCTGACTACGTCAGGGAAATAAAGATGTCCTTAAACTGTGATTGATTGTGTGCCTACACAAGCTCCATCCTGGGAGTCTTTCTGCGAAGTAATCAGATTCTTTCAAGGTATTCTTGAGGGTCTCATGAGCTTGGCTTCGTACCTGTGAACGAAACAAGTGGTTCCTACCCCTTACTTTTTCTTCCAGACCAGTCATTGCCAACTGGCCATGGGACACCAAAGTCTTGAAACTGTGACTGGTATGGAGAACAGAGCCTTACTTAGCTGCACATGCTACTCAGCTGTTTACAGTGACCACTGGGGAGTGCTAGGTTGGGGTCCAGTTGTTTCTCCTTAGTTCCAGAACAAGAAAAGTTTGCCAGGATTGGAACAGACTGAGGAACCATCCTAATGGCCAAGGTCTGCTCAGGTACCACCCTTCTTTGAGTCAGAGAGATCAGGAAAGCAAGCAGTCCCATTGTGCCTGGAAGACTTCACTGTCCCTCTATCTGTCCCTCCCAAGCAGCTGAGATAGATTTTGTTGCCTTGCAAGTGAGATACAGTCAGGCTTGTGATGAGTAGCAGACTTGATTCAGAAATAACTGTGAAAGGTGCAGGTACTCCTTTCTTCAGTGCACGGGCTGAAATCTCGTGTTGTCTCCTGAGCCAGGTGCCTCCACATTCTCTAAGTGCTATAACAAAGTGTTCTTTGTTATATCTGAACATCCTGGTCTCCCTTCTCCGTTCTCTTTCCTTTGTACTTACTAATTAACCTGTGCACTTTGCTGTTCCCCTTCTTGCTTAAATAGTTCTCATAAATCCTCTCTCCAATGTTCTCTGTGAACAGATCTGTTTTGAGATGGTTGGGACTCTTGCCATGGGTTCCTTGTGGTCAAGATTTCTCTTTCTCTGTTGGGAGGCTCCTATTTGCAAAGTTATTAGCAGAAATTAGAAACCTACTCACTTCAAAATGTACTGGTTTGATAATATATTCTACACACCACCTGATCAGATTGTAATGTTGGAGAATATAGGTTACAACCATCGCTGATTTTCAGCAGTGTATTGTGAATTATTGTGAATATTTGTTGCTTGACTAATGGACTACTGTATTATGATATATATGCTTTTTAATTATTTTAAAACTTCACATTTATGTATATAGCAAGGAAAAAAAGGCAGACAAACATCCTCCTTGGGAAAAGGGCTTGCTCATAAATTCCCATTTCCTGAGATAGTCAGCACTTGCACTTTATTTCTACTTGCTGATGAAATGGACCAGGCGTTAGACACCATTTATTTTGAACTTATTTACCTTCCAACAGCTACCTCCTGCAATTTCACAGCTTTTTCTTTCTGCTGATGGTTGCTTTTAATGCATTGAAGCTTGATTTTCTGGTATGGTATTTGGTTAGCAACTGGGATTTCTTGCAAAGCACTGCAGGAGGCATGACTTCACTCAATGTGCTTTAATACACAGTAATGTGCTCCTACCTGACACAGAGTTTCTGTGAACTGTGAGTGCCCCTTAGCAAGCTGGTGATGCAGTGCTGGTTTACTTTCAAACTCTTTCAGATTAGGATGTGAAAAATAAAAACACTAAAAAAAAATGTTCTTGTTGATTAGATATGGTCTAAAAATGTACACATCCCTCCTAAATAATAATTACAACAATGTGAGAGGGGATGTATAAACTTTGTGGATTATCTCATTCTAACTTCTGACGTGCCTTAAGGACCTTGCATGGTTTTGTTATTTTAAAGGTGCAGAAACATAAAAGAACACAAAGTAATGCAAAAAACCTTGCTCAATGATTCATAATTCTTTCTTTTCACTTTGAAACTTTTGAAAGTGGCTGTTTTTTCTGTTTTTAACCATTCATATAGCAAAATTATACTTCTAAAACAGAATAGAGGGAAGAACTGCAGGAGTTACATGAGGCAGGTAAATAAATAAAAATTAAGAAATCTAAACATTTTGTTTCTTTTTTTTTTCCCCTCTGTGTTCCTTCTGTACTCTCTGCAACAAGACTTCAGGGGAAAATATGGCACTCTTCAACTAGGGAAAAGAGCCAGGCACTGAAAGAGCAGAGCCTTCTCTTCAAACACCACCTTAGTCTTATGGCTGATTTGTTCTCATCCCAGTAGAGTTGAAAGTGCAATTACTCCTTAAGTAAGGTAACAAGCTAGTATAGTTCAGTGGGTTGTTATAGCCTCTTTTGATCAGCTATTTAAAACACTGTGACACAGCCAGTGTCTAGAAATCAGGCCGAAATCTCTTAGATAACCAAGGAGTGTGCTTTAGAAGATTTATTTCTCCAGTGGCTTGCTGTCTAGAAAATGGGGATAAAATATATCATTTACCCTTTATCACAAAAAATAAAATCTAAGCCATGAAAATTAATAAAAGGTGATCTTGTTATATCTATGGTGAAACTGATTACCATTTTCTACCCTTCTCTGCTTCATCCAGACTGCTATCCTGTAACCACCAGTGAATGCACATGAGGTTTATTCAGGTCAGGTCTGATGCTGAAATTAATTTACCGTTCAAGATCACAGTCCTGTTGTGGTGCAGGTTTGTTCATATCAAGAAGACTGTGTGTATCAGTAAAGGCTGGAAAAAGTGTCTATCACAATGTATTAACACTCTTGCACGCAAGCAGGTCACAGCTACACTGAGTGGGTTACATGGCATAAAATTAGAAGCACAGTGTTGCTGGGTGTTCCCTTTGCTTCAGGATAGCAACAGCCATCCAGCATTTGTACTCTGAGGACTGCTCTGAAGATACCTGTGGTCTAAGCAGAGAATTGAGGCCCCTGCCTTTGATCCTCTGAATCATTTTGAGGTGTGTGTCTTTCTATATGGGTATCGCCAGCAGTGTTCAGCTATACCTTATCCAAGAGCTAGGTTTTCCAGTGCTCAAGCAACCAGCTATTACCTGTTGGTGTCTGGGAAACGGAGCATCAAACAGTTCAGAAAACCTCCACCCTGCAAACACTCTATTTGACCGTGGCTAAATTTACCTCTGATTATACAACTTGTATCTCAAGTCATTTAATCCTTCAGGTCACAACACTCATAGAGAGTTTATAACCTCCAACACTGCAAACAAGTGAAAGCTTTGGATTTTAAAATGTCATTTGTATGTGTCTTGATATTAGTTTGTAGATGCATAAATAATTGAATACCCAGCATAAAACATACTGTTACTGTCACAGCTCTTTCTCTGATACCTGTGGCAAATGACTGCAGGTCTTTTGTGCATTATCTTTTTCATGTTGTTAATTTTAACACCCTCCAAGTCATTATCATGCAGCCGAAGACAAGAAACAGTATTTTGCCTTTGTTTCCTGACAAATGTTACTATTTTTGCATTGTCTCAGTTCTCCCTTCTCCTCTGCACACCTCACCCTGGCTCTGAATTAATCTGTGCAATTTTAGGCAGTACCAGCAGAAGGTCAGGGGACCTGCTTTCTACATGTGGATACCTAGTGTGGGAACTGCCTCTAGGGTCCCCACAAAACAAGAAGCAGAGCTAATGCCTTTTTGCTGTCAGGTAGCTCTGGGGTTAAGATACTGCGTAAGACCTGTTTTCAGCTCTGTCTTTGCTAGAGGAGATTTGAAGCCATAGCTCCTCCAGGTGCAGTCTAGCACCCACTAAGAAGTTAACTGGAGGGAGGTAGTTCCTCTCTGTTTAGGGTGCATGGAATAGATAACTGTTTCTTAAGCAATGGGTGAGCATGACTTATAAGTTTAAGAGCTGATTACCAGCATCTACGAGGGATAGCTGTGATCAGACACTGAAAGGCCACCTTCCTGCAGCTGTTTCTGTACTGGCTATTTGATATTCATTGGATTCAACATGTAAACATACCTGGGATGTGTTTGAGGTTATCAAGTGGTGGCAGAGTATCTCAAAAGACACAACACTGATGATCAGCCCCCTGAATGATTCAAACCTTGCATACTTGCAGTACTTACCATTCAGGGTTAGTGCACATGACAGAATGTATACTGGGAACCAGTCCTGTCCAAGATGGTATGTACTGTATGTCTTCTCACTACAGCACAGTGGGCCAGTTTGAGGCTGGTCTGATTAGCTGCTGGTGGAACCAGAGTCTTTGAGGACCGAGAGCTGGTGCTCCTTTTGTGGACCTGCACCTGGTGGTATAGACATCTCAGAGAGACAAAGCAGCTCTGACCCTGTGATTAACAGGGAAATAGAGCTGTCAATAAAGCTGCACTGAGCACTTCAGATAAAAAAACCCATAGAGTGTTCATCTGCTTCCCCCTTCTAGAAACCAAAGCTTTGAATTTTTTAAAGTCCCTCTTAATAATTTAGTGAGTATTCACTATAGGCTTATAAGCATTTGTGTGTGGAGGAGTGGAAGGAGGTGGCCCCTTCTAAAGAAATGGTCAAAATCAGGTATTTTGATAAAGTTCTAATTAGCCATAGAAAAAAATAAACCTCTGTCTTTTCAAGTTGCATTGCAATAGATGTGCAGCTGCATGCCCTCACATCTCATGTTATTGTGATTGTCCATCTGGTATGCAGCTTTTGAAAACATCCCAGGAAATGCATTTTATATGTCTGAGTTGAACATAGTGGAATGTTATAAATAAGTATGAACTCACTGGCCCACCCCAGAGTTTGCTAGCGGGCAAGGCAATCTTCTGAGACCTTCCAATGGTGGGTGCCAAGCCTCAGCTCCATGTGGAAGGCACATGAAGTTTTGTGCTGGACTTTTGTAACATACTGGGTAATTATTTGCCAATATAGCTTCAAGGATATAAACTCACACCTACGTGGATCAAACAGACAAAGGCTATTAAAAGAATTGGAGTAGAAGTGGTACAAGCAACAAGAATCTTGAATATCAGGCTCCTACCCTCTCATGAAAGGTAAAAAGATGCGTAACTTAAGTACAGCAGTTACACATCTGTACTTGGCAGGCCATATAAAACAGCTGTGTTTGGGCTTTAATGTTACCAAGCACTTTGCTACTGTGCAACACCCCACCCATTCAGAAGAACTTAGGCATTTCCGTTACTAAGTAGAAAAACCATATCCAGGCTCCTGTGAGACATGCGTGTACACGGGCTGTTTTCCCCACATTAGACTTACGCCAAATGGTTAGATTCTTAAATGTCATGCAGCACTATTTCTTTTCCATGGTGTTTTGTACTTCCTATGTAGCTTATGCTGCTCACCAGTAAATTTGTGTTGCCTATGGCATTAGAATATAATAATGAAAATAGTGCTTTGCAAAGGAACTTTCCTCTAGAAGATCACTAGGAACCAGTGTTGCTCTGGTGAAGTGTCTTCATATTCATAATGATTCAAGAAAATATGAAGTCTTTGGCACCAGAAATCACCAAACGTGGCCTAGGATCCACTCATATTTTGCTGAAGAGTCATAGGTTAGCAGGAGAGCCTCTCAGGCTTGCTCAAGCTTTTTCAAGGTTGGTGTTTAATTGTCTGGATGTGTGGGAGTTTAAACTGAATAAAAATACTCCACTCATCTGAATTCATGGCATTGTTTATTTATTATTGTGGGTACGGTTATCCATTATCTGCTGGAGCAGCTGCATGGTACTTAGTTACTAGCTGGGCTTAAACCATGACCGAGGTAAAGCTGTCATGCTGGAATTGTTTTACATGGTAAGACTTAGATATAAGGAAAATCAGTTGTGTGAAGAATTGTGAAAATATCACTTATGGTTAGCCCAAGAACTCAATTGCTAGAAAGGAAATTAGGCAAATAAAGAAGTTTACAGAAGAGCTGGCAACTTCTGTTTCAACAATTTAGCACCTAGACAGCAGGAATGGAAACTGCTAATCCAGGAAACGTTTAGGTGTACCACCCTGAACAAACAAAATAATTTGCTCAGGAAGCCAGGTGTCAGTGGTGAACTACAGTACAGAGACTGGTTTACAGCCTAAAAAGTGACAGAAATGCCCTTCCCAAGATCTCAGTGGCAGCTGCTAATAGCAAGCTGAATATTCTTCAAGTACCCAATTCTTTATTGAATTTGTTGTCTGTACAGTCACAGCAACTTCCTCTGGTAATGTGTCAAAGATCTGACTTTGAATTTCCTGCACCTGAATTTCATTAAAACTCAAATTTGTTTTGAAATTTCCTCATGCTTGCAATTTGGGGACTGCAATTCTTGATGCATTAGTTCTGGTTTTTTTTATCAGAGTAAGTGTGCTGTAGAACCAGAGGTGTTTAAAGCCAGTCTGTTCTTTGTGTGGAAAACCATAATTCATTAGAAGTCTCTGTAGCACCTCTGTCTTGCTGCATACATCCTGCTAGACCTCTTTGAGGAATCTGTTACTTCATGACCCATCATATCGAAAAGAATTAGGGTTCAATCCAGACTGACCGGTAGATGAACAAATTGAGGATGAAGGAAGTTTCAGTGAATTTTATATACTCTGATATGATGAGATCAGTCTTCAAATTGGGAGATCAAGAAGTGAGTTAGAATTTAGGCTTGAAATGCACAGACACATGTTAAACAGTGTTATCAGTGGCCACTACCTCTAGCAGCTCCAGATCCTGAGGATTCCTCCTGCCTGGCAGCTGGAGCCTGGTCCAGGGACCCGCGCTAGACCGATGGACACGGCTGCAGCTTTCCTGTTTGCAGCAGGTTCAACCTGCAAATAAAAGCAGCAAAGCTGAGCACATATTCCAGAGACAGACAGACAGGCAGACACACACATGGACAGAGGACGCTGATATGGTCGGTTACCCACACTGACACAGATGAGACACTGCCTTCAACAGCACCCACATAAAACATAAGCGCAGGCAGCCAAGTCCCCTCCTCCTCTTCAGCTGGTAAAGATAGACATTTGCTACTGAAAACGTGTGCACCCTCACCCCCAGTTCATGAGCACATACAC
Source organism: Ibycter americanus (assembly GCA_035590275.1). NCBI lineage: Eukaryota > Metazoa > Chordata > Aves > Falconiformes > Falconidae > Ibycter > Ibycter americanus. The sequence continues at coordinate 54,894,372 of JAVJGI010000057.1, forward strand.
AGTTGTGGCTTGTACTGGCATGGCCCGCTCCTCTGTCCATCTACCACTCCCACCCAAATCCTGAACGCTTTTACATGCTTCATGGGTCTCCTACTCACCATCTTGTCCAGCTAACACATCCAGAACTTACACACTCATCTCACAGATATCCGCACTCATGGGTTCCCTTGGTTACCAGCACAGACCCTTTGCCTACTTAGTACCCCTGCCCAGATTCAGCACCTACTGCTTGCTGACTGGTACAGCTTGAAGTTTGCCAGTGAAGTACACCCCGTCCCTGAACACAGCAGGTGTGCAGAAGATACAGACCCTCTTCAGCCCCACAGCAACGGGTGCCAGGTATGTGTCTGTGACTTGAGATCCCACTCCAGCTGCTGGAGCTGAGCCCTCATCTGCTTCATTCTCCCCAGTTCCTCACAACTACTGGTTTTCAGGACACACACTGTTCCCATGCCTGTGCCTAGTGGCCAAGACCACCACCCACTGTAGTTATGAAAAGACTTAATGAGAAAATAGGACAAATTTAGCGATCAGGCACAGGGTGTGGTCAGACAAGTGTACTAATGAGCAATGTTTAACATGCAACCAGTCCCTTTTATACCACATTCTGCCTATTCCTCTCCTTTGTTCCTCCCCAATCCCCTTCCACTAAACATTCCTTTGTAAATTTTGCATAGTCCCTCAGACACCCCTTGAATTCCCAAATCCTCACATTCTCTTTTTTTCCCCTTTCTTATCAGTTACAAAGTCCAGGTGGCCATCTCCAAAGCTGTGCCTGGGAGTTTCTTTCAATCATCCATCAATTAGTAACTAGAGACACTTAATCCTTGGCATGGTCTCTTTTATCTGTTGTCTACCAGGTTTGTGTCTTTATGTGTTCTTGCTTATCATTTCACCTTTTATTTATTATCCCCTTTGCACTGAAAAGGCTCTTGATCAGATAACCTTAACGAGGCAGACACTCTTAACTTCCACATACCCTTACAATACATACTGCACAGGACATTCTTTTAGCAGAATGATGGAAAGACAAGTGATTTTTTAAATTTTATTTATTGGCAACTTGTATTTGTGTCACAGCAAGAGCACAGTCCAGAGCACATAATGTACGAAACTCTCACAGCAAGAGCACAGTCCAGGGCACACAATGTACCAAACTCAGACCACTTTAAAGCTTCCTTTGCTGAAACCAAGTCCATGGTGCTAAAACTGAGAAACAAAACTGTATCCCTGGCTTTAGAAATCCAGCATGGAAGGACAAACTGCAGGTGCTACTGTAAACATGGCTAGTGTGGCACTTGAAGCTGTTAGCTCATGTGACCCCTGATGCAGCTGTAGCCAACAGCACCTTGCACTGAGCCAAATGGGCTGCATCAAGGTGGTGTGAAACAGGAAGCTGATGACACCATCTCAGGATCTCTGTTTGCAGCTTATTCGTAGCTTGAGAACCATCTATGGCTTGCTGGGAGTGTGGCTGTTAGCTGGCAGATACAGGCATGAGTCTCTCCAGGGATGGGGAGTGAGTACTGATCCTGTCAAAAAAGCTGAGGTGTTTTCCTCAGCACCTCATACAGCTATGGTTTGCCATGCAGGCGATTGCTGTTTTGGTCTGAAGGCACCACATGAACTGCATAATGGGATGTGCCTGCTGGAGGCAGGTATCTATATAGCTTGGGTTTTGGGACCTGTTAGTCTCAGGCCACAACACCACAATATGTTGTCTGGGGAAATAATACCAGCGGAGCACACCCTGCATTCTCCCTCCCCACCAGTTTTTCTCTTTGAAACAAATGACAAGGTAAAGATCATGTTCTTCTAATTGTGTACAGAGCTGTGATGTAAAGCTGGCCTAACCAGACTCTTGGGGTTCTGCAGACAAGAAATGTCAGTATAATGTGCTGCTGAGAGAACAGATTCTAGTCTAGTATTGAGGCCTGCATAAAAGTTTTTGGGTCCCAAATATCTCCCCAAGTCTTAGTACTTGTTCCCCAGACAGGGCAAGGGAAAGATTCTCACCAGCTTAGACAACTGATTGTTCTGAAGCACCAGAGGAAGGCTGGACCCACACAGTAACAAACACGCCTTTTGGCCACAGCTTGATTGTGATCTGGCCAGTGATAAACCTCTTCAGAAAGTTTGTAGACATTTGCTGGTCCTAGTGCCTTGCTGTTGCACTATGGAAGAAAGATGGTCATTAGAGGAGCTGGGTGACAGATGATGAGGGAGGAAAGGGGGAGAAAGTGGGCTGACTGGTACCTCATCAAATGGAGTAAAGGCTTCTGTGGTAGCAGAAGGCTCTGAGTTATGCTGACCTCTGCATGCCAGCATCAGATGACTTTGTAATGATCTCTGCAACACAGCCTTCTCCCATTCTCCATCATCCTAAAGAGCATGTCTGGAGCATGCACATCATCACTTATGATCTCATCACTCCCTGCTTGAAGCTCTGAGCACACTATTCAGGCCCTGCTTTCTTATATTCCTCCTACTTAATCAAGCCATCCATCCATTCCTATTCAGTTACTGCCTGGCCTTGTTCTGCAGGTCAGTAACTCCCCTCTCTAGCAGGATCAGCGTGCTTCTGGCTTCTTGGACTGTAGTCATCACCATTAACTGAGACTGAAGACAGAAACTCTGCATGCCTCCATGTAGATTTTCTAGGATTTGCAGCTCAAATGATGGTGAGACCTTTGCTATTCATTTTATCTAGTTCAACATAGCATTACTCATGTGGCTAAGAAATTTATCTAAAACACATCACTGCTGAGTTGATACTGTTCCTTTAACCTGCTTTCCCAAGGCTCCTGACTGTTTATAACTAAGTCAAAACAGGATACCAACAGAACTGACTACTAACAGCATTCAGGCATTGAGAAAAAGCAAGAAAATACATAATGTGTGTCTTTTGTGGTAATGCCTGCCTGATCTCCAGGATATGCCATCTTGACCTGAGGTAAGAAGACCTGGTTTTCATAGAAACTCTTTTGTAGTCATTGATCATGAATGACAGATGTTTAGCCATGCACGAAGATCCTGGAATACGCAGTATCCCTCAGCTAACACTAGATGTTGCCCCTGTGCTTTAGAAGCTGATACTCCATGCAAAAGGCAGCAAAACTAGCTCGAGGGCTTTAAGACAGCTAACCCGGCTGCAAGCTATGGGCATCTTATTCCAGAACTGTTTCAGTCAGCAGTACAAATACATCTCTTCCCTAGTTTATCTGGCAGTTATTTCTTCTTGTTTTCTCACCACTCTTTAGGCCTGGCTAGTCCCATGTGAATGGTGATTTTGAAGGAAATTCTTGACTGCCTTCTTAAAATATCCACTCTGGGTTTTGTTACCTCTGTCAGAAGCAGTGCTACCCACGGTGGAAGTATTTGCCCTTCAGATGAATATGTCAAAGTTGTTACTAAGCCTCCAAAATGTCCTCACCATTTCTATACCATACAGAGCATCTTTGTCATGTTGTTCTCTCTCAGGGAAGAAAATGCACATAGTTAAAGCACTGAAAGGAAAAGTTGGAGTACTTTGTTCACATCCTTGCTCAGACACAGGTCTTTTAACTGTTTTAAGTGAGTGGCTTTCCTCTATTTGTGCCTTGCTGTCTCTTTTCTTAACAATAGACCTAGGGGTGCTTCCCTCCCACATGGGAGTGTTATATTCTTAAATATATACCTTGGAAGGGAGTGATATAATCATGTCGGAGAAAAGTACACTACACATAAAGGCATCATCTGTATTAATGATGGGAAGTCCATCTCAAAATATTCAGCTCTCCAGAGTATCATGTATTTCAGGGAATTA
>JAVJGI010000057.1:54905831-54926571 GCA_035590275.1 Ibycter americanus
GTCTCTGAAAGGACTGGATATTAAATACTTCAGAGTGTCTGTGTGTGTGTTTCAGATTTATCAAATAGCAACAAGATTCTCTCATAATTTAACCAATTCTTCAAATCTGATGTAGATGAGAGAAATCTACATCCTGATCCCCTCAGCTGAAAAAACAGAGCCTAAAATATGTTAACATTGTTTTTAGATTAGCTCATAGCTGCAAAGGCATGTTTTTTGCTTTATTCCTTCTTTTTACTGCAGCATTTTGTATGTGTATTATTATTTACATTAATTTTTAAATGTCAAAATTAGTTTTTCAATTAAATTTGCTCCCATCTCTGTTTTAATTAGAGCTGGGAAAGAAAACTAAGGATTGCTATGGTTATATGTCTGTACATGACTATACTGAAGACTGCACTAGGTTTCTTTAAGAAGCATTTCTAAGTGGTCTTGTGAAAACTGTGGTGAGATCCTGTTCTTCACTCACAAAGTTTACGGTCATAGTCTGGGCTAACAAGGACTTCCAGGTCCTCTGTTCTGAGCTTCACTAAGAGATAGAGACATTTATGGTATGAGTTAAACCTTACTATGGATCTAAATAACAGCATTTTTGGTGGGCAGCCCTATGAGTGGCAGCATGGCCTGGAAACTTTGCAGAGCCATGACCTTGACTATGACATTCCTTGTTTATACAGCCAAATAGCACTGAGCCCTCAGTGCACACTCACCCTCTGAATTGCAGAGGTCCTTCAGAAGTAGCATTACGTCTGTCTTCTGCCTGTACCAATGGTGAGAATCTTCCTATTCCTGGAGATGAAGTTTTCAAAACCTCTGCTTGTGGTAGAGAGGTACCAGAATAAGGCTGAAGATCTTACCTCATGATTATCTGATGAGAGTGCTGAGACTCCAAAGATGAGATTCAGACAGTTTAAATCTTCCCTTTGCCTGATATTTTCTACTGCCAGTGCTTCTGAAGCCTGGAACCAACCTGAATGAAGTGTAGTCAGTGGGAAATAACAACTGCACATGAGGCTGGTGCCTAAATTAAGTAGTCCTAGCATCTGAATATCTTGGGGGTTCTCATGCTTCCTTGCTTCCTCCCTTTCTTCATTTGTACCTCTAGTCCCAGAGTACATAATGAATTATGTTAATTTTCATGTTATTTAGTTTTGTTTTCTATTATGTCAGTCTATTTATCATTCTCAAAATCCTCCTGGGGATTTCTCTCTACCTCATCCTCTTAGACACTTTTGTAATCCTTCATGTGAGGGCACTGCCATAGTTCTCCCATTGCTTTGTGTATCCTGTAATTCATTTAATTAATCTTGTAATAATCCTGTAATATCCTATATATTTCAGCATTGCTGAAATCCTGAATCTTGTGTTTTATGTCTATTTGTGACTATACAGGTTGTCTAACATTCTCTTGGTCTTATGCTGCCACTATAAATAGTAGTAATTAGGTTAATGTATTTTAGATTTAAAAAATTTGAAAGTCATTCAAAGCTCAGGAAAGATAGGTCATTTGCAATCTATTTAATATAATGAGGATGCTATGTCTTTGGTACAGGAAGTCCAAAGGACTGGGAGGATGTCACAGAAGAATAAAAACAACTTTCCTGCAGTTTTATTCTGTATCCATGAGTGTTTAGTGCTGGAGATAATACCCTATTTTACCTAGCAAAATAGTGGGTGACTTCTATGCTTACCATTTACATCTGGACAATGACTAATGGGAGAACCAGGGAACATTTTATGCCCCTTTTATACCTTTTTTATGCCTCCCTGACTCTAGGAGGTTTGGAAGACCTTTGCTTGCCTACAATTTTCTCAAAAGCACATTTAGCAGTTCAGTTCTGGAGGTTCTTTACGCACATGTTATACATTAAAACTGCTATCATCTACTTTTGGGAGCAAAATTAATTTATCTAATTTCAGAGATGCTTGGTGCTGTATGATCCCAGATAGTGCTGTGAAGGACTTAGCTCGTCTCGTCCCTGCTGGGCATCAGAAGCCACATATTTTCTGTCTGTTTTGTCAGCCGTACCCATTTGGATGAGCACTTCAGAGTGCCTGAGAGAGTGTCTCTCCCATGGAAGGGAGTAGAGGGAAACGAAACTGTGTCCTGTTTTCACTGTAGATTTAAGTCTTCCAGTGTTTGAAGAAAACATCACTGCATGACAGTGAAGGCCCATTACAGATACAATTTTTTCTTCATTTGGAGGGGTTTGAGCACCCATTAATGTGAAAGAGGCAAGGGCATGACTACTCAGCGGAATAGTTAGAGGACTTTCCTGTGAAGGGTGGGGACCTGCATAGATCCAAATCTATTGATTGAAATAGGACAGGACTCTTCAATGCAGTTTCACATACAGCTTATGCCAATGTAAGTCCAGGCTGGGGCCAAAATGAGTGAGTGTCCGGCTTATAACTATTCTGTCTCATTGCCCCCCTTATGGACCTGTGGCTCCAAACAGACCAGGCCAGACATACGGGTGGGTAGAAATCAGTTTACTGCTATTTTGATTAATTACAGAGGCTAAAATAGAAATTCATAGTAGACATTAATTTAACCTCAACCAAACAGTGTAATTGTTTTTTTTTATAGTAAGACATAGAAAACGGAGTGTTCCAAACCTGAATGTAAAGACATGAAGAGGTTGATGTTCAAAGGACACTTTTTTGGGTTATAGGCCCTTTTTGAACAGAATGAATGGGCATATATGTGAAAGATATTTGCAAGACAGGTAACTGAATGTGGTTAATGTAATTTATGGATGCCATTAATTCTAGAATCCTTAGGTTCTAGATCCTTACTGTGTCCCTGCTGAAGCTAAAATCCCTTTAATATAGGACAATAGTTTGCTTTAGCAAGATTTGAATGAGTATTTCAGGATTCACCCTATTAGAAATATAATATTTGTCTTTCTACCAGCTGCTGACATTGTAGCATGGAACACTGAAGAAATTATAGATGTTTAGGGGGGAAAAAAGGTCATTTAATTTCTGCAGAACTGAAGGTAAAAGTTTTTGAAATATGAGCATTTAAATTTAGTCACCTAGTGTGATAATGAGGCATCTTTAAGGCAACATGACTTTCAAAAGTGCTGAACCTCACCAGAAGTACACATCTCACCAAACCTAGTCTTGAAAAGGTAGGATATGTTCACCTCCTCATACTGCCAGTTTCAAAACTTAATGTGAAGGTTAATCTTTGGTATGAAAATTTACAACCCAGAGACTTGCTAAGAAGTAGGGTGTATTTATTAAGATTCTTGTAGAGAAAAAATTTGCTAGTGCAGTTGCTGAAATGTTACTCATAAGAGCTATTGTTCACTTGCATGAGTATTTGCTACAATTCTGACACCAAAGCAAATGAACAGGACTGGTTGGCTTGCGTACAAGCTTTGAGACTTAATTCACATTTGAAATCTTACTTTCTTTCCCCATCCTGCTGTCACACCTGAAGCCAATATGTGCCAAATACAGATCTGCTATACAATGTGTGCTTAAGCTTCTAGAACTGGAACATTTCCTGTGCTCCTGGATTGAAATACCATTTTTTTCCAAGAAATCTCACTTCTGAATGTTTTGCTTGGCACCTTGTCTGTATGGTACCAAGGAGCAAGACTCACTTGTACTCATTTGTGAGAAACAAGTCTCTAGATGGCAGCAAAGCATAGCAAAATTGCTGCTGTGTCATTGGAAGACTCTCCTGAAGATGATTTTCAGTTGATTTAGTGCAGCAGTAAACACATGTAATTGTTTTGTCCCCAGTGGAGCTGTTCTCTAATTCTTCCTCTTTAACCGACATCTGATGCAAATCTCCTAAAGTTTGTCCATAGAAACAAACTTAGAAACAGGTGGAAGTTTTGCTTCTGACTTCTGTGTCATCGTACCATCAGCATTTAGCTTGCACTAGGCTTTTATTCCTTTGTTTACACCTGAAAAATATGCTCAAAACAATATAGTGCTTTTCATCATTTAGTATCTTCCCTTTTTGGATCTTACAGCCGTGTTTCAAATATGACTTTCACTTCCCACTTCTTGACCTGCGGACAACAGCTTCCTAGTCAGCAGCAGAGGGATCCACTTAAGCACTGTCAAAGAGCTATTATTTACAATATGGTAGATTTTCTTCCTTGAGATGTGTCGTCTTAACAGATCCCATGATCTACTGTTCTTCCCTCTTATCAGAGTTTGAGAAGGACATGGAGGCCTACTGGGACAGCTATCCTTTTTACCCTGTTGAAGGGGAAGAAGTGATGCTCACTGGAGCTCAGCCCAGATGTATTCCCCTGGTGAGTACACCTGGCTGGAAGGCAGTGGCAGAGCATTAGAATAACTCATGTAATACCATCACTGGAGAGCTGGTGAGAGATTTCCACTTATATTAACAGTTTCTCAGACTTGAGGGCTTATGCTTTCAGTAACAACCTTTTTGGATTAATTCTGGTTTGTTTGTTTGTTGTAAAGATTTTGTGTATACTATTAGAAATTCCTTATCTTTGATGCTTTAAATAAAAAAATGATAATGACACATCCCCAGTCTGAAGTTTATTTGTCCATCTAAATTGATCATGTCAGTAGACAATTACTGGTAGTTCTTTACAAATACGCTACTTCAGTCTCTAGATTTTTAGCATGGGTTTCTTACCTAAAGTTTTTCATTTTTTTTAGATTTCATAAATAACAGTGGAAAAAACTCTTAAAGAAAGAGCTCTGCTCTCACACTTTGAGAATTCAACCAATCACTCATTTCCTTGTGTAGTGAAGTTTACTTTAGGAGTAGGTTACTCCAGAGTATATTTTCACTGCTACTTTCCTCCTACCCCATTTTCAAAACCAGGGTAAAGAACAGTGCTGCAGAAAAAAAAGGTATTAGAAATGAGTCCCTAATCTGAAATGGTAAAACAGGCTTATGTGTGCTAATGCTAATGTAATAAAACCCATATGAAACCAAATTGTGTCTGGAACTGCTTTTTTCAGAATTGCTTGGAGTCGTGTCTACATAATATGGTTGGTTTTTACTTCATGCATTTTATATTGCATGATAAAAATTCAATGGATAGTACTCTTCAGCCACTTAGTAAGAAATCAGCTTCCAAACAGGCTCTCACATATGGAAGGCCCATGGCAGTATCTGTTCATAATAGGATACATTTTCTCATGAATTTAAGACATTACTAGCATAACAATTACATAATGCAACATCACGTAACTCCTTTTTTTTCTGTATTAATTTTCTGGATATAGCTCTAACTTGCTCAGGACTTGGGAACTGAAATGATCTCTTGTTCTTGTGTGCTTTCTTGTTTGCATGCTGCAAGAGAGTGCCAGGCTGAATGAATCATTAGCACTGCAAGAAGCACAAGTTTACTTTTGCCAAGTATACCAGTGTTGTATAACAAAGAATAAAAGTGCAGCCTGACATTTCACCAGCATTTATTATATAAGCAAGTTATAGTAATAAAAAAGAACTGCAAGATGTGTAACTGAGCTCCTTTCCTCATGCTTTTATAGCTACTCTTGAACTCTTTGCTCTCCTATTCTCACCAACCTAATGCATTATCACAGAAGGATGTTGTTGATGTTGGTTCATGCAGTACCCTGCCATGACTCTTTCTTCTGAGGAAAAAAGGCCCATTGCAATAATGCCATTGTGAAGGGGAGAAAAAGAGAGAAGAAACTTTATTTTTCTTTTCCTGTAAATATCAATATAATCTTCTTCAAGATTACACAAACTAACAGACATTCCTTCTATCAACCTTCCCATATTGAGAGGATGCTAAGACATGATCCTTTGCATTATTAAGGAAAAGATAAGAAGAAATAATTTTAATTAGCAAAAATGAAGTGTTAGTTGTAATACTAGGGAAAAAGTCTTCTTTATGGAGCGGGTGATGAAATTCCACCCAGAAAAGTGTGGAATTTTCCTTCCCTTAAGTTTTTTGTTATTTTTGTTGTTGTTATTGTTATTAATTATTATAATAATAGTAATGAGTGTTGTCATTGTTATGAATAACAATAATTATTAACAACAACATATTAGACAAATGTCTGTTCAGAAGGTCTAGCTTTTCTTAGCTTTCCTCAGAGCTTGTTTTTGCTGGGTGGTTTCTATAGCCCTATGCTTCTCTTTCTGGCTACACAGGAAATATAAGTCAGAAGTATTTCTGCCTGTGTGCAGGCTCAGATCCTCCAGCTACATTAAGTTTCTAAAGATGTTCAACATGAATCCTGTACCAGTGCTGGGTGGTTGTGAGATAATGCAAGTCCCTGCTTGTATAAAGAAATAACCAGATGCCATCTACACGGACTTTTGTAAGGCCTTTGACATAGTCCCCCAAACATCCTTCTCTCTAGATTAGATCTGATATGGATCTGATGGATGTACTGTTTGGTGGATGAGGAACTGGTTATATGGTCGCATGCAGAGAGTAGCAGTCAACAACCAGATGGAGTTCTGACAACTGGTGTCCCTCAGGGATCCATATTGGGACCAGTACTGTTTAATTTCTTCATCAATGACATAGCAGGATCTAGTGCACCCTCAGCAAGTTTGCAGACAGCACCAAGCTGAGGGGTGCAGCTGACATGCCTGAGGGATGCCATCCAGAGAGACCTGGACAACCTTGAGAAGTGGGACCGTGTGAACCTCATGAGGTTCAACAAGGCTGAGTGCAAAGTCCTGCACCTGGGTCAGGGCAAACCCCAGTATTAATACAGGCTGGCGGATGAAGAGGTTGAAAGCTGCCCTGCAGGGAAGGACTTGAGGGTACTAGTAGATGAAAAGCTGGACATGAGCCAGCGGTGCATGGTTTTGGCTGGCATACAGTTAATTTTTTTCTTAGTAGCTGGTACAGTGCTGTGTTTTGGATTTAGTAGGAGAATTATGTTAATAACACACTGATGTTCTTAGTTGTTGCTAAGTAGTGTTTATACTAAGTCAAGGACTTTCAGCTTCTCATGCCCTGCTAGAGAGAAGGCTGGAGGGGCACCAGATCTTGGGAGGGGACACTACCAGGACAGCTGACCTGAACTGTCCAAAGAGATATTCCATACCATAGAAAATCTTGCTGAGTATATAAACTGGGGAAAGTTGGCTGAGTGGGGCCATAGGTCACTGCTTGGGGACTGGTGGAGCATTGATCAGCAGGTGGTGAGCAATTGTATTGTGCATTGGTTTCTTTCTTTTTTTTATTTCTTTTTCCTTTTTGTTATCTTCCTTTACAATAATTATTATTATTAGTATCAGTATTATATTTTACTTTATTTCAGTTGTTAAACTGTACTTATCTCAAGTCGCAGGTATTACCTTTGATTCTCCTCCCTGACCCATTGGGGCATGGGGGCAGTGAGTGAGCAGCTGCATGGGACTCAGTTGCCAGCTGGGGTTAAACCATGACAGTCCTTTTTGGTGCCAACGTGGAGCTCAAAGGGTTAAGATAATGACAGAACTGACCAGAGCATGTTAAAATGATCAGAGAACTTTTGCTGGAACTCAGGGAAAAAAGGAGAGTTTACCACCTTTGGAAGGGGCAGGCAACTTGGGAGGACTATAAGGATGTCATGAGGTTGTGCAGGACAAAGGTTACAGAGGCAAAAGCCCAGCTAGAACTCAGGTTGGCCACTGCTGTAAAAGACAACAAAAAAATGTTTTTACAAATACATGAGAAACAAAAGGAGGGCCAAGGATAATCTCCATCCTTTATTTGATTGCCACAAAGGATAAGGAAGAGACAGAGGTACTCAATGCCTTCTTTACCTCAGTCTTTAAGAGCCAGACCAGCTTCCTTCAGGGTACTCAGCCCCCTGAGCTGGAAGACAGGGACAAGGAGCAGAATGAAGTCCCCACAGTCCAGAAGAAAACCGTCAGTGTCCTGCTGCTCCACTTAGACATGGACAAGTCTATGATGCCAGATGGGATCCACCTGAGGGTACTGAGGGAGCTGGTGGAGGAGCTCACCAGGCCACCCTCCATCATTTATCAACGGTCCTGGCTAACTGGGGAGGTGCCATGAGACTGGACGTTACCCAGTGTGCTACACATATACAACGAGGGCAGGGAGCTACAGGCCTGTCAGCCTGACCTCGGTCCCAGGGAAGGTTATGGAGCAGATCATCCTGAGTGTCATCATGCAGCATGTGCAGGACAACTGGGGAATCAGGCCCAGCCAGCATGGTGTTATGAAAGGCAGGTCCTGCTTGACGAACCTGATCTCCTTCTATGACAAGGTGACCTGCCTACTGGATGATGGAAAGGCTGTGGATGTTTTTTGCCTGGACCTTAGTAAAGCTTTTGCCACTTTCTCCCACAGCATTCTCCTGGAGAAACTGGCTGCTCATGGCTTGAACAGGTGGCCTCTACACTGGGTAAAAAGCTGCCTGGATGGCTGAGCCCAAAGAGTGGTGGTGAATGGAGTTACATCGGGCTGGTGACCGGTCACAAGTGGTGTTCACCAGTGCTTAGTATTGGGGCCAGCCCTGTTTTGTATCAACAATCTGGATGAGGGGACCGAGTGCACCCTCAGTAAGTCTGCAGATGACACCAGGTTGGGCAGGAGTGTTGATCTGCCTGATGGTAGGAAAGCTCTGCAGGGGGATCTGGATGGCAGGTTCAACAAAAAGTGCTGGATCCTGCACTTGGGTCACAACAACCCCACACAACACTACAGGCTTGGGGCAGAGCAGCTGGAAAGCTGCCTGGTGGAAAAGGCCCTGGGGGTGCTGGTTGACAGCTGGCTAAACATGAGCCAGCAGTGTGCCCAGGTGGCTGGTGGTCAAGAAGGCAAGCAGCAGAGCACCCTGGCTTGTGTCAGAAACAGTATGGCCAGCAGGTCAAGGGGGCTGATTTTCCCACTGTACTCGGCACTGGTGAGGCCACACCTTGAATACTGTGTTCAGTTTTAGGCCACTCCAAGAGGGACATAGAGGTGCTGGAGCATGTCCAGAGAAGGACAACGAAGTGGGTGCAGGGTCTGGAGCACAAGTTTTATAAGGAGCAGCTGAAGCAACTGGGGTTCTTTAGTCCGGAGGAGACTCGGGGGGACCATATTGCTCTCTGCAACTGCCTGAAAGGAGGTTGTAGGCAGGTGGAGGTAGGTCTCTTCTCCCAGATAACAAGTGACAGGACAAGAAGAAATGGCCTCAAGTTGCACCACGGCAGGTTTGGATTGAGTATTAGGCAAAATTTCTTCCCTGAAAGGGTGTTGAAGCATTGAAAGAGGCTGCCCAGGGAGGTGGTGGAATCACCATCACTGGTGTTGTTTAAAAAATGTGTAGATGTGGTCTTAGGGACATGGTTTAGTGGTGGACTTGGCAGCCCTGGGTTAACAGCTGGACTTGATCATAAAGGTCTTTTCCAGCCTAAATGATTCTATGATTCTATGATTCTAAAATAAATCTGTTATAAGCAGTTGTTGTGTTTGTTTAGTAGTCACTGGTCATAGTGTTGATTTTATTGCTCTCAGATTTGTTGTGCTTGTTCGCAACTGTGTTCACTGTTCTGGTATTCATGACTCTTGGGGCCTGGGCTAAGGTTCTCATTTTGCCGTACTTTGTAATACTGGCTTGTGATATGATAGAATTGCTGGTCGTGAAACTAATGCGTATTCAGTAGTGCCGTCACCTCTGTACTTTGGGAGTCATCTAATGGGAACTGTTAATAATTACACCTTGTATTGGGTCTGGCTGAGATGGAGTTAATTTTCCCCACAGCAGCCCTCACAGCGCTGTGCTTGTATGAGCAGCTAGAAGGGTGGTGATAACACACCAGCGTTTTGGCTACTGCTGAGCAGCACTCGAAGAGCACCAAGGCTGCCTCTCCAACCTTCCCCCCTCACCAGCAGGCTGGGGATGGGCAAGATCTTGGGAGGGGACATACCAGGACAGCTGACTCAGACTGACCAATGGGATATTCCATACCATACGATATCTGCTCAGCAGTAATAGCTAAGGGAAAGGAGGAGGAAGAGGAGGCATTCGTTATTTACAATGTTTGTCTTCCAGACCAACCACTACATGTACTGAAGCCCTGCTTCCCAGGAGTGGCTGGATATCACTTGCTGATGGGAAGCAGAGAATAACTTCTTTTATTTTCCTTTGCTTCCATGTGCAACCTTTGCTATTGCTTTATTAAACTGCCTTTACCTTGACCCATGAGGGTTTTTTCCCATCTTATTTTCTTCCCCTTTGTGTTACTGAGGAGGGGAGTGATAGAGTGCCTTGGTGGTCACCTGGCATTGAGCCAAGATCAACTGACAACATACCTTTTGCTTTTTTTATTCGGAGACCCAACCTATGGAGGAAACATCCTCCCACATCTTCCCCCTTCCTGTCAGGTTAATCACAGTAGCATTTGAGAATTCTGAAAATTTTGAATGTCCTTGAGATGTTGAAATCAGCATGGTCCTATTGCTAGGAATGGTGAATGTGTTCCAGGTCTTGTTTAAGGTTAAACGACTATTTAGGAATACTACCCAGAAATCTGCCCTGAAGTTGGATAGTTAAGGGTCTCAGAGTGTGTGGGATAGTATGGGCAAGCACCTAGGACTGCAGGCACCTCCAGTGTTTTAGAACTTCACCCCTGAACAAGTGCAGAATTAGGAAAAACTAGTAAAAGATTTGGAAAAAGTGTGTTGTCACCCTGGCAATTCCAGAGAGGCAGAAATCACTGCAACATGCTGGGGTCTAGCTGATGCCTGCTGAGACCTGTTCAACACTATTCAGTACCCTCAAGGAGAAATGAAGGTCTCTGGATCTGACAGCAAAGCAACACACTGCAGCTACTCCAACCCTGGCAACAGGAACTGCAGGTGAACCAGAGGACCAACCCATGCCAGTATCAGTCACCCCTATACATAAGAAGAAAGGGACATGAAATTCAGCTCATTTACTAAAAGGAGGATGAAACAGGGCCATCACAAGAACAGGAGGAAGAGGCAGAACAAGAGGTAACCACTCGATCCCTATCCCTGAATGAGCTGTGGGATATACAAAAAGATTTCAGCTGTTGCCTAGGTAAGCACATTATCAACTGGCTGGTCCAATGCTGAGATAACAGGGCTAGTAGCCTGGAATTAGAGGGTGGGGAAGCCAAGCAGCTGGGGTCACTTTCTAGGGAAGGGAGCATTGACAAGGTGATTGGAAGAGTGACGGAAGTCCTCAGCCTCTGGAGTTGACTCCTTTCAAGTGTGACAGAAAGATATTCCTTCAAGGAAGGTGTTATATGTCACCCAGGAATGCGGACCACCATGGAGAGAGGTATCTAGTACCTCGAGGGAATTAGCTGTGCTAGAGATGATTTATTATGACCTGAACAGCGTGCAGCTACCTGCAGATCCAGACAAAGTCCAATGCATATGACCCATGTGGCAGAGATTTGTACAGAGCACACCATCATTGCATGCCAACTCATTGGCAGTAATGACCTGAAGAGACAAGGAGGCTCCAGCCTCCAGTGGGCAGTTCCCCAGACAGAGTGGAAGGGCTGGTCTAACTCCTGATCTGGATGCATGGTATTTAGTTGCTGGCTGGGGTTAAACCACAACAGGGATGGAACACCTCTGCTATGAAGAAAGTCTGAGAGAGTTGAGATTGTTCAGCCTGGAGAAGAGAGGGCTCCAGGGAGACCTTACTGCAGCCTTTTGGTGCTTAAAGGGGGCTTATAAGAAAAGTGGAGATAAGCTTTCTAGCAAGGCCTGATGGAATAGGACAAGGGGTAATGGTTTTAAACTAAAGGAGAGTAGATTCAGACTAGATATAAGAAAGAATATTTTTACAATGAGGGTAGTGAAACACTCGAACAGGTTGCCCAGAGAGATGGTAGATGCCCCATCCCTGCAAACATTCAAGGTCAGGTTGGGTGGGGCTCTGAGTGACCTGGTCTAGTTGAAGATGTCCCTGCTCATTGTTGGGGGGTGGTAGTGGTGGGCTACGTGGCCTTTAAAGGTCCCTTCACACCCAAACTGTTCTGTGGTTTGCCACTGAGGCTGCCCTGCAGCTGAAGTCTGTTGCATGTGTTGTGAAGATTTTGGTATGCTATACACAGGGACAGGAAATTTGGACATCTTTGTTGTATGATGTTGCTACTGGGCAGAATGTAGTGTATATTCTAAATCTAAGGGTGCAATAGCTGTGGGGTTTTAAGCTTTAATTTATGTGATTTTCTTTCACATTTTTCCATAGCTTAAAGCTTCTTGAATTATTCAGACTTGTGTTTCTATATGTTCATTTTCTTAGTAAGTCACAATACCTTTTTATATGATTTATCATTATCTACTTGTGCCTGTTTTCCACTTTAATTCCAGTTTGATATTACTTGTTACTCAGAAATAAAAACAAAACTGAAGTTAAGAAAATGAAATAAATAATTGCCGTACCTCTGCAACATGCTCAGTAGCACAGAGTTCTTTTGAGCGTGACTCAAAGGAATTGACCTGCCCAAATTGCTGATACTTCATCTTGTTTCTTGAATCAGGAGGTAACAGAATGTCTTAAAGAAAGCACGTGCAGAGCTGAAACTGAAACAGATGCTTTTGGATTCTGTTGCTAAATGGGAAGCACTCCAAATAGAAAAGACTTAGGTCAATTTAATACACAGATTACTGAGTGAAATACTTTGCAAAAACTTACAATGAAGTCAGTAGTATGAAATTATGTTCGGTTATATGTATAAAATCTAAAAGCAGATACATTTTTTCTCCAATAATGTTGTTAAAAGTTTTACATAAATGAGCTAAATAGAAGTTACTTTTCCAGATTAAGCTGCTTAGATTTCTCCCCGACCTAAATGATGTTCCTATAGCATGGTTAGTAACATAGAATATTTCAGGCCTCAGTAATGGAGGTTACTCAGGGGAGGCGGGGGGGAGGTCCAACCCTCTACTCCAAGCAGGGCCAACTTTGAGGGTAAATTAAGGATTTCTGCAAGTTTTGAATCTTTTGAGGGGTGGAGTCCACATCCTCTGTGGTGCACTATTGCAATGTTTGCAATTGCTGGACATGAAAGATTTTTTTCCTAGTATCTAATTGTAACTTGCTTTTTTGCAGTTGTGCCTCTTACCCTTGTCCTTTAGCTGTGCTCCTTTAAAATGAGACTCTGTACTTTCCATTAGGCAACTGAAGAGAGTCAGAAGATCCTCCCTTTGCCTTGGCTTCTCCAGGCTGAACAAAGTCAGTTCTCTTAGCTCTTCCTCATGTGTCATGGGTGCTCCAGCCCCATCATGTGGTTGGCCTCCACTGAGCTATTTCCAGTATGCAAAATTTGTCTTGGTTGAGGAGCCCCAGACTGGAAACAGTCATCCAGATGTGGTCCTACAAGCATTAATGGAGCAGAAGAATTACTTGCCTTGCACAGCTGCCTGCACCCTTGCTTATACAGCCCAATGTGCAGTTAATTCTTACTGATGAAAGGGCACATTGCTGACTGGTGCATAATTTGTTGACCGCCAAGACCCCTAGATTCTTTTCCTGCAGATATTCTTTTTAACAACTCAGTGTACAGCCAGTCCTTTTACATGAGGTGTTCTGTCACACATGCAGGATTTACCATTTGCATTTGTTGAACTTCAGAGATTGCTGTCAGTCCATCTGTCTAGGCTGTCAGGATCCCTTTAAAATGTGGCTGTGTCTGCCAGCCTTCCAGGGTATCAACTACTCCCCTTACAACTAGCTACCATCTATAAACTGGATTCACTCTCCCATCATCCCAGTCATTAATAAAGACATTAAATTGCATTCATCCCCATATAAAAATTTGAGATGCACAGATTGCTGTAAATTCAGTGTTACAGAGAAGTAATTTTTATTGCAGCTGTTTAAATTATAAGTTCAGTGTGTCAGTCCAGTGTTTCTTGATACTTCAGTGCATCATACTCATGGGAGGGTGGGTGGGGGTGGGAGTGGAATGCATGAAACCTGTAGAGTTTGTTTCACTTTCCTAAAGGTATCTTTATTTCACCTATATTCCAAAGTAAAGAGTTGTTGGGTTTACCGTATCTTCTGACTCCCTTTTGTCCCACTGTGCACTTTGACAATCCAAGCTTCTGCAGCAATGAGTTTTGCAGATAGATTACACAGGTTTCTAAAGAAGCACTATTGCCTGTCTTTCAAATTTTCCCAAATAATGTTACCCATTTTGCTGTTACTATGCCTGTTTCACTCTGCAATGGCATTTCTGTCCACTTACAGATATGGTTAGTGTCTGTTTGGTCAGTACATTGTACTGGTCACATGAATGTACAAGACTCTACCACAGTAAGGCCCTTCTTTTCAAGACCTCTGGTACTATTACACCACAGAAATTTATTACTATAATGTGACAGCTTGTGAAGTCTCATTAATTGTTGTAATTCTTCATTTTTGTGTGGATACTCCTTCTTCCTTAAAAATAGGAACTGCCTTCACTTTGTAGTTCTGTGACAGACTACTCCATCTGCCAGCATACGGGACGTTGTCCTCTAGGTGCAGCATGGAGAAGCCCATAGTCCTTCAGCACCCAGACCCTTTTTCACTAATGACTGTGAGAGAAGTTCCCCATCACTTCCTGCAGCTGCATCCACCTGCAATACCCAGCATTTTATCTGCTTTAAGATATTTGTTACAAGTTTTCCCTCAGAATTTACAGTACTTTATGTAATTAACTTTGATTCTGCCTGTAGAAACACAGCTGATACAAAAGGAAGGAAGATAATTATTTTTCTGACTAATTTCCCTTACACATCTCCTAGAATAGTGCATCAGTCTCTACATTGCTATTAGTCTCTCCAGCTTTCTGAGCTCAGATCTCAGAAAAATATTAAGTATCTATGAGATATTAAATATCTGTGTAATCTAAGATCTTTGTCATCCAGTTGTATGCAATAGTTGACATAATTGTGTGTTTACTTGTAGTTATTAACTTTTAGCTAGACTTGTCCTATGTGGTATATAAAGTTCTTGACTAAACATGCACCTAGTAGATGAAAAAGGCAGTCGTGGGACCTGGATTTTTTGAAACCTCTTCTTATCTGTGGTTTATCATTGACATAAAAGCTATGTTTTTATGATTTGTGATTGAAGGAAGGAAAGGAAGTGTCTTTGCCTACAATCTCTGAGAAGTTTCATTTGTTTATGAAATTTAGCAGTTCCGGAATGTCTGTCCTTTTCTAGTCTTCTGTTGTAGTGTGTTCTTGAACCTCTTGTAGTTTTCTATTTTTAATATATAATAAAGTAATTATTTACTTTAACATGCACTGTTTCTGATGCTCCTGAAAAAAATGCATTATTTAATTACTATATGTTGTTGTTACATACAATGTTCAAACAAAAACGTTTGAATACACAGGAATTACGGGCTCTGGTTCAGAACCATTAATATTGTATCCACTTTACTTCAACTTTTGGTACTCTTTTTGGGGTCAGTCATACAGTAGTTTGTGAATAATTGCATTGTTTTCTATTTTTTCCTGGTGAATGAAGTTTACATTCAAAGTGGGTGGCAAATTCTTATTCCACTATCACTAATGAATACATTTGTGTATGTGTTTAATTTTTTAGAGTGTAAATTTGAAAGCTTGGATGCAGAGCAACTAAATTGCTCAGTTTCCAAATATGCCAGGTTTGTGAATCATCTGGATTCACACCATCTAATAGGGTGCCAAATATGGTTGCCTTCTAATAGAATCATAGAATCATGTAGGTTAGGAAAGGCTGTTAAGATCATTGACTCCAACCATTAACCTAACAGTACCAAGTCCACCACCAAATCACATCCCTAAGAACCATGTCTACATGTCTTTTAATACCTCCAGGGATGGTGCCCCAACCACCTCCCTGGGCAGCCTGTTGCAGCGCTTGATAACACTTTTGGTGAATAAATTTTTCCTAATAGCCAAACTAAACCTCCCCTGGTGCAACTTGAGGCCATTTCCTCCTGTCCTGTCACTTGCTACTTGGGAGGAGAGACTGACACTCAAATTGCCACAATCTCCTTTCAGGTAGTTGTAGAGACTGATAAGGTCTCCTCTCAGTCTCCTTTCCTCCAGACTAAGTGACCCCAGTTCCCTCATCCACTCCTAATAAGACTTGTTCTCTAGACCCTTCACCAGCTTCATTGCTCTTCTTTAGACACGCTCCAGCACCTCAATATCTCTCTTGGAATCATAGAATTGTTTAGGTTGGAAAAGACCTTTTAGATCATCAAGTCCAACCGTTAACCCAGGACGGCCAAGTCCATCACTAAACCATGTTCCTAAGCACCTCAGCTGCACCTTTTTTAAACACTTCCAGGGACGGTGATTCCACCATGTCCCTGGGCAGCTGGCTGGGCCTGATCCCCAAGTTGTCCTCTGTGTGTCATATGATGGCACTCGAGATGACCGGCCCCATAACCTTCCCCAGCACTGAGGTCAGACTGACAGGCCTATATAATAACATAGTGCCACAGCCCAAAGCAAGGGGAGAAAAGATGCAAGAAAAGTAAAACTGAGAATAGAAATTTGAATGTTTAAGATAATGTGTATTTTTAAATATAATAGCATACATGGACTTCTAAGAGGTTTTGTTTGTTTGTTTCTTTGTTTTGTGGAGAATTGTGGGAAGCAGCTTGTCACATTTTGAAAGCAAAGATTTTTCAGAATTTTCTCCAAAATGAAAAAAAAACCCTCCAAACAAACGAAAACTGGCTACCCATAACAAAAAAAAACCCAAACGTAAAGAGACTTCCAACAACACACACCTTGCACATTTCCCCCAAACCCATAATCTTTTAAAATCACAACTACTCTTAGTTCTCAATACCTTTTTAAAGGGTTGAATTTTCTAGGTGGCCAAGGCTGTAAGCAAAGCTTGACTTGTTGAGCTCAATGCTTTCAAATTTGCTTGGTAAATTCAGGATATTTCTGGAGAAGTGTCCAGCAAAGGTTCTATGGAGTCAGTTATCAAAAAGGTACTTTTAGCAGAGAGATCTTTGGCTTTGATCTTTGTGGTTTTCACTGTTCTTGATCATAAAATACTCATATTACATTGGTATTGTAGTTATTATAGCTGAACAAATAGTAAGCAAAAGAATACTTTCTGTTGTACCTGCAGGTGTTATGAGTGAAATTTACACAGAGCACTATTACAGTCCCGATTTAATTCTTATTTGCACAGTGTTACTCTAATTAGCAATTACTAATAAGAGCAATTTCTCTGCTTTTTGCAGTTCCTAGAGCCACAGAACCCCTACAATACCTCTGAGTCACAGTTGTGTTTTGGACGGGGAAGTTCCTATGTGAATTGACGCTTTTGCAAGTGGACAAAAGCAAGATGCATGCAGATTCTTTGCTTTGCAAATGAGAAAGCATTGTGGTGCTTACTCAGTTAAAGAGAACAAAAGCAGCTGCAATTTTCACTGTGTGTTCTGACAACAGGAAATGGAAAAATGGCAATCTTTTTAGTGTCAGTTTAGATAAAAAGGGAGTGTTTCAGTCATCAAAATATTTTGTTACTTATACATGATTTGTAAAACCAAAACTTTCCAAGATTTTAGCTAGATTTAGAGATTCTCTAATTTACTCAGCTAGGTGGAACATTATCTTGAAAAGCAACTGAATTTATTGTTCATCCTCACCATCGTTCTGGAGAGGTATTTATCTTTGGTCCCACAGACAATATTCAAGTGTGTAAATGCTTTTACTATAAAATGTCATTCAGCACAGGACAGATAAAAGTAACAGCAGTAATTTTGACATAATAACATAATCCAGTAACAACACGTTAGCAAAAATGTTCTTATATGAAAAATGTCACATACAAAATTTAAATGCATGAGGTTCCTCATACCCATATGAATGACAAAATATTTTCTTAAGGCAAAACTTATTTTCATAGCTTTCCCACTGTTTCATTAAGAAGTTATGGTGCTTATCACAATATGACATTTTTCTCAGTTAAACAGAAACACAGTGGCTAACACGGAATGTTTGCATTAAGAAAAAGAAGCAGCAGTTTTCTGGCTCAGAGCCATGCCTGAGAAAGCTGATTTCAGTCCGGCGCAGACTGACCCTGACAGAGGCCACCTGCAGACACTTCCTTCCATCTCAGCAGCCATTCAAAGGCCTGGAAGCAGATCTGCTTTTTCTCCTTCTTATTGATTACTGATAGTGGTTGAGGATCTTGGAATGGCATTGAGAACTGTTTACTGCTTCCTTAAGGTTACAATTAATGACAGCACTCTTAAAATAGCAACTATAGCCTCCTCAAGATATATGGCTCCTCTTAAAACCCATGCAGGTGAATGGCAGAAACAACTCTTGTTTTTCAGTCACTGGTGAGTAGCAAATAACCCAGAAAAGAAAAAAAACCGGAACATTTGTGCTTTTTGGTTCGTCTTAGTTCGTAAAATCAACTGGATTGAGATGGCTGAAAAGAGAACGCTTTGTCTTCTCTGATATGGTTTTACAGCTGGGAAATAAGAAATCTTTTCATCTGGGGAAAGTAAATCATCATTTAAAACGTCATTGTCTTTGTATGAAGCAGTGATGGTATTATTTATAGTTAAATTTTATCTTAAGAAAGTTCTTTACCTGGCAAGAAAATGGCTCTGGAAACCTGACATATGTGCTGATTGTAGAGGGATGGAAATATTGTGTAGTTCTCTTCACATGCTGGAATTTATGTATAGGTTTGCTTGCTTACTTAGAAACAGTATGCAAGTATTTTGAATATGCAGTTTCTTAATTCACAAATGGCTGAGATCAGGACTGTATGAAATACTTCATATTATGAATACATAAATACTTCATGGTACAGGTGTTTCTCAAGTGTAAAATCCTTGGAAAGCGGTTTGAATGGATGACATTTACAGGCGAGTGGTTAGGTGAGACATCTGGTCATAGAAAAACACTCTGCTCTGCAAAAAATTCCTCAAACGGGACTGCATACAAAGACTTTGTGGGTGGAATAATACAATAATTTTGGGAATCTGAATTTTACAACACCCTTTGCTGCAACTGGAAATAACAGTGACAGAATAAACATTGAAAAGGATAATAAAATTGTTTGAAATATAGGAAAATGAAAATAATTATTTCTAAACTATAAACTCCCCCACCAGTATTAGCTATCTCGCTGTCACAAATATTGCATAGAACTTACGCTTAATAGTAGAAATACACAAATCAGGTTCTGTATTCAGTTATCTTTTTTGTAAGACAAGTCTGGGAAACAACTGCCACTTCCATACACACACACGCGTATACACAGACCCCCTTTTTTTAATCCTTCTTAAGGAAGATTAGTAGACATGTCAGAAAAAGTATTTTAAATACTCTTGATATTCAAAGACATTTTTCTGGCACAGCAAAAATGTTCTTACATATGGGTAAGTCTTGGAAGGAAATAACAACAACAGTTAAGCATCAACCAAATGCTCTCCATGCTGCCATTTGGCCTGGCATAAAATAATAGCATGACATACCAACAGATTGCATTATGTATTGTAGGCTGTGTTTATCTTTACTCAACATATACAAGCCTTCAGACTGAGCCAGAGATGAAAAATCCACAGATCCACAGAGCATTTTCTTTGTGACAGTTCCTTTCCCAAGTGAGAATAGGGGATGGAAGCTGTTCATTGGTACTTGCATTTGGTTACCACCTGTTTTCACTCAGGTTTTTCATTCCGTTGTTTTTAAACTTGCTGTGCTTCATACTCATCTCATGGTACAGTTGTTTTGCCTAAGGGTATTTTGAGTTTTTTCCTCTTCTTTCTGATCACTACTGCATGCCTGCATGCATATTCAGGTCTCCTCTCTTTCCGGCTTTACACCCATTCCTACCACTTTTACTTTCTACAATGTGGATTTTTGACATCCTTCCTGTGCTTCCAGTGCTCCTTCAGGTACAAGGTACAACATTCACAAGGTTTTAAGTAAGCAGAAATACGTCTTTTTATAACTCACTTGGAAATTAATTTTAAGTTAGCTTAGGCAAAGGACGAGGGGCCCAAGGAAACGCAGAAGACTGGCTCTTTGCAGTGGAAGAAGCAATGCACAGCTGTCCTGCACGCCTGACAAACGGAGCTGTTGCTGATTATCAGACCAGAATAAGAAGGGAATGGTTTGTTCATGGACACCTCTCTCAGGTAAGACCTGACCTTTTTTTTTTCTGTGCAACATTTTATTTTAAATTATGAACTTACTCTTTGATCCTTCAAGAACTTATGCAAACATTTTAAGCATACTAACAATTGAATTTAAAGGTGTTCATTGCTTGCAACATAACAGCCTTACAGTTTTGTATTGCACCCTCCATGTATGGCATTATAAGTCTTGCTCTAAGTACCTGGAATCAGGCTCCTGCACTAGGAACAAAGAGCTCAAAAGGGGAAGAGGAAAAAAAAAGGCAAGGAAAGAACAGCGAGAGATTAGGGAGGACATTTCCTCCCTTAACTGGCCTTAAAAGAAGAGCTGAAACAAATAGGTCCTGACAATGCCAAGCCTCAGATTGTGGTTAACGCCACTGATGGCCAGCCTTGCTCACAACCAGGAGTGCAAGCTTCTTTTAGGCCACAGCTATGGAGAAGAAATTATGTACAGCCATTTTAGGGAAGGGCTCGTAAAATTAAGTGTGTGAGCACCAGAAAAAAAGTGCTCAGATGTTCAAGGTTAATTGTTCTTCTATAGCACTGGATAATATTTTCTTCCTAATAAAAAAGGTATGAAGAACTATCCTCTGCATAGTAATAGCCTATTTGGTTTTCTTATATTTCTTACAGTGATTCTATACTTTA
>JAVJGI010000057.1:54936193-54949279 GCA_035590275.1 Ibycter americanus
ATATAAAGATGTATTTTTTTGTTCCTTACCATGTGTGTGAGCAAATACTGGAATAGTTTACTCACAGAGACTGTTGAGTCTCTATCCTTGGAGGTGCTCAACACTCTACTGGACAAGTACACACAAGTGCTCTACTGGACAAGAAACCTAATTTGTTCAGTCCAGTTTTGAAATACAAGATCTCTGGGGGTTCCTTCTGGCCTAAATTATTTTATGATTCTATGATTCAGTGATTCTAATAAGATATTATGGAGCACAGTGACTTTGAAAATTAGCTTCACAGTCAAGTTACTATTAAACTGTAACATAGCAAATGAAACTTCAGCTCTATAATTTAACAGATGTAGTTCTTTCAATTTTACAGCTGAGCACAAAATTGAGACATCTCATACTTCAAATTTATTTTAACACAGAGCTTGTTATAAAAAAAAAAAATTAGACATTTTTACCAATATGACTTATAATGTGATGTTCAATCATACCCACATAGTCTGAGATTAAAAACATAAATTGGGATTATACTTGTAGTATATTACCTGTCAGCCAACTTACTAACAGAGATAGAAATAAACACTATCTATATTTAATTCACATCTAGACTTAGCCCCTGCCAGTAGAACTGAACAACTACAGACTCTTCTGCTGAGCTGTAAATTGGCTTTTAATGTCAATATTTTTGTATGCAATGCAAATGTCCTTTTCTTCACAAAGTGTATTTACTCCATAATCCAAACAGCAAATACCTACCCATAAAAAATGTGGTGACAACAACAGATAGGCAACATTTTGGGGAACCCAAGGAACACAACTAGAGAGCAATAGAAGTATACAGCAGTTAACTTCCTTTATGGAACTAACCAAAACCTTTCATGGGTCAGCACTGCTTCTCAAAATTTGGCACATCCTCTTGTCCCATATATTCTTGTCCTCTGCCAACCCTGATGGCAAAATATTGAACCATAGCACTGAAGAAACACTACATACTTATTTGAATGATTTGAATTTTTCTTTCCAGAAATTAATGATTGTGTGCTTTCCTGAAAGCTGAAAATCTTTTAAAAGTGTGCTTGATTTGGCATTGCTAGATTACAGAAAACATATAAGTCTGGAATAGTGAAAAGTCTTGGCATGATTTACAAAGACTTTAAACTAGAGAATGTAACAAATGCTGAGGAAAATTCTGTTAATTTTGAGGGTATCTATGATTAAAAATGATGGCTATAAATTACTTGCCTGGTGTAAGTACTTATCAGATCTTTTAGCTTCTAAATGAAATGCTGTGAAAACCTGATTTTTTTCCTCCTACCTGTCCTTAATTTACAGTTAAATCTGAAAGATTGCATCTTTCAGATGCATCCTGCTTCCATGCCATTTTTCTCCTGACCTGGTAGGTTTTGCTCTTGAGTTTCATATCACAAGGGTGTGAATAAAACTACTACCTAGATGTCTGCATCATGACAAGACCTGTAGGCTGGTATTCCTTTGATCTGAAACTACACCCTGTTGCATAGTGGAAACTTCAGAGGTCCTTAACTTCAGAAGTTAAACAGCAACAACAATAGTAAACCTTTTTTTCTTTGTTGTAAACAGTTCTGACACACAGACAGAAAAGTGTTACTCCAAAACTGTAATTTTAATTTCATAAATGGAAATTTTAAGGAATTCTATGTCTCTCTATTAATTCATCCAATTTTTGTTTATTTCCTAGGTGCAGAAGGAAACAAAACAGTTGTTATTTCTGTGGATGCTTTAAACATGCATAAATTGGGTCATTATGCCTCTCAGACTCCTCCTGAGCTGCTTCAGCAGACTTTGGAGGTGTTTATCACAGGGATAAACTCTTTTGGAAAGAAATGAAGGTCACCTTGGCTTCTAAATTATTCATGTGGTGAATCTGGTAAGATTGTTTGGATTCCACACTTTTGTATAGTTAGGGGGTTGCTACTTTTTACTGTTTCTTAACATAACATGAATTTTGGTTTTACTATTTTTTTGCATATATTCTCCAAAATTCAGAGATTTTCTTCCTTGTCTGAATGTATGCAAGGATGTGGTCTCAGGTACTCTGTGACTCGCACTTTTCATAACGGCATTTATTGTGTATAACTTTCATTTGAGGAGGACACATTTCTTTCTGATACCAGCTATCACTGCTTCTTGAAGCACTCATTGGAACAGTATGAATTATGTATTTTAACCTTCTGACCTCTACTAGCCCAGGGACTGAGGTAGCAGGATTGCTTTTCAGTGGTGCTTAATCGTAAACATCAAGGAGTCAGCTTCTGAATTTGGTCTTTCTTTTCAAATGGTGATTCCAATATTATTATCATCCAGCAATTGTTTGTTTTTACTTCTTATATAGTGTCTATTCCTCTGTCTGCACCACAAACCAATTTTATGAATGAAGGTTCTGGTCCTCTTTTTGTCATCTGCTGCATGCTGAAGATGGCAGGAATGATTGCTGGGGGGGCAAAGCCACTACAGAACTTAGAGTTGTTTGCTTACAAGGAAGAAGAGGGCAGGGGTAACATGTTTTAAAACTGCCTCTTTCCTGCAATTGACTGAAGGAGACACCACTGGGTGCTCTATAATGTACAACACAGATCTGTCAGGGGTGGATCTGACCCATCCAGAATCTCTCTGAAGTATGGGAAGTTCTCCACTGCCAAGAGACGCCCGTGGCCTGTCAGTGGTCATTCTGTAGTACAAATGGGCAGTAGTATAGATTATGAGAATGTGTTACAAACAGAGGTGTGTAAATCTCAACTGTTTCAATCTTCGGTGATTTTCACATAGCTTAGCAGCAATTTAGCTGGCAAGAATGCTCTCCTGGTGCTGGCTTCCTTGTTTCATTGCTCTTCCAAGCCTAGAGGGGAATTTTGTATTCATAATAATAATAGTGAGTCAAAACCATCTAATCAGTAATCTGTACAGATACAAGGGAGGAGATGCAAAAGTTCATAGACAACCTCATCTAATTTTTGAGGCCTTCAATATCAAACTCTTAAATCTATAATTCTGGTAGTATACTATACGTTATATATCTTCTCTATGGATACTTAAATTTTATGCCATACGTAGCACTAAAATGAATATGCTGGATCTATAATATGCCTGTGAAGACTGATAAAATAATACTGTAAACATTTCAAGGACAGAAAGATGGAGCTGTGCAGAGTATGAATTGCCTGGTGCTTCCTTCATAAAGCACCAGCGGTAAGGCTAAATCTAAAGTATAGGAGCCCATTTTTTCAGAATTTTCTTCTGGCAAGAGAGTTTCATTTCATTAAGACGTGCAGGAAAGCTTGAAATTCATTTTTAAGATAGGGTAAACTTGTCATTTCCAAACTGAGGACTGAAGTACATAATTAACAAGGGGTTTTGCCCCTTGTTTGTGTCTCGTTCTTAATGCAAATTAGTGAACAATTGCCTTTCTGCTTGTGCAGCTATTCATTGTGGGCATTAATTCAGTAAGTTACAATTTTAGCATATTGTAAAACCATTGAAAGCAAACAGTAGATTGTTCTGAAACATTAGGAGAGTCCTTATGCAATTTTAACTGTCTGAATAAAAATATACAAGTACACTCAACTACACTCAACTACACTGATTTTTTTATTAATTTACCTGTGACCTGTAAGTCCCACCAGCCTTCACCCGAATCATTCTTAGGATGGCAGTTGCAGTTTGCATTGCCCATATTCTCACCACCCTCACAATAAAAATTTTTTTTCCTTATATCCAACCTAAAACTATCCTCTTTCAGTTAAGAACCATTGTTCCTTGTCCTGTCACTACAGGTCCTGGTAAAAACCTCTTTCTCTGACTTTCTTATAAGCTCTCTTTAAGTACTGAAAGGCCACACTAAGGTCTTTCTAGAGCCTTCTCTTCTCCATGCTGAATAATCCCAGATCTCTCAGTCTTTCTTTACAGGAGAGGTCTTCCAGCCCTCTGGTCATTTTCGTGGCCCTCCTCTGGAACTGCTCAAACAAGTCCGTGTCTTTCTTTTGCTGAGGACCCCAGAGCTGGATGCAGTACTCCAGGTGGGGTCTCACAAAAGCAGAGTAGATGGGGCCAGTCACCTCCCTCGATCTGCTGGCTATGCTTCTTTTTAGGCAGCCCAGGATATGACTGGCTTTCTGGGCTGGAAGGGGACATTTCTGGCTGGTATCCAGTTATTCACCCACCAATATTCCAAGTCCTTCTCTGCAGCACTGCTGTCAATCCATTCAATCCCATAGTGAGGATTGCCCTGACCCAGCTGCAGGACCTTGCACTTGGCCTTGTTCAGCTTTGTAATGTTCACATGAGCCTACTCCTCAAGCCTGTCAAGGTCCATCTGGATGGCATCCCTTCCCTCCCTCAAACCTGTCAGCTGCACCACTCACCCTGGTGTCATCCACCAAACTTGCTGAAGGTGCACTCAGTCCCACTGTTTATGTTATTGATGAAGAAATTAAACAGTGCTGGTCCTAGTATGGAACCTTGAGGGATACCACTTATTAAGGTTTTCCACTTGGACACTAAGCCATTGACTGTAAATCTTTGGATGCAGCCATCCAGCCAATTCCTTATCCATTTAACAGTCCATCTGTCAAACGTGTATATCACCAATTTATCAGCAAGAATGTTGTGAGGGACCTTATCAAGGGTCTTTTAGAAGTCCAGTTAGAAAATAAATCCATAGCTCTTCCCTTGTCCACTGATGCAGTCACTCCATCGTAGAAGGTCACTACATCACTAGGCATAACTTGCCCTTGGAGAAGCCATGTGGGCTCTTTCATATGTTTTGACATAATCCTGTAACTCCATGTATTATTACAATGCTTGGCCATGCTGTGCCTTCTAACGCCTTCAGAACGTAACCTGAACCAGTTTTTTTGAGGTCAGTAGCAACTTACATTTTAATGTAAGGAGGAGAAAATAATTTTGAAAGCACTATGTCATATTGCAATATAATTAAATTGTCTCTATTTCCCTTCACATTTATTTTTGTTTCAACCCTTCTTTCCACATTTTTTCTTTTTTTCCTAATTTTTTGCGTCTTTCAGCCAAGGAGATTTTGTGCTAGGGAACAGTGTGAGAAAGTTTTGGACATAAGGAAGAAGGCTAAGAGATTGACCTACATCTCTCCATTTGGTTAGTGCAGACCTCATCATGTATTTGCCTCGTCCTGGAGCTGCTCTTACATCTCTCTTTTTGCCTAGATTATCTGCAGATAGACAGCTTTTCAGCACAGAGAAGATAGAGTGCCAAGTACTCAAGGGCCATTTCCAAAGGCCCTTTACCTCTTGACACAAACATTAATTTATTCCTTACAATCCAGTCTCTTTCATATGTAGATGTTTGGCTATGAATTAGAACATTAAGTGCAGGCACCTTCAAGTAAAATTTCAAATTTAACTAATAGAATTCAAAAATTAGATTAATTTACTACAGTTTTGTGGTTAACACATGTCTTCTATTATGCTAAACTTTTCAGCTGAGATTCCTTGAAATGATAACAGAATGGGACTGCAGGTATCTGATGATCAAAGTAAAAGTAAATTTCCTGCACGTTGCATTCTGGGTGTGTTTTATTCTTCTGCTTCGTCTTTGCACCTGGAGGTCTTCTTGGCAGAATTTGCTCAAGCAATAAAGCAGAATGCAACAACGTTTGTGGATGCTGCTGTGGAAATTTATCAAAGCATCAGTATTGATCTTCTCGCAGCACCAGACAAATCCCATATGTTTTTAATTTATGTGATTTGTCAAAGTGTATCCAAAGAAAGATAAAGCTGTTTTTAACCTGAAACCTTCTAGTACCCTATTAAGTTGGTCAGGACAATTAAGGGCACTATGCTATCTAGCATTGACCTTTGCAGTGCTCCACTTTCTCACAATTGCATCTTCAGAATCTCTTGTTTTCCTCCTTCCCCAGTGTCGTAATTGGATTTTCTAAGGCAAGGTAAATGATCTTCAGTTAATCACTCTCATACCTTGGTCTTGCTTTCTCTGCTAGCAGACTTGATGAAAGAAGCTTATGGTTTCCCACAGCATTTTTTTTCGCCAAGAGGTGTGAAAAGAAGGCAAATGCAGTGGAAACACTTAACATGAAAGGATTGTGTATTAATTAGTGTAAATACTTCCACTTTGCAGAGGTAATAGGGCATACATATTCACATTCTGTCCCTCTAGCTCATTTTCTTCATCAGCTGCTCAGGTATCTAATATATGTTGCCTGAAAACCAAAATAACCAGCCTCTTTTGATTTATCTTTCCCTCATTTACTTTAAAACAGATACGTGAGCACACACAGTGAATACTTTAAAGAGAAGACATAGGCTTCTACCCTTCTTTTCTGATTCTGCCTTCTGTTTGCCTTCTCAATCAATTCTGCCTCTGCAGTTTGTCCCAACAGATTTAAAACATTATTTGCAAAGAAATATGGTTCAGATTGGTAAGAGCCAGAGAAAAGCAATGAATACTACAAGTGATATGATTGAATTTACATACAATACATTATCTTGCAGGGTCAATGATTATTTTGTTCATAAAAGAGAAGAGTCAGTGTAAATCAGCCGAGATGCTCATAATTCTACAAGTGACACTGAAAAATGATGAGTTCTTCTTTTACTTTTCCCATAGTGAAAGGAAGAGTGGATGTATAGAACAAAATGGGTAATAATTTGTTACTAATAATATTTCATTTATATTATAATCTACCAGTGGGATTCATAGTGCAGTCAGTCATCAGACACTATTGTGACAGACCAGTTTTATTACTTTAAGTAACATGAATAGTTTTCCAAGCTAAACTAAGCAGAATAATCCAGTTGTGCTTCATGGCCCTAAAAGAGGTGTTTCTGAAATAAAGCATGACATTTTTCTTAAAGTAACATTTAAATGGGCTTGATATATATGTGAAGGGAACTTACTACTCCTTTGAATCATTTGTCCCTACCAGGATTAAAAAAAATGAAAAATTTTCCTACATGTCCACTCTACATAACCAAATACAAGATTGCAGTTTTTTCCTCCTTGCTTAGGTTTGTGCACAGAATGTATTTTTTAAACTTCACAAATATTTTAAATAGCTTTTCTTATGAGGCAAATTAAAAACATTGGTCAATAACATACGCATGCTGTAATATTGAAATTAATATAAACACCACAAACACACATCAGCATTCCTTTTCCTTCTTTCTTCTTTTCACTTTTAATAGGCCACTCTGTTCAGTTACGATTTCGTGACATTCCATCTCAGTTCTTAATTCCATTCCAAGTGATGGAAAAATAGTAAAGGAGGATTAAGCATTTAATTTCTGAATTTGAATTTTTCGTAGACTTTTCTTCTTCCTTCAGCATCATTCTTCCTGTGTTTTCTGCCACAGACCTTTGCAGGCATTGTATGATTTTGTATAATGTCTCACTTTTTACTTTATTCTGCTTCTTCTTTTCCATAATCTGATGCTGTTGGATTGCTGACCACTTTTCACTGCCAATAAGGCTTTCTGAATGGCCCTGACAAATTCTTTTCCCACTTTTAAAGATTTTTAAAGGTTATGTTAACATCAAACGAAACTTTCTGATTTTAACAACAAAGTACTCCATCTCTTTTTTACATTGATTTTCTCCACTATGATCCCGTAGTAGGAAGAGACAAAATGCAAGGTATGTTGTTGTGAAAGCCAAAGATTTTTCCACAGCTACCTCATCAACAACAGAGACCAGCAGTATTTCCATCCTGTGCTGTCTAAAATAGCCAGTAAGGAAATCAGTTCGTTTTATTTGTATTGCACTGGGTATGCAAATATGTCTTACACAAACCTGTCTAACTTTGAATGTTGATTTGTAGCCAAATGGTTTGGAATCCCAGAATATATTGTGTGTAAGGCAATTATATTTTGTGACTTTCTTAATGCAAGCATATAATAAAAGTAATTCTTTAACAATGTAACTGAAATTATGGAAAATGGAAGTGAGAGAAGCTGCATGTGTTCACAAGCCAGTGGGTCACACGCCTTTTCATTTAACAGTGAAATTATCCTTTAGTACATGTTAAGAAATGTCTGTATTAATAAAAGCATCGTTTTGCCCAGCTGTGGTCACAGTCTGTCAAAAAGCAAGTTTCCCCTTGTATATAGACTGAACTACATATAACACAGTAATCACTGTAGTCCTAGAGGTCTAAAGACCTTTTAAAAATTCTGGAAATAACGAGATAAGCGCAAGTTTATTGTATACGTGAAAGTCTGTCAGAGAAGTAGCTGTTCTATTTTTCAGTAGAGGAAGCTGCTAATGCTTTTGGGCTGTCAATAATAATGAGCTGTAGCAGCAATGGCAACGGTTTGGTGGTGCATCTTCTCCAGCAGCAATGTGGACTTAACATGTCCCATCTTCCTGTCAGCTCTCACCAGTTCCAGGGTACAGCAGTTCTTCCTCGGTACCTGTTTGTGAAGCTGCACAGTAAGCTCATTCATCAGCCCCCCTTTCCCACAAATCCAGTAACAAAACAACATAAAAATCCACAATCTTTCCACTTTTCTTAAGTCTGTTTTTTCCTGATTTGGCTTGTAGTGTGGTGTACAATCAATCCTGAGAGCAGGAAGGAAGCAGGACAAGTGTGGGGAACACCACAAAGAGAAATAACGTGCTGACTAGACAATACTGCATGCCTAACGATATAATTGAGGCAGAGTTTATAGGAAAAGGTGGTAACTTTTATTACACCAAATAGTGTTTTGGTTAAAACCCACAAGTATGCTTCCAGGCATGCACGGAGAGCCCAAAGTTGGGTTCCTGCACCTGAAAACTCCTTCATTTTTATGTAATGTCAACAGATTTAATAAAAGACATTGCATTTCCTCATGGTGCTTTACTGGTGACTAGAGAAGTATTGAGGTGCTGAAAGAGGCACAGTTTACATCTTAATTGTAGAATAGATGGCTGAATTGAATTTATTTCCCCTTTAATAATGTTTCTTGGACAGGCAACATGTCAGGTCACAGGGTAGTTCAAGAGTAAGTTAGTTAGCAGATACACACGGATGATACCGGTCACAGGGAGAGCTAATTATCTTCTCTGTCCCTTTGCAGGTCCTGTGAGAGGTAGATTACACAAAACTTTTTGATCGTTGGACTCCAATGGAACAAACAGGAAAGGAATTGGTGACTGACACTGTTTGTTTCACACTAGAGAGAAACTCCAGCCTGAAATTTTTCTTAAACCAAAGAATTTTAGCAAAACAATTCTGCTGAAAAGGAATTCGAGCTACACCATTGTCACTTAACTAGATCAGATCACTTCACTATCCATCACAAGAAGTTGCAGAGACAACCACCTCTCACAGAATTGTTTGTATGTTCTCCTCTTTGCACAAATTTTTTATTTTGCTTTGACAGACTTCTGTGAGTGGATGCTTAAGACTTTTTAGGATATCTTTTCTACCTAGTCCCAGAAGATACCTCATTATATAGGTAGCAGTCAAAAAGAATCAATTTGGTGTGCAAGTTAAAACTGAGTAAAAAAGGTTGTATAGGTACAAGCTGAAACATTTCAGCTGCATTGTGAGGGTGATTTGGCAGAAAATGAGGCATGAAACAGATCTTAATTGTAAGAGAACTCAATTGCTTATTTTGGCCCTATATCGAAAGATGTGGAGGTGGAGCTTTTAATGAGCTGAAAAACTAAACTGAAAATGGAGATAAGGGTGTAAACACACCAGAAAAATTAAGCATGTATTTTAAACACAATTTTTCAGCATGTAAAAATAAGCATATTTATAAGCCTGTTGCTAAATTTCCAGTTTTGAAAATGTGAACAAGTAAATTGTAGGATATTTTAGGACTGTGCTGCTTTATATATTTTTTCCACAGTTTTATTTTGTTCAGATAATTTCCACTCAGTTTGGAACAGAAAAAGCTTATAGACCGTATGGGCATCTGGCTGATATGGAAACAAATTATGTTAGTCCTGTCATCCAGCATAATCTGTGGCAACCTAAAATTGAAGGAGACAGTTGTCATCTACTGCAAACAGTAGCATCCCATACTGAGCACTGGGATCAAGAGCTCAAGGAGCTGTACTGACAGCCACCTGGACAGCTTGCCTTGGATGCAACTAGTCTAAATGTGGAAGCTGCATAGCTGCCTACCAGCAATTACCTGCCTACTTAACAAGCTTTGCCTTGTTTAAAAAGTAAACCTAGGATGCTACCTACCCATACAATTATTTTTATGGGGAGCACTTAGCTATGGTGATTATTCGTATCAAAGACAATAGGTCCTTTCAGCTTCTCTAATCTTTCATATGATCAGTAAGGTTGTAGTGACCATCCTTCTATTCAAGTCTTACAGAATGGCTTTTCATTTCCAGTCTGTATTTCCTTTTATGCATATTTTAAAGCTTCTGTGCCATTGTATATTTGGCTCCTATCAGCTCTTTTGCATGCTGAAGGTACTCCATGAGCAATACTCTCTTAATATGAAAGCTATGTAATAAGTCTTTCTGACTTCACGACTTGTGGACATAAAAAGGGGACTGTGAAGAATGTGTTTGGGATTCTTTGTGTGTTTGTAGGTTTTTTGTAGGTTTTTTCCCCCTCTCTTTTAATAGTTTGAAATGCTTTTCTAATGTTTAACAGCTTTTTTTTTTTAATCAGTCTTCCATATGTTATATAATGTGTAGTAGTATTGTTGTTAATACCAAATTTCGTGATTGTTTCCTCTGTTCTATTGTTGCAAGTGGCAATTAAATGTATGTACAACCTTGACTGTACATTGTTATAGAGGAGTTATTGAAAGATGTAAATATTCTTCGTTCTGTGGAATTCCCTAATATATTTGAAAATGATGAATTGGATAGGCAGCTATCAGACCTAAAGCTAGAGAAACAGAAACACCAGGATTGGATTATAGCAGATAGCATTTCCCATGGAAATCGAGATACTTATTTTGAAAGAAGTAAAAGCAAAATTCTAGTAAGTGTCTTCTATCCATCTTTTATTTATCTCATTTGAAAAGAAGGGGCTATTACATTTGCTTTATAACTGAAAAGACCACTGTGTAGCTTTTCGGATGAATTAGGTGCTCTGTCAGGTCAGGCCAGAATACTAATAACCTGCTTTTAGTGACAGGAGTTCAGTAGGTAAATAAGTATTGCAGAAAAGTCATCTAGGTGTACTTTCAAAAATGAATTATTTTCTGGCATCATCAGAGGAATTATTACTAATCACTTGGAAAAAGTGAACTTCTGAAATTTAATGGCGGAGCCAAGTTAACTCACTTTGCCTTGTGAGAACTAATATTCTTAATTGAAAAAGAAAAAGGAAGTGCAAGATCCAAATATCCATCTCTTCACACAGCAATTCAAAAAGTGGAAAATTAAAGAAAACCAAAAGAAAATAAGATAAAAAGTCAAAAGATTGTCTTTAAGATCCGATACATCTTTATATCTCTGTGTATGTGTGTGTATAAATGTGGGTAAATGCTTTGTAAGAATGTGCAGATAAAACAAGCTACCATCTACGTCAGCAGCGAGTAATTCAAAACAAGGGACTTAAGAAAGAAGTTTGGAACTGGAAAATCATGATCTTGGTCCATAACGTTGTACCACACACAATGTTTTACTTTTCTAATGATCATTCTTCAGAGCCTAATCTTTCAAGAGTTCATCACAGATCTTGTCCCTAAAATGCTGTAAATTCTCCAAAAATGTTGGCTACTGTCAACAGCTTAACCAAATGTAAAGTTTGGGAACTTTTCAGCTTTTCTCAATGGCCCTCTGGTAACAAAATAAACTAATCACGCATAGTGCATCAAATAACTTAAATGTGCATAGGCTGGCACTGAATGACTAGAGATGCTATTTGAAAAAGCTGGAGGGAACAAACCCAAAAACTTGTAACTGCTTTTCATACAGAAGAGTTCTCAGCTGGTGAAGTAACATGAAACAAGGAACTTAAGATAATTATCTCTGCCCAAAATATGGTAAGTGAAGGGTCACTCTAAGAATCTACACATTTCTTGATTCTCTGGACACAAAAGCAGAGTTGCAGAGATACCTGAGTAAACTTGGGTGGAGTCAGTGTGATCCAGACAACTTAACCCCTGACTAGTGGATTCAAGGGCATGCAGCATCCCTGGGAAAGTGCATGCAGAGATGGTGAAGGGGGAACATTTGTGTGGAAAAATGGTGTAGAAATCTGGACCTACTAAGGCATGAAGCGTTGCTAATTTTGTCACAGCAGGCTTTGCAATAGAAAGATTATTAAGAAATGTAGGGAAGTAGCTAAAACCAGCCACATCTCAAGGGTACTAAAGCAAAGCTGATATACAACAATCTGCTTTTCTGTATTTCTCCTTTTTCTTCAGCTTTCTCAAGAATTTTCTCCTGGAAACTCCACAACAATGGTGTATTTTGAATAACAGAGAAGATAGAAAACAACCTTTGGATTAAATGAAGTTCAATATAATTTGTCCTTAAATCCAAAAGGAAAAAGTTCTGAATCAAAGTACTTTTCTTTAGAGGAAACTAACTTGTACAAGCAGATTTATTAGGAAATGTCACACTGAAAGAGGCTAAAATGATTAGACAAGCTCAATTCATGTCACTCTTTTGTGTGGAATTAAGCTCCAAAATCATTATTTAACAAAGAAATATCTTTTACTTCATAAATCAGATTAATATGCATCCTCCCCATGAACATGTTTGTTTGATTCTTTTTTTGGGGTTTTAAATGTCAGGAAAAGGTTTGGAGGAAGAATGAGGACCTCATTACCAGATTTGTTAGTCTTCGTATTTAAAACGTTTTTTATCATGCTTAAATTGAAAAACTAGTGAAACCTTCAGACTAAGAGCAGAAGCATCACATAAGTATACCATGCCCTGTTCTCTTATTTAATATTCAAGAGGCTAGGCTCATTGAATCCTTAGTGGAAACTTTCCATTTCCTATTTTGTGACGCTTTCATTCACAGTTGGAACTTTACAGTTCACACTACAAAATAAAAAATACCACAGTGATGCACTGAAATGCAGTATACTGGTATAAACTCCCTCTGCTAATACAAACACTTGAACATTTAAAAACGTTTAATTAAAACTC
>JAVJGI010000057.1:54949996-54964890 GCA_035590275.1 Ibycter americanus
TCAGCCCAGATTGCTGCCTGCTAGCGTCTCTGTGTTTAGGAATAACCAGAAAAATCATAAAGAAGAAATATTTTACCACAAGAAATAGCTATTTAGAATATGTAGCTTTTTTTTTTTTCCCAAAAGATTCATCATTTTATGTTTGCTTGTTTGTTTGTTTTCCAACTAGCCCTTACCTACATCTCTTATTTTTGTGCACCTGTGTGGTGTGGATTTGACTAGCTGTTCCCAAACTCACAAAAATTCACCTGTGTTGAGTCAGGCTGAAGATGAAAAAGGACATATAGAAGAAAGTTATAAGACCAGCTAAGAATCATTCTTTTATGTTGTCCAGCATGTAGTAGCTAAAAGTCAGCTTGCCAATATCCTCCATTTCATAATCTGCACCTGTTTTGCTTTGCGTAATATAGTTCTCTTAATTTTCCATGATCTTATATGCATGGACACATGCTCACACAAAGTGTTACAACATTTTCTTTGGGTATTCCCAACCAGCTAATCAGCATGAGAGCTGCTAATGTTGCAAAATAACAGCATTCTATCCTAAACCTCATTGGACTTTTTCAGTACTTAATGGGCAGCTACAAAGAGGATGGAGGTGCCACAAGGCACATTTCACAACATGCCACGTGGAGAAGACAAGGGGCAATGGGTGGAAGTTGCACTGGGAGAGGCTTCATCTTGATATAGGAAATATTTTTACAGTGAGAGCAACTAATCACTGGAACAACCTCCCCACAGACGTGGTAGAGTACCCATCACTGGAGGTTCTCAAGGTGTGACTGGATGGGGTGCTAGATAATCTCATCTAGGCTCCCCTTGCCATGAAAGGATGGACCAGACGATCTTCTGAGGTCCCTTCCAACCCAGGCTGTTCTATGGGTCTATGTTTGTAGTTCTCCGGTGACTGCTGCTGTGCCTGTGGCAGAAAGTAAATGATTGTTTCCCATCTCTGTACACTCTAAGTGGAGTTAGTGAATATTAACAGTGAAGAATAAACTCTTTTAAAAAATAGTGCTTGACTGCGCATTTAATTTCAAGTTTGTTGTGTTGTTCAGGAAGATGAAGTTAATGCTAAAGTGAAAACAGAAGAGACTCAAGCAATAGCTAAAGATGCTCAGAGAAACCTGGTTGAAGTTCTTCCAATTTTAAAGCTGTAAATAAGACTTTTGACTCCTTAGCCAAAGCGTGTATTTCTGAAATTGGAGCTTTTATGAAACCACCAGTTTTTGTCATGACAGTAATGTAAACTATTTATATTCTTTGAAGTGCCAAGTAAGCTGGTTCAGCATTTCTTACTGCTTTCTTGTTTTTCCCACTGGCCAATCACCTTTACATCTAGTGTGCTGCTTGGTGTCTATCAACACCTTTACAGCAAAAATATTACTCATCCATCTCAAGCAAAATACCCACTAGCCATTTTAAACAGAAGATCTTTTTTTCACTATGCTATGTTCATTTAAGAATGGATGTTCCTGGACCAAAATCCCTGTGAAGAATACCTTTGAACTTAAAAGACATTCGTATTGACATTTAGCACACCTGACTGGCCTCACTCAGATATGCAGACCTTCTGAACTTCACAGACACTCAGAACAAGCAGCTGATTTCGTGGCTTACCTTCTTCTCTAATTTCTAGGAGAAAATAGGAATAGGAAGATAGAGTAACCTAAAAAAATTAAATATGCATGACATGCAATGATGCTTGTTACAATTTGGTTTGTCACTTTTTGATTAATTTTCACACATAACATTTTCAAATAGTCTTACAATTGCACTCAGCTCCACTTTCTTGCTCTAAATTAGCAGTCATTAGGGACTGTACTGATATGTTTTAGGAAAATGTTACAACCAGCATCTGAGAGGCAAGCAAACACTTTCTGTCAGGAAAGTGTCATTAAAAAACAAAGTGCAGGCGCAACTTTTAATTGATGACAGGGTAAAAAATTAGACATTTTACAGAACTAAGAACAGAATCCACAGACAAGAAAAGACCCTTTTTTGAAATATGTGTAACAGTGAGCTTTTTTGCTTCTTGAAGCTTCCTGTATATTTTTTAGGTTGCCTGTTCGTAAACTATATGCTCCAAGTATTTTGAACACTACAACTGTGATATTTAATTTAAGACTGAGTTGCTTGTTCACACTGTTTATTGCATTAGCAGCTTCTCATGATTTGGCCTCTAGGCCTAGGATGGTCTTTGGTTTTCAGTTCAGTTTTTAAAATGTCTTTAAAAACTTATTATAAAAGGTATAATATCTAAAATGCTTTTAAAAACTCATTAGAAAGGTTGACTCCATAATTTTCAGTACGGAAAAGGGCTTGCTGATTTTCTACTCTGTGGCAAGCATGATTAGCCATTCATGAAATTTTGGGGAATTAAAACAAAAGCCAAGTTCTTTGTTTTGCAGACTGTCCTGAGAGTTCAAACCTGGTTTCACTTGCCTAAAATTTCAGTATCAGAAAACGGAAAGGCCCATTCTGCTAATGAAGAAGTAGTTTTGGAAGTTTGCCTTTGAAATGTCTGCACTGATTAATTAAAACTAGAGGAGTGATGACTCTACTTCAGTTCATACTTCTATGAAGCAGTAATCTCTGAACTGTTTCCCTGCTTGCACATCTGCTCTCTTGCTGCATATAGTACCCTTCATTTTCCTCAGGAGGAAGGCTTTTCCTCAGCTTTCAGATGTCCTAAAACAAAGAGCCAATTTTAATAAATTTAGGTTATATCTACAGTAAAATAATTTCTCTTTTTAAAAAAGGCCCATTGTCTTTATCAAGCATTTCTTGTGGTAAATCACTTCAAAATACTACACATGAAATCCCTCAAAATATGCAAGTTTGTGTTAGTTAAAATATTGTTTGCTAATTTCATATCACTGTTTTTTTAATTTAATCACTTAAGCCTCTTATCCAAGTTCTTGGATATGCTCGTTTTCTTAGAAAGCTTTTGGAATAGCACAGAGAAGATGTAAAGCCTAAATTGTCAAAAGCTGCAGAAATAGATGAATAACCCAGATTTTCACCTGAAAAATTAAAAAGGGTTTCAAAAGCATGCCGTTCCATGTGTATTTAGGTGAGAACTATGGGGGTTTTTCTGTCAGATACTCAAAGTTGAACAAAAGACAGAAAAAATTAATGCTGCACAGGTACTCAATTCATGTTACACATTATTTATTTCTTTCATGACTTCTTTTTAGTCATGAAAAGCTGAACTATTACATTCAGTTATGTAATTTAGCGCCATGGCCACATTGGAAGCTAAGATAACATTTACTCAAGCCTGCATGAGCAAATGCAGATCTGTCATTTTTTACCAAAGCAAGTCACAGCCAAATACAGCCAACCTCACCTCTGCTCTTCCTCCATCCCCTGGGCCCAGTCTCTGGGCTGCTGGCTTCTCCGGCTAGAGAAGCTAATTCTGGTCCTAAGCCTTGTGTATTCCATTGCACAGCGTAAGAACCTGCATGAAGAGTCATAGAGAAGCATTATTACTAGGACAGAATCACCACAGCGATTCACCTGTGTGTTTGCAGTGATGTGAGCTGGTTTTTCCAGGTAGGGTGGGCAGAAAGGATCTCAGGATGAATTTCTGAAGATCTGTGGTCCAGAAGAGACTTTCTCCCTTACCTCTATGCCAAGTTTCAATAAGCTATTGAAAAAAGAGGCTTTACAAATACAAGCATGAGAAAAGACATCTGCCATTATGAGAACACTGTTTTACAGGCAGGACAGAAACATTCTATATTACAGCCATTTGACTGAGGGCAGATTTATTCTGCTTAGCAGTAGGGTCATAATTACATTGCTGACTGTGTATGTGATCTCTCACTCCTGTTAACAGTTTCTTAGTATCAAGCCAACAGTCTTGGCTATTTCACCCCAAATGTTTGCTCTGCCATCTGAGGCTGAACTTAATGCTACGGTGCCTACACTTTAAGATGAAGACATGAAGCTGAGATAGGTGGACGACCAGAAAAAAGTGTTCCAAGGCCAGTACAAGAAAAGACTTGAAGAGAAAGAAAGCCTTGGTGATTTTTTTTCTTTAAGCCAGAGAATTGAAACTTACGTTTTCATACTGCCAGCATACAGCTAGCGTCCATGTTCACATAAGGCTGTAAGAGCTTTGCGTCAGGCAGTCTTATGACATAGGGAATATACAGTCAACAGTAAAATATCTGCATGCATGACACCAGGACTTAACTGCTGTGATACTTTATTGGCCCTTACGCTTTTTTTTTAAATATACGCTACTGTATTTGAGAAATCCAACAGTCAACTTTTTTGCAGCTTCTTCTGGATCTCATCAGCAAATGTTGTTGTATATTAGGGACTGAAAGAAGCTGCTAGGAATGTGAAGAGGAAATGTACATAGCAGCTCAAATCTGTCTCTCCTTGTCCATAACAAGTAAGGAAAACATCCAGTCAACGGTGCCTTTCACTAACCTACCAATGAGACTGGGAATAAATACAAACAAATAACAGCAGATAAGGCAACAGGAGGTAAGCAGGGGTGGAGGTGGGGGGGAATCTTAGAAATTAATACAAACCTTGTATTTTTCAATTGGTTACCAAGACCCATGGCTTACCTGACCTGAGATGGAGAGCTTATAGTTGTGCTGGAGGTGAACAGGTTTGATGGGAGGAGACAATCAAGAATTTTGAAGTTGAGATTTCAAACATCACAAGGAATGAGTTCAGAGCAGCCACTTATGTGGCCTGCTATGGAGCTTTCACCACACTATAGAGGAAGCTTGCAAGTAAACATAATCGTCCTTTTCTTTCTTTCTAGAATGCGCTTGTGAAAGGTATCCAAGATCAGTTTATATTGATTTAAAATGAATTACTATATCCATAGGTGGTGGGCTGACCCAGCTAGCAGCTAAACCCTACACAGCTGCTCACTCATTTCCCACCTTTCATTGGGATGGGAGAGAGAACTGAAAGAGCTGAAGCTGAAAACTCATGGGTCAAGATAAAACAGTCTAGTAGGCAAAGCAAAGATGAGTGCACAAGCAAAGCAAAACAAATTTATTCACTACTTCCCATCAGCAGGCAGATGTTTAGACACTTTTCTGGAAAGCAGGGCCTCAGCACACATGATGGTTACTTGGGAAGACAAACATCGTAAACACAAACTTTTCCCTCTTTCTTCTTCTTCTTTCCCCCAGCTTTTTTTGCTGAGCATGAGGTCATATGGTATGGGATATCCCTTTGGTCAGATGGGGTCAACTGTCCTGGCTGTATCCATTCCCAGTTCCCCCAGCCTGCTCACTGTGGGGGAAGAGTAGGGAAAAAAAAACCCACCTCAAAAATAAAGCCTTCACTCTGTGCAACCACTTCTCAGCAATAGCCAAAACACTGGTGTATTATTGACACTGCTTTAGTCACAAATCCAAAACAGTACCATATGGGCTGCTATAAAGAAAATTAGCTCCATCCCATCCTGGACCAATACACCACTAAGCAGTCCTACCCATCTACCTAATGTTCCTCAGCCTGCTGTTAGTTCTTAATAATACAGTCTCAGCCAGATGTCTTCTCTGAAATGAGGTGAAGCTTGTAATTTTCTAATCCAGTTCATGGCCTTCCAATGGCAATAAAGTCACTATGTACTCATATTCAACCATTTGTTCTTACAAATCTCTCTAAGGAGTATCTAAGCATCTTGTTTAACAGCTAATATTTTCCAGCCAATAGATTGCTGTATCAAGAAATGCCAAAATATAGAGCTTTCACCAAGTCTGGATTTCAGTCTGATAAACATATTGGGAGATCTTCAGAAGA
Source organism: Ibycter americanus (assembly GCA_035590275.1). Classification (NCBI taxonomy): domain Eukaryota; kingdom Metazoa; phylum Chordata; class Aves; order Falconiformes; family Falconidae; genus Ibycter; species Ibycter americanus. The sequence goes on from JAVJGI010000057.1 coordinate 54,955,784, forward strand.
GACACTGCCATGTAAAAATGTATCTACAGAGAACAGAATCCTTGTCATTCAGGGACAGTGCTGCCCCGTGATGATTAATCCCCAGATCAGGTGAGCAGCATGTATAAACAAGCCCAACCAATGTATTTTGTTAAAAGCTGGACTCCTGTCACTGGGTATTGAGAGTTTCTAAAAGTCGTGTGAGCCCAGATCTTTAGATGTTGTAACATGATGGAGAGATCCAGTGAAGCAAACTCAACTGTGGATATTAATAGCAGCTGAATTTTCAAGTCCATACTTTTAAAGTACTAGATGAATGACAAAAGTGGCTCAACAAACATGGCGAAGTTACTCACACTGAACAGAATTCTATGATGTAAATTTTCCATTTTATTTACTCCAAAACCCAGTTAACATAAATTGTCTTAGCATCAAATTGACTGCCCTAGAAAAGGAACGATATATACTTTCAACCAAAGAACTCTGAAACACTATCTTCTCCCTCTCTGTCAGGTTCCATCTACAGGGTGTCTAAAATTAACAGAAGAGTACATTAAGTAGGAGTTCTGCATATGTGTAGAAAGGCAAGGTTTGCCTTAGGCTAGTACGTTCATAAGCACAAATCATTCAAAAAAAAAGTGTTCAAATCCCCATTTCTTTCATGTCCATTTGGAGAATGAACTGCATCATTTAGCATGTCCACTATCATAGTGCGTTATCTTTGAAAATCATGGTTCAGTGGAACTTCCCTCAAACCAATTCTCTTTTCAGATTAGATCAGTTACATGCTTTGGATGACCTGAGTCTGTAAATGGGAAAGTGTATGCAATAAAAAGAAAGTTGCAGATCCCAAAGTGTAGGATAAAACCTGTAGATTTTATGGAGGCAGGAAGAGGTATTATCATCCAAGGCAGCTTAACAGAGAAGCGATGCAATTAATGTACTCTTCTGATAAAAAAACCTCTCCTTTTAATAATTGTAGTTTGGAGTATTGTGGGAATATGGTAATTTCGCTGACTTTAGTGATGATTCTTCTATTTCCTGTGAAGGCAAACTGTTAGATAAAAACCAAAAAATAAAAATGGCTTAAAGGTAGTTAATCTTAGTAATTCTAGCTTTCTGTGTACTATGAGAATTTGATTCATTTGGGTTTACTTGTTCTCTTAGAAAAGTTTTTCATTCATAAGTTTATGTTACTGTTCTTGTATTTCAATTTGTAAGAGCATGTTACAGTTGATAGTTTCTCTTATATGTAATTCCACAGCCATTACATAACATTTTCTTCATCTTAACTGTATTATTATTTTCAGATGTATCAGACTGAAACAAAAAACACAATTGAATGAAGCTGTTTCAAAAAAAGCAGGAAAAAAACCTTTGACGTTTAAAAAGCACAGCAATTATTTTATGTAAGAAAAACTTAGACACAAACATGGCTCAATAATATCTGTTTTGTGCTGGTTTCCCTTTAGGAAATTATATTGCATTTGAAATTTGATATGGCTGAGAAATAAGCACAGGAAGTTTCGTTAGTAAGACAAAGTGGTTTTAAAAAATTTAGAAAACATGTTATTTCCTTAAAAAATTCTATTACCACTTTTTCTTCATAATTCTAAATGGTTTTGCAAGGGAATGCCACATTAATCTCCTTTGCTGTCCTCAGAGATAATAATCATCAAGCTCGTAAAAAGAATGCTGAGAAACCGAAGGATGAGAAAGTCAATGTGTGGGTAGGAAGAAAATCCTTTATTTTAGAGCTGTTAAGGATAAAGAATCTGAAAGACTTAAACATACCTTGTAAAATATGCATCTACAGAAATGTCCGATATTGAAGAGAAAATACAAATTAAGGGCCTGATTGATGGGAAGTAGTCCCCACATGAAGCAGCAAAGTAAGTAGCAAGGATGAGATACTGGGAAAGAACACGTGAAAACTGCTGCTTTAGCAAACAGATCACAGAATCACAGAATGGTCAGGGTTGGAAGGGACCTCTGGAGCTCATCTAGCCCAACCCCCTGCTAAAGCAGGTTCATCTAGGCCAGGTTGCACAGTCATGTCCAGGCAGGTTTTTAATGTCTCTAGAGAAGGAGACTCCACAACCTCTGTGGGCAGCCTGTTCCAGTGCTCTGTCACCCTCAAGGTAAAGAAATTCAGAAGGAACTTCTTGTGTTTCAGTGTGTGCTCTTTGCCCCTTGTCCTGTTGCTGGGCACCACTGAAAAGAGCCTGGCCCCATCCTCTTCGCACTCTCCCTCAAGATATCTGTAGACATTGATAAGATCCCCCTCAGTCTTCTCTTCTCCAGGCTAAACAGGCCCAGCTCTCTCAGCCTTTCCTCATAAGAGAGATGCTCCAGTCCCCTCATCATCTTCGTAGCCCTCTGCTGGACCCTGTCCAGTAGTTCCCTGTCTCTCTTGAACTGGGAAGCCCAGAACTGGGCACAGCACTCCAGATGCGGCCTCACTAGGGCAGAGCAGAGGGGGAGGATCACCTCCCTCAACGTGGTGGTCATGCTCCTCGTAATGCACCCCAGGATCCCACTGGCCTGCTTGGCCACCAGGGCACACTGCTTGGCTCATGGGCAACTTGCTGTCCACCAGGACTCCCAGGTCCTTCTCTGCAGAGCTGCCTTCCAGCAGGTCAACCCCTTCCCCAGCCTGTGCTGGTGCGTGGGGCTGTTCCTGCCTAGGTGGAGGGCTTTACACCTGCCTTTGTTGAACTCCATGAGGTCCCTCTCTGCCTAGCTCTCTGGCCGGTCCAGGTCTTGCTGAATGGCAGCGCAGCCTTCAGGTGTGTCAGCCACTCCTCCCAGTTTTATATCATCAGCAAACATGCATGATGAGGCAACCACAACAAAGTGCCAGAGCTTAAGACTGGATTGGAAGAAGGAGATGAATTTTAAGAGAGCACAGCCATGCTGTTTGATTTTATGGCATTCCACAGAAACAAGACTAGAGAGAGAGGAAAAGTGACAAAGCCTCTTGAAACCTTCTGAGGAGGACAAAGAAGCAGAGGAAGAGAGGCTACAGAAACCAGAGTTATGAAAGCCAAAGAAAGACAAACTTTTAGAAGATGCAGTGAGCGAACTGAGATATCTGGAGAGAAACAATGCATGACAGCCCCTACCCTGGAGTTATCTGTTGGACAGGCTGCCGTGAATTCATAATCTTTCAAATCCTACCCAGCAGGTGGCATCAGGAGGACACGAATCACATCAAATTTCGAGTTTCTTTTTCTAAACCACAACTTAAATCCTGCTTCTTCAATTTTTGGTCTTCACCTGCTTCCTTGAGGACAGATGAAGCCACTTTTGTGACTGAACTTTTGACTGTCTGCTCTGTAACCTCGGTCTGTACCACAGCAGTTAGCAAAAAGAAAAAAAATCCTCTCTGGACTAAGATTGACACTGTACAAATGAGCATCCTAATGCTCACCCTGCAGCTGCTGGGGTGGTAGTGGTATAGCAGAAAAGCACTTCCTCCCAAAACACTGTTGGGATCAAAAATAAAAAACATCCTCCAGAGCCCCAAAAGCATCATAAATGGTGGTGGGTGCAAGAAGACTTTGTTATGGTAACTCAGGATAGTTTACCTCCCCCATTGTTGTGAAAGGAGCGGTTCGGTTTGGTTGCTTAAAGAATCACCACTAAAGAGTTTAAGTGAAGTACTTTAATATGAATTTGTGGAAATGTGACTACACAAGATTTGATGGCATGGTTCACGGTATTACTTATTACCTGGAGTAAAGGCACAGAGATAAATCAAGTTGAAATGGAATCAGAATAGAGTTGGAAATAGTTTATAAAGGTCAAAGGTATAAAAGGGTAAAGGAGATCCTCCCATTGAGTCACAAGGTTTAGAGTAGACCCCCCCACTTTCTAAGCTCTCACAGAGTTTAGGTGTGGCTGGATCTATTCCTAGTCTCAGACTTGGACAACCGATGAGATCTAAAGGGAAATATAAAGGGTAAGGGGAATTCTACTGTTGAGTCATGAGGTTCAGAATAGACCCCTTCGCCTTCTAAACTCTCATAGAGTTTAGATGTGGCTGGATCTATTCCTAGTCTCAGGTTTGGACAATAGATTAGATCTAAAGGGGAGAGAGACAGAGAAGGAGTTTGTTCACAATTCAAGATAATCCATGAGATTTTAGCCGCAAATAAATAAAATTTGTTTTAAATCACCAAAAATACATAATTAACCTAATTACTGCAAGCTTGCAATGTACACTACAACAAAGGTATATCTGCTAAAATTTGCGCTCGAGTTCAGTGAAATGTTCACATATAGTGCCTTTGCAGTCCTCAACAGGAGAAGGGTAGAGCCTCGAGGAGGCTCATACCCCTGTATCAGCAGAGGCCCTGTCATCGACTTTCAATGACAGCCCCTCTAGTATCACAAACGTAGTGGTTTGCAAGCTCTGAGCAGCATCCCACCCAGAGGGGGACGCTGATTGCAGCCCACTGCAGTCTAGGAGAGCTCAAAAGGGTGTCACTTTAGGATGGCTGTTTATAAGGCTGTGAGATGATTGGCTTTAGTCATCAGCAAATTTCCATTCTGACTGCAACCTGAGTTGGTAATTTTCTCAAAAATTCCAGGACAATATATCGTTCCACTTGGATTAGCACTCAGGCTATGATCCAGCAGGAGCATTCCAGGGCTGTCAGGGGAAAACTGATTGTCTCCGTTCTTGCTCCCTACTTTGACCAGTCAACAGGAGTTCCAGTACCGACGAGAGCTGTTCTCTAGTTAGTAGAGTAAGAGTTACTGGTATGGTTAAGGGGTACTTAACAGCCCAACTCATGATACAAGGTGCCGAGGCCCAGCTGGCAGTTCCTGGGGTTGTAGAACAGCCCAGAGAAGGGGAGGAAGTGCACCACCACACCTGTGCTATTATGTAGAGCCCCAAGCATGTTGTATCTCATTGTCACGATAATCCAGGATCATTAGGTTACCACCCCCCACCTGCACATACTTTTGCACCCTCACCAATGATGACAGCCAGCTGTGAATGTCAGAATTTGGACAACAGCATCTGTACTACATCAGCACGTTTGCTGGTGAGCAAAACAGGACATTGCATATGTATGATACGTTAACCAGCACCAGTTTTATTATCTACCCCTGCGGTGCTTTCCTTTGTACTTCACTCCTGAGCAGGACTCCACTGCATCAGGTCCCCATTTGATTAGCTGTAGTGTCCCGGGGCTCCCACTGTGGTAACATCAGACTTGCATTAAAGCCAAAGCTGTCACTTGCCAAGGGTTGTGCCTTGCCCTTCAGGGATCTGCACCTGTTTTTCACTTTTAACAAATGGCCATGCAGATTTTGTCTTTTTTCTGGTATTTGCCATACATAGATGCAGCCTCATAAGCTGGCAACCTTAAATCAGAAAGAAATAATTTGTGTACTCAGAGGAAATTTTGGGGGGGGTAATTGCTAACTTTTTAATGAAGACGTGCAATTGGTAAAAAAGGCTGTGTTTGCAAGTTCAGAATCTAGAATGGAATTATGTCCCAGTTTGGGATTAGCCAACTGCTTTAAGTTTTCTATATAACTAATGCCAGAGAAAAATAAATGAAAATAAATTTGCTGCAATATAATAAAATTTCAAAATAAAATTTTCTGCTCTTTTGGAAACATGCAAAATTTCTAAGTCAACCAGGCTATTAATGTTTGATTAGGTAGTTTTAATACATGAGTACCAAAGCTTATTCCCTATTTATTACATTAAATTTATTTTACTCAGAAAATGAAAGTCTACTGTAAAACAGTTTCTGTCATGAAGTTTATTCTTTGGAGCCCATTCTATGTGAAGATTTTACAGCACATTTATGCCCAGCTTTTGTCCATAAATCACTTCATAATTTGTAATACTGAGAAATGTTGCATATTGTTTGTTCCTATGCCATTGCTATGGGTGATTCTTAATGCTGTGTATTTCTGATTTTTTAAATGCGCTTTTAATTGTTTTTAATTTTATTGTTAAAGCTGTGTCATCTTTAGTATAATTGACATAAGTTTCTTATGCATATGAAGGATGCAGTTCACAGAGCTGCTCCTTGCCAGGCTGTTGTTTAGTTGATGTACTTTTTACAAATGATGCATAAGAGAGGCCAGCTAGCAGAGGAGCAGCTGAGAGGCAGCCAACAAAGGCATTTTGCACAGCAGGCTGCACAAAACAGGGGTGAGCAACTTGGCATAGAAAAGCACATGTGTCCTTGGCAATGGTGTTGCTGCACCACAGAGCATGGTCCTCGACAGCTGTTGAAGTAATGGTCCCAGTAGCATCTGAGCTGACGACCCAGTTGGAGCTCTGGAGGGTGGCCTTCCATGAGAGCCTGAGGCCTCTGGCTGAGACTGGGGCAGTGGGAGAAGGCTTCCTAGGCTACAGGAGGTGTGCCTGTGTTGAAAATCAGTATTACCAACTAAAGATACTGCAGGAGGAGGTCAGTGGACTGTGCAGCATCAGAGACAATGAGAAAGAGACTGAGCAGGTCTTCTCCAAGACTCTGCAGCTTCAAGAGCCTGAACCTAAAAGTGTGCTGAATGCAGTACAGGTGGAGTCTGTACTTACTGGTTTGGGAAATAGATGCTGTCATTATGGCAAGGGGTTCTGGCATCAGGAGGATGGCTTCTGCTCCATCTGCAGATTTGCTAATATGGAGTAGGTGCAATGCTTTGGCAGCTGTCAAGGGCTGACAGCTCTGTCAATGGAAGCCTCCAATCGGGCTGAGCTTCAGCCCTGCAACTACACCAGGATGAGGTAGCAAGCCACGGTGGTGAGACATGCCTGCTGTGATCTCTTTGTGACACTCGAGTTGCATATACACAAAAGAATCTGATTTAGGTTTTGTGGGAGTGAGAACTGCTGGAGCCCTGAACTGAAGAAAAGGAAAGCAATGATCATGAGTAACAGAGCAACCAACAGAAATTCAGATCTCTCCTAGTGATGCTGTGCATCTGTAGGAGCCAGAGCTTGAAGATCAAAGAACTCAAATCAATGCATGCATCAGTGCTGACAAATAAAAAACTAAAACCCAAAACAAAACAAAAAATCAAGACCATTGAAGACAAAATTCTCAGAAAGTATTCTGTTTCTGAGGGAGATGCCCTGGACAATGAAGAATCCATCAACCCCCTGCAGGAATGAAATGCAAGAGGCACACTTGCAGCTCCTGGTCAGAAATCGGAATAACTAACTGATTTGCTGACTTTTGTTTTCATGTTTCTTCTGGATAGAAATATTTCTACAGAGGAAGTATCATCCAGCTTTTGGAAATGTGACCTGTTACTACCACTAGTTAGAATTAAAAGTCTTTTTGAAAATTGACATGAATTGCACACACTGCTTCCTTACAGTGTATTTTATTAATGTTTTCAAACGTTCACACTTAAGGTCTTAAATATTATGCTGATACGGTTGTTATTAAAACCAGTGTTTGTCTGTGGCTACAGCAGCTTATGATATGCAGTAAGACAGATGCTCCTCAGAACAGAGAAAAACTGTTAATTTTCTAAAGCCTGTTCAAAAATGAAAACTTGTCATACAGCCAGTTTAACTATATCTGAATTGCAGTTTCACATTATTTGTTTACTTGTATTAATGCCAATAATTATTTTGTGACTTTATTAGACTCAGTAAGTGTCATTCTTGCCATGCTTGTTCATCATTAGCTTTACTTTATTGGTCAAAGGAGGCTTTTGGCAAAGTGAGAGCAAACATGACATTTTTGTGATATTTAGGATATACAGCTGGCTGTTTGATATATAACTCTCACACTGACCTCCTAATAGACTGAGGTCTGCATTATAAAGTCATTCCAACCAAGAAAGTTAGACAGCTTGTGTGTGGCCTCCATATAAATAAGCGAACCCTAAGGAGTTAAGTACCTTTCCCTTTCTCAGAAAATCACTTACCTTTGCAGATACTTTTAGATACCATAGAAGGCATTCCTCAACCGGTGTAATCTGGTATGATTTCATTGACATTTTAAGCATTTATGCTGCCACTCTGTAGTTAAAAAAAAACCTTTAGGATCTCCACACCACTCAGAAAACAGAGTTGAGAAATTTCATTGCTTGAGTAGCAGTGATCAACTGATTACTTTTAAAGCATTCTGAAAATACTATATATTTTCCTGTCTTTTAATCAGAATATTCAATCAGAAATTTAGGCTCAGTTTTCATGATCTTCTGGGATAGTGCCTGTAGAACAAATACTAACTACTGCCTTCTCTTGGGATTGACTTGGGTGGCTCTGAAGCCACAAAATGCTAGAGTCCTCTGGTTTTTAAGATTATATTGTTACTCTGTAATAAACGTGCACAGTATCCAAGACAGAAACATCCTTTGGTCTTGAGCTTCTGTCTGTAGTGAACAGAAGAGCCAGACAGCATTTGAAGTGGAGTCAGGTCTCCTTCAGCATGAGGCAACATTTATATACCACCAAAGGGTTATGCCCAGAGGAACTGTCCCTATAACCACTGGAGCACTGAGAAAAGAAAGTTTTCTTCACTGTCCCCAGTATTCAGTTAATAGTTGTAGAAACACTGCAAAGATGCTGTGAAAAATGTACTACTTTTAGGTTACATCAGATGCCATTACTGCAAGGCTGCAAGAGGCAGAAGCAACATAACAGAAATTAAATGCTGCACATGAGAAATACTGGACTGTCGACTGTCAAGAGTCAGTCATGTACTTTGTAATTGAGAATTTGCCAGAGACAGATCCCATTTATCAGTTTTCTTTGAAGTATTTTAAGCAGGTTAGTTTAATATATCTTTTAAGAAAATTGCATTTTGCATTACCCATGCTTAAAATGCCCTAAAATAGTAACTTATTAAATTGCACTAAAAATTCCACACTTACAAACTAGAATATTTATAGAAAAAAGTTAAATGTGTTTCTCAAAAGATGGGATTAGTATGGATCTTTTGAATTTACCCTGAAATGTAGGCCAAACTTCGTTGTTCTATGCTTCATGAGAGCATTCATTCTGTTTGGAAATATATCATCAGAAATTAATAAAAATCACTACAGTTATAAAAATGTTCATGCTTTACTCCAAGTGCAGTTTTGTATTGAGCTTTATTTTAGGTGACAGATGAAAATTCCCTCATTCCCAAAGT
>JAVJGI010000057.1:54978080-54991293 GCA_035590275.1 Ibycter americanus
TTCCTTTTATTCTGTACCTTTCCCTTTTGAAACATGACTAGGCAACCATGTTACTTTGGGCTTTTGTAGTCCCAGCTTCTAAACTAGCCTAGAGAAAAAGGATAGCTTTTGTTCCCAGGCATTACCCAAGGATTTCAAAGAGATGCTGCATCCATGAGAATATTGACTCTGTTAATCAGTTTTCTTGTGAATTGCCACATCTTGAAAAACAGAAAAGTTACTAATGCCAGAAAAAAACAGTATGGAAAAGCAAAACCACAAAGTAACACAGAATTAACTCCTAAGAAGCAGATGTATCAGCCCTTAAAGACAAACTCAGCAAAACATCTGCATATTCATTCACTACAAACCATATAAAGTTTTCTTGGCTTGGTTTTCAGTCTGCTTCTAGCACTGGTTTTGAAAACAGATTAATTCTATCAAATTTAGGGATTAGAACGTTCGTTTAGCCTTCTCATAGTCACTTCTTTATTAACTGTTCCTTCTTGTTTACCATGTCACAGGTATTTGCCCTGTGAGATAAGTCAGAACACATAGTAACACCTGTCTTCATTTTTCTTAAAAATGTTTCTGCTTTTAATTTGGCAAGGTAAATGGAAATGTTTTTTCATGTCTTTGATAGAGTCTGTTAGCATACACATACGTAATTAAATAGTGATGATGTAACATTACTTGTACAAGGTTTGTATGTCTACTAATTTTTATTTCTTACTAAGAAACTAGCATTTTGTATAGAACTTGAAACACTTTTTTAATACGGTCATTATCTGGTGTTAAGACAAAAATAGTTTAAGAATGTTGATGATCACAATAAGGACCAGAGTTTGAGGTTGCAAGTGAAAAAAGTGAGAACAAGTGTCTGTTCTGCACATGCATTCATTCTAGTTACACAGGAAATTGGGCACTTGTGCAAGCAGGTGGGCAAAAATAGTTGTTCATTGACATGGCTAATGAGGCAAAGAAAGGATATACAGTGTACATATGCAGCTTCAACAATGACCATAGTCAAATCAGGTATGCAATTGCATATGTATGATGCTGAAAAGTCAATATTTACATGATCTTTAATGCTTGATATAGGTATTTCCTAGTATTAGTAGTACTTGCTTATACTTTAACAATTGAAAGGAACTGGTTATAATATGAAAACACTTGCATTTCTATGTACATGGCAAAAAAAATCAATCTCCTTTAGATTCTAGAAAACAAGATTTGGAAATATAAAATGTTATTTATATTATATATATAAAATATTATATACACATTTTAATGTTTAGTAGAAATCTGTCAATATCATAGCTGAGATTACCTCAGGAAGGCAAAGTATTGAGAGCTAGGATCAGAGGTGTGTTTGTACAGCCTTAAAAACATTATTTTTTGCTGACACATTGGAAGCTGACAACAATTACACAGAATCAGGTAAATACATTTCAAAGAAAGGATGAAAATTTTTCAGTTGACTGAACATCTAAGTAGAAGGATTCATTCAGTCTCAGATGTTGTACGTGTGTTCCATCAAAGTGAATGATTGTGTGTTTTCATGTCTTTTATTATGTGATATACAGAAATGATAGTCTTCAACAGGGATCGAGCTCACTCCATGCATCAAAGCAATATGTTAAAATTCAGCTCAAGTCTATATAGATATTTATGGAGAAAACTATTATTTTCTATAGTGAATTGTATTGGTGGTGTCCCTCCATTTCCACATGCAAAGCTTTCTGATCAGAAGGAAGAGTTGCAAAGGAGGCATCCGACTCAGGCTTGGCGTTACTTAGTAATCTTCTGTTATGAATCTTGCTTGTGGATTCTTTGAGCATTACTTTATGAAGTATTATCTGCAGATAGATTAACTCAATTGTTTTACTTAATTCTTTCTTCATGCCAGAGAGTAGAAGGGGAAAAAATAAGTCCCCCTCCCTTATGGTGACAGCAGAAGGTTCATTTGACTCAGTTGTGTTGTGGGATCTAATTTTTAGTGTTAAAAGTTGAAACAGGTCCTAGGATTTCTAAATCTTTCATGGTACCTGTATGTTGTCTGCAGAATAGTTGGCATGTGTGACAGAGTGGCAAACTTCACATTGTCCTGCACAGTCAAGGCAGAGTATTGCAGAATGACCGCTGCAGTGAGAAATGGGGAGAAAACCCTCCATTTCAGGCTGCATTCTGAGAATACCTGCTCTAGAAAATTCAAAAGGGCATGCAGCAGCTATGACACGTAACTGATCATTTTACAGAGCAACATTCCAGATCAGAGTGAACCCGGTGTGAAAATGAGGAAAAAAGTTAACAGGCTGTGCAGATATTAAAGAGATTATTGTATATTACACATCGTTTTCATCCTTAGAGATCCTGTTGGATTTAGCACAATTATAAAGATTACATATGCCTACAAGGTTCAGGAATTCCCTGAATCATACTACAGTGCATTCATCTGATGCATCCATTCTTTGACTTGGCCGACTTCAGAAGGAGATGACACCCTTAAAGCACCAGAGCCCCATAAAGCACTGGTATATAACACCACATGCAGCAGGTGGCTGAGGTGGACCCCACTACCTAGACTGGACATGCAGTCCCTGCACATCATTGACTTTCTGTATGTGAAATACATGTGTAGAACACAAGAACAGGACTTGTGGATCATGAAGGCAATGGCTTTTTTTTCAAGAAGTTGTAGTGGTTCCTGGCAGCAGCTGTCTACCCATCCCGCGACAATGGAGGATGTCTAGGAGGAATGCCTACCACACAGGGGGGGCCCAGGTGCTAGGGTGGCAGTTGCTAATCCACTGCAGGTTACTGTCTGATGAGCTAGTATGGGTTGTTTTTTCGTTGATTTGACAGTTTGCAACTGTAACACATCCAGCTGTTCTAGCACAACAGATAGGACATCATCCTGTCTTACTGGAGGATGGAGCAAAAGGGAAAAAAATGAGCAGTGAGAGATGGACGAGGAGGGAACTCTGTTATCTGGTATGGCTGCTGAAAATCCTGTCTTCTGAGTTAATAAAGTTTTCCAGGATGTCTGGGATAGTGTAGTTTCAGATCTGTGTCTCCCAATGGACAGGTGCCTTACACTTCCCTATCCATGCTTCAGAGTAATTCAACTGATCTGGAAGGTAAGGCAGACAAATGATAAAGATATAAAAGCTGGATTTTGTCAGCCTTTTAGCTCAGCAGTCAGGCTTTGGAAAGCTGTATTGTTCTTTTTATTTCGTGTGTGATTTGTTTTGTGAAAATTGTATTACAAGCTACGTCTTGCATCCAGATGTTATTTTTACATTGTTCCCTCAAGCAACAATTTGATTTTCTGTTGCAAAGTGTAAAAAGAGGGAGGAAATATTGTGTCTCAACATCTTTTTCCTGAAACATTAATGCACGTTAATATATTGTATGTGAATGTGGCACACTCAAATTTTTTTTTTTTTAGATATTGCTTATGTTAATTTGAGGATGTCAGAAGCTGTCACTGCCTGTGAAAAAGTTTGCCATCCATGTGCAGTTGCAACTGCTTTCCTACAGATATTTTCTTGTTGTGAATTATGCATAGCTTCAGATGCTTTAAAGGTGATCCTTTGTTTATATTGATGATGTTATATGTATAGCCTGATACTTCATTTTCACCTTTTTAAGTCACAAGAAAATATTTTAATACGCATTTCTGCAACAGGTGTGTATTTTGCTCATGTGGATGGCACTTTCCAAGATTTTAAAGAATACATTGAAATCTTCCTCTGACTGTTGATCCAGAAATCATCAGAATGCATGGGAATGCCAATTTAGTGTTTTAGTTTTGTAGGTTTTTCTTAAATACATTTGTAAACTAAATATGTTAAATGAATTATACTTTTTAGCTTAAAGGCCAAATTTGATTTAACAATCACAGTTTGTTAAGCAGAAATAATAAGGAGGAATAGCTGTACTATTCATTAGATCTGGCTTTTTGCATGTATGTATGTAACAGGATTCTTGGATGTTCTTTTTAACCCATTTCCTATTAATTCGAGTTTTAATAAATTACTTTTTATTTGTACATTGTCTGTTATATACTAACATATATGTTTTCCATGGTTTTGCAGAAAACAATCACTTTTCATGGAGTGGTGGTTTTATACTTTTCCTTTGACAAAGGAACACTGTAAAGCAATACTAAGAAGCTGTTCAGATCCAAGTTCTGAATATTATGTTTGTTAAATCTTATTCATTTTTCCTAGGGGGGACCCCAGTAATCCTCTAAAATCGGCTTAAACAGGACATTTATAGCAGCTGAACCAAAATAATATTATATGCTTAGAAACACTCAGGATAAGGAAGTTTGAGACTTTCAACAAAAACTAAGGGATGCATAAACAAGAAGGAAAAAAATGTTAGTTTGTGTGTAATATTTTGGTGTAGAACTGCAGTGATTTTGTACGAATCTTGATTGTGCCTCAGAGCCCTGCGGTAAGTCATTTGATCTCTTTTTATCTGTGCTATCTTTATCTGAATAGAGAAAGAGATATACCTTCTTCCTATACCTGTTCTATTCAATTTGAAAGCTCTTCAGATTGATTGTAGACAGCCAAGCACATTGTGATTGTTTTCTCTGAGTGCTCTTGTGTCTTCAATAATGAAAACCCATGAGTTTAGAAGTATGTATATGTTAATGCTTCCTATATAATTTATCTGTAAATCATACTTTTACCATTTATCTGTCAGTTTCTACAAGATTTCCAATTCTTTATATTTCTATTCTAAATCTATCAGGCAACAAAACACATATCAGTCCCTTTATGAAAATGGTATCAACTTCGAGTTTTAGAAGCAGTTTTTGAACCAAATCCATTTACTGGCCTCATAGTACTCTGTTCAGGAAAAAAGCTCCAGTTTGTGTCCGTGGTATAATCGTAATTATAAAAACTAGACTTCTGGAGCAATAAACTGAAGTACTAGCAAAATAAAAGAGATTCCTTCCTCTAGAAAATAGGGAAGATAAAGAACACAATATTTAATGAACTTTGTTCCTCTGGGCTTGAAACAAGGATTTAATAACATCTAGTACTAAGAAAATTAAGTAAAAGTACTAAATTTTTAACTCATTTCCTTAAGTTTAAAAGTCTCATTCAGGAATATATATAAGGATTTTAATGGCAAAATTGGAAACATACTGAGAAGAATAAGCGTCTTTATGTCTGAAACAGTGAAAATTGTCTTTAGAATGATCAGCATAAAGTATTAATAAACACTTTAATTTTAAGCATCTATCTTAAATTTAAGTAGTATTCATAGTCTACAATTCAATGGAATAGATGCTGTGCAGAATTTAAAAATATATTGTATATTAATTCCCAGGAATGAGATTTAGGAAGTATATTGTTCCTGTGTAGTTATTCTTTTACTAAATAGCTGAAAGCAAGTAGAAAGTTGGTGCAGAATAACAGAACTGAATTTTGAAGTGAGCCATGTAAATAAGATCATAATCCCAAGTATTCCGTGGAAGTATTTTGTATGAACAAAGAAAAAAGAAGAAAAGATAAGATGAGGCTTCTGGTGAAAATTGCTCTGAAAGATCCTGTTTTCTATTTCCCCGCCTCTATCCAGCGTAAAGACATAAATACTTTAATTATAATAATCCTTGAGTTGCAGCCACGAACAACAGCAAAAGGATCAGGAAAAAGCAGTGATGAAATTGTTCAACTGCTTGCTAGCACCATTTTGTCTAAACTTCCTAGTATGACAGCATCACTTCCATCCTTCTTAGTGCTGCTGTCCTGTACTGTAAAAATTGTTGGTTAAAAAGAGTGAAAATTGGTTCACTCTTCAATAAACTCACTTCTAACAAACACATACTTGTGGTGATGCCAGTCTTACCCAATGAAATAGAAAATATATGTGTAACATAAAAAGCTTCTAATACTCATGAAAATTTTCTGTATTTTGAATGCTAAAAAGGGGGAACCTTACCCCAATCATAATTCATGGTTAATCTGTGGAAGTTGTTCCTGCTAACCTGCTGCTCTTATGGGGACAACAGGGAATACATAGTCAGCAACAGATCACAACTTAGAAAAGCACCAGAAAAGAATTTCAATGCATGGTAAGTTCAGTTTGTTAAGCAGCTACTTTCTTGATTTCCTCAGTATGCTTAACCAAAAAAGCCTCCTTGCATTTGAGAAAATGGTTCTTAGAAAAGAGAAGTATATGAAAAACATGATTAACTTAGGTTCAAGCCCTTCTCTAGCTGAGCTCATCCCATCTCTTCTGTTTTCCAGAAGCTACTTTTTCATGGGCCCACAAACTGTATGGGAAGAGAGAAGGGGGAACGGACGCCTGGGGCCAGAGCAAGCCCTGGACATTTTATGGTACAACAATAAAAGTCTCAGTGTTGGATTCAGGCAAGTCAGTGGAACGATTTCCACTGAATTCAGTGGGACTAGATGCTGGCAAACCCCAGGCCTGTTCCATACTGCAGTGTGAACTGAGCAGGCAAAACATTTCAACAGCATAGTTCATGCTTCCAGGGTGAGCATATAAACAGCTGTGAGACTTACGCATTTCAGTGATGTGTTAAAATTTTCTTTTGGAAAATAAATTAATGTAAGAGCTAAGTGAATGTGTAATAAAAGCTGTTCACCAGAAAAGAATGGTATTTTCCCTAGTGGAACAAAAGATGTATATTGTTGCTACAATACCTCATAATGAAAATTTATTTGAGCAGTAGAGATGATTTTTCTAACTGATTACGACTTCCAAATCCATTTAGAAATACTGCTTTCTTTTCCCAGGCAAGTACTGCAACCAATGTCGTGCAGTCAATACACAAGTAAGTCAGATGCAGTCATTCTCATGCCATGTCTTTCTCATGAACGCTTGCCCCTGTTTGCCTATAGGAATACTGTTATTTTCTTTACCATAATTTTGAAGGGGTTTAATTTGTTTCTGTTCTGTAATACATTTGAAAGAGTGTAATCTTAACCATTCAATGTTTTCTGCTTAGAAAATGATGAAAAACATTGATTTTAGAACACCTTTAGGAAACCTCACTCAGCTTTATCCTTTATCTATAGAATACTTTTTCAAAGCCAGTTCTCTGGTCACTGTGTAACTTGTGAAGTGTTAAATGCAATACAAGAGTGGCAAGATCCTCCACTGAAATAAATGGGTATGATTCCATAAGCTGCTGCTTAATTGGCTGACACAGCATGAGAGATCTAGTCTGGGTGGTTTTTTGTCTTATTGTACATGATATGAGAGAGATCAATATCCCTCAGCAGAGATTGTTCCTCCCCAAAGCAACATAGCTTTCAACAACTGCATGGGAAACAAGTCCCTGCTGCATTGCAGGGGTTCTGCACCCAGATAGTGAGCAGACGTTCAGGGGCAGAGTGAAGCTGGGAGGCAAAGAGCTTGGCATTCCATCAGTTGTTCTCCTGGTATGGTGGAAAGGAGGGTCCTATGAGCTACTAGCCACTGTGCTTGGCCAGGAGGTGGATTGGTGCAACAGTCTACACGAACTGTTAAAATTATGGCACTCAAGTTGCTCATTTGGCACTGGGTGACAGCTGGTATAGGTGTCATACTCTGGAAACTCTGTAAATTCGGGTTTTGAACTGCAAATAATGATTGTTAGACTTGATTATTCCCAGCTAGCCTTCATCACAGGGTTAATAATTTTCATTAAATACTTCTGTTAGAAATTTTTACTACCATATACTGCTATAATGAAAATCTGAGTTGCCCTTAAATTTATGGGATTACTTCTTTAAGAGAACTCTTTGAATGTTTAGGACATCTCTTATTTTTACTATGTCTCTGAAATAGAAGAAAAGCAAAATGGAAAGTAGAAGATGCTTTTTTATTACTCTGCTATTACACAAAGCTTTCTGCTGATGGTAGTCATTTGAACTCATTGTCTTAGCAACTTCAGTGTCCAACAGACACCAAGAGCTCTCTCATCCAGTTTCCACAGCAAGTACAGCAAGATTTCAGTCTACTGCTTGCATATTACACAAATCTTTTCAATTGTGCTTTGCAATGACTCACTGAATGTTCCAAGTTAATTTTATTAATGTGAGCTTGCAAAAGTTGCAAATTCAAGTTGAGTGTTTCTGTACAAAACTGTAAATCGGATCTAGCACATTTTTTTGGAGGTCCAAGTACTTGAACCATTAGTTTAGATCTGTGGAAAGCAAAGGTTCTGAAGATCATTCAAAACAAAGGCAATCTGCATTTAGATACTGACATGTGAATGTAGACATGCAGCTGGAAGCTCCATAATTGAAATCACCCTTCTGATGCCCTTGAGAAGGGAAATCAAGGACCCACATTTCACTCAAAGTGTGTTTGGGATTTGGTGTCTAGTCCTCCTTGATCTCAAAGCTATTTTAGCAATGCTGCTTGTAAGCAATAAAACCAGCAGGATTTCATTATATCCATGCAATTGGTAAGAATCATAGAGAAGAAGATGTGCCATTAATGTTTCTTGGAACAGAAAAGTACAGGAATAGACCAGCTGGTATAGTGAGCTTAAGTGCTTCTCACTGTGCAAATCACTCATCCTTTGTCATTCCTTCCGTCAGTAGACAAAAGTAACTTGACAATTGCAGTGGTTTTGCTGAAGCAGGGTCTAATTCTGCCTTGAATATAGACAGCACAGTCTCCCATGTCTGTACGTCTTTACCTGGAAATTACAGTCATCACAAGTACATGATCAGCTGAAAGTATATGTCTCTGTACACATTCTGCAGCTGCAGTTCTCTAGTAATGTCTATCACAGTATAGAAAGCTGGGGTGTGTGTTGGTGTGTATGTGTGTGTGAGGATGTTGGTGGGTTTGGGTTTTTTTTGTTTTTTTGTCAGTCCACCTGTATCAGGCAGCTCTGGGTCCATCCATCAGGAAATGTCCATCCCCATTAGAACTTCACCACAGGTCACCATGGTAGAGTCTTTCTTAGTTACCTTCTCCATGTTAAGTCGAAACAGAGCAGCCCACAAGCCAGCACCAAATCCTACACTGCAGTCAGAGAAGAAGAAATATATTCTACTTTTGTGTATGTTGTGGGGAGAAGAGTTTGCTTCCCAGATGAAAAGAAAATTTACAGCCACCACTAATATTCATTAACCTTACTTCTGAGAGTTTATTTCATAAACTCAGAGAAGGGCTGGTAAGGATGGCTGAATGGGAAAACAGATTCAACCACAGATCATCACTTTTAGAGATGTGTAATTTCTTAATGGATTTTCCTGTCAGGAAACTTTCACCTTTAGTCCGTAGAAGGTTTACAGATACTCAGTGATGCTGATGTTGAGCTTGGTTATGAATAAACTCTGATATCAACCAGGGGAGCCTGTCACCACCTTGGTGGGTGCAGTGTTTTGTGAGCACGGTGAACCAGTGCTAAATATTTGGTAGATGTGCTCTATTCTTAAGACGTTCACTGTGCAGCAGATTAGTACTCCCATGTCAGGTACCTGCCATAATCTTAGCTCTGAGCTCAAAACAGAGCACCAAGTGAGATTTCTTCCTGTTGCAGGGGATAATGTTAGGAGAACACCAGGGAGTTTTTACTGTAAGGGAGTTAATATGTTGCACTTCTGCAAAGGTGTAATAACTTATTTGCCCTCTGCCCTTCAAAAGAGGTGAATAGTATGGCAAGATGCTGCCCATGATGAACACTGAAGCCTGAACAGCTTGTTCTGCCACTGGCCAAATCTACTGTTTCACTTGTCACACATCTTTGTTTGGGAATTCCATCAGACAGACTTCAGTTGTGCCATCTGGAAAAACATATCTCAACTGAGATGAACTCCCAGTTGGTCTGAGAGCAAAGCCCTGTGTCGTCTTGACAAGAAGACTCTACTAATATGTGGTAGAAAACATATGGCCATTGAGCTGCAAAAAGCTAGAACTATCGTGTCAGTGAGATAAAAGCCAGGCTGTTTTTATGTGCTCATGGGAAGGAAGCCCATGTCCAAAATTAATAATAAAAGTAGTAATGAAAGACCCTATATAATATTGTTATACCAAGACTTGTCTAAAATGACAGAACAAATTTGTTGCTGTCTAATCATCCACAGTGCTTACTGCTCCCCCATTAAAGAAAAGCATGAACAAAAGTACATTGATTTTTTTTGTCTCATCCAGTTTTGGAAGATCAATTAGTCTTTTTTATGTGCAGATGAGCTACAGGCCCTGACACACATCCCCAGGAACTGTGGAAAATACATTTCTCCTTATAAAATAGGTGTCCATTTCTCTCACTACTGAACTCTGCCAACTTCACAGGAATCTTCGGTGCTTTGCAGATTGGTGCAGGTGCTTCGGTGCTTACCATCGACTCAGTTTTCCAAACAATCAGATTTTTGCTTGGCAATCTTCGTTGCCCATGGTGTAAATCTCGCTGCTTCTTGCTACTGACATCCTCCCACAAGTACCCAAATACAACAAGTTGAGACTGTTTTCTGCATAATAAGCATATTATTCTTACAAAATTACAAAAACATAGCTATGAATAAATGATAAGTCATCCACTTCTGATTTTGTGACAACACTTCTAAATCTTGGGTTTAGAGCTCTTTAGAAACCCTCAAAAAAACTATTGCTGATTTTGTGGTTATGTCAGAAGAGACAGGTAACATCTACAGTAGTTTTCTAAAAATTAAGTTCTTGCTCTGTGGGCCAATGCAGAAGAACCTTTGAAGACTTTAAGAACCTGGGTACAAGATCTTGTCCTCAGGACAGTGTTTCTAGATGGTACAGGAATTCCATTCTGAATTTGATTTCTTTCAGCTTTAACTACGAGAGCTGCTCAGAAATAGGAAAGAAGAGGCTGGCCCAAATTTTCTGTGTAGTCCTTTCTTCAAAGTTAATTTGGAATTAAAATCTAAAATTCACGCAGTGCACCCACTGAAAAGTCTGCTGTTTGTTGTTACCATTATGTTAGTCAAGTCTGTTTCTGGACACTTGGTTTCAATCTGCTGCTATTCTCCAAGGCAAAGAGCTCTGAGCAGTGGGAAGAACATGCTGAAGCACAGCCTTTGTGGCACGTGTGGTAGTCAGCACCTCCACAGCTTGAGCCTTCCAGGCCATTGCACTGCACCAGTCTCTGAGACCAGGTCGTTCCCTTCATCTGACCGACCTGTCTGGGGCTACTGTTGCCCTTTCCTCTTTCAATAACACTTTTTTGGCTTTATGGCGCTTTCCCAGGCATGTGGTCTAGCAGGTTTCTGGCAGCAGCATCCCAATTTATGCTGATGTCACTTTAAGATCATTAGAGAGGCCGAAGTCTCTAGCTGTCATCCTCATTACCACAAGCACTACTTGCCTTTCAAGCATCCCCTGCTGAGAACCTGAAACTCCTGTAGTCTTTTCTGCTGATGATACATATATGCTGGGTCACTTAATCCCAGAGCACATTCATTTTAAATTTGACAGCAGCAGGAATTTAGCAGAGAGATTTGCTAGAGTGGTAGTATGCAGTGGACACACCTTCAAAGAATGCCCGAGGGACTTTGACAGACAGGGCATTTCAAATGGTAGGTTTGGAGCTGATCAAGTGCTTGAGATTATGTATGCTACACAGTCCTGAAACCTTAATTTCTGTTCAGGATCTTGCCCAGCCTATCACTAATGCAGAAACTTCCCTTTCGTTGCTTCCACTTCTTTCTGCTTATTATCGTGTGCCTTGGCTATGTAAGATCTGGCACACTTTTGCAATGAGTTTGACATTTGATTGCACATGATTATAAAATTGGAAGCTTTCAGATCTGGTAAAAAATGTTGTGCTGAGAAAAAGCATTATTAAAATACTCTGGTCATACGCGTAACTGTTCACACTAGCCATAAACATGTTTTATAGTCTCAATACTTCTCAACACACACTATGTGGACTGTTAATTCATTAAGAACTTTTAGCTGCAAAGCTGTAGAAACAAATTTTAATTTAGCAGGCATAGTCAGATCATAGACATTATTGGTACTCTTAGAAGCTGGATACTGGGCTAGAAGGGTCTGTCATCCACCCCGCTATGGCTATTTCAAATATGCTTCAGATGGGCTGAACCGACCCATGAACTTCCACATTTAGCATGTATGATTTAAGTACACAGTGTTAAACTTCACAACTAACATCAACTAAAACACCCAGGTTTTATAGTCTTGGATCAAAAAAAAAAAGGTCACCCAAAGTTTTCCTTCTTCTCTAGCTTTTCTTTTCAACAAGGATTTTTGACAGGTAAAAGAGGAAAAAAGAAAAAAACCAGCACCTTATATGAAAATATATTTGTTTGCCTCAGAGTTCGGGCTCATGGGTGCAAGCTGTCTGTGTTATTCTTTTGACAGGGTGCCTCCTTTCCATTGCCCCTGCCTGAGAGGAAAAAGGGAGTCAGCAGCTGCCGTTTTGATAGTCCTCATGGCCTGACAAACTCCACAGATGTAAAGGCCATTCTGCACCATTCTTCCATTGATTTTAAAATGAAAAATTTTGGCTTTTTGCATAGAAATTAAGAAGATCTTTTTCTCGGGAAAAATAGGCATCTGCAGGTTTTGGAGGTACTTTTGACATTTGTTACCAGAGTTCTTAAGGGATAATTTTTCTTAATAAAATAAAACTGACAGTGCTAATCAATTAAAAATTAATTCTTAGTTCCAGATCATATGTCTTCTTTAGAGCTCATAAAAACTGATGGAAGCTTTTCATCAGAATAATTTCAAAGAAAACAAATTTAGCATAATTTTGGTAAATCTATTTAATCTGTTTTTAGATTTTCTGTGGTTTTGACCTTTTCCCTTCCTTCATGAACTTCAGTATTTTATGCTGAGTGGATTTTTTTTTTTTTTTTTGGTCTGTGGCATTTTATTCATTGTTTTTACTTTTCGACATTTGCATCAGTGGTCATGTCCTGAAGATGGTGTATTGGTTAAAGGTATGATTTTGACTGCAAGTCCTGGGAATGATGAGGAAATGGTTACAGGAGATGCCTTGCCTAGGCATACCAGTGATCTGTTCTGAACTGCAGAGGAACTATGAAGCCAGTCCACAGCTATACCGTTCAGCGCTCTGTAACTGGGGCCACAGAAGGCACCCTGTCAATGACAGGTAAACATTTCTTTGAAATTCCATTTTTCTGTTCAAAACCTTTAGTTACTTCAGCCATAACATGAACATTTTGAATGCAAAAAAGATCAAACCTAAACCTCTCCTAGGATGCTGAATGAAAACCATGCTGTAAGTGTT
>JAVJGI010000057.1:54994885-55034512 GCA_035590275.1 Ibycter americanus
ATTTATCCTTTGTAATTGATTTGGGAATTTTTCCTTCTTTTAGAATTCCAAATTTAGAATACCTTGACAGATACTCTGAAACACTAACTGGTAATGCCATGAAGAGCTGTGAATTAATATACACAGATGATGTATCAATCTTTGTGTAGTTCTCAGAAAACTTTTAAATGCATTCACACTTTATTCTGCAATGCTCTGCATGTACAGTAACAGTTTTACTGTGCCATTTTACACTATGCCATTCTACAGATTTTGTGCTAACAATGTTATTACCTTCTGAAATGTCGAGTGGCAACAGGATATGGAAATGATCTGCCTTAATTTGTCAACTGAAAAAGTAAGCAGCAAGCAGTTTCAGAGTAATGATTTGTAAACTGCATACCACTAGCACAATCTGAGTTTTAGGACATCTCTATAAGAGACCACCCTGCCCTGGCAATCTAACAGTATAAGGTAGTAATCTATAAATGGAGGGGTTTTATTTGCACTGGCTGTTGTAAAATAAAAAAGTGATTGAAATTAGTTTTCTGCTGTAGTTTCCATCCTCCTTTTGATCCTAAGATATATTCAACCACTTAAAAATGCTCTTATACAACAACGCTGTGTTACATGTAAGGAAACATGCTTTGCATTAAGATGCTAAGTTATTGTGACTGTGTGCTTTAACTTTAGCTTTTACCTTTTTTTTCCCTGTCACTGGAGATTAATTTCAAAAATGGAGATTTTCAAGCAAAAATATTAGTGGTCCTTGAAAAAGTGTTCTGAAGTTCATTTAGCACACCGCATCACCAGCTGCGAAAGTAATTGGGTATTTAAACTTTTTATCTATTGGTTGACCTGATAACTAAAGCAATAAACTGCAATGAGCATTTCAGCTGTTGTCTGAGAGCAGAGCCTAATATCACTGACCCAAACCCCCAGACCAGTTCTGCTGTTCAGTTAGATCTTTCTATTAGACAAAGCCCTCTGGCATTGCATGCTGTACCTCAGCAAGGCAAATTTTTTAAGTAGAAGCAGCAAAATGAGCAGGAGAAAGAAGCAGAGATCATGGGAGTTTTCTCCTGCAGGCTCAGCAAGAGCTGCTTAGAGCACTAATGCTTCTGTGAAGGAAAACAGTATCTCTCTGAAATACAGACAGAATTTTCAGTAGAGGCTTTTACTATAAACCAGTTACTCCTTTGAGCTGCACCCAGAACTGAAGTAACCGCAAGAAGCACAAAAGCTAAGTGAAATATAAAACAGGCCACTGTAGTCAGAAACTCCAATAGCTTCTAGCTGCTTTGTTGAACATAACTCCAAGCAGTGCAATAAATCCATTGGCGTGATGGTCTAATCTTACAGCTACAGAAGTAACATACATCACAGTGAAGCCTCTATTTAAAGGGAGCCATTACCCCCTAATGAAGAGCAGTAGTGGAAAAGCTCACGCACCTTATCCTAAAAGAAATTGTTGTATATTCCATCAGTCTGTAGAACTACCAGTTTCAACCATCACGTTTTAGATGGAAATACTTTCCGTCAAGTGATAGTGCCATGATATGCTTATTTCTCTCCAACAGTGATGGTGGGAAGGGTCCCATCACAAAGAAGTGGGAAATGTTAATTTTGGTACAATAACACTGGAAGCATAGGAAGTTGAAAGTCAGCCAGAGAAGGTAATAGGTTGTTGTTTCCTTTTAGTGAACGCTCAGAGAAGTGCTGTGTTAGCCCAGAGAGGAAAGGTGTCTACATCAGCCCACATCCTTTTGTAGCTCTGCTGTGATCAGTAGGCAAAGTAAATCACTCCAACAGATATGTCATTCCCACCCACAGTAGTGACTGGAAAGAAGCTGCTATTGAGAATAATGCTTTTTTCCCCCTTATCTTCCAGGGAAGTGGTATAATTGGATTATTTTTTACTAATATATAGATAATATATTAGAGTATGCATGGACAGCAAATTAATAGTAAAAATTGTTACATTGAAATTTAGCAAAACTATATTAGCCTTTTACATACTCCTTTTAACAAAGCCATAGTGCCCAAGTTGGAAAGGGGACTGTACTCACAGGTTTTTCAAAAACTACTACTTCAGTGGTGTAGACTATATATGAAATCTGAGCCCAATGAAATCAGTTGAAATTTCCTACAGATTATTCAGGGCCAAGATTGTTGCTCTGATTACACAGAGTAGTACACACAGTATTAAATTGGCAGCCATGCCCCAAGAGATCAGAGATATTTCAAATTAAGTAGAGTTTCAAGATGACAGCAACAGTTAAGCAGCAGGAGAGCTAAGAAGGCATTGTTAATGATATATATGACTGTCAGCATGGAGAATGACTTCTTTTTTCCAACCTCACAACGAACATTTTCTAATTAAAATAATTAAAAAAGAAGTAATATTCTGGGGAAAATTCATTCTCTTAATATATTTACTGAGAAAACATTCCAGTCACTGTACTAGTAAGAGCTAACATCATGATAGTTTATTTTTTTAAATACAATATACAGCATCATAAGACTGTGAAGATATGTCTGTCAAATCTGAGAAGTGAATGTCACAGCCACATTAAATAAAAATGAGAAAACACAAATATACTGAAAACAACAGAATTATTTAAAGCTTATAATCATCAATGATCATTTAAATTATTAACAATATCTAAACGTTTACAAATTCATAGTAACACATTGATACTAGTGTTAACTTGTAACAAATATATTGTAGATTTGAATTCTTGTCTATCACTTGTCACTGATCATGACATAATCACATGTGGTACTAGTCTATGAAATAAGTAACAGAGCTCAATATGTTCACTATTCAGTAACTACAATCACTAACATCAGGAATAATTACCTCCTGAAATTATTTTCATCCCCTTCTGTGTATGTTAGCACATATAAGTACACTTCTCTATTTGAGTTAAATTAACTAGCAAAATTACTGGCAATATTCACTTTTAAATTATCATGCTCATCCGTGAAATCTTTATGCAAAATCCTTTGAAACAGCTTCTATAAAATTTGGAGCAGACATGAGTATTGTAAATGTGCAAATGATGGCAAAAAGGGTAAATGCAACCAGACATAATCTGTCTATGACAGCAGCTGCAAACTTCCACTCACTGCAGATCTCTTCACCTTCATCTTGTTTCCTGAAGCGCATTGCTATGAACTGAACTTCCTCCAGGATCTTCACAATCACCGGAATAGTATCCATTAAAGCCGTCTTTTGAACAAGCTCAGTATCTTCTGGTAAAGGGCAAGTAATCTTTCCGCTCTTGCTACCCAGATCGTTCTTCTGAGGGCAGCACGGATGATCCATCGCATGGCAGCTATAGATCGTGTTGCCATTGCTGGACTGGTGCCCAGGCAGGACACTCATCTCCGTGCTATTTATGCTCAGATGGTGCTTGGGATAGCTATATTTGCAAGAAAGAGGCTTTATGTTTTCTCCAGGTTTTTTCATTCGTAAAAACCAAGCACACCAATTCAGCAGGATGACACGAACCTGAAAGAAAGTGATCATAATAGAAAAGAGGGAACTTTTCTGCATTTAACAAGTTTATGAAACATTTTATGACTATTACAGTTAATCTATACGATTCTTTAGAAATACTGACTGGTTTCTGTGTTCACCAGCTATCTCTTTCAACGTTTGCCTTTTTCGTTTTTTTTTTTTTTTTTTGGCATCTGGCTTGTTCCCAAGGATGACCTTTATTTGGATATGTCTTGAGCACAGAGGTGTTCAATGCCCACTTAGCTTAGAAAGCAAAAGCATTGTAAAACCTTACAAAATGATTCTTGAAGTCATATCTTTAGCAAACAAACCCAGATCTCTGTAATTGAGCAAAGGGCACAAAATTTGCTGCATTGTTTTCAACTATTTCTCAGATAGTATGGAAACAGATAAACTAAATTTTGGGGGGAGCAATGTTTAGATTCTGATGAAAAAAACCCTATACAACAGACTAAGAGCTGGTTTTAACACATTCCCCACCTGCACCTCTGTTGTTTAAGTCTAAGTAAATAGCCTTGGTTGCTGGTTATTTTCTAATTTGAAAGCCATTTTAATACTCTTTTGAAGAGTTCAGCCACATAATACAGCAGGCTTTTTTCAAAAGAATAATAGTAAATTATTATATAGAATATATTATATAGAATTATTATACAGAAAAATTAAATTGGGCAGCTCCAAATCCAAAGGCTACTATTGACTGCTGTCATTTCTCTGTGCTCTGGTGTACAACTGCTCTGGTGCATCATGAGAGTGCTCTAACCTGCACATGGCAGATTATGCCCCTTATGTTTCTTGTCAAGATCAGCAAACGAGCTAACTCCAGAGACTGCATCCAGCATTTCTTCCCAGTGAATTGATCTTCAGATGTCTTGTCTGAAATCCAAGCCTGCTATGACTCCTATTGCTAACATTGTTTGCTGTGAAAGGCAGTAAAAAGGCTGCGAAATCAGTAACATCTTGTCTGAACGGCAGCAAACTAAATCAGTAAAATCTTGTAATTATAAAGTCCTTCAGGTATTATGTATACAAAATGGAAATTTGCAACGTGCTTCTGAGAGTCCCTTCCAGAAGAGAGGTGGGGTCCTTAATGACTTTATTGTTCTGCTTGCGAGTCAAATAACCTGATGTCCAGGAGAGAACAGATGTGACCTGTGGTTTCACTTCTGAGCCTTGGCCCAGGACTCCCTGTGCGATCCTGCCACAGTCACTTTTTTCATGTTTGATTCAGGACCCCGCTTTGCCTCCAAGGTTGTTTTAAGAGGCAGGATGAGTTGTCTCCTGTATTTGCACAGCACAGATACAGGAATGGGAAAATACAGATGCAGGGATGCGAAAATTACTGCTAGCACTTTGGGTTGCTGCTGTAATGACAAGCATAATTTCAGAAAAGAGAAGCATTAATTGCCACAGTTGGGAATAATAATAGTAAAAGCCAGCAACAATGACCAGCGGAAGATGGTTACACAATTTTTAAATTCTGCAGCATGAATTCTTCTGGGTCACAACCCCGTGCCATTTTCTGTGAGTCTTTCTGCTTCTCTCCCACTAATGAATCTTTTATTGTTCATCCTGAAAGACTGTTTTCCTGTGATTCATATTATTCTGCTTTCACTGGGGTCTTTAAATATTTCATTATTTCCTGCATGATCACCACAGACGAATAGAAAACTATAATGTAGCAGCCTAAAAAAAGTCAATCTTGCATTTAATTGAACTTACTTAATTACGATGTTCTCTGACTTCTTATGGACACAAAATGGAACATCATGGAACAAAATAAAGTTCTTAATTGCTAGCAATATTTCCACGGTGTCAGTGGCAAAGGGGAGAGATAAATTAATTCTCCAGTACTGTGAAATTCCAAAATACTAAGCCAGACAAACCTTGTTAGAAAATGTTAATATGTCTGCCTTAGCTCTGGAAGGAGATATGAGGTGAAAAAGCTCTATTCTATAGCAATGCTACTTCTTCTTTCAAGACAAAGTGTTTACTCCTTAGGGGAATTACAGTTATAAATAGAGCCAAACCCATTTCCCCTCGAAAAATAAATACACAGAAGACAGCAATGCAGCTTTTAATTTGCCTGAACTTCCAAATGCCCTATTTCCTTGAAAACACAGACACTGAGGCATCAATCTGTTCTTGTCACACCAATTAATTTAGGAGACAGCTGCTGTATACGGATTATAGGATGAGAGCCTGGGCATGATGGTATGAATCTATGTTCTCACCTCCATTATCATATCTGGTTTTCTGTGAAGGAAGGACACAGGTACAGCTGTCCTCAGAGGCCAACAGCCTAACCCTGCAGTGACCCTTCCCATGAAGTTCCTCCCCTAACCATAATACAGCTGTATTGCTAGATCCCATCACAGCCACCTGGCTGGCCTAGTCCAGAGGGGAGAGTCTCCAGCTAAAGCTCTCCTGTTGAAGGGAACCAGCACGCAAGCAAATCTGTGCATGTCCAGGTTTAAAGCATATCAAAAGAAAAGCCTGAAACCTAACAAACCTGGTGTAGGAACAGCAAAGAGACAGAGTGCTCTTGCCTTTTCCCTTTCTCCTCTCTGTGTTTGGTCTCTCCGTGTCTCTCATCTATGCAACAGTCTTAGTTGTCAGCAGAGGTCCCAAAGTGATCCTCAGCTGGATGTCCTGTAGTGCTCTTTTCCATGCTAGCTCAACACACATTATCAAAAGTGTCAAGTAACCAGCACCCCCACTTCGCAGCTGAGTAGCCAACAATTGCCCTGACTGAACACCTGGTGTTTAGATTCATCTCTTGGAAGAAGTTGGCTTTAGGGAGTCATCAAAGATTAATAGAAAGGAAGGCACAGTTCTGAGCAGTGAAGGGGAGAAGAGAGCACCTACGAAGAGGCTGAATACTAACATGCACATCTCCCTCTTCTGGTTCAAAGGCCAAGCACAGACCCCTTGAGAGGCAGGGAGGTAAAAGAAGCTGCTCAACTGTAAATAGTTTAGGAAGCAGGTATTTAGGCAACACGGTCAGTCAAAACTTCCAGGTCCAGGGCGGCTCTCACACAAGCCCAATGCTTTCCCCTACAACAATCTCCAGCAGCTAAATCCATTTAAGCAGGAGGTGAGAACAATCCTCTAACAATATCCAATTAATCAGGGTTAGAGCTCTGCAGATAACTGATGTCTGGGTCTGCCAGGATGATGAGGGTGTGGGGAGTAAGTAGATGGTAGAGGGTATCTGCTGGTGCTGGAACTGCAGAGAACAAATACCAGGTAAGCCATTTCTTTCTTTCTGCAGATGGCCATCTTAAGACTCCTGGGTTTCATTGCACAAAAAACTTTCAGGTTGTTTCTGTAAGAAATGCCTGACATAGGTGGACAGGAAAAAGAAATAAAAATGGAGACTTTGCCATGAATCCTAATGACTGAGCCTTTTCTGTGCCTTGCAGGGGACTAATGCCCACTTTTGTGGGGTCAGCCTTTTCTCTACACACTTGACATTAACCCTTTTTCTCTTGACATCTCTCAGCCCTGTCAGTTTGCCTGGCCTACAGCTTTCACAGTCTATCATCCGTGCTTCCCTGTAATGCCTTCCACAGTTTTGGCTTCCTGATGGCATTTTTTTAATGTATGGCTGTTCAGCTGCCAGGCCATTGAATAAGGTTCCTCAACAGTGCAATTCATTGCATGCTATTTTTCCAGCCAAGAGAGAGAGAGACTGGTGGAGAGCAAAAGCTGACTTGCAGGACCTGTGAGCAGATTTCACGTGAGCCATTGTGTCTAGGCCCCTTGAAAAGCAGACAAAACGATTAAATTGTCCATGGGGGCTGTTATGCTGCTGCATACCCTGTCCATGTAGACATGCAAAGCATGTCTACCCAAATTTGTGCCCTCATGTCTTGCTTACAAGCAGGTTCATTCAGAACTCATGTGCTCTGTTGTCTTAAAAGTAAGATGATTTTAAATGATACAGCACTTTATAAATAATTGTTAGTATGCTTAATTGCTACTGGATTTTTTTTTTAATGTGCATTTATGTTGC
This sequence comes from Ibycter americanus, assembly GCA_035590275.1. NCBI lineage: Eukaryota > Metazoa > Chordata > Aves > Falconiformes > Falconidae > Ibycter > Ibycter americanus. The sequence continues at coordinate 55,002,406 of JAVJGI010000057.1, forward strand.
AGTTTATTTCTAGAGATGTTCTGTACTCAGGTTGACATTGGTAACTATGTGATACTCAACATCATGTCAGGATAATTGTCTATCATGACAAATGTGGTGAATGAGATACCAGAGGATGCTGCACAGTCAGACTTCTGTGAAACCAGGGTGGGTAGATACTTGACTGTAACTATTTGTATCTGCTTCCACTTTCATCCTTTTCTTTTTGCAAATACAAAACATACCTTGCTTATTCTAAAATCTGATCTTAGGAAAAGGAGAGAGAAAAAAAAGCATTGTTTTCTTTTAGCTTGAAAATCCAAAGGAAACATATTCCTCCTGAGAGCCAGGTGATGTTGGTGCCAGACCTCACTGGGCTAACAGTCTGCTGCTGCAGAGAAAAGAGGGTCCACATGCTAATGCACTGAGAACTGAGAATCAGATGGCAATAGACAAGATTGGGTTTCCACAGGGACAAGTGTATGTGGCTTCAGCAGAAGGCAGAATTCCAAGCCAGGGAAGTCCAGGAGTCTCCCCAGTACAGTCACACCGAGCCAAACAGCTTTGCTGTCCTCTTTATGCTGGTGGTGCAGTAGCAGTGAGCTCCAAGCTGTGACAAGCATAGCTGGGTTCAGCAGACAACACCCCCACTACACTAAGGTATTAGGGTTCCTGACATTCCAGCAACTCAGGGAGCCAGCTCATAACTAGAATGGTTGCAAGACAGAAGTAAATTGGCTTCACCTCCTGTCTTTGTTGTGGGAGATTATGGCTCTGTCACAAACTGCAATGAGAACCTCTGTAAGGGAACAAGGCAGAAAAACTGCCCAGCACCAACAAGTAAGTGTTTAGGGCTTTGAAATGTCAGATTTTATCAGTACTGGTGTCTGCTGGGTAAGAAATCAAAGGTGATGCCCAGAGGGGTAGCACTTGCAAAGGGAGTGCTGGGCAGGATTGCTCTGCCATGACTAAACCACCCCAATAACACCCCAAACCCAAATAACAGATACAGTTTTTAGTGGGCAACCAAATGTAGCATGTTTATTCTTTCCCTCCAATAGCATACATAAGTATCAAACATGCTGTCTGTAGCTGACTCTTGAGATTAATAGAGAGCAGCTTCCGCCCCTCACCTATAAATCATTTACTGTAGCTTTCGGGTTTATTTTTTTCTTTCAGTAGGCTGTTGAATATTTACCACCAAAGCTGCTTACCCATTTGGGCATCTTTCCAGCTTGCGGGTCATGATGGTGAAACTGCAGAACCAGCACTGTTACCACCACTGACAGACCGACGATGACCATGATGCTAGCGAAATACTGAGCTGCAAGTAAAAGGAGTACTTGGTTAGAAGGGGAAAAAACAAACAGACAAATAATATTCCTTGGCCTTGCCTTGAGATCTACATTTGAGAAGCGCTGCATCACACCCAAACATCCTCTTTTCTGCTCTGGAGCATTTGAGGCCTTTGAGGTTTTCTGTGTATCTGCTCAGCTCCCTCTTCTCCAGTGAGGGAAGGGCTAGAACCAGTGAAAGGCGTAATCTGCTTTGGTTTTGTTCCCAGAAAGGAATGTAGGGCCCCCTGCTAAGGATCAACTCCCTGCCTGGTGCCAGGATGGCAAAGACACAAGCTAACCAGACTCACTGAACACCAGCATCCCCAGTCCTGGGCTGCCCCACTGTAGCAGAAGATGTGCTGGAGGGAAATGTTGTCTTCATGCTGTCACTGGACGCCCCCTGAAAGTGTCACCAGACCCCCTCCCTCACCTCTCCACTGCTCACAAAGGGTTAAGCACTTTTTCAGCACCCTCCTTGGTCCTCAAGACCACTTCTTTTTGCTCCTATGAAAGCACGCTACACCCTTGCTGAGTGCTAAATTTGAGCCTGCCTTGTAGGAAAGAAATCAAGATCTTGAAAGCCAAAACTGAGACTTGAAGTTGTATCTCCTAAGCGGCAGTACAGCCTCCTCATGGCAGGAGTGTAGTTGATGTGCTGGAGTGTAAAGCAGAATTATCCACAGGGCTAATGACATTTGAAGGCTGCTGTGGCAAAATACCAGGGAGCAGCGCTACTGGCTGATACAATGGGGTGGTGTGGGGGAGCAGGTGACACTGCCCCAGATCGCAGCCTCCTCGCATCCCCAGCACTCCCTCCTGCATTTTGCAGGGTAAGTCAAAAATACAATGCAAGCTCCAAGGCAAGTTTTGTTCCGGCTCCATTTCTTAATATCAATTCCCACTGCGTCAGCAGCAAACAGCTTGTTCATGATAATGAGGTTCTCAGGCCTTCCTGAAACCAATGCTGCGATTGCTTCAAGAGGTGGGCATGGCTTTCCGTGGCAAAATGAATTATGCAGCTGGATTAAAAGAAGAGTCCTGAGGGTGAGGTGAATTGAAAGGCCTCTTTTGCACTTACTCATGAGAGAAGAGAGCCAACAACCAGGCAGAAGCAGGGCAAACCAGGAACTCAGGTTTCAGGGAAGCTGGTTGATCTGATTCATGTATGCCCCATGTAACAGAAACACAGCAGTGTTGATATCGCTGATTTAATTACTGCCATAAGTCACTAAATAACTTCCATAAATTCTATGCATTTTGATGCCACCAGACTTCAAAGGCCTGAAGTGGTCCATTTAAAATGGCTTTAACTAGGATTTTTTACAGATCCTTGGAATTTTAGTCTCCCAGCTGAACTTGGAAACAACTTGGTATTATTTGACTCAAGATCCCAGCAAATGGTTAGCAAGGGAATTCACACTCTCAGTTTTTTTGTGCTTTAAACCCAGGAACAGAAATCAGGAAATGATCATGGAGACCCGCTAGTAAACAGGAAAACAGTTCTCTCAGGAACAGACCAGGAACTGTAGGGGACTTGTGGACCCATAAAGATGTTTTATGTTTTTGCTTGGTGACAGGCAAGGAAGATGGCTGGGTGTGCATCACCTGCATTTAGGGATGTGGGGGCTTCTGTTCAAGATACAGTGAAGTTTTCAGTTGGAAAGTAATGATAGAGGAAATAGGGCAAGGTATGTTAGCCCTATTGTCAGTGTCAGGCAGTCAAATGTCACAAGATATCTGTGAAATGAGAACGGGCAGGTAGACTTACACAGCCCAGGCAGGTGCAGGTGCTGTATTCATTTCACGGTGAGAAAGTCTCAAAGCCCTGGTGCAGCCCAGACTGCCCTAGGGTTGAATTTTCCCAGCCCCAAGGAGCCAGCAGTGAAAAGAGAGGAAGGAAGCAGCAACAGCTGGCACATCTGTCACATTAGCCTTCACATCTCTGGTTGGAGATTTGATAAAGGCTATTGCCTGCTTTCCTGTGGCAAGACAAGGTAGGTATAATAGCCATTGTTCACACAGGAATTGCTAGATCTTCTGCCCACAGGTCTCTTTGATTGGAAACATGACTCTGTGCTTACAATCCAGACCTTGCACTGGGGCAGAGCCGCAATCCAGACCCTGCAGTGGGGCTGAGCAGCAGGCAGGGATGGCCAAGAACTAGCTGGGCCTGGGTTCAGTGATGGTTCACCTGTAAAGGAAGAAAAGGCCCCAAAACTGAGTAGGTACGTTCATGAGGCAAAATGGTCCTGGCTCTGAAACAATACCTGTACCCACTCAGTATTTTCTGATCTTTCCTTCCAGGATTTAATCCTACGTTCTGTCTTTCCCAGTAGCAGAAAAACATGGTCCTACTGCAGTACTCAGCAGAACTGGCGGGGCAGACTTCTGTGCTGTCTCCTACGCACCTCCCTAAAAACATGGTTTAATCTTCCTCCAGTCTGCTGGCTTGCATCTCTGCTCCTGGCAGTCTTTAGCCCTCACACCAGCCAGATCAAACCCATCACCTGGTGAAAGCTACAAGGGGTGCTGTCCCTTTTCACCTCTAGCACCTGCTCTGATATGACCATGACCTGACCTTCTCCAGCAACCCTGTGAGAAGAGGAGCCTAGCTGCTGAAAGGATCAAGCCTTCCTCGTTCTCCTTGAAAGGATAACACTTTCCTTGGAGCCATGGGACTACAGTCTTCACTCACCCTACCCTAGGTCCACATAGCCCTGAATCAGAGAGCTCTGTTCCTGGGCCTCCACTGTTCACAGAATCAATTAGGTTGGAAAAGACCTTTAAGATCATCAAGTCCAACTGTTAATCTAGGATTGCCAAGTTCATCACTAAACCATGCCTCTAACCACCACATCTACACATTTTTTGAACACTTGCAGGGATGGCAATTCCACCACATCCATGCGCAACCTGTTCCAATGTTTCACCAGCCTTTCAGTGAAGAAATTTTTCCTAATATCCAATATAAACCTGATGCTGCTGAGCACAGAAATAAGAAGCTCTCCTACAGGATGTGGCACAGGAGACAAGCAGTGGAGTAAGAACCAGGCTTTGGTCTCCCAGGTGGCAGCCACAGCCCAGCCACCAGACTTGTTTTGCCAGTATTTTAGGGTCCATCCTAAAGCCTACAGCACGTATGCAGACAGGGCTTTGAAGGTGCTGCTCCCACAGAGTCCTACCCCTGCTGTGTCTGTTGGCAGGAGTAAATGCAAATCTGATTTTACAAAGCAGCTCAGCCCCTTTCATTTAAATTGCAGAAGGGAAATGCTCAGCAACTCTCACTAAGCATCTTTCTGTATCCTACTTAAGAGTTCCTGGTTACTAGATGGTCCCTGGTATGGATGGGTCAGCTTGGAGGCTTTAACAAATTACTTCACCACGGGTAGTGTCAGGAAGAGCAATCCCAAATTGGAGCACATTTGAAAGAGCAGGGGCCTGGCTGCTGTATGTCAGCAGCTCTGGGGCACAGCTTGGAAGCGACATGACCCCTTCCAGAGGGGAACTGGCTCATTTGCACTCTGCCCTGGGCAGCTGCCACAGGCCAGGAAATGGGAGCAGAAGACGTGTGTTTGGGTTGGAAGCCCTCAGTATCCCTGACTGACACAGTGATGTTCCCCAGGGATACTGAGGTCTGCACAGTTCACCGCTACATGCTCTCACGTGTTTTCACAGGTTTTCAGACCTGCTTGCTGCTTTCTTCAGCAGTTGTGTGTGAATGCAAAATCTGTTTTGGATGCTCAGTTGATCTCTTTCATCTAGGATGAAGTATTTGTGCTTCTACAATAGATTTTCTTCCCTTTCTTTGCCAAAGGAGGTTTTACTTAACACAGTACCTGGCAGCTGTTTTAACATCTGGGAGTTGTCAGCTTCTGTCTCAGCACTGTCAGAAGATGACCAGGTGCTGTTGTCATAGCAAGTACGGATTTAATACAACCACAGAGAGTCAGAAAGTATTTTTAAAAAATCAGTGACAATAGCTATTTTTTTCTTGTAAGCATCTTCTAATGTCACCTATATCAAAAGGACAGCAATGGCTTGCAATTCGTAACTTGAGGTGTTTCCAGTACCATTTTTGGACCTTCTGTACTGTTATCTGATGTTAGAGAAGCACCTTAGGATTATTTAAGAGATGTTTTGGAAGATCTGCTGTTTGTGTGGAACTGGATTAACTTCAAGGACTGATTAGGATCAGGGTAAATGACACAGAAACTCTGAGAGGACCAAGATGATTCCAGATGGATATTTTGCCTTGTTGATTTTATCACTGAACCCTGACTGAGAAAACAGTATATTATCCAGATTTGTCAACATAGTTAATCATAGGCAAGGCAGAGCTGCTCAGTTGTGACCAGTTACAGTCTTGTTGTTCCTATGAAACACTGGGGGAAGGAGGACAATGTCATGCTGATGTACTCACAGTGATCAAGTTGGATACCTCCCACTGATGTTCCTGTTTTCATTCCTTCTTTGCAGGAAATGTCAAGTTCTGCATGTGAAATGATGACCTGGTTTAGAGCTGCTCTGGTCATTTCAGTCATTCACTGCTGAGTGCTTCACGTTTCTGGTGAGCTCTCAGAAAATGGGAGAAATGTCTCAGAGCATGCACAGAATGAGATATTCACTGCTCCTCCTTCTGGAAATGAGCCACGTTAATGAACTGAAGCCTGCGGAGGATGCAGAAAACCTCAGACACCACTGGAGGGGCTTTCAACCACCCCCTTTTCTTTTCTGCTGTGGCAGGGACCAGGGCTGGTGCTGGACAGAAGCTATTGCAGTCTACAAAGGGTGGTGGCAGAGTTTCTCAAAGACCAGGGAAACCAAAAGGTAGAGAGATTTCCTTGCTGGTTGATTTAGTGTTGTACACAGACAGCAAAGAAAGACCCAAGAGGACACAGGCAGGTAAACAATTTCCACCGCTGTTGAGATTTGCTGTAGCTAGGACACCTTGTGCCATTCATTAGCTTTTACTGACAGTAGAAAGCAAAGAGCACCATCTCAGTCCAGTTGGTCCCTCATAAACATGAATTGTCTTTAAAAAGTGAGGGACTTTAGGATTGAACACTGTGTCTACCTTTTGCTTATGGTACTCACAGAGGACACAGGGCCAGTGTTTTCACAGTGTTTTCAAAGTCTTCTCCTTCCACATGCTTTTGAAGAATAGAACTGGGTATTTGAAAAGTAAAACTGTTCTCTTTTTTTTAATAAAGAAAAAGCATTCACGACTCATGGCTTTGGGAAAAGCACCATTGATCACAGGGCATGAAACTGTAAGAGCTGCTGTGAATGAGAATTTCTGTTTCATAGAAGAGCCTGAGAAGGGTTCTGGCACCAACAAGGTACCAGGCAGGACCATGAAAGGGAGGTCGTAAAAGTACTCCACAAAATCAAGAAAAGGTAAAGTGAAGTGGCAGCAGCTGAGAGCATACTGGCAGATGATAGAAAATGTAACAGGGGATTAATCTCATTTTCTCTTTCTAGTCAGAACCACTAACTTAAAACAACCTGTAACTCCTGGAGGTGGCACAGCACTGCCTTGCTTCCTTGTCTTAGTAGTCTGCAGCCTCGTTTGCTGTACAACTAACTGCAAGAACTCACCCGAAGCATCCGCTGCAAACGTACTTACAGCGTAAAACCATTTGTACTGAAATAATGTGGGCATAGTAAAGAATGGCAAGGAGGGAGCACAGCTGAAAATAAGCCATGATAGTAGACCCCTAAGCAGTGTTTTTTAAAGAAGTAAGCAGAGGAGCTCAGCAAAAGAAGAAAAAGAGAAATGCAATATTGTTATCTGGAGGTGAAGATAACTTAATTTTTATTGTGCAGTATTTGATAGGTCCAGCCAAGGTGTCAAACACTATGTGGATGTTCATCATAGGAAGTGACAGTTCCTCATATTCATGAGCCACTTGTTCCCCTTTCAAACACACTCTGCACGTGCCAGCCTCCAGGTGTTCCAGACTTTCTACTATAAAACTGCTTCTAGAGAAAAATACAGATTCTTGATCCAAAACCAATGGTGTTATTTTGGAGAGAGCTGGAAGGAAATAATGATTTTCAGCACCTTGCACTTATTTGGGCATGGAAAACAGTAAGAAAGTATTAAAGGGATGCCTTGAATTTCCAGCTGTAAAAAGTGTTTATGGAAGAAACAAATCATCTGACTGGCTGGAGAGGCCTGAACATTCCATTTCAAGATTTGGCTTTTGGGCAAAAGTGTGCCTTCTCTGCTCTGACAAAGTACTTTGAAAGTGATACTTCCTCAGAGCACTGGCTGGGGTGGAGGGACAGCAGCCAACTCAGAGCTTATTGCAGCTTTGATTTCACGCTGAAAGCATTCTGCTGCAGGTGCTCCTAGCTGTTTCTCTGTGTGACTGTATTTTTTATGCCACCTGGGGCTGAACTCAAAGACTGCAGTAGCTTTGGACCAATATGAGAGTAAAGAGCTGGGTGGGGTTTCCAAAGTAAGCATTTTAGGGTCTGTCTCTGCATGGTATCACCCTGTTCTTACAGCGGTGGGACTGCAGCACAGTAACCTGAGGTAAGTACAAGGTGGATGAAGGTGGGTGAAGGAGGGACCCCACACCCTGTGTCTCACTGCAGAGTGGAACGGGAGGTGAACCTGCTGCTTACTGGGGCTGGGGCCTTAATGATGTTTTCTGTCTGGTGCTGGAAGCAGCAGGGATCACAGAAATAGAGGGAAAAGTGGGGACAGCTCTAAACTTTTCAGTGCTATGTGGCCCCTAATGATTTAGCTCTCTGGAGGTGATATTGCAGGCAGGAAGAAAGACAAGTCAGGATGCTATGCTGGTTATGCTCACAACTGTGTTGCTCTCAATTTCCCAGAGCAATGGCTTTTGACCATGTCTGACTTTAACATGAGCTGTGGATTCCTCTGTATTTCTGAAAAACAAGCTGGTTTTGGTAGTAACCAAACATTGCATTAGGAGCTGAATTTTTTTAAGTCTCTGAGTCCAAACTAGCAGCTTACAGTGAGACACTGATTTTTGAAGACATTCCTACAGTAGCGCAAGATGAGTGAGGTTCTGGTCACTGCTTTACCAGGTACCACTGGATATGGGCAAACATGACCACTCTAAGGAGGCTTTAGTCAAAGGGTAGTCATGAAGGGGAAGAGTTACAGTTAGGAATTTGTTTTGTCTTAGGGGAACTTGTTCCTTAGTGACTTCTTAATGCATGATTTCCTAGCCTTAATTACAAGGTTGCTTTCAAATGGAAAACACAGTTTAATGAAACAGGTCAGGGATACGGAAACTGTAAACAGGGAGGCACAGTGCTCTTTAAAAAAAGGAATTCAGGCTTATGTCTATTGCCTAAGGAAGGAACTCATCCTTTCTTCAGAAATGGTCATAAAACCACTACCAAAACCAGATCTTATTATCCAGTGCCATTTACTTGGATCACCTTGTCTTTACAGAAATAAAATAAAACCCTTCCAGTTTAGATCTACAGTCCTCAGATGTAGTTCTCAGATAAATTATGTAAGCCTTTAGTTTCAATGGGCAGGACCTGAGCTTGTGGAAAAGCTATAACTGAAATAACATTGTTTGTTTAATTTCAGTTTGGTCACTGAATCAGGAGATCAACAGAGTTGGACATGGGTTTCCCTTCTCACATAATGCACTAGACTGGGTGCAATGGTGTTATGTGGTAGGGGCAGGAAGGTGCATGGAATCCCAATGAAATTACTGGCATTTATAGTGCAAGACAGATCTGTGCAAAATTGCGTAGGTTTTTAGAAACAGAAAGAATAATTTTTGTTGTATACCTGAGCTGTATCGTACAGGCTTTATGATTTTAGCCAGTGATTAGTGCACTCAGACCAGTAATTTCAGGTCTTCAATACATCTGGAGTTCTCTGCACTTCTGTATATCCTTTCCTCAAGTAATAAACTCCAGCTGTCTCCTTACACAGACTCTTGATATAAGTATTTTTAAGGACCGAAATTAAAAGTAAGTCAGATCACAAGTGCAGCCAGACACATTTCCTGTGAGGCATGATTAAGCTATACTAGGAAGGGTAAGTTTAGGACATGGCTGTATAGTCATGATCTGAAAGTCTTTTAGGAGCTATACTCTAGAGAATTTAAGTGCCAGGAGGGACCTCCAGGACCCTGTAGTGAAACAAGCCTTGTTCATACAGTCGAATTGTGTTGGATTCTGGCCAAACTGTTGTGTTTGTAGATGTCATGGGATGCTAATGCTTTTGATCTAAATGGCTGAGCTGGTTTCTGTTGCTATGGGTGGTTAATGTTTTAAACAGAAACACAAGCATCTTTGCTCTGGTTCCCAGACTTCTCCTTTCTTTGCCATTGCAGATGGGTTTGCAGAAGGGCAGGATTCAGCTTTTGAAAGGTTGTGGTGCCTTGCTTTGCACATACGCACGCTGCTGAAAACTGGGCTTTGAAAATACCTTGTTCCCCAAAAAGGGGGTCTCTCCTGGAGGACAGGACCAGACATGCTGCTGGGCAAGGAGTGGCTATACTGGTGTGAATGCAAGCCCCAGAAATCTGAGTGAGAGCAGAGGGCAAATGTAGTGACCCAGCCTGTCCAGCTGGAACAATTCTTGATGTGGAAAGGGGCTGGCTCACTGTGGAAAGGGAAGCTCTACCCATCACCCTGCAGTGTAAAGAAGCAGCTGGGTCCTTATGTTCAAAGGTGCTGAGCAGCCTGCTGCTAATTTCTAGGCCAAGCTTTGTCACTTGCTCTGACGGAAAAGAAGTTGGCTTGTTTTTAACATGTATTAACACAGCAATGGGTAGGCAGGCTACACTGAAATGGAAGTCCATCGTGGGGGGAAGTTGGATGTCTGGAGTTACAGAGTCTCTGCTCTGAGCAGCTTTACAGACAGACAGAGACTGCAGAGGACATACCAGGAGAGTGGGGAGCCACTTTGCAGAGAGGTAGAAAAAGGTGAGTGTCTTGCTTCACTTGCCTCCTTGTGGTTATTTAGGCTGAGCGGTGCTTCATTTATTGTAAATGTAAGTTGAGGTCAAAGGAGAGTGACATCAACTAACAAGAATTGGGATATGATTTCTACATTTCTTCATAGAATCATATATTTCTTCGCAAGTATTCAAGACCTCAGAAGCTAGTTCTTTTCTTGGTGTCATATTAGGCCAGCTTTCCTTTGATCCCTCAACAAAGACACTCCAAACAGCAGCTGTGAGAATTTCCTATGCTATTACAGTTCAGTAGTTAAAGCTGTGGTCAGAAGGCAGAGAAATGTAAGGGGTACAGCATGTTAAGTGCTAGTGGTTTTGTCCTAGCAAAGGCTGGGAGTGTTCATCCTGGTCCAGGCAGGTGTGGATGCATGTTTTTTTTTAAAAATGCAGACCCTAAGAATAGAATGTAGATTTTTAAAGCGTGTGTCATGTTTTCAGAGCATCTCTGCTCCTACGTTCATGAAAACCAGTGACAGTGGCTTTTCTGCAGACCAGCAACGCATCTTTCTACTTCAAGATCAAATTACTTGTGTCCTTCTCAAACCACATGCTTTAGAATGTCTGTTTGTTCATGTAACCTGGCACCGACCCTGCTGATTCTCCAAATACTGAACAAGCTGTCTAAGCATCCTCCTTTTACTCACACCTATTTCTGAGGATTTTCAACTGGACCAGAGATCACACTGAAGAACTGTGATCATGACCCGGTATATCCAGTTCAGCAGCTAAAATATCCCATTTCAGACCACCTATATGATCACTGTGGAGAGATTATGCTGTGCTACCCTGTTAGAGCAAGAATAAGGTTTTCAGATCTCAAGATCATGTAAAACCACACATCCCAGCTTTGAGCACTTCTTGAACAACGGCTCTTTGGGTGCGGAAGCCAAATGGGTGAGCAGTCTTTCCCTGCCTATTCAGAGCAGAGCAATGAGTTAGGAGCAAGGCTTTAAACTAGGAATACTGTGTAACAGAGATTATGACCCAAATTTAAATGGAGAAATGGTGGACAAGAGTGGAAAGAAAGTGATGCTGTGTGGCCAGACCTCAGGAACAGTGAAACAAGGTGGAGGGACTCACCTCCAGAGTCAGAAAATGCATGAAGTCTGGGAAATATGCAGGAGCAACTGGAACTCTACATGGGGTCATGCAATAATAATGTTGCTGGGACAACTGAGATGTAGAGGGACATCTCTCACTACTGAAATACTCTGATGCATAGGTACAAGCTCTCCAGGGGGAACAGACAGCGAAGACAACATTGCCCTCTACATGAAGGAGAGACTTGGATGTGAGGGATTTCTCTGTGGGATGGATGAGAGCTCCTGGAGAGCTTGTGGGTCAGACTGAGTGAAGAGGCCAATGAAAGTGATGCTGTGGTGGGAGTGCCTTAGAGACCACCCAAACAGAGTGGATAGGGGGATAGAGCTGCCTTAAAGCAACTCAGGGAAGCCTCTGCATCACAGATCCTGGTTGTCACAGGGGACTTGGACCTCCCTGCTATCTGCTGAAAAGGCAACACAGTGTAATGCAAGCAGTCAAGGGGATTTCTGAAGGATGTCAGTGATAAATTATGGATACAAGTACAGTACAGGCCAACCAGGGGTGGTGCACAGCTCGCTCTGTTCTTCACTATCAAGGAAGAACTGGCTGGGAACATGATAATCAATGGCAGCCCAGGATATAGTTATTATGAAACAATGGTGTTCAAGACCATGAAGGGAGTAAGGAATGAGAACAGTACAGTATAGACCTCGGACTGCAGGGGAAGAGACGTCTCATTTCTGAGGGAACTAGTAACTGGGATCCCACTGGAGGAAGCTCTGAAAAATAAAGCAGCACAAGAAAACTGCAAAAGCTTAAAGTCAGCAGCCTCCAAGTGCAATAAAGGTCCCTTCTATTACTCAGAGAAATAAGCAAATACATGAGATAAGCATGTCTAAGCCAGAATCTCCAGTGCAAAAGACAGGGGGATGTGGGAAGGAGGGACAGGCTGCAAAAGGAAAATCCGGAAGCATTGCCTGGGCATTAGGATTGGTGATAGGAATGTTGAAGCTCGTGAGTTGAGACTGCCAAAGGAGACAAGGGCAACAGGAAGAGGTTTTACTACTTACAGAGTAAAAAGTTGAACAAGGAAAACACAGTCTTGCTGCTGAATGAGAAGGATGAGCTAGTGACAGTGGACAGAGATAAGGCCAAGACAGTGTGTTCTTTGCCTCAGTTTTTGCCATCAAGATCTCCTTATGTCTCTGTGCTTACATGGTTCATGGAGGAGAAAAAAAATGAGCAGTGGAAAAGGGTGGAGTCAGGGACTGATTGTGAGATCTGAACCTGACCAAGTCCTTGGGACCAGGCAGGTGTCCCCAAGAGTCCTAAGGATATCATTGCAAGACCATGGAGATGGGGTAAGAACCCGTACAACTGGAGAAAGACAGTTATTGCGCCCATCTTCAAGAAAGTCCAAAAGGACAATCCAAAGAACTACAGCCCTGTCATTCTGACTTTGGTCCCTGCATAAATCAGGGAGTAAGTCTTTGGGGGACATTTCTGAACATGTGAGGGAGAAGGCGGGCACTGGGAACAGCCAGCCTGCATTTATCAAGGATAAATAACGTCTGACCAACATGACTGCCTTCTATAATAAAACAGCAGTATTTGCAGACAGAGAGAGAGCAGCAGATGTCGTTTATGCCAACTTTAGCAAGGCTTTTGATGCGGTTTTCCTGAGGTGTTTTCCTACCTGGACTGTCTTGTGATCCTATGAAAAAAGAGATTCCATTGCATGGGGATGGTTGAGTTTCAGAGCATGCAGCCTGGGTGCACCCCAGTTTGTCACGGTTCAGTTTGTTTTGGGGTTGTAACAGGGAAGTGTCAGATGACAGTAGCCACAGGACTGTTTTAGACATCCCTCATCTGGATACCTGAAGCCAGTCTCTAGGGTGTTACAAAGCATCCATGTGCAAGGATTATTCTTTTACAGTTTCACAATATAAAATTTGTCTAATGAACAGATGAAAGAAACAGACCGTGTTTGACCTACATGACAACTTTGGGAGGTGCATTTCTAATACATCTGGTACGCTCTAATTATTTGGGCATTAGGAAAAAACTTGCAACAATACATGCTGTCAATGAGGCATACTTGTGAGAAGAGACTCCTTTATCACCTCCATGAGTCCGTGATCCAAAAAGAGTGAAAAGATCTGTGAGGTCCTAATAGTTGAACTAATATTCAACTGGAGAAGGAGGATCTGATACAACAGGGTTCCCCAACACCACTGCCCCTCACCTTCTCCTGATATGTGATGGTCACGTAGCTGTGCTATAATAAGTAGAAATTAATCTGTTATTACAGCATCAAAATCTGTACTAATACATAACTATTCATAGCTTTTCTTGGTACAAATCCTACCTTCTGTCACAGAGGATTGTATCAATAGAAACTGGTCTGGTTAAAGCCAGTGGAATAGGCATAGGCCAGGGCATTCCTTTACTTATTCCAAATGGCTTTTGTTATGTATTACACAAAGCAAAATTATGTGAAAACTGTCCAAGGTGCCTTGTGTCCCCTCCCTACACACAAAGTTTCTCTTAAAATTGTATCTGTCTCTGTGGAGTCTGGACATATGTTCAGAGAGAGATTTTGTTAGTTTTTTGGAAGTTCCTGTATGACTCAGAGGCAAGAGTCCTGTTGACTTTCAAGAAGATGTCGAAGTTATTTGGAGGCTTTCAGAAACTCTTGCCTATGGGCATTGTTGCCCTTACTGCTGCATAGTCACTCCAGAGTTAGGTCTGAGGTTTTAATCCTTGAAGTGGGATAATGAGGTTGTCTGAGTAAATGCTCTTTTGTCCTATTCATGATATAACTTGTTCAAGGCTTTCATTATATACATAATGGTGAGATACACCTTTCATCAGCACCTAGATATATTGTTGAAAATTTTGTTTATTTCTACTGTCTGGTATGAGTACTTCAGTCATGATTTGTATTCAAAGATAGACCTTAGCTCAGGAGATTGTAATTAAACAGGTTCTGAGTATTCCTGTGGTGTTCATACCTCTTTATTTTGTAAACCACAACAGGTTTGTTTTCTCTAGCCTGCTGTGAGGTCAAGGAATAATGATTTCTCTAGTCCACAGCTGAGAAACTGAGGCCCCATAAGATCAAGGTACATGGATGGTCCTATGAAAACAGAGGATGTAACAATGCTTGTCTGGCCCACGTTCCCAAGATGATAATCTGTCCCATAGCACTTGTTAAAATGCTCCAGTGATATATTTGAATTTTGACTGTAGTATCCTGAGTTGCTCTTCAGGTAGAGAGAAGAGGAGGAAAAGGGGGCAGGTGGGGAAGAGATGCATAACAGCAGGGAGGGTGAGTGGTACGGAAGAAGAAAGATGAATTTTCTCCAGACAGCAGCACTAAGATCTTCAAAAGCTCTCTGTGCACACAGTTTCACCCAAAGTGCTGTTGAAGTGGCTTTACGGACAGGCTCCATGAATCCAGAGCCAGCGGGGAGTAGTATTCCAGTATCCCTCTCATGCCTGTGCACTGGTGCTTTTGGCTTTGTGCTTTGCCTACTCAAACCTCCATGTTGTGTGTTTGTTCTATGTTCCCTCAGTCCTGGCAATTACCAGCTTATCTGATGTTTCCAGAGCCTTTTTGTATCCCGCATGTAGGCTCTTTTCATACATGCAAACACTGAAGTCCAGACAGAGGTTTACTGATGCCATTGCTGAAATGCAAAACTGCAGTGACAAAGTTAGTCCTCAAACAAGCTTTGAACAATTCTTGAGAAGCATTATACATTGTGCACAGAGCACAGAAAATCAACTAGCTGTCTTTATCAACACCACAACAGTAAATCTCATTTAGCCTTTCCTTCGCTGTCACTGCTTTGTGTTCATGGGGGACTCATGGTCTGGTAGTTTGGAAGCTGAATTTGGAAGGTGCAAGTCCAGTGCCCAGCTGCTAGTACTCAAGCCTTTCATTCTCTGTGTCTTAGTATGTCCTATCTGTCCTATCTGAAAAGCAGAGTTAATCAGCTGTGAACATCATACATTGTGCACAGAGCAGAGAAAATCAACTTACCTATTAGTGGGACTGAGTCAGAGGTTGCAGGCATGATCTCTGCCACAAGCAGCATGAATACTGTCAGGGAAAGCAGGACAGTGATCCCTGCAGGAAGTGAACATGGAGGACAAGCATAAGGAACATGAACTCTACAGCTGCCTTTCTGATGTCTTTGCTGTTCAACATAACCTTGTCCTGATATACAGCTACCCCAAACCCATCCCTTCATGTCTGAACAGATGAGAACTTCCATGAAGTGAGAGCGTTTTTGGATGCAACTTTATCTGGTGTCTTTTCACTTTTCTCCATTACACCCAGACCCTTGCTCCTCTTAAAGTAATGGAGAAATCATTCCTGCTGAGTGAAATGAAGCTTGAAGAACTGGTGAACTACGTTCCTTTTCCAAAACATAGTGCAAACAAAGCCCAGATGGTTCTTAAGGGCTAGGACAGACTTGCAGAGACATGACTCTAGTTTTTGGCTATTGCATGTTATGTAACGCCCTACACAGACCTGCAGCCTGTTTTAAAAGAAGCTCTTTGTCCTATCTGGAAAGACTGCTACCAAACCTGACTGCCCTGGTGCTGAGGAATCACAAGGTCAATGTATGAACATTATCTTCCTCTTTTGTGTCAACATTTTACTTCAGCTCAAATAACTGTTTTCCTTGTTTCCATCCTATCTTTCATAGACAGAAATTGTATCCCTCATAGCCTGTGTTTTACTTCTTGTAAGACAGACTCCTTAGATCCCCAATGGGTCTGCTAACACTGAGGGCACTCCATGTGACTTAAAGGTCTCTGTTCTGATTGGAATTGTGCGGAATTGTGCACAATTGTGCACACCCTTATGGTCTCGCCTGGGACAGCCTTGTGTACTTCCAGTTCTCCCCTGTCTTCTCTTGGAAGCACCCCTGCTGTCTTTATTGACACCACAACGGTAACTCTCATTTGGCCTTTCCTTGGCTGTCACTGCTTTGTGTTCAGGGGCGATTCATGGTTTGGTAGTTTAGAAGCTGAATTTAGAATTTGCTAATCCAGTGTCCAGCTGCTAGTGCTCAGGCTTTTCACTCTCTGTGTCTTAGTCTGTCCTATCTAAAAAACAGAGTTAATCAGTTGTGAACATCATTGAGACATACTAGAAAAACAGAACAGGGGTGACAGAGTACTATCACGGCTGACTGTGTCAGTGACAAGTTCTGCCTCATCCCAGGGTAAAATCCAAAAGATTTTAGAAGTATTTAGCACAGGATGTGTGAATGCCTTTCAGAAAAGCTGTTACTCTGGTTTTTGCAACCAAGTAAGTCTTCTATTGCTTCTCCAGGAAAATATTTATTCATTAAGCACTATAAGATATTTATTTTCCATTTTATAGGAAATGCTTTCAAAGCAAATGAATTCTTTAAGCACTTACCTAAAGAAATCTTCTCCCCTGAATCAGCTGGCAAAAGGAAAACAAGGAGTGCCAAGCCAGATATGAGAACGCAGGGAATGAGTAGGTTCAAGCCATAGTAGAGGGTGCGTCGGCGCATCGTGATGGTGTACGTCACGTCTGGGTATGGTTCTTTACAGCATTCATAGTACATCTCATTCCTCTTTCCTGGGACACCTACAGAGAAGGAGATCAGAGCAGTGGGGAGAGGTGCAGGACTCTCCAGTATCCCCTTGGAATAGGCCAAGAACTGATGTTTTATGAGCCAGTGGGGTACCTCCACCACATATTGTGCCTTGAAGAGTGCTTTGAGGTGTCCTGTGGCAATTGATAGAGGAGAAAAGACACCCCCAGATCAGTTACCAGGCAAAAGCCATTTTCTAGCACTTGTGGCCGATGATGCTCAGAGGGATGAATAGATTAAAGGGGACAAAGGACAACGTGCCTCAGTTCAATGTCATCTGAAAGCTGAAACACATCACTACAGGGTTAAAAGAGGCAAGGTAACTCTTACTGTGTTAGTGTCTTCAGCAAGGTCTGAGGCAACAGTGCAAGATGTCTGCTGTTCCCAGTCCACCTTCTGTGTTTTCTAGGATTTATTTTCGTGCCTTCTGAGTCATTAGAACCTGGCTTAGCCACAAAAGCTCATCTAGGCCAGATCAAAACACTTCTGAGCATCCTAACATCATCAAGGAAAGATTTGCAAGCAGTGGCCAAAGATTAACTCAGTAAAACATGTATTCTGCCTTCCTGCACCCAGGGAATGGTGACAAACAGATGTCATGTTTACTAGCCCACACAGCAGATTTTATGTGTGACAAGTGCCACCTGTTCTTATTTTTCTGTCATTCTCTTATACACATTTTTTTTGTTTTGTCAGGAAAAACAAACAGGATATGGCTTAATTTTCAAAAGGGATGTCAAGTTAACCTTAAAGCCTGTCATATCTGAGGGTTAAGAGACGTAGTGGCCCAGTATAGCTGTACTGTACGGTTGCCCATAGTGACCCAGCTGCACTAGACTGCGTGAGATGCTGTGTGGCAGGGACTGCAGCAGCACAGGAAATTTCAGGGGAGCTAGAACTCCTCAGCACCTTGTATTTTTCATGCCACCATTGCTCACCTCTTTTTTCTTTCTGTGCACATGACAGAAGATGTGATAATGTGTATGTTTTGACAGGAACCTTCAAAGTCTCCATAAAGGATATGGCCATGACTTGCCTGAGGTGTTACTTCATGTTTCTGCCGTATGAGCTACATGAGGGCCTGTTTTTCCCACCTCTGGCCAGGGTTGAAGGCAGGTAAACCACAGGCCAGGCCCTTAATCAGATATGCAAAGTTATTGGACAGAAATAACCACTATAATGGACCACTGGAAAGTCAAGAGTGCTCTGAAATGGACAGACTTTTGAAGGACTTCCCTACAGAGTCCTTCATCTTCTCATGAAACTGAATACTGACCATGTCTATTATTATATTCTTTCTTAGATGCCCTGAATGATAAAACAACCACATGCACTTGGTCAGTGACAGTTATTTCCTTGTCTGTGTATCCAGACTAGAGGATGAAATGTTCCTTCTGCAAGCTCTCCTTAGGATGGTCTCAGGTCTATCAAGTTTCATAGCATTGCTTCTGCTACAGCTACATGAGTTCAAAATAAATCACTAGGAGCCCACTCCAGATAATTGGTTCTGAGCATAGATTCCTTTTTAAAAATACAGGCATTTTCCAAAGCACAGAAGGGAAGAGAGACATAGTGAACTGCAGTTATTATGAACCGGTAGACACTTTTATGGTTTTCTGGGTGAGAGAGATTCATCTCTGTAAAACCTCATTCCACTTTTACTGAAATAGTGGTTTTTACACTGATCAGTTGTTGGCTGACATGCTAGAGTAGATGTGACAGTGGTGTTCTGTGCACCTACATGAGACACATCCAAGTTTAGTACTGACAAACTGCTCAGATGCATCAGGAGTAGTAGATTACATTTATGTACTCAATTGCAGGCAATTGCTTCAGAACACAGTGTTTGCAGACACAGTTCAACGAATGCAGCTGAAAGATTGTCTCAGCTGTGATTTTTTCCTTTCTTTTATTTTTCTTATTTTTTTTCTTCTGCATCTTACATAGAAACTTAGTATCTGTATTTCATGTTCCAGTGGGATTGATCATTTCTATATATTTAAGGTTTGCCTTTGAAAACCAGAATACTGAAAATTTTTAGGCCAGCCGATTTACCCACTAAATCCCATTCTCCATTTGAGATGTAGTTGGAAATATCAGCCTCGAGCATCTGCAGGTCAATCAACCAGCCACTGTGAGTCCAGGAGCCAAACTTCAAATCACACTTCTGCACATCAAAGGGGAACCAGCGGACATCAATGTAACATGTGCTCTTCAAAATGCCTGTGGGTAGAAATCAGTGAGAACCAAGCGTGTGCAGAGTGCAATTCATCTCTATCTTTATCTGTCTGATTGATCACAACCAACTTTCTTCTCCAAAAGTCTGTGTGGTGTAGTCATGGGGTAACCAAGTGCGTAGTGCAGGTGGAAGATGGTACCATGAGTGGAGTAACCTCCCTTTCTGGGACACCAGTGAAGATCCCTCTCTTTTTCACTGCATCCTTGAAATAGGTTGCCCAGGACACTCTGGCCACCCAGGAGCAGCTCAGCCCACCTCCTAGGCTGGCCCCAGCAGATCACAGGCAGTACTGCAGGGCCCAACAGGAACATAGAGTACATAGATGTCTACGCACTGTGGCTGGAAGTACTGTGACACACTCTGGAAGGAGTTCCTTGTCAGGCCTTGAATTAGAACCGCAGTCCCCTGAAAATACATTGTTATGCTAAACTTCGCTCTGTGCTGGCTTTTATCTTCCGAATGTTAACTGGGGCCTTGAATTTTAGTCTGGATGTGTCTAGTCCACCATCATTATTTCATGTGACATTTTAAGCAGTTTAGGCAATTAACACTTGTATGTTGTTGCAAACTAATTATTTATATTTTTGTTATTCTGCTGAGAGAAGAAAAAAAAAAACCACTAATGGATGCACCAAACTTTCTTCCCCAGCTGTCCAGCAGCACGGAGGGCTTGGAGAGTAGGGAAGATGATCTGCACAGGCTGCGTCACTTGCAGCTGGTGGCAAAGCACAGAGGTCATCCCTGCAAACCCTCACCCCCGCGGGCCTGCGGCTTTGCAGCCTTCAGCTTACCTCGCCAGCCCACTGCGTGCTGGCCAGTTCAGAGGCACCGTGTGAAGGCAGGGCAGCTTCTCCTTTACTGGAAAATTATCTCCGGTGCTGCACTTAGCCTACCAGTTTGCAGTAACTGTTTCTGTGTGCTCCCTAAAACACCAGCTAATGTGAACCCCAGCTCTGAGTCACCTAACTGAGAAGAGTTTAGTGTCTTGCAGTAAGTTCTTGGGCCATGCCTTTTGAAGATAAAATACCCCAGAGATCCTTGATTACTGCCTTTGCTGGCCACTGCAAAGGCTGAAGGCATTGTGGCATAACCATGTGTGCAGGACCATGTCCCTGCACAAACACTGCTGCTCTGAGGCAGCTGGGTTCCCTTTGTTTGTCCCTTTATGTTCTGTCAGGTCTGATTCCCATCATCATGGCCATTTTTGGATGAGCTACATGGAGGCTTTTCTTCCAGTTTCTCCTGAATCCTGGCTCTGCTGTTTTCCTTAACAGCAGACAGCTGTCCCCTTCTTGTCCTTTCTCTCTCCACCTCCACTTATCTTTTTTTCTCTAATGGAGAGCAGCACTGAGCACAGCCTGCTCTCAGAGTCATGGGAAATAAAACTTTCATGAAGCTTTGGAAATACCATCTTTTCCACTCTTTCATGTTTTCCAGTGCCTTGACTAATCTAGCTGCTTCTGCGAGCCTTTGTTGCCAGTCAGTAGGCTGATAATCAACATTTTCCTTCTAAAATTTTGAAAAGTTGTTTGGCAGCAGGTAAATCCCTGTAACAAAGGATTTCCTGTGCTTCACACGGCAGATTTCCCTTATTACTTCTTTTTACCCTTTCCTTGGATTCTTAAGTAACTGGTTCTTCACCATGGAGTTTGTAGCTCACCAAGAGATGAGCATGACACCAGATCTGCCCATATAGGCACCCTCTGCATCACATCCCTACCTGGAGGGATGGAGAAGGCTCTGCTCTGGTACATGCCATTTTTATTCCTGTCTCATGTTGCTCCCTGGAGAGCAATCTTACCCACGGCTCTGCCCCAGTGAAATCACAGGGATGCTTTAAGGGGTCTCAGGGGCAAGGATCAAGAGAGGACCCACCACCAGGGAAGATCCATTTGTTCCCTGGTGGGTCCTGTGGACATGTTTGGGCTCAGTCTGCCAGCAGCTATGACACAAAGTTTGGGCATTTCTTGTCCACCACAGTGGACACCCTACAGACACTGAATCAGCCATACAGATGGAAAACAGACTGAGGCGTGGGTCTGGCTGGCTGAGACCAGTCTCTGTCTTTCCACCTGGAGCTGTAGCTTCAGCCTGGCAAGGAGGGCTTCACTGCAGAGGGAGTGCTGTTCTCAGGGTTTCCTGTAGCCACCCACCTCTCCACCCTCAGGAAAGAGCTAATCGGATTGCATATGAAAATGATGTGAGGGTGCACGACACCTTGCTTTAGACACCACCTCAGCTGGGCCTCTGAATACTCTGAGCAAACTGCTCAGGATGATAATGCATTGGTTTGTGATGTAGAAGTGGAAATACACCACTGGACCAACATTATTTCAGTGGTTCTGTCCCATAATTACACAGCTTGCAAAATTTTCACAGAATGCTTCTAAACACCTTGGTTTCATTCATGAAGGAGAACTGCTTGTACTTATTTGACTTAAATCAAACATATGTTCTCTGTGCCCTACCTGGAGGAATATATTGGCAGGATCCAGAGTAATTCACCAGCACATTTGTGTGAAATGTCGCATCAAATCTTTCATCTGCACTATAACACAGTATAAACAAAACAAAGAAAAAGCAAGTTGATGTTTGAGTTAAGATGTAGTAACTGTCAACATAAAAATAATCTTTTGTCTAAATTTAATGCACAGTACGTCGGAGTTAAGGTCCTACGCCTGGGTGAAGAGTCCACCCTTGATTGGTATCTCAGCTTCCAATAGACACTGCTGGCCTGCACCCACGCATGCCGGTTGCATGGTGCAATGTCCTCAAAGAAGTGAGAGGCAGAGCTGTTGGGTGTCTCAGAGTAAAGGCTGAAGTGAAAAGAACAAGTGTCACAGTAGCTGTAACCAAAGACCAGAAAGTCGGGATGACGAGGTTTTTCTGGGGCTGCTGTCAGAATCAGGCAGCTCACAGTATAAATCAAGTTATCTGTTACCCAAATATCTGTTGTAAGGGTAGTGGTGGCCTGAGGCAACAATCCTGCAGTCTCATAAGATGCAGAGAGGCCAAAGGTTTGCTTCAAGCAATGGAGGCAGGCACTGGGGAGAAGTTGTTTTAGATTTTGGGGCTTGTAGGAGGACATTCATTGAAACTCTAAGAGCAGAAACTAGGTGAAAGGGACCAAAAAAAGATAATTTCTTTAGGATTTCAGCAATTCTGAGAAAAAGAAGGGAGTAACAAGCAGGCAAGGACAAGAATTCTTCAAGGGAGCAGACCCAGAGGCTTTCTCCAGAGGGTCTCTTGGGAAGAGATTAACTATGGAGGGTTCCCCTGGCAGATGCTGTAGAGCCTTGCCTGTTATGGGTATGTGCAGATATATGTTGCATGACTACACTGTCTTAGACTCCCTGTCTCACAACCAGATGTGGAAAATTCAGACACAGGAAAGTTCCTCCTGTGATCTGCTCTTTATTCATGTCTGAGTCTTCTGTCCTTGGTAGTGTCCTCAGCACAAAACAAAGGGGATAAAATTGAAAAGGAGAAGTGCAGAATGACTGGTAACTATCAAAAGACATAAAAGGCAGCAAGAAAGGTTTTTATAAATGCAAAGAAACAAAGAAAAGACAAAGAACCAGATAGATCCATTACTTGCTGTGGAAGGAAAAGAAAAAACACTGTACAGAGAGCCCTAGTATCCTACACCATCTGTGCTTCACTCTTCACAAACCGTTAATTCACCACAACCATTTCTGCCACAGTGGCAGGAGTCCAGGACAGAACAGGAGAGGAACAGGTTAAAGAAGTGTGGATAAGGCAGATTTCACTTGGCAGGGCTGATGAAATTTACTCTTGAGAACTGAAGGAACTGGCCGAAATAGTCTCTGAAGCATTAACAATTATCTGAGAGCACTCATGGAGAACAGGAAGAGCTCAGTGAATTGGGGAAGATCAAAGAGAATGCTGATTTTTTTAAAAAAAGGTGAAATTATAGACGTATCAGCCTAACTTCGAAGATAATGAGGTAAGAACAGCTGGCACAGATTTGTCAAGGGCCAACTGCATTAAATCAGTCTAATTTTCTTACTGACCGAGTAAGAGGAGGCAGGTGATACATCTGAAAATCAGAAAACCTTTGCCACATCATGTTCTTATAAACAAACTACAGTAATATGGACCAGACTATATGCCTCCTTTCCAGAGACTGAAAAGGAATAAAGAGACTGTGAAGAGTGATGCTGAAGCAAAGGAGAACACTTAAACAATCCAGGTCACTCCAAGCCTCCTTTGGATATCTTGTAGTGAGGTCTTGGAATGGAAAACGGATCTTGGTGAACTGGGGAGACCAACAGAATGAAATTCAGTTTGGTTGCTTAGAAAGCATTACCCTTAAAACTGTCAGAGAAAAACAGATCAGTGAAAACCAAGGAAGACTGCAAGGCTGAAGTACAACATCTGGGGTTTGTGATAGATCAAAAAACAAGCCCAAAACTAAGATGTTAGTCAGAGCAAAACCAAACCCCCATTCTCCTGGAAAGCATTAAGCAAACATCTGTCTAGAGAGTTTCCACTCCATTTAACGTTGCAGAAGTGCTGGTTAGAGACCTGGATTCAGCTCTGGAAGAGGAAAACATCTTAGAGAGTCTTCCCTGAGAGAAGAGCAGAGAAATGATGAAGAGATGTCTAAAATATGAGTGATGAAGAAAGTGAGAAGAAAATCCATTTGTTTAGCTCAGGCAGGAACACTATGGCAGAGACATGATAATAATTCTTCAGGACAGCAATGGTAATTATAAGGAGGATATGGATTATTTTCTCTCTGCATCATTGGGAAAAGTTAAAGAAGACATCTGCAGAACTACAGCCAGGAAGACTTAGATTGGCTATTAGAAAAATCTATTAGCTGGCACTTGTTTGCTTTATTGTTACTGTTTCAAGGGTAAGAGCCAAACCCTCAGATGGCAAAAGCCCCAGAATATCAGTGAAGTGTGGCTGATTTCCAGCATCTAATGCTTTAGTTCTAGGCTCCCAACGACTGTTGAGTGTCTTGCTTACCTGTTATATAGAAGAATGTCTGGTACCCAAATCTGGTCTGCTGGAAATCGCAGGTTCTGCACCCCTGGGTATTCATACTGGTCCCAAGACAAGTAAACATCAACCCAGTACTGTTGGCAAATACATACATCAGATTATATGAGCTGGTAAAAGTCACCTAAGTTGTCTGGAATACTATGGGAACAGAATGGATTTTTGCCCATTCAATAGCAGTAGTATGATAGTAATTTAATGCTTGGCTTTTATTCTTAAGAAAGGTTGGCATATGCACTGAGGATTCCACAGTGCGATGACTGAATGCTGTGAGCTGTATTTTAATTTAGTGTTTAACCTCTCCACCTTGTGGCCTGAATCCAGGCACCTCAAACCTTTTCTGGTGGGCTGACAAGAACACTGGCAGTAGGCACCTCCATGAGGCATGCTGGTTCTGATCTGAGGTGGTTTGAATGACTTGAGTATCGTCAATGGTACATGGACCATAGTCTGAGAATCCCTCTTTGGTGGAAAGAATTTTATCTGTGACAAGGTTAGGTGAGCCTTTTAATAACCGCCTTGCAATAAGAGGCAGGTAAGCGAACTTTATAACCCAGGGCGTTGTTTCTGATCCCCACTCCTCAACCTCAACACAAAACAGTTAATTCAAGAAAGGTGTGGGCACAGTGTACAGTATACAGCAAAGCTCTATGGGAAGGCTCCAAGGGAGACAGTTACTGGTGCGGTAACTGAAGAACACTTCTGCAAGGGACAGGACACCCACAGGCTCTGACCTAACAATCCTGTAGCCTTATAGGTGGGTCTGGGTTAGTTTTTGCAATTGAAAACCATTCATTTCTGCTGCAAATTGCAGCAGGTAGCTGAGGAAGAAACAGCTTGTTCAGTTGCACCCATTAATATGAGATAGTGTTTAGCTACTAAAGTCAAAGAAGAATCAGTTCAATCACTCAAGCGTCTCACAGGTTTTTTCCTCCAGAGCTGCATCTTTACTGAGCACAGGCCGTTAAGGAGATTGGTGTATGTGCCTTAAGAAAAGACCATATCTCCCGCCATATGCAGCCAGCAGCAGACCTGATGGGAAACTTCCTCCCCAAAAGCCCTCAGTGAAGATCAGTTTTGCTTATGCTGCATGCCCAGTGCAGGTCATTCCTCAGCTGGAGAAGGCTGCAGAAGAGTGAGGAGGAACATTTATGGATCAAGTTTGCAAAGCGTAAGGGAAGGCAATGACATGCCTGGGCACTGCCAGCAGAGGGCTGTTTGTGGTCCCTGGCCACCCCACCACCCAGCCCAAGCAGTCTCCACATGGTCCAGCATGACTGCATCACTTCTGTGTGTGGGATCAAGTGCTGGGGATCTTTGTGCCCAGCCTTCCATGGCCCTGCAGCCCTGGCTCCCCGTTTCAGACAGAGGTGGGGATTTTCCCAGAAGCTGTGAGTGCAGGGTGCCCAGGTCTTACTGGGTGTCTGGCTCCTTCACAACAAGTCCCCTTCACTGGCTTTGGAGGGGGCCTTGAGCCCCCTGAAGAATCTCTCCTTCAGCTATGGTGGGACCCTAACTTTGGGCTCTTTGTTACTAGATCCCCACATCCACTGGCCTAACAATGCAGTTGGTTTCACCATGCAAAGCTCAATAGGTATGCCAAAAGGATTAATGTAGTCTGCATTTCATTTTCAATGCTAAAAAGAGAAATTTCAAGCGAATTAAAACGCCTGCTTGTTTCATATTATAGACAAGTTAAAAGACATTAATCTTGCTTTTGAGCTAAGAAATAACATTCAGTAGTTTGCTATTAGAAAGGGGTTTTTTCTTTATTGACACAGGTTACTCACCATCTGCAGCCAAGCATTTGTGATCAATACCTGATTCTTCTCATCCTTTGAACAAAAGGGGGAAGCAAAGGGAGGAGAGAATAAAAAAAAAAAGGTATGAGAGTCAAAGTACAGTTTGATTACAGGTGGGAGTTTCTTTTTATTTTAGAAAACTCAGATGCCTGGGCTAAACAAACACAAACTTTATGGAGTAGATTGTGACCTCAGTGCAAAACCTCTGAACTGCATTATATGGCCCAGATAATAATGGCTTTTTTCTATCTTTTAAACCTACAGACCTCCTGCATTCATCATACCTGATCAACAATAGAAGTAAAAATAATAGATAATTGCTTTTATTTTGCTGGGGACAATCACACTGCTTACCAGAAACACAAGTTTTTCTTTCTAGCTAGTTGGTCAAAACAAGATGATTTCTAGTACATGCAGCAGTCAGAGAGATTTTATTTCGTATTTGCCACCACTGCAAAACAATGGTGAAACAATGCTGGAAGTGCTATTACTCTGGAGTGTCAGTGTTAGCTAAGTTCAGGCTGAAAGGGAAAGAAGGGCTGGCGCTGGACACAACTAGCACATGGCAAAAGGACACAAATGCTGCCTGAGTTGGAGCTCATGAGGCTCCTGCACAGAGCAGGAGTCTGTAGGTTCAGACACCTGCATATAGGGGCACTGGGGGAAGCAGCTCTGACTCCCAACAGAAACCAAAAGGCTCTCACCCACCTGGTCTCCCAAGTGCTTTGGGGAGCCACAGGGTGACCAGCTTGCTGCAAGTAGCCTGCAGGTGCAGACCCTGCAGTGCTGCTGCCCCAGTGATGATGGAGAAGCAGGGCTGCAGAGTTACTGTGATGCAGAGACCCAGATCCACACCCCTGCCTGGCACAGCTCCAAACACCGCCACAGGCTCTGCACTCCCCTGGAGCTGATGCTGAGGTACTCAGTGGGGCTGGCTCACTGTATGCCCAGCTGTCTCCACACCATGGGGAGGTGTTTCCTCCCTCTCAGAACATTACCTGTGTGCAATCCCTACCTCTCCAGAGTGCACTCTAGCTCTCACTGAGGTGTGTCCTGAAGTTTGGTTTTGATGCTGTAGCTGGGGTCAGGCCTGATCAGCGCAGCCACTCTCTGAGAAAACCACATTCTTGGCCAAGAGGCATACCAGAAAGCAAGTTTCCCCCTTGGATTCAGCTCATCTCTCTTCGGCACATGTTGGAAAGCACACCTATGGCCTGGCCCAGGTGACTCACTTGTACACAGCAAAGTGAAAATACTTTCAACCTGTTTTCTCCTGGATCACCACTCTATGGTGTATTGACTTGACTCCCCTTCCTATACATAAGTTGAAATAAACTATGATTTGCACTCCTGAAACACTACTCTTCTTTAACTAAAGAAAAAATTTTGTTTGATTGTTTTCTTCCCATTCTTCCATAGCCAAGGAGAAATACAGAACTATGCAGAGACCAGAGATTAGCTACATTACAAAGAAGATAAGGAGATCTCTGAGGGACAGAGATGTGTTTTAGCATCACAAAGCTGCTGTGAAACTCTGCAGCAAACCCTGTGAGCTGCAATCCATCATTGCAGGACTGCAGTGATCAAACCTCAGGAGACAACACAGAAGTGTGAGAATGTGGAGGCACCAACAGGATGCAAACACTCATGGCAAGTATGCTGTAAGAACAGCTAGACAGGGAGCTTCACCAGGATGCAAGATGATATGTTGGTTGAGAATTTCTAAGGAGAATCTCTACTGCCTACCCATGGGTCCAGGCTCAGGCTCTCTTCTGATCAAGTTACTACTCAGGCTTATGATGACAACCACATGGTGCCAGTGCCCAGCTCCTCTGGATGGCTGAGGTACTTATTCATGTGTCTGTGTGTGTTCATGCCCTAAGAATTGCATATGGTTGTCTGCAGTGTTTGGGGTGGGAAATGTTGCAATCATAGACTGCTCTGGCAGGCATTAAAACCCTATGGAGTACCCTGGGCATGCCAGCCCTCTCTGGTCATGCATGTCCTTAATGTGGAAGATGAGTTAGTGTGTGCTTGCCATTGTCCTCTGTGCCAAATGTCTGTCTCACTACCACCTCTCCTGCTTTACTTGAGTCCATGCCACTTCTACTGTTCACTGTCTCTCAACATCTAAAAAGCCTGGTCTCCAAAACCACAAGGTAAACCACAGTCCCAAATAGCCTCGGCTTTCTGGTTCACTGTGATCCTAATTATTTTTTTTTTCCCCAGTACTTATTTATATGCTGAAGAATTCAAATGGATAAACACCAACCTGGAAAGGCAAAAGTAGGACAAAGGCAAAATCCTTAAGTGAAAAATAGAAGAGCTGGTAATTGATGGCGTCATCAGAATTATCTGCATCAACTGACCTGGGAAATGAGAGCAACAGAGGCTGTGTCTCAGGGATGCTCAGAGGCCAGCCCCTCCCTATCTGATTGATGCCTTTCTGGCCACCAGTGACTCCTCAGGTGTCTTCTAGGGACAGTGAGCATGATGCTTGTCTGAGTTGCTCATTAAATCTTAGCAGTATTTTGTGTTGCTAGTCAATCAATAATTGCTGTATACTCATTAGCTGCACGTGTCCTCCTTGCAAAGCCTTTCTGTGTACTGCTAAAGAAGCCTGAACACCATGACCAAAAAGATGGGCTGCAACAGTCAGGCAATTCCTTTCCTGTGCAAAAAAGGAAGGATTTTCCCCATCTACATTGCACCTAGAGAAGGCGAGGAGGGGATCTTCCTCTTTTTGTTGGCTACCTGAGAGACACAGCGGGATGCATTAAAGTGCAATGTAGATCTGGAAGGCCTATGGGTTTCCTGCATGGGGAGGTGCCACCTCTAAGATGCCTTTCATGTGTGGCTCTGGATTGACAAGGAAACTCCTTTTTACCTGGCATAGTAAGTTTGTACTTCACAGACTGCACAGGAAGACATCTAGGGCTGACTTCTGTATTTCATAAAACTGTCTGTTGCCCTTACCTGCTCCCTTGTCACACTTGTGTGAGCTCCAAGTTCAAAGTCAGATGCCAATGACCTTGGTAATCAGTTTTGGCTCCAAGCCATTCATCAGCCATATATTTCAGGTAGCGTTAAACTTATTATCTCGGGTAAATTTTGTCTCCTTCTCACAGAGCTACTGTACTCACCATGTTTGTCCAGCTTCTCAGATTTCTTTTGCAGTCAGAGGACAGCTTGTCTAATAGAGTTCTCACAGGTTTATCTACAGTGTAATCATGCACTGCACGGTCCTCCTTGTCTTGCCTTTTGACAACAGCAGTCAGCAAGAGCACAAAGTCTAACTAGGGCATTGGGCAGAGCCTTGTGCAGCAGAAGTGAATGGCACTTCAGGATGTTTTCATGGCCATTCGGAGTCTATTCTCATTCTTGCCTTCAGGCTGCTGAGCTTTCAAAGGTTGTTTGGCTTTACGACAGCAAAACACAGAAAATGTTATTTCCATATTCAGCATTGATCAACAGATGCAGCCTGATGGGTCCTTCTTATCGCAGGATAGAATAGAAAGTTTTCCAAACAAGGATCTAAGTCTGCCAGAAGTGCCTGGTTTACAGAAGCAGCAAAGCTCACTTTACACCATGCAGGCATTTGTCCATGTGTAGCTCTCTTGCTAAGCCCCTTCTAAAGACGCTGAGAAGCCTGCCCAGGGGAAGAGTGCCTGCTGGGACTGCCCAGGAGGTGAGGGCTGTGGCAGTCTAGAGCCTGGATCCATCCCCTGTTAGAACAAGAGGCTTTTAAGGGCAAAGGTGTTTATGGAGCTCTCCATCTTTGCAAGTGTGGTGATTTACTGAGCCGCATAGCTTTGTATCCTGTAAGGAAATAGTTTGGCCTTTGGAGTGGACTCATTGCCAGAGCTGCAGAAGAATCACAGGTCCTGCTGTCTTCATCATGACCTGTGGACTGTGTGCATCTCTGAGATATCTGGGCATAGGAGGGACCGTATTTTTCTGTTACAAAGACATTTACAGACAACCATGAGAGTGTGTGCCTTACTCTGTCCCAAGAAGTCACTGGCCAGTACTGCTTTGCCTAAGTAAAAGCTGATTCTTGAGCTTGGGAAGTACTGCAGGTGGTTCCCTCACTGTGTGTCATTGGTTTGTGCAGAGGATTTTAAGGAGGATGCCTTTCCTCCTAGGAAAAAAACTGAATAATCCATTACACTGCTTTCCCTGTGCAAGGCTTCTATCTCACCTGGCACTGTCAGCCTTGGGGATGACCTTCCCTCTGTGTTTGGCTGGCCCTCAGCTTCTGGCTCTCCCTGCAGTAAAGGAACTAAAGCAGTCCTGCTAAGGTCCCAGGGGAGGCTGGAGATGACTTGCCCCTAGAGATGCTTTTCCAGCACTGCCCTGGCAGTTCCCCTGGGCTGCAAATGTTCAGCTCAGACAAATGAGTTTGCTTCTGGTATTCAAAAATGCTGGAAAAGCTAATGCTGTGGTCACTAGCTAGTGAAACAATTGTCCTCTAAATCCTTCCTGCCTTTATCTGGGTCACTTTCTCCCCTAACTCCAGCCTGACCCCAGTTAATCCTCTGCCCTGGTTATCTGCTTATTCCTACAGCAACCTTTGACCCATGGAGAGCAGCAGAGTTAGTTTGGTTTGTTCCAGTCCACATGCTGTGACATGTGAATATTTTAGTTTAGCTTTCTTTTCCCTGCTCTCAATCCAAAGTTTACAACGTACCTAAGTCTGCTTGCCTTTTGCACCACTGCCCACGAGTAGATTCTCCCTTGCCAGGCCAACATCTAAATAAAATGTAACTGCCCTCAGCCACATAATTACCTGGGTCAAAGCTCATGGACAAAACACCCAAACCCCTTCCCTGGTTCAGTAATCACATCACACGGTAACATGTCATCTCTGTAGCAAGGCACTTGTTAGCAGGTGACTTGCAGGTATCATTAATCCTTGCCCTCTCACAGAGCCACAGAACTGGGAGTTGAATCAGCCATTGATTTATTGCAAGACACTGATTAGAAAAATCCCAAATTGAACAGGTAACTCTCAAAGGTCACCAAAGGCCATATACGGCTACTTCAATTAATTTATTTTCTCATTTTTCTTTTTTCTTTTTTTTTTTCTTTTCTTTTCTTTTCTTTTCTTTTCTTTTCTTTTCTTTTCTTTTATTTATTTTCTTTTCTTTTCTTTCCTTTTTCTTTTCCTTTTCTGTTCTATTCTGTTCTTTTCTGTTCTTTTCTTTTTTCTTTTCTTTTGTCTTCTTTTTCTTTTTTCTTCTTTTTCTTTCTTACTTTTTCTTTTTCTTTTTCTCTTTCTCTTTCTTTGTCTTTTTGTTTTTCTTTTTCTTTTCCTCTTTCTTTTTCTTTTTCACTGTTTTTATATCTGAACAGGACAAGGCATGTGGTCAAGAGACATTGACGTGGAGGCTTGGAAAGTTATGTTAGCCAAGGCATTGGTCTCCACACCGGATTTTGCTCCAGGGTATCAAAAGGAACTCATGAGGCTTTCAAATGCTTGTACGTTAAGTCTACAATTGCAGCACGCAGTCCTTTCCAATGCTGAAACACCCATCTGCCCACAACCTTCAGCTGATTAACTAAAACTCAGCTTAAATGTACTGTATGGTTAAAGTCCCACAAAACCAGTCTGTGGAAAATTCAGGTTGCCTTGGCAACATTCAGCAAGCATTGCTGGACAGCCTGCATATTTCAGGGGTCTCATTAAAAAGTTGGAATAAATGTTGCCATGGTAATATCAACTTTGAGGAGATACCTGAAGTTTAAGTATTTATTCTCAATACCTCTAACAAAGCACCCTCAGGAGGAAGATGGGAATCAAGAGGGGATGGCCTAGAGTCAAGGTGAAAGGCAGGGAGAGACACAAAACCACACTGGAATAGCAAAGGATGAACAAACATTCACCAATGGCTGCTGAGCATTTCTTTGCCCATCAGGACAGAGAAGCAGCCAAGCCAGTGTTGTCCAGCAAAGGAGAATATTGTTAAGAACTCGTAGCTGAACACTCACATCCTCCTGCTTTTCTCATTTTGTTCTTGGGCTTTTTCTCCCATTGAGGGTTGGAGTTGATGTCTGCTAAGTG
>JAVJGI010000057.1:55034612-55053934 GCA_035590275.1 Ibycter americanus
TAAGTGTTTTGCACCTAAGGTTCAGCCACATTCTTCTCTGTTGCCACTGGCTTCTCCTTATGTCATGCATGTCTGGGTCCCTCTCCTGTCTTGGAGAGGCATGGGTCCCTTCACCGTGGTCAAGCAGTGCAAGTTGCCTTTGGTATTTGCACTACGTAGCAGCATGAAGCTGCCTGGTCCCACTGCCTCTAACCACCCACAGCGTTCTTCTCCCCAGAAGAGCATTCTGTGTGGAGTATCATTGCATCCTTACCTGCTGCTTACAGCAGCCCTGTGCACACTTGCTTTCTTAGCAGGAGCTACGTAGTTGGAGGGTCTGACCACTGTCAGATCACACTCTTCCTCTTGTAAATTCCTGGAGCCAGGAGTAATCACTTGTGGTGAGAGTGGAGAGCTTAAGAGAACGTTTTACTGGAAGAGGCACAGTGTTCAAACATGGGCTGTGTGAGAACAGCCTGCAAATGCAGGCATACCAGCTCTGTTCCTCAGGAAACATAATGCATGGCCAGCAAGTCTGTGAAAGGTGTTTCTTGTGAAGGCCTTGGCTCCCTGTACATCAGAGACCAGCCAGTTGCTTTGGTACAGATGTTAAATGCAAAGGCTGCAGGAAGTTCTGCACCTGCGCTCCCCAAAGGCAAGAGCAGGAAGAAGGAGCAAGGGCAGAAATGCCAG
The DNA here is from genome assembly GCA_035590275.1 of Ibycter americanus. Lineage (NCBI taxonomy): Eukaryota > Metazoa > Chordata > Aves > Falconiformes > Falconidae > Ibycter > Ibycter americanus. The sequence continues at coordinate 55,035,285 of JAVJGI010000057.1, forward strand.
TTTCTGCTGCCATCATGGTGTCAGAAGAGGCAGCCCCCCTACCCACACACACAACTGGTGACTGAGAGTCTGCCAAGCCTACAGATTTGTGCCTCACCTGCCCACACTTTCCAATTTACACTGCCACTGTCTAGAAAAAAAGCAGATTTGTTCTTGTCATGCATATGTGACATGACCTTCAACTACAGCCCAGGGCTGTGGGCACTTGCCTTAGGAAACTAGGTTTTTTCCAAGATGCAGCTTCTCAGCAGTGCCTGAAGATCAGGACTGTGGTAAAGTGTGTCATATTATAAACTCCAGCACTGGTTTGGAGACTGTTTGACCTCAAGCCCTTCAACAAAGACCTGCAAATTCAAGGTATTCCCTGTCCCCACACTGCTACAGGGTCCTGGGGATAGTGAAGCCACCAGCTTTGTCTCACTGTTTCACAGATGCTTCTCATGGAAACCCCAGGAGCCGGGTCAGACAGCCTCACATGGTTTTCCAGCACAGCGCTGCTCTCTGACTGCTTGGATGAACTGACATGCATGCTTGGCTCCTGGGGAAAAGGACGTTATGTCACCATCCAAAAGCAGTCAGTCCTCCATTAAAATTCCAAGTCATCCACACATAGCGTGTAGGTGATTTTTATATTCTCCAGGGTGCATACCTCATCCTGAAATAGCCTTCCATGTGTTTTGTGCACAGTTAGCAGGTGTTTCAATAAACAGGACTAGACAGGAATTGTTATTCCAGGCTTTTCATTATTCATTGTCTTTTTCAGCATTTGAAACCACAGGGAAAGCTGTGGGAGGAGGGTTGAGAAAGGCCCCAAACAGGTCAACCCTGACTACTTATCAGAGACTCGTACTCAGGCTATCTGCAAGGCTGCCTTTGCTTTTTTTTCCTCTGTTTGCATGCTGCTGTGACAGCACAGCAAAGTAAGGGGACGCAGCCTGTTCCAAAACTCAAGTATGCTCTTAAAGCTTGTAATCAGGGATGGAAATGGGGGGAAAGGTTTTTACTGAGGAGCTGAAGACACTGTCTCTCAGGCGTTACACTCAGAGAACACAGTGTTAAAACGCTAACCTTCCAAACACTAAGAAATTAATAAATACTAAGTTCAAGGCCACCCCAATGGCTTTTGTTTAATTGCTTTATTACAGCTGGTGGCTTTAGTAACATGACCATTTGCAGTGCCCCTGCCTCATGCCAGCTTCCACAGTCCCCTGACAACAGTGAGGCATGGCCAGGAGAAGACTCTGGTTTCTGGAGACCCTGCTGACTGTCCTGGAAAGAGTTGTGGAAAATGTTTTCAATTTCAAGCAGCTGAGTGCTCCTCCAAAAGGATGGCTTGCTTTCCCTGCGACTGCTATTAAGTTGCTGACTGATAATCAGGAATATCTCACTTTACAAAAATTTTGCTCCTGTGCGCCTTGGGAAGCTGATGTAAAAGTACTATAGTCTCTTAAAAATCCTTGATGGCTCAAATTAATTACCCAAGATTAAGGAATATCCATGGGCTCAAGACCTAAATTCCCACATCTTCAAACAGCATAGTACAGCCTTTTCACCAGGCAGGCAGAAAATTGGTTAGTCATTGTGAAATACCCAAGCTCGGTGACCACCACTGAAAATCTCAGAAGAAAACCAGCCATTCTTTTGTTAGAGCCACGTCCACCAAGTAACGCTCGGGGAACCATGCTGAGAGAAAACAAACTACTGAATTGCTGCTCACTGAGTGAGCCCTCCCTGCTCTTTGCCTTGAGCCAGGCAACAGCCAATGCATAAAAGCTGCAAGTAAAATTCAGGTAATTAAGATTTCATCATAATGCTTCATGCAACTGTGTGGACAAAGTAGTATTAGACAGGAAGCTATAATACCCACGGTGACTAACTTCATTGTGCTAGCAAACTCATGTGTCACCTGTTTAACTGAAGCAGTGCAACTGACATTTTGATAATGACTGGCACTTAGAAGGCAGCCAAAATAATAATTCATTGCTCAATTAGCACAGGCTTTCCCACTTTTCAAGCTCCTTCCATGCTAATGAAGAGGCCAATTTATTTAATTTTTCTTCCCAAAGTTCAAAATTGGTCACACTAAGTGAGTTTTATGACCAGGAGAGAGAGAGAGTTTGGGACTTAACCTTCAAGAATCTGTTGCTCTAGCAACTTTTTCTGCCTGGAATTATAATGACTACTATTTGTGTCACTAATTACTGATTTTCAGCTTTTATAATGATGTCCAATCTGTTTTTCTTCTCAGTTACACCATTTTGCATCAGTCTTACTGCTCTGGTCTCACTTAATTTGCTCTTGCAAGATGAGACTGAAATTTCTGGTGGATAAAAAACTTTCTGGAAAGATATATGGTTTGGTAGTGTAGGTCTATACAAGGAGAAACAGAGTAAAGAGCTTGCAACGGCTGTGCAGGAAGCCAACAGATAAATGCAAAGACATTACTAGGAGAGGAAAAAGAGAGGTAGTTTAATCTGGGAGAGTTGAAAGAGTCACTTTCTGTCTCTAGCACTTGGCAATGTTTCAGAATTAAATAAAATTCAGAATACCTGCTTCATAATCCTTTCCTTACTACTTCTCTCTCTTTTGTATACTCTGTGTTTCAGTCTTGAATAGTCATGCTTACATTGTTGAAGTTATCTATCCATAAAAGATTTGTACAGGATGTACTATCAGGATTCTGGTTTAATCTAGTGAATACTGATACTATATTGCGAATAATATGTGAACAGGTGCTTGTATGTACTGGCGTATTTATATTTGTTTCCTTGAACCACTTGTCTGTTGTCTGGGTTTGCTACGTAACACACAGTGCAGAGATTTGGACATGTGATAGTGGTTGGATGAAGGGCCGGAGGGGATGACCTAGCTGCTGTAAAGTCAGTTTAAAAAGGGAGAGGGGAATCAGAGGTAGAAATTTAACCCTTGAACTTTCTGGCTGTTCAATTCACCTCCAAAACCAGCCCCAGAAAGCCTCTTTCCTAGAGGATGGGATGGTTAGGAGGCCAGTGGCCTGGCTTGCCCCTGGGACAGCTCCCAGGACCAGTGTGGCTGGCTGCCACCCTGCTCTGCCTGGCTAGCAGGACCACTGCCAGGCTGGCCTCCTCACAGCCCTGCAGCACCTCTTGCCTTCAGTGACGCCTCACAGAGAGGGAAACAGTGCCCGCACTACATTAATGTTTGCTGGAATGAATAAGCACATTTTCAGATGAGAAAGCAGAGTTGTTTTCACAAGGTTGTGGAGTTTAACAAAGCCCTTCTCTATCTTGCACCTGATGAAACAAAAGCACTTAAAAGCAAGAAAATCAACTGCTAAAAGCATTCAGGTCTGACAGAGATTTTGTGAAGAAACTGACACTATGAGGGCTGTGTCAGACAGAAAGTACCACAGGGCTGGGCATTCACCTTTCTCCTGCCTTCTCACCTTCACCTTATGGCACAGAGCCTACTGACAGGCAGCCTTTAGCTTTGGTAATTCTCACTCAAATGGAGAACTCTTCAGCAAAGAGCTTGTCACACACCAGTTCTTGGGGATTGAATTTGAGCATCCTGCTAATTGAGGAGCAGATCACCTGGGAACTGAGTAGGCTGATGAGGGCATCTCTGATTTGAAGAGATGGCTACATCTGTAAGTTGTTCTCTTGCCAAATACTTCCTAAAAAGTAGCCCAAACAAACTCAAAATAATAATAATAACAAAACAAAACCAAAAACAAAAAAACAAAACAAAAAAAAGAGAGAGAGAGAAAAAACCCCACACCAGCGCCTTCAGGGCTGCAGCCTCTGATTTAGAGGAGAAACAGTGCAAGCTAAAGCTTGACTCCAACAGTCTGGTAAGTTCCTGGTAGAGAAGATAAAAGCTGCTGTGCTGCTAAGCTAGTATGCTGCTTATAGTGGTAATGACTGCACCCAAGCGCTCAGGGGAAGTATCTGCCAAGCTTTTCCCTTAGTTTCCATGCACAGCAAGGCATAGACACAGTTTTCAGGTGAAAGCCTGAATCTTTGTTCTTTGTTGCCCCATTAAACGCTTCTGTTACCTTGTCTTGCTGCTTTCAAAACATGTCAAGTGCTTTGACACACTGCAGCAACAAAATCTGCAGTTTAAGTGAGACTGTTTGCAATCATGTGATCAGGTTTTGGATGATCCTGCAGTCGCTAGGATGTACAATCCTTTTACACACAGTTCAATCAGATCAAAACAGTACACACTGAATTTTCCAGATATAGCATTTGTTCTGGATTTGCAGCCCTCAATACAATAAAATGAGGTATTTTTTGGCTCCTGGAAGTGCAGAATGACTCATGGGTGACTGGGAGTTATTTCAGTATTTTTGTAGCTTCCCACTAGGCACTCTCAGTCTCTTTTTCTAGTCATTATGCCCTCTGAAACAGGAGGAAATTTCCACAAGAGGACCTGAACAACCATGTGGCATTATGTACTCAGGCAACCTGACAGTTCTGGGGTGGTTTTCTAGGTCAGTGGTAGCTGGAAGGGTGAACATGGAGGAGAGAAGTACTACAGGACTTCACCATACGCAGGGAGCTGAACAGCCAGATGCTTAAGCTGGCTCTGCAGAAGACAACATTGTCAGTGACAGTGTGGCAGCTCGGTCCTCCTTCTTGCACAAGGCTAATGAGTGTGCTTAGCAGTGTACACCCTCTGAAAGCCAACAATGCAGTAGTTACTGGAAACCTCAGAGGTGTGTTTGCTTTTGGAAGGGGATGTTGAGGTATTTATTATCTCTTGCAGCATTCTGCTAGCATGTTGTATCACTCTGCTTAAAATTAGGCTCTTTAGAGGTTTTTTTAAAAAGTGTGATAAATTTCTGGTCTGATTTTCTTCTTCATACCCTTCTACCCATTGACTGCTTGTTTCTTTTTCTGGTCATACATTTAAAATTGCAGTTTGAAGGAACATGTGGCCTAGGAAGCTTATAGAACAAGCTATTCCTGTGGACCACCAAGTGCAGTGACACCGTTGTTGCAGTGGTTCTCATGCACTGTCGCAAAGATGTTAAATAGTATCACTAGCAGAAATAAAACTGGAAAATAAAGACTGTGTGTTGGTTTTCCTTTTGAATACCTCACCAGTGCTTCCACATGAACGATGTAGACCCCTAAAGATAACGTCCCCTGCAAATGCCAACAGGAGCAATGAAAACCATCGTTCTTGATGGCAAATGGTTTCTACCTAGCAGGCTCATACCATATAGAGCCAAGGAAAAAAATGCTTCCATTTCCTCTGCTGTGAAAAATGCCATGTCTCCTTTCTTAATTGCTCTAGCCTGACAAACTGGCTGGACTCTTAGACATATAAGAAGAGAATTCTTGTTCCAGGTACTCTCAGATGTGGTCTACACTTGCTTGGGCTGACAGGGATTGGCAGGGCCTTACAGTGCTCTGTGGGAGAGATCACTAGCCAGATGCCCTTCTGATGCACAGGGAGTGCTTGGCTTCTGCCAGGGAAGGGTGGCGGACAGTGTCCAGGCAAAAGGGACCCTCAGAAACTGCACACACATACGACAGCTCAGCATGAAGTCGTCCTTGCACACAGAGGGCAAGGCAAACTGAACTGAGCCCTGCTGCTGAACAGGGGCTGTAACTATCCCCTCTCTCTGCTCATTTATTTCCTGGATGTAAGAGGCCTGCCTTGGCTGTAGTTGTGAAGTAGAACAATTTTGGAAAAAGTCTTAACCCTAATGACAAGAAGGCCTTCACTTGTATTTGTCTACTACAATTGCAACAAGCAGAGAACATGTTCTTCATGGCTTTGGGTATGATGGCTGTATTTGAGCACTAAAACCCAGACATATCCTGTGCAGGCAAATACGTGCTCATAGGAGCAGAAAACCAAATCCAAGGTAGTCATGTTTTGAAAGCTTCTTTGAATGGATGTGAGATTTTAAGTAGTCACTTGTCACTACTACTTGGCAAACCACAGGGACATCAGAGCTACTTTTCCTCTCTATGTAGCAAAGTGAATCTAGATTGTCATCAATGCTGTTCTCACCAGGCTGGCTGTGGAAAATGAGTTTAGATTTCATTACGTTATAATACAGTATGTCTAAGAAACAGACTTGTGGAGGCATGTCATGGAACCTGTACCAGGTAGAAATGATATGATATGATGCCAGGTCTTGGCAAGGGTAAGGAATGAGTTTCTGTGAGTATCAGTGGCAGATCCCTTCTTCCTTCCATGCAATGATAGAACAGGAGACTTGTTTTCATCTTCTTTACATTGTTGGCTTCCACAGGGACACCAGTCCAGGGTCCACTGTCTCATGTTCATTGCAGTGACTACTTGCAAAGCATTCCAGTGAGTCCAGCAGTACTGTTGAGTGCCTTGGCACATCACTCCCCTGAGCACAGGGTCCTTCTTTCCTCCCCAGGGAGCATGGTGCATGAAGTTGCCTCAGGCTGGGACCTTGCCTAGCACCCTGCTCTGTTATGGTAATGGTGCATGCTGGACACATAAGTCCTAGGAAAGAGCAGCTTTGTGCTTTGTTAGTGCATACACCATTGCCAAGACTGTGATGCTGTCTATTCTCTCCCCTGAGCAAGAAGCAACTGTGCACAAACTGCTTTGTCTTGTATGAGGCAGGGCAGCTGAGGAGGCAGAATCTGCTCATCCCTGGCCTCCCTTCTGAGTGAACAGAGATACACCTGTTTGGTTTGCCTCATGGTGTGTCAGCTAATAGAGGTTACCTTTTCCTTGTAACTTGCCTGCTACTCTTTACATCACTGGAGCTATCAGTGTGTTTAAGAGCACCCTCCTTTTAAACAGACATTTTCTCCAGCAGCTGGAGCATCCATATGCTGCAGTCTGTCCAGCCAGCCGTGGAGACTGAGAAGCTGTGCCCACGCTCTTGACTTGCTTGCTGCTGGCAGATTCCTGCATTGCTTCCTGATTCAGGGACTCTTGGGAGCCTTGTTTAGTGGATTTTCAGGGCAGTTGGTTTAGCCACTTGTTGATGCCACAGTGATCCCTCTACTGCAGGGATTCGACTGCCAAGGGATCTTCTGCCCCTCCCCAGACGGACAGGCACCTTTTTACACCACACAAGATAAACACAGTTCAGGTGACTGTGGATGTTTTTTAAAAACCCCATGAGTGCAGTTTGCAAGACCAGGAGATTGGGACAAGTCAGTAATGCTCTGAGCTGATTAACTTCTAGCATCTGTAGTGTGTGCAGAGATGGAGGGAAGCGAAGCTTTGTTTCTCATATGTATGGCCATTTCCTATTGCGAACAATCAAAAGGGAAGATTGGAATTAAATTTGTTGTAATAGACATTGACATAATGTAGACAAAGTGCTTAAAGAAATGCTGATTTCCTGAAAGGATGGGTTTCGTATTCCTGACTGACAAAATCTTTTATGTAACTCCTCCTGACTGACTGACTTTGAAAATGTATAGCCACAAGCCTTAAGGCTAAAAGTGCCCTTCACCACCCTCAACCTTCAGATTACTGCAAGAAAATACCATCAGAAAAAGAAGAGCTGGAGCCAGACCTTTGGAGCTAAGATGCCTCTGCTAAACCTGGAATTGCTTGCTGAAATTTACTTGAAATTAGCTGCAGGATTTCTCTGCTCTTTCATTCATGAAGACGACTGTGAACTCCTGCCATGAATGAGTGACTTTAGTTGAGAGCACTGATCTCCCCTCTCTTACAGCTCAATGCAGTTGCTAACATTTCAAAACAGAAAGCTGCTTACCCTGCCTGAATGGCTGCTGTCTGCCTCCAGCAGCAGCACAAATGGCTGGACCTGCCACTTGTACAGCATGATGCTGGGGGACTAGAGTTTCAGGGTCCTGCTTACCCCTTCAGGGAGAGCACCTGGTGCACTATGCATCTTCAGAAAGATTGAGAGCTTTAAAAAGTTCAAATATTTGCGGCCTCTGTCAAATTGATTTGCAACTGCACAGAAGTTTGCACATTTTCCCCTCTACTCCTTACTCCCTCCACAACAGTTATGGTGTATTGGAAACCAGCTCGTAATAGTGACTACGGAAATGGTAAGATGAGGAAAGGAGGACCAACATGTTCAGCTGTTTGCTGTGTGGACAGGGTGAAGGTGGTCAAAATTGTTCTCCTGGCTTGTTTTTTCCATGTAGATGAAAGAATTTCTCTCTATATATATCTCATGGTTTATCATTCAGAATCCTCTTCATCTTAGAAAAACGGATTTGGATTATTATGTTAAAATGTTCCATGGGTCAAATTTCCAATTCTGAAAAAGCATGTTGCAGTCAAGACAGAGGACTGTGCCTCTAGATTTTGTTTTTATATATTTCTAACCTCATCCCAGGGCAGGCTTCTTCAACTGCAGTGCATGGTAAAGACATGATGGGCCAAGAGGCCGATGTCATTTTAATGTCTAATGAAGAAGTGTAAGTGCAGTAATACTAGCTCTGAATGCTGCACATGGTCTTCAATTATTACATCCTGCATAGCTGAGAAGAATGTATCATTAACAATTTGTAGCAACACATGGCTTCTAAGTTATTGAATTCTTTTTTCTGTATAAAACAAATGGGAAAAACCCTACATAATTAATCTCCTTACAGCTCATCTTGTATCAGAGATGGCTGTGCTTTTAGGACAATATTGACTCCTCCAAAGTGTCAAAGCATGTACTCCAGCTTTTAGGGAGGATCCTTAGCCAAGGACAGTCTGTTTTCATCTCTCATAACCTGATTAAGAGGAAAAGTATGGGCCCTACACAAGAGATCAGATTTGTTACGCTGAATGAGCGCAGCAGAGAACAGAACAGCAAGTAACTTACCACGTCTATTATCTGCAGCAAAGAAAGCTGGAACTCCACTACAATGGGCTGGGAATCATTCATTACTGGTCGTTCAAGACGATTGTAGTTCCTCAGTAGTTCTCTGTACAAGCGCCTCTGGCTTTCGCCCTGCTGAGAGACTAGAGAAAAGAAAGAAGGCATCTGTCATTTGGGCTGGTCACACTGTTCCCATTGTTTGCTGCTTTGCTGAAAACCCCCTTTTAATAGGTTTGTAATTTAAAAGTAGTTCCCCAAAAAATCCCCCAAATTCTGCACATGGGTGCGACAGACACAACTTTTCTGCATACCTGAGTGATGAACTCTTAAAAAAACATTAACTACTAACGCTCTCATTACTAACACTCAGAAACTACTGAACTGCCTTTGGGGCTCTGAGTAAATGTCCCCCTCCCTTGGTGTCCCTCCTGCTCATAGTCAGTGAAGATGTGACTCCAAAACCAACAGACAGCTTCCTGGAAGGCACTCAGAGCACTTTTATTTGCTTGTTCTTATTTCCTGAAGACTGGCTGCTCTAAGCCAGCACTGGTATTACTTGAACATACTGTGTGTTTGCCCAGCATGAGTTACAGCTATTCTTATTCTTGAAGCTGATGTATCAGGCCCTTATCTGTGCCCACAAAACAGTAACAAGCCTTTTTCATACCCTCTTAGGTTTTGTGTCACAGTCTTTCCAGGCTTTGGATTACTTCCTTTGCCTTTTTTCCTTCTGATGGCAGCACATTTTGTTAACACCTAAAGAGCTGGTGCTATGAAGGCTAGAGTATTTCACAGGTATGTATGACAATACTGAATTTCTGGTGTTACATTCTTAACTCAGCTTCCTCTGGGAACAGCCTTAACACAGAAGCTGTCATGTAAACACATGAGCATGTTAAAGACTAGCAGAATTTCAGTCTATGTTTAAATTGCCAAATGCCCCTGTTCACCAGCTTTGGGGTGGGTATGGAGAGCATCCACCTAACCTGTATGACCAGGTTTTCTTGCCACAACAACCATGGATGGGGCAGGCCAGCAGTGATGGCTCGGGTCTCTTCCCATGGGAAGGTGAGCACTTTGCTGTGAACCTCTGCCCAGGAGCTTGGGACTCCCCTAACAGTGTAGGTGTTGGTGTTCTGGCCAGTGGCAGCCTGAGCTCTACCTAAAGGCTGCATCTAACAGAGTGAGGGTCACAAGCTGCAGGTTCCCTGAGGTCAAACCAGTCCTGTCAGCATGAATGTGTATTCCCTGAACTGTAGAAATCCAGTCCCTGGCAGGGAATCTGCACTTTAAATTATTATTGCTTTGGACTGAAGCATTTTTTTTATCCACTGCAGCTTCCAGTCTCTGTGTGTGACTTTTTTTTAACTCTTGAGTAGAGCTCTGCATGTTGAGAAGAGGACTCCTTTGCCAGTGGTGATGATGAATATCTTTTTGACAATGTAAACAAATCATAACAACCAGCTCTGCCTTCCTGACATTCTTCCAGTGCTCAGCAAACCTTGCAAGCCTGGAACAAACTGTTCTCCAACAGAGCAGCCATGCCATTTAAAGCTAATAACAAATCTAGTTTATAAAGAGTTTGTAAGTCTGTTTAATTCATGTTATCTTCAGTTTTCCTGATACTAACGGAAGCTTTGTAGCTGTCTGGTATGCAGTGCCTGGTGAATGAGAAGAAAAAGTATTCTTTTTTATTTTCGTAAGTTACACCAACACATCCTCCTCATGGGCCCTCTCTGCCTTTGTGTAATACATTACATGATCATGGGGATCCAGAGGAGCAGGTGCTGTAAGCGCTGCTCCAATAGCCCTTGCTGACATGTCAGTATAGGATGCTGTGTTTTCACCATCAGTAAAGACAAGCTGTGGCCACAGTATCTCTCCTTCACCATCTTAAGTAAGCTTCTGTGCAAGGCAATGATTTAGATCCTCTGTTATGGTCTTAGTACTTGCTTTCCAGTGCCTCGGCAGACTCCAACTCCCTTGTAAGATCTTTCTGTGGAAAGGAAACCAGTGAAAAATCGCTACACATTGTTCTGTGGGGAGAGGCTCTGTGTTTTGAGCAAATTTGCTGTCCTTTCACTCACCCGCCCACCCCTCCACCAGCATCTCCCCGTGATCCTGTGCTTTAGGGAAGGAATGGCTGCCTGCACTATTGGTCTCATCTTGAGTACTTATGTAATATTTGCCTTTAACCTTTCTTTTAAACTGGCTGGCTCAGCTTTTACAAGGGAAAAGTGCCCTTCACCAGTCTCTGAAAGTTGGCTGGACTGCTAGAGTGCCCTGGTACCATCACTGTCATGGTGCATTAAAGCAGCCCCCCCAAGGGAGGTCTGACTTGGAGAGATGTGAGCATAACCCTTTGCTGTATGCTTCGGAAAGCTATGTTTGTACTGTGTGCTCCAACCATGCTGAAGCCAAGTCCCTTTCCCTGACAAACTTTGTGAGCTGACGTAGCCCAGTACAGCAATTTTGCACCTGGTTTTCCATCCTTTCTTCAGCTTTCCCCTCTGTGATGTAATCCTATTGCTTTTCAACCTCTTGTATCCCAGATTGTTAGTATAGCCTTAGCTGATCTACTTTTAGCCTGCTGAGTTAGCATTGGTGACCACATGTTTTTGTGCTGCATGGTTTTGTTTGCAAAATTACATCGATTCAGAAGCAGTGGAGCCATTGGGGTGTCCTGGCAAATAGCCATGGCAGCTGTTGGTACCACAAAGACCTGGCTAGTCTAATCACACTGCCATCTCTCTGCTACAGCTGCTCTGGAGAAGGCGCTGAGGTGAGTGACAAATCAGACTTATATTTTCATAGACTTTTTCTTTAAATTGTAATCTTTAAATACCTAATGTTTCATACTCCAAAGAGATTTCTGCTTTTTTCCCCTCCAATGCTTGTGCTAATGCTTTGTGACACTACGTGACTGTCTGCTAAATGGAGGGTTTGCAAGTGATGGGGAAGCCTAGAACTCTCAGGAGTAGTGGTAGAATAAGCTTTACCATTGCCTACATCTGAGTCACAGAAATCTAACCAAAAGCAGTGTCACTGTTTCATCTTTTAAACTAGGCTGGAAGCTGGATGTCAGTATTTAAGGTTGCCAGGTCAGTCTCCCAAAAGCAATGACAGAATTACTTGCCTGTGCATGTTACAAGAAAGTACAAGTAACTGATAAAGGATATGAAGCTTTCTAGATAAAGGATCTTCGAGCAACAGACAGCCTCTTACGTTCCACTGCCTTAGGCAATGTCCCCCTTGTTTCTGTATTATCTTTGAAGCAGTAGGAAAACATACAATCTCATTAAAACTTGAGGAAAGAGCAGTGTATGGTGTTTATGTCAAGTTCAGCAAGACTTTTGACACCATCTCCAAGAACATCCTCACAGATATTTGTCTATGCCTTACAGGCTAAATAAGTGAACAGTAAGGTGGATTGAGTGAAAAGTGGCTGAACTGTCATGCTCAGAGGGTTTTAGTCAGCAGCACAAAGTCCAGCTGAAGGTCAGCCAGTGGTGGAGCACTCCAGGGCTACAGTACTGTGGCCAGTGCTGTTTAAGATCGTTATGAATGATGGGACAGAGTGCACCCTCAGCAAGTTTTCCGATACTACTAAACTGGGAGGAGTGGCTGATATATCACATTGTTTTGTTGCCATTCAGAGGGATCTTCAAAAACTGAAGAAAGGGCTGACAGGAGCCTCATAAAGTTCAATGAAAGGAAGTGCAAAGTCCTGCACCTGAGGAGGAGTAACCCAGGCACCAGGATAGGCTGGGGGCTCACTGGCTGGAGACCAGGTTGCCACAAAAGCCCTGGGGGTCCTTATAGACACCAAGCTGGCCATAAACCAGCAATGCAGCCTTGCAGCAGAGGCCGCCAGTATCCTGAGCTGCATCAGGCAGAGCTTCACTGGTAGGAGAGTGTGAGAAGTGATCCTTCCTCTCTACTCAGCACCAGTGAGACACACCTGGAGTACTGGGTCCAGTTCTGGGCGCCTCAGTACAAAGGAGAGCATAGAGTTACTAAACTGAGGGCTAGACTATCTCTCAAGCTTTACTCACCAAATAATCTGAAATGGTTCCCTAAACTGCTCCTGGAGTTTACAGGCAACTGAGAGGCACAAGGCAACCAGTCCCCTGGTGGTTTTGTGAAGACCTCCATGGACAACAGAGGTATTCGTGGTCTACATTCAGCTCTTAAATTCCTCTCTGAATCTCCTCCCATGCTTCTGCATGTGCAAAGAAGTCTGCAAGAAGTCCACTGATTGAACAACATGACCTAGAAACTGATACCAGTCTCTTGGGAACACATGTTGTAGTTGAATTTAATCTTTCTAGGATGGAATTCCTGAGAATTGCATAGCAAGGTAACCTGCCTAGGAGTTATTTCTCTATTGCAGAATGCTACGACCTCCTCTTACAGCAGATACAAGAAAACGTGGGTCCCTCCAAATGCATTGCTGTGAATGAGCAATGAGAGGGAACTCCTCTGGTAGGGCAATACTGCACAGTATCTTCTGTGCTGGATCAGGGAGTCCCATGATGTGAAGGAAGAACCTGTAGCACGAAAACAGAAGATGGCAGCTGCCCTATGATCTTATTTCTGAAATGTATCTAAAAAGCTGTCCTTCACCACCTTTGCTCCCCTCCAACATGCTTCCCTTGAATTACAGCAGGAAATAAAGCAAGTCATCTTGCTGTTAGCTTACAGTCCAAGCTCTGTCTTTCCTTCCACACACATAGTCTGCATGTGAGACTTCAACCTTTTTATTAAATGCAGACATGTTGCAAAACCCAGACAGGTTACGCTGAGAGACTAGGACGGAAACATGGGATAACTGTGTATTAAAAAAAAACAATTGCAGACCAGGCCTAGAAGCAAGTTAATAACTGCATCTATGTATTTGAAAAAAGTGTGGATTCACAGCTAGAGGGAGAGGTACCTCTGATGAAACTTGCACAGATGGTGTCTCATACTGACTGTGAGCCTTCATGGTATCTATTAAGGGGTTTGAATTCTCTGAGACACTGCAATTAAATTAGATCAAGCTGATACTGGCTGATGTCAGGTCCAAGTCAGCAGCTATGCATGACCAAGCTCAAGCTCAGACTAAACTCCTCATGTCCTATTGCCAGTGATGGCAAGGAGAGCTGCCTCAGCTGTCCTGCACGTTTCACAGTGACCTAAGTCACACTGCTCTTGGTGTAACTCAGATTTCTGCTCTGGCTGCAACAGTAAAAATAAAACAAATATTCAAAACATATTGTTAGTAAAAAAATGAAAGAGAAAAATAAACAAACAAATATATAAATAAATTGAAAGAGCAAGGGCAAAAGCAAAAGTGAAAGTGAAAGAAAAAAAAAGAGGAAAAGGAAAAGGAAAAGAAAAAAGGAAAAGGAAAAGAAAAAAAGAGAAAGAAAAAGAAAAAGAAAGAAAGAGAAACAGAAAGAGAAAGGGAAAGGGAAAGAGAAAAATAAACCTGACTAAAACTAGCAAAGCCCCTCCTCCTTCCTTTGTGTGCTGTGTATGGTTATACTGGTTGCACTGGTTTGTTCCTTTACAATTTGACTTGGCCTGTTGAGGAGACATAGACCTCTAGGCCTATGGTTGCAGGCTGACAGCAAATCCACCTTCTCTGTACAGGTGGGATTCTCTAGCCATGGATTGCCTCTTCCATGCTGGAGTGTCCTCCCCACTGTGCCACCATAATACTCCCTGTTTCTTCTGTGGGTTTGGTTTAAGATTTGGGGAAGTGTCTGATGGCGCTGAAGGCTGTTCGGTGTTTTCTGATAGGAACGGCTGTCAAAATTGCAGTTAGGTCTGGCCAGACTGTCGATACGCCATCCCCAGGAAGGCCAGATGCTCCCTCCTTTCCTAGGAGCTGTGCTGTCATGTCTGGTCTTGGCTGGTTGATCCTCCTGCCCTGCTTTGCACACAAAGCTCCTTGAGCTACAAGGCAAGAGTCCAGCCCTTGCCAGTTCCCGAGGTTTGCTCCAGAAGTGGTCAGCTCCTTTGATGGAGCATCCCTGGTGTGGGCCACATTCTGACTTGCTGTACACAGTAAAGAATAAATAATGAAATATTGACAAGAGGATAGGTGGAAGGACATGGATTTCCATGAGGTTTTCAGCCACAGTACCTGTATTTATTGACCATTCCACCTCTGGTTCATAGCATTCCCTGGTTTTATCTTCATAATATTTGAACTTCCTGCTGGGCCAGCTGCTAGTTGAATGTTTTCTAGCTGTTGCTCATTTCTTTTGGCAGAGGCCTGAGACTTTACACACAAGTTATTACTTTATTCATAGAAGATTATGGGAGTTATTGGTACCCAAAGGACCAATGTTTTTCAGACCAAATATCATCTTTTTCCCATACCACTTTATATTCACACTTATGCATGCTAACGTCTCTAAATTTCAAAGCATGCCTTTTTTTCTTCCCTTCTCAAAAACAGTTCCTAGAATTGTTTGCATATACAACTTCTTTGCAGAGCAGAGTAAGTTAAAATCAACAGCACATTCCTGGTCTATCACATTGCTTTTAAATATTTTACACCCTGCTAGTTAGAAAGAAAAAAGTCCTAAACTGCAGTGATATTGTGGTTGTGGTATTTATTCACTCCCCTTGTACCTTCTGCAGGTTTTCCATCACATCTATGCCACTTTTTTCTCTCTGTACTGTTATTTTGCCACATTTCTTCTGTTTTGATTTGTTCATTTGTTTGTTTGTTTTATTGTTTCCTAAAAGAAATTGAGTTGAGTTCTGGATTTTTTCGAAAAACAGTGTCATTATGCTGAGAAGTATTGTTGTATTTTGTTGTGTAATGATTGTATACAATCTAGTTATAATTGGAACATTTACAGAGCAAAACACCATCAGGAAAACTTACAGCTATCAGACCTAAATTGTAGAACTTCCAAGTATTTTCCTGACAGCTTGCAGACTCTCTGCCAGAGTGCCTCTTCTATCATTTATTTTCTTTTTAGTTTATCAGTGTACTCTTACAGGGATTTTTAGCTATTTATTTGGGAAAGCAAAGAGAACAATCACAGGAAGACAACCACACACACTATATGCAATTATGAATTATAGGGGATGTAACAGGAGTTGTATCAGAAAAAAGCAGGTTGCTTCACAGGCAACTTCATCAACATAAAGAATTGGAACAGCAAGAGCACTTACAAAAATGTGGCATGTTCTGATGCATTGGTAGCTATATAGAAAACAAAACACCTTATTTTGTACGTTTTTCAGATTTATGAGAACATATAGCATGTCATTGCCATATGTCACTTAATCCCCAGAGACACAGATGTGTCCCATCTGTTTTTGTTCTTATGTGCAGCATTGTTGCTTTTATCTGTGGCTGCCAATGCATTATTTCTTTCAATGTCCTTTGATTTAAAGTGCATGCTGTCACACCTTCAGGGAAGAGTACTCACATAAGAAACAATGGAATCACATCAGCTGCCTCTACACTGTGTGTGTCTGTGACTCTGTGTGTGTGTGTTTGCGTGTTGTGTATTTGAATACATCTCTCATTTAAAACCTCTTTTTAATCTACTTCCCTTGCGGGTAATCTTTGACTCTAATCTTTGGCTCTCACTATGCAGATTGTTTCTGCATCTTACACACCAAACTCATTAGATACCCAGAAGAATGTGAGAAATGTCATGTTTTCCTAGGCAAAAAAGGATCTAATCTTCCTGATATCGGTCATTTCTGTTCTTTCATAGCAGATAAAGAGCTCCCAGCAAAGATGGGTATTAAAGGGTATTCTAGGAAAGGTTTCATCTCAAAGACTTAAGGCACATGACAGCATGCTAAAATAGGCCATTACATAATGAAAGGATGGGATTATATTTTTGGTCCTGCTGGCTTGGTGCAGATATTTCAAAAGCTGAGATATGTGTGTAAGGTGAAGAGACACACATTAAGATATTTACAGTGGGATATCTCAAATGTTTGATAGTTCTTTGAACTGCCTTATTGCTGCTGGTGAGAAACATAACTGGCTACAGGCAGAAAGGAAAAAGACTGTATTTTTAGTGTAATGCTAGTTTACATTAGCTCCATGCAATATAACTTTAATTACTATAATACTACATGTGGAAGGAGCACAGAAGGAGGGAGTTTGTGCAGTGGTGAAGAGGGTGACTCCCCTTGCTAGACATGTTACAGAGAGCTGTGGCTGTCTGGAGGTGACTCTTGCCAGCCATCCTGGGATTTATGGGGAGAGGCAGTAATGGAAGCCAATGGAAAGAAATAAAATTGTATGACAAATGTTAGATACTGGCAACCACAGAATCACAGAATGGTCAGGGTTGGAAGCAACATCTGGAGGACCTAGTCCAACCTCCTGCTAAAGCAGGTTCACCTTGAGCAGCTTGCACTGTCATGTCCAGGCAGGTTTTGAATGTCACCAGAGAAGGTGCCTCCACAACCTCTATGGGCAGCCTGTTTCAGTGCTCTGTCACTCTCAAAGTAAAGAAGTTGTTCCTCAAATTCAGGTTGTTGTTCTTGTGTTGCAGTTTGTACCTGTTGCCCCTGATGATATGGTCATCAGTGTACCAGACCGGGCTTCTGGGCTTCCAGCTCCCACTGGCTTGCAGAGCAGCTTGTCACATCCCTTCACTTCATGTCTCAGCACCCAAACCAGTAAACTAAGGGAAATCAGCCGGGAAAGCACTGTGGACTTCACTAACCAAGCGCTGTCAGTGAGGTAGCCATGCCAGTCTGCACAGCATTCACAGATGGCTCTGAAAAGGGTCAAAGGCAACCTGCACCTCCCCACCAAAAGCGCACTCAACATCACACCAGGCATGTGTGGAGAGCTCAGACCTGGGAAAGCCATATATGAACAGATAGGTGTAATAACAATTTCAGTGGAAACAGGTAGGTAAGTCTGGTTAGAGCTGAGAAGATGATAGGTAGGAAGAGAGGTGTTTTTCCTAAACCCAGTGCAGAAAATAGCAGTGATATAGAGGCTGCAATGAAATCATCAGGTTCTATTTTCCACCCTGGAAATGTCACAATATAATTAGAAAGAAGCCCACATCAGGATCAGCAGGACTCTGGAAGAGAAGGAAGATATGTGAATCTTCTAGGAAGAGAAAGATAAGTCATTTTGTCCCCAAGACATGAGGAAAGCAATGACAAAAACTCCAACTTGGTCCTCCCAAGTGCTATTCCTTCGTCACATATATGCCTTTACTAGGCAGAGAAAGCTTGTTCCTTTTTTCATAGTTCAAATGTGAGGGAGGGATCTTGCCTCTAAACCATTGCCTCAGTGTGTTGTTACTGAAGCAGCAGTGATATTGTTTAACTTCTCTGGGCAATGCAGAGGGCACACTGGAGTGGAAAAGTTACAGACAGTAATATTGTGGAAATGAACCATCCAATGTGGCCAAAGATGTTGCAGCGATTCTTTCCCCTTCTCCTTCTGCAGTGCTGGTCAGTGGCAATGGTTATGATACCAGAGATGGCTAGTTTCCTGAGCAATGGACTTTTGCCTTGTCAGCCTGCCAGCTGTACTTGCATAGCAATGCTTAAGCAACAAATGTACCTAGGATGCAATAGGCAAGGCTAGCGATGACTCCTGCCTTCTTTCTGCAATGCTCAAGCCCTAGCTGTTGCTTGTGAGCAAAGTGAGAGCAGCTTGGGCTGCAAGGCACAGGCAAGGTGCAAATGTTTCCCTCATCCACTAGGCAAGTCACCTTGTCATAGAAGGAAATCAGGTCAGTCAGGCAGTACCTGCCTTACATGAACCCATGCTGGATGGGCCTGATGCCCCAGTTGTCCTGCACATGCTGCATGATGGCACTCAGGATGATCTGCTCCATAACCTTCCCCAGCACTGAGGTCAGGCTGA
>JAVJGI010000057.1:55072114-55087511 GCA_035590275.1 Ibycter americanus
AGGCCGGAGTGCGAGGCGCCGGCGAGGCGGGCCGCCCCCGGGCTGCCTTCTGGCAGTGGGGGCCGCCCCCGGGCTGTCTTCTGAGAGTGGGGAGACGGGGGAGCGGCGGGGCACCCCCAGAACGCGTCCCGGTAGCACTGCGGCAGCCCTTCACTGCGCTTAGCCTCAATTTAAAACAACACCCACAGCTGCCTCAGGGTACTCGGTGGTCCCTGAACGCACCCACATAGGCCTGATTGCTCCCAGAAAAATCCAAACTGGCCCCAGGTGCCCAAAGCTCTGCTTGAGGCCTTCAAAGTCTTGGCTTCAGGGTGCTGAATCCCTGCCTGACTAATCCCAAAGACCCCCAAAGTTGCCCCAGGGCCTTAAAACACCCTTAAACCTTGTTTCAGCCCCTCCTCCAAATCTTTCTCAACAGCTGTTTCCCCCCCCCATGGCCCCACACCCTGCCTAGATGCCCCTAAACAACCCCATCCCTGTTCCAGCAGCCAAGAACACCCTAAACCCTGCTCCAGGGTGCCCCCATTTACCCCTACAGCCTACTCGAGTATCCCTAGTACTCCTCAATTCTGTCACGGTGTACTCTCAAAACCTGTTCCAAGCCCCTCAAATATCTCCAAACACTCCTCAGAGAATGTCATGCAGGTGTCAAGAATACCTGCAAACCCTCCCCAGATACCCCCCAAAATTGCCTAAACCTGCTTCAGCCCCAAAAAATCGAAGACCCTGTTTCTGAGCCCCTGAAAGTCATCCTCCAAAGACCCACAGACCCTAATTTCCCACAAAGACCCCACAGACCTTTCTTCTACACCACAAAACATCCACAGGTCCTTCCCAGGAGTGACCACACAACACCAGACTTGTCCTTGGGCCCCCAAAGTCCCAAAACCCTGCCTCCAGATCCCCAAAGACTTCCCCAAAACACCCTGGAACCTTGTTCTTGAGCCAGCAAAACAGATCAAATCCAAGTGCCCCCAAAGACCCACCTAAATTGGCCCAAGCAGCCCCAAACATCCTAAACACTACTTCTAAGCTTCTCAGACCTCTCCCAGGCCATGCCAAAGGGTCCAAGCACTGTCCTGAAGCTCACATCAAACCCCAGATATCCCTAAATGTGCCATAGGTTTTGCTGGCTCCAAAAGACCCTGTATCCTGCCCAGATTTCTTCAAAGAACCCCAGATCTGCCCCAGGCTCCCCAAGCAAACCTTGCCCTACTTCAAGACACTCAGAAACTTCCCCAAAACCCTAACACTGACTCCAAACCTGCCTCATGCTCGAAAATTCCCAAAGGGTACCTGAGGAACACGAAAAGCTTCATCTGCCCCCCCAAACCCATGAACAGGGTTGCTGAAGACCCTCAAACCCTGACCAATAGTCCCCAAAGATCTCCAAACATGAATTAGGGGCCCCAAACACCCCGAAGCCTGCTTCAAGTCCTCCAGAAATGTTTTCCAGCTCCCAATTCCTGTTCTAGGTTCTCCCAAAACCTGCCAAAATGTCCCAAGGACCCTAAAACCTGACCCAGTGCTGGGGGAAAACAAAACAAAACAAAACAAAACAAACAAAACCAACAACAAAACCAAACCATGAAACAGTTTCACAGGCTCCAAAGAGCTCTCCCAAACACCCCTGAACCCTGTCTCAGCATTCCCAGTCCCCCCAAACTCTGTGCAAGTTCTCCCAAAGACCCCTGCATCCTGCTTCAGGTCACCGTAAGTCTTTCTGAAAACCTCACCAAACTGTGCTTCAGGTATCCCATTTGCTCCACACAGTGCCCAAATACTTCCAGTGCCCCACAGTCCTGTCCAAGGGCTCCAAACCACCACCAAAACGCGTTTCAGGATCCTCAAAGACCTGAAACCCTATCTCAGAGCTGTCATCAAGCCATGGACACCCCCAAACCCTGACTGCATGTCCCCACAACCCCCAAAAACCTACTCCCAGGCCACAACACAAACCCTGCTTCTAAGCTTCTCTACCCCAAAACCCCCCAGACTCTGGCCCCAGAGCCACAAAACAGTCCCACAAACCTGGGAAAGTGCCCCCAAAACCCTGAAGACCCTGCTTCAGGTCCCCTAAAGTCCTCCTGCAACCTAACCCACACCCTACAGGACCAGGACCCCCACACACCCTGCCCCACTACCAGCAATGCCTCCCAGTCTGGCAGCAGAGTCCTGAAATACCCTGGTAACTTGCTTTAAGACCCTCAAAGTCATCAGTCCCCCTAGATTCTGCCCAACTGCCATCAGTAAGCTCCAAATGCCGCTCCAGAGCTCCCCAAACATCACCTAATCTAGCCCAAGTGGCCCCTACTGGCAAACCTTGCCCCAGGGCCTGAAAACACTAGCAAACCCTTCCCAAGAGGCACTAAACACCAACAAACCTGCCCCCAAACCCCAAAACACAGAATCCTGCTTCATGGTCCATAGACATTTCCCCAAAACCTGTCCAAACCATATGCCAGGCCCTGCAAAGATCCCAAATGATGCCGAAGTGTCTCCAGAGATATCCAACACTGCCACTAGTTGCCAAAATCCATCCTAAGTTCCCCACATCACCCAAAACTTTACTTCAGAGCCCTCAAAAACCTTCCTCTGAACCCACCCATAGCCTGCCCAGCTGCAGTTCCCTGCCATCCTGGGCTGTTTACACCAACCTTGACCTCCCATACTTACATGTCCCTGCAGGTGTGCCCCAGGAAGGGCTAGCAGCGATAGACTCCATTGCAGAATCACCTTGCTGCCTTTCAGGGGTCATGACCATACGCTCATAGGGCCAGGTTTGGTCTGCTACTAGGTTCTTAGCGTGAGGAGTCTCCAGGAGGTACTCCAGCACCAAGAAACTCTGGTCATACAGCTTTGGGGACTCTCCTTTGTGAAGGACAACATGCATTGAGTTGGGGGTTTGGAAGAGAGGGAAAAGCTCCTTCTGGGAGGGCAAGGGCAATATACCTAGAGACAGGAGTGGACTACCCCCGGCCCCTCTGGCTGCCCTGGACCTTGTGCCTCTGCCTCCCCCTGAAGTGATCACTGCTGTGTGCTGCAGCATAGTCTCAGGTGAGCCCTGGTGTGAAGACCAAAGGCTGCTTTAGGGTCTGACCAGCAGGAGTGCTCCAGAGCCTCCTGGCTGCAACACAGGCATTTTGGGTAGGGGATAGCTTCACGAATTGCCTCGAGGGGGACACGCAGCATCATCGGTCTTCTTGCCAGGCTTTGCAACTTGGAAGGGCGATCTATTTGAGAGCTGGGCATTCCTGCCAAACCCCAGAAGAGTTGACCTTCTTTTCATTTTGGATTAGCTAATTCTAAGTAATTGGAGGCTTTGGCTTTTGCAGATGTAGAGCTCAGTCTTCCTTTAGTGGTGTGCAACAGATGGGAATTGCTGAGAGCAGCCTGGCAAAGCTTTGTGTGTACGTAGAGGCAGGTTGCAAGCAGTGATTAAAAGCTGCAGTTTTGTGCAGACCCAGGGAAACTTTCCACGACAAGAGCTCGTAAGGTTCAATTCCCTGCACTAGAGAAGTCAGTGCAGACAGGGTTCCTGAGGAGGCAGCAAAGGGTCAGTAGGGTAGATGTCCAGTCTTTTATTTAAGAGCACTGCAAAGAGCAGCAGACTCTGAAGGAATGGATTTGTGCCACATGTAACCCTGCTTAAGCTTCAAGTCTCTCCACCTCACTGATGATTTCACCATTTTAATGTGATCTTTCTGCTAAAAGAGCATGTGCAACAGCTGCCTTCCCTGGACTTCAAGGGACATTGCCTGAGAGGGCTGTTTTCAAAACTGGGGTGTGCTGCTTTTCGACAAACTGGGGCCACAATTGCCATAAAGTTTTACAATTACCTGGCAGGTGCTGTGGAACTTTTCTGTGTATTTTATAAGTGATCACACCTTCCTGCAGAGCAGAGCACTTGGGCAGAGCCCACTGGGCGATAGCAGGCATGCCAATTCCTGCAGTTGGTTGTGCTAACTGCGGAGCAGCTGTACCAAAACTTCTCCTCCTCTTTTCCTCCTCCTCTGCTCCTCTAAACCTCCCTACCATAGTGCAACATGGACCATAGTTTTGGCCATGTTTTTTTGTTTTAGGTTTGGAGGTTTTTTAAATTCCTTTCAAAATGAAGGCATTCATCAGTAGGAACAGCTTCACAGACATTGCAGTTCAGGTAGCTATACTCACATCCAGCCACTGGAGGTGGCTGTTTTCTGGCTGGGAACCGCAATGCCCTTGACTTAACAAAGCCGTTGGGAAGCTGTCTGGCCCACGGGAAGTGTGGCTACCACAGGGTCTTGAAATGAATATGGAGTGATAGACTTAGGCAAGGATGCTTATGCTGTAACTGTTTGATTTTTGGATGTGTAACTTGCTCAGTTTTATTTATGTCTTCCTCCTCCAAGCAAGGTGTCATGGCACTTACTTTGGGGGAGTCTGGGGGATGTGCTCCCCGAGGGGCATAGCA
Organism: Ibycter americanus; assembly: GCA_035590275.1. Classification (NCBI taxonomy): domain Eukaryota; kingdom Metazoa; phylum Chordata; class Aves; order Falconiformes; family Falconidae; genus Ibycter; species Ibycter americanus. The sequence goes on from JAVJGI010000057.1 coordinate 55,076,568, forward strand.
TCCCCCATCCCTGCCACATCCAGAGGATCAATGGGATTGCACAGGGGTTGCACAGTCTGTGTTCTTGGTGCAAAAGGAAGGCACTAAGTCGGAATAGGTAGGAAGTGCTGCCTGCCCTCACTGTGAGCAAGCAAGGGCCATGGGGATGAAGAATGCTGGGCAGGGCAGGTATGGGGAGGAGAAGCAGTGGGCATGCAAGGGCTACCCATCCAAATGGAGGGACAGCTACTGCTTTGGCCACAGGAGCTGCCTGCACCGTGACAGCACAAGGAAGCCCAGGAAAACCTGGGGACCATCAGCAGAGGAACAGCTTTTGTTTGCCTCCCTAGCTCCTTTGCAGGCTCACTGGTGGGACTGATCAGGGACCCAAAGTCCCTGAAGACCTTCAGGACACTGGCCTGTAAGCTCCTGTGCCCCTGCAAGGCCACAACCTCAGGGAGGGTGGTCTGTTTGGGGAGCATAGCCCCTTTGGCCCCTGCCCCAGGTGGAGAGTCTGTGGATGGACAGGCCAACACCCCCCACCCCACCCCCACTCCCCCCGCCCCAGGGTGACACTGGGAAGGTGAGGCCTGCGTCTCTTGTGGGGTCCAGATGACTTAAGTAGCCCCAGTCTGACTGCCTTTGGCTTCTCAATGCTGACACCAAGGACTGCCTGCTGGCAACCCATCTCTGCCCCTCCATGTCTCCCTCTTGCATACCACATGCTCCCAGAAACAGCAGCCCCTAAGTGGGACCTCCCCTTTTCCCCTCAGGACTTGGTTGGCGAGAGGAAAGCAGGCTAAGGTGACGGGCATGGCAACAGTCTCACAGCTTCTTTTCCTCTGTGTTTCCTCAGTGCCAGAGGAAACCCAGTGAAGGCTGTCAGATTTCCCAGATTTTTTTGAGAATGTGTCCTGAAGCGAACTCCAAGGGGAAGAGGCACGGAGACCTGTGGAGGAAGGCTTGGAGTTAACCAAACAACCCAGACTAGGAATGATGCCTGAATATGTGTGTATTCATCTGGGGAACGGAAGATCTATTCCTTAACAATGCAGTTCTTGCTAGTGATTCATTCTTAGATGATATTCATCATCCTCTCTTAATTTCCAGCGCTGTGGGTCTGTAGCTTTGTGCTCAATTAGCTGTGAGTACTACAGAGCTGATGCCAACTCTTGCATGGCTGGCTATGATCTCAAGTGGCTTCTAGTCACAGAGGGGAAGGCACTGAGGAGAGACATCAGGACTTAAATGAGCTTGTCTTATCTCTTCTGATTTTCCTCCATCGTGCCTGATGCTTTAATGTTATTGCCTTTCTCCAAAAATGGGGTGGAGGGCTCCTCTGTTCCTCACAGTCTGTCTTGGTTTTGTTTTGCTACTGTATATTCCGGATGTTTCTTATTTGCAGTTCCTTGTGCTTATCTTCTGGCAAAATTTAGCTACTTGAGAACCTTCCTTCTGCACCCGCACCCATCTTTGTCCCTTTGCTGATTACACAGTTCACCTATTTAGCCACAAAATGTGTCTGACTATGATACTGGTTGCGTTACAGTAGTTGAGAATGCTTACACACATATTTAAGAAAAGTTAGTATTAATTATATCCTGATTAGCACATTTATAATTCATGGGTAACTCAAAACTTTGCTTTGGTTACACAACCCCCTGTGTTACAGATCCCTGCATGGCAAGATGCCATGGAGGGTGTGAGACACAAGGACTCTTACAGGATGCAAAGGGACCCAAAAGTGCTCAGACCGTGATGCATCTAAAGATGCCCTAGAAAATTTCATACCTGATGGTGGGGCAGGTGCAACCAGACACCCTCCATAGGACATGTGGCATGTCAGCTGCTGGAACTGCTTGGCATCATTTGCAAGCTGCAAAGAGAGATCCTAGAAGTTTGGGTCCCATGGCAGTTGAGTTATTAGAGGGGACTTGGGGTATAGACTTATAGTGAGTCAATCACGCACTTGTTTTCTGCAACTGAGTCCTATGCAGGAAGTGGAATCACAGATGTGCTGCTGACAGGGCATCTTCAGTCCAACCTCCTTCTCACACCAGGGCTGTCCCCAGCAATAGGTCTGGACACCATGCCTTTGCCAATGCCAAAGCAATTGTTCCTTGGCTGTGATTGAAAAAGCCTGGCTACAGGAAGAGAAGGAAGAAAGAAGAAAAGAAAAAGGAAAATAAGATTGTAGAGTGGCAGTAGCAGTAGCAGTGGTAGTAGTACTGGTAGCAGTAGTAGTAGTAGTAGTAGTAGTAGTAGTAGTGGTAGTAGTAAGGTTAAAGTGGAGCTTTGGTGAGTGGAAGTGGTTCTGGCTAGATTTCTCCCTCTCACAGAAACACGCCAAAGAGACCAAGGGGACTTTTAACTAAAAAAAGCAGCTTTTGAGCAGGGAGCAGGGAGAGGTTCGGTTTTTTGGGGGAGCAGAAAGTACGGCAGGTCCCTTTTTAAAACTAAAAGATAAGGCAGAATGAACAGAGTGAAGCAGAGCAAAGTTTCTACAGAGTTTCTTCCTCCAGGCATGCTGTGTTATTTCCTCTTTCTCCAGAGGCATGCACTTGATTAAATCACTCTCTTCTATTAAAGGAACAGGATGTAGCAAACTAAATGCCAGTATGATCATCATATGTTAATAAAGCCTGGAGTTCCTGAAGTAGGATCGCAGTGTGTGTACTTGAGGGAAATGTATCCAGGCAGAAAGTACTATAATAGATGCTTCAGCTAGCTGATATTATTTTACCACTCTTCTGGGCTCCTCTTCAACAAAATCTCCCAAGAAAGCTAGTTTTGTTCCCATTTGGTAGCACATGTGGTTCCAGGATATATTTTTTTCAATCCTATACCACCACCTGACTTGAGCCAAAATTGTTGAGGGAGCTGCCTGCAGAGCAGGCACACACATGAATGCATTGCAGCTGTGAGTAAGGCCACTTGTTTTAAACCTGTGATAAAAATTCCTTGGGGAATTTTAGAGCTCTAGTTGCTTTTGGTGTTTATTTTATTTAAGATTGCAGAGTATCACACAGAACCTGAACATGCTAGCTGCTGCTTTTTGCTCCTCTGAAGAGCTCCAGCCTCACAGAGCTCCAGAAAGCTAAATTACAGTTTGCTTTCGCTGGTAGGCCATGAAATCCTTGTGACAAAATTGATCCAAAGAGAGGCGTAGATAAAGGTGAGAAGTGGACAACAGGTCTTGAGTCTCTGGGGATTGGAAGAAAATAAACCTCTATTTCAGAAAGGTATAAGGCACAAGAGGGTTTTCTGTAGCCCCAAAGTATAATTCGTTTTGACTTCAACCTGTATCTGTCCTGCTGAGTCTCTTTTCTCAGGGCTAAAGGTGCTGGAACACAGTCATCCCGAAAGAGGGACAATAACAGCTGACAAAATAGCTACTCCGGCTGTTGTCATAATTTGTTTTTTTTCATGATGTGTTCCTTCCACTTCCCAGTCCAATCTCTGCAATATTTTTATATCTATACAATTTATACACAGGTTTGGGTTTTTTTCTACAGTATTTTCTTTCTTTTGAAGAAACAAAAGGTATCTTCTGTCTTAAAGTTTCCCTTTTTTTTTTTTTTTCTTAATATTTTGTTTAAAAGTGTTCTTTTTCCTACTTAAAAAGACAGCACCAATGCCAGTTTTGTTTGGTTTTGCGGGGGTTAGTGTAGATAACCTCTACCCTAACTCCGGCCAGGACAACCCAGTCCTGTAGAGGCAGGCCTTCCTGGGCTGGTGTGCAAACGCCCGTGGAGGCAATGCAGACTTGCTGATGTGTCCCCTGCTGCCTGTGGACGGTGCAGTATGGGAGCACTGGACACTGAAAACTCCATCCCATGGCAGCACAAAGGATCTCACCGGAGTCTCTCTACAGCTCTCTAATGAGGCAGCTGTGTTCACATGAGCATCCTTGGGGCTGCGTTTCTCCAGTACAGCCCCCCGCCTCTTTTGCCTTCCTGGCACTTACAGCCAAGTCTAGCAAGTACAGGACAGGGCAGGCAGGAACTGCTTGGTCTTCAGACTGCAGCATACCTCACCCCAAGCTTGTGTGAACTTGACCTTCGTCTGCCAGGCCCATGCAGTCCTGAGAGGAGACTGCAGAAAGAGGGCAGAGAGAGTTGGCTGTTCTGAGGGGCTACAGGAAGCCTGTAGGGCTATCTCACCAAGCAGAGTTGCTCTAGAGACAGGTGGTGATAGTGTTCTGCTTAAAGCCTTTGGACTGAGCTGCTCAAGGGGCCTCAGGACTGGCTGCTATGCAAGAGGAACAACACTTCTTGCAACAGAAGTGTTGTCTTGCCCCAGCTGTGTGCAGGATGGCAAGAATGTGTATCCCTGCCTGTGTCAGAGGACTTTTCTAGGATCCACAGCTGTGATGGGAACAGTTGGCTGACCTTTATGCCCCTCTTCTTTGGCTTTAGAAAAGCAGAAGGCCTCTAGTGAGACCAGACAACAGCCAGGACCATTAATCTTTGAGGAGGCTTTCTGCAGTACCAGTTTTCCAGTGATCCCTACAGACCTGTTGCAGAGGCCTCTGCTAGGGTTACTGTGGTCACAGAAGGCTTGTTAAGGCAGCCAGACCACTCCTTTGGCAGGGAGAGGACATGGGTCCACACTCCAGCTTACCAGGCCCATGCCTTAACATCCAAATCCCTCTGTCCTGATAAGATTTCAGCTTCATGCTTTCCATAAGCTTCCCAGGGAATGACACGTCTAAATGTGAGCTATAAGATAGATGAGTTATGCAGCTTTGAGAAGAACATACAGCAGTAAGCTGACATCAGCTATGGTGGCAATTACAGACTAGCAGAGAAATTTGAGCCTCTTTTGTTCTATAGACAAAATGTGAAGTTAGCTGAGACAGCAGAAACAGCTGATGGTGCAAGGTAGGTATTTGTGTGAGCTGCCTGGCCTCACTGTTAGCAGTGCCATAATGCCTCTATGGCACGCTGCTAGGGTATGACAAACCATATAGTGGAGGAGCAACCTGCTCCACTACACACCAGCAATTCAGAATTAGCCTCACACACCTGCATGTCTGATGCATTACTAGAAAGAAAAATCTCACTTTTAAAATCTCTTTTATATGCTTGGATAAAAATAAAGTGTGTCTTAGCTGGTGCGAGGCAGACTTTCTGACCAGGTCAATGGCAGATTTTGGAGACATCTGCTAGCACTATTTCCTCACTCCTTTAAGCTACCCTTCAAAATAGAGCTAAATGCAGTTTAATTTACAGCTAATTTCACACTGTCATTTTAAGGATATAAGATACGACTTCACATCATCCTTTTGAGAAAAACTTAATGCACATCTGACATATATGGAGACCTTTGGTTTGTGCTACACAGCAGATGTGATGTGCCCCTGCATCTATAAAATACTTTTTAAAGTTTAATATAGCGAGAAAAGATTAATATTTTCTTAAACCACCCTTTATTAGAAAACATAAGCATTTTTAAATATATAAAACTATGAAGTACCGGGTGCTTCTTGCTTCCCAGTACAGTCGGACTCAGGAATGGCAGGTAAATTTGGTGGTAATCTCTTCAGTGTATTAGGCCCAGGGCTGCAGAACTGTTCAGCTAGTTTTGCAAAAGGCAGCTAATCTCATTCCTCTGACAGGTCCAAACTGACCTTGTTTCACCTCAGTTTCAGACTTCCCTCCTGCTACTTTTGACAAACATCAGTGCTTACTGGTAAGAGCAAGGCTGGAGCTGTAGGAACTAGCAGGCTCCCTAAAAGGATGCATCTAGGTGTTTTACAAAAGGAGGGATTTGCAATTGCTAATGGTGAAGAGAATTCAGGCACTGAGAGAGCTCCTCTGTACAGTGGTCCTCAGGGAACGGGCATCCTTTGCTTTGGGATCATGCTGTAGCTGAACTGGACAAAACCAGTCACAGGTCCAATTTGCATTATGTTCCCTTAATGAGTAAGTACTCAGATTCCCTTGCAAGATGCATGATATGAAGCATCACCAAGCCCCATCTATCTCACTTTTTAACCACTGAAATGTTACAGGTTAGAAGGTTCTCAGGTTGTACATCTAGACCTGAACTGCAAAGCAGGACACTGGAAAAGCAGTACAGTGCTGTGGAAGCACTGTAAAATGAAAAATCCAGTTGTACTCATTGCAATTGTTAGGGTAACGGAACCTCAAATGGAATCTTTTGTGTCACCACCCATCTCTTCTAACACTCAAGAACAGCAGTCAGTTGCAGAGAACTGCAAGGTGCTTGTTGATGTTGTTTCTTATTTGGTCTTCCCCAAAAAGCCCCCATCATCTCTAGACTTCTGACAGGTCCCTTCATTCTCTAAGTGGTCACCCTTGCCAGTTCCGCCAGCTTCTACCACACCAGGCAATGCTGTATCATTCCACAAAAAGTGAGCTGTCTCCTCAGTGTTCCCCTATAGGAGAGTATGACTTCGCCTGGGGAGGCCACTACCCTAATCTTACACCAGTGGGTTTGTTTTCCTTGTGGAAAACTTAAAACCGCTGGAATTGCAGGAGAGGTGGAGAAACAACAGAAGCCTAAGTAAAACAAACTTATGCTGAATGTGTCAGCATCTGGCAGGGGACCAGAAGGGTGAGGAATGCCGCCACATTTAACCTCTGCTGCTTACTGATACTTTCTTTTACAGGCGGCACTGCAGGTAGGGCTTTTCTTTTCCTGTCTGTAGGAGAGGACAAAGTGGCTCATTCTAACAGACTTGTATTACAGATCACATACTTACCCTTCCCTTCTGCAATGGAAGAATGCTCTAGCTCCTACTGCCCTTTAGCTATGAGGTACAATTAGCTCCAACCTTAAGCGTTAAGGTTAACCTTATTTGTTATTCTGTACAAGAACCACAGTCCTTAAACAAAAGTTATCCACTAGGTTTGTGATAGGCAAACCCCTCTTCCACCCCTCTAAAAGCTTCACCCCTGATCCAAGAACACGGAAATGAAAAAATAGCTGAAATATCATGCTTCTCTCCTCTGCAACATTTCTTTAGCTTGAATCAAGTCAGCTAAAAATCCCCATTACCTGCATAGTTGCCTGGCCCCCCTTGGACCTTTCTGGCAGCACAGCCTTTCTTACAGCCCAGACTCAGAAATAAATACAAGATTGAGGGAAGCACAGCAAAGGTGCCCCAGTGACTCTGCTGTAGCCCTTGCTTGTTGTGCACAGGACCCAGATATCCAGTGTGCCAGCTAAGCATTTGCAGCCATGGTCCCTGCCCACAGGCCTGAGTCCTTCCCTTACAGGGCATCCCCTTTTTGGTCTGGTCAGGCTTCAGGAACATCTGCTGTTGCTGTATCTTCTGCCTTGACCAAATCACCGCTGTTTGTCTCAGCAAGGAGCCGCTTGTAGTTAGTGTGGAAGAAGACGACGTAGAAACAAGCCATAGCACTGCAGAGGCCAGCCAGCACCAGTACCGGAGCTGCAAGGAAGATACACTTCCAGACAGTGAATTCACAACTCCCCACAGGTGCATCTCCCCAGCAGCCACACAGCCTGGGTCATCTCCTCCCAGGGGCTACCCCTGAGGGCAGTGTGCAGCTCACAGTGGGGCAGTGCCAGTTTGGTAACAGCCAAACCTTGTCTCATGGAACATTGGCATAGGAAGAGGATTTCAGTGAAATGCGGAAGGTTTCCAGGACCTTTGTCCTGCATGACCCCACAGGTTAGAGGTCTTACAGTGGTGCATACAGTGTATCTGTGGGAGTGTGTATTTCTGTGTATGTGCACATGTTGTGAATGTTGGGGGGTGGTGAAGAAAGTTACTAGAAAGATTGCATCAAAACACTTCAACTTCATAAGAGAATGCATCCACACTGGTAGTGCTTCTTGTTGTATCACCTGAGAGCAAAGTGTAGGAAAGGTTCACTAAGGATAAACTTTAATCAAACACAAATTTGTATGGAAAGAACCTTTTCTGAACAAAAAAAAAGTAAATCTAAAAGGCTGTGCAACGAGGCCTGGAAGTAGTTACATTCTCACTCCAGCAGTGTCTCAAAACACCTCCATGCCTTTCTCCACAGATGTCCCTGCATGTATCAGACCACAAAATGAGTAGGAATAGGTACCTAACCATAAGATTCAGCTCTGATCTGATGAGATGGAGAGCAGCAGGCTTTCAGACATGAAGCAGTCAGATCGCTTTTGGGGGGCAGTTATTGGGATGCCTTGTTCCCTGCCAGCTAGTGGAGCTTGTTCTGTGGAGTTTCTGCTCAGCCAAGCAGGATATATTTAAAAGGTGTTTGCCAGCCTTTGCATTATGGTGTGCCCCCAGGACTTGGTGTCAGTACTACATAACTATGAACTAGCTGAGAGATCAAGCCCAGGGTTTAGCCTGTAGTGAAACACATTTTTGCTGCTCATCTCAGTTGCTCTCTTCTCCTGACCAGCTAGGAAAGGAAGGGAAATGTGGAATAAGTCAAAACAAAGCTGTACTGACATGTTACAAACCTGTGCAACTGTGTGTGCAGAAGCAAAGGAAGTAGCTTTCAGTCAATGCATTTGTAGTCTTGCCCCCCATGCTGCAAAGAAGCGCAGGCTGTGCTATGTGGTAGTGTCTTTCCCCTAGAACAGCTGTTTTCCAGCTCAGGTCTCTGCAGGGTGGCCATAACAGGGATTTTAACCCAGAGCCAGCAGCAGCATTCATGGCACCTTAGATGTCTTCCCATTTCAATCCGGCAGGCCTGGTTTAGCAGGAGCAGCAAGGAGTGCACCATCGGGTTGGGAAGGGTAGCTAAGAGACATTCTACAACAGGAATCAGTCTTGCAGGCCTCCTCACAGTCAGACCTGAAGGAGAGCAGGGGCTACATGGGGTATAACTGAGTGTCCAGCATCATTTCCCCAGGACATACTTACTTGTCCAGTCCCGGGCTCCATCCTGGTCAAGGGCGCAGGTAGAGGATGGATCCTCAGAAACTCGGACGGTGAGGGCTTGTAGCAGGATCATTAAAATCACACCTTCAATCTGGCTGTGGGGAGAAGTCAACATGGTGCCTGCCTGATTCATCACTGCTGCAGACAAGCCCAGCTTCCCCAGCAGGAAGAAAGTGAGACTGCTTTCTGGAGCAGGCTCCTTCTAGGGAGAAAGCTACTGCTGGCCATGTTGCTGGCCCAGGTGCTTAGTTAATTGGCCGTGGCTCACAGGGTGTCCAGGTCAGCCTTTCAGCACTCCCCCAGACACAGGGCCAGTGTGGCAGGACCACTATATACTCCCTCTGGAGGCAGGCAGATGTTGAACTACAGCTGTCAAGGAGCTGAGACTTAACCACTGGGCACAGACTTGGAAATGCCTCACACAGCAGTACCGAGGATGGGAGAAAGTCAGGCTATGACTTCAGCCTCCTCCTCATTCATAGCTGGCTGGCAGCAGCAACAAAGTCCACAACCAGTAAGAGACAACAGCCTTTAATGCCCCTCCTTGACCGATCTTTCTTGCTGCTGCAGCTCCACCTGACACACACACATGGCACCAGGCCATGTATATCACTGTTTAAGGTTCCAACAAGTCATTCCTGCTGCAGTCCAGTGCCAGCCCTAGGCATGTAAATTGATCATGGGAAGGACTGTTACTGCCCCATTTGTTGTGACCAGCTACCCTGTGAGTGATAAGCCCCATCTCTCACAGAACTAGGACCTGACAACTCCCTGTACCACCGTGGGAATGCATGCCTCTCTCAGGCATACAGCCCCCATCTGCTTCCAAGATAGGTGATGCCGGGCATGGTTAAAGTCCACTTTGTGCCTAGCAAGACCTACATCTTCCTTCTTGCTTTTCTTACACCAATTCCACATTTTGTGTGTGTGTGCCTGTGTATGTGTGTTCATGCACACATGTGCATGTGTGTGTGTGAACCCAAGTTCAGCTGTCAATTGGATTTAACCTGCCTGCTTACCTTGCAACAAAAATCAGACCTGTAGATGTGCCCTCTCCCACAGGGTAGGAGCACTCCACAGCTAGCTCCATGGCAATGGGGTAGATGGCAAAACCGAAGAAACCAAAGAGTGAGCTGGTGATGGCCAGTGTGACAGCCTGATGTCTGAACTGACAAGCCTGCAGGCAGAAAAGCAACATCAAAGTCTCAGTGTCAGCACTACTGGGCAGAAAGTCTCTGAACCCATAACCTTCAGGAAATCCCAAGGGCTCACTGTTCTCACCAGTACCTTCCCTACCTGTTCCTGAAATCTTTCTTTTACCTACAACCTTCTGGAGTCAACAAATGGCTACAGGATGGAGATTTATCTGTTGAATTTAAGCAAGGGGAAGGAGGATCAGCAGCATTACCTGAAAAGCATTGGTGTGGTCTTATTACTGTGACTTGACTGGACAGTAACTTACCACGAGTGTGCTCAGCATATCTCCAGCACCAAGTGAAACACACAACCTCCTCCAAGTGCAAGCTAACATTTCAGAAGTGGTGTTTGCATTGGGTTATGTATGAGAATTCACTGGGTTGCTGTAGCTCATTGATAAGGAAAACTATTCCCTGAAAGTGTTCAAGGCCAGGTTGGATGGAGATTTGAGCAATCTGGTCTAGTAGAAGGTGTCCCTGTCCTGGCAGATGGTTGGAACTAGATGATCTTTAAGGTCCCTTCCAACCCAAACCATTCTATGATTCTATGATTAGTTACTGCAGCTCAGCGATAAGGAAAACTATTCTTTATCATGTCAGACTCATGTTTGTAACATTGGGCTTTTACCACAGAAAAAAAACAACCACAAAACAAACAAAAAAACACCTGAAACATTCAGAAGCCCTGGAGATTAGTTTAGTGCCTAAAACAGCCTTGTCCCTAACTCTGGAGGAAAGAACATGGCCTTGTGCAGCCAATGCTAGTAAATTCCAAGTCATAAATCCTGCAGCCACAGTGCCAGTACTCTTTCATTAACCGTGTTAATGGTTATAGAATATATATTATATTATATTATATTATATTTATTATATTATATTATATGTATAGTAATA
>JAVJGI010000057.1:55092702-55108514 GCA_035590275.1 Ibycter americanus
GACCTGTTGGAGTGAGTCCAGAGGAGGGCCACAAAGATGATCAGAGGGCTGGAGCACCTCTCCTATGAAGACAGGCTATGAGAGCTGGGGTTGTTCAGCTTGGGGAAGAGAAGGTTCTGGGGAGACCTTATAGCAGCCTTCCAGTACATAAAGAAAGCCTACAAGAAAGCTGGGGGGTGACTCTTCACAAGGGCATGTAGTGATAGGACAAGGGGTAATTGTTTTAAGCTGAAAGAGGGCAGATTTACATTAGATATTAGGAAGAAATTGTTTGCTGTAAGGGTGGTGAGACCTGTAACAGGTTGCTCTGAGAACTTGTGGATGACCCATCCCTAGAAGCGTTTAAGGCCAGGCTGGATGTGGCTTTGAGCAACATGGTCTAGTGAAAGGTGTCCCCGGCACAGGGGTTGGAACTAGCTGATCTTTAAGATCCCTTCCAACCCAAACCATTTTATGATTCTATGATTCTTTGCCAAAAGGGCATGAAAAGCAGGAAAGCCCTACGACAGCTCTCTGAAGTGACACTAGGTCATTCCTCACACCTTTCAAGCCAATGCATTTCCTCACTAAAGCCCAAGCTGGCATACAAGTTGATCTCTGCTACCACTACCAACTACAAAAATCACATGGCAGAAGAGAATCTTGGACACTTGTCTGTACTGGAGTAGGGGGTTGCATTGTTATGGGGCTGGAGCTGAGCAGTGTGTGAAGCAGAACTCCTGGGACTCAGCTTGCGAACGTCCACAGCTGCAGAAGATAATTTTTTAACTTTAATGCAATTTTCTGCAAACAGTCAAACAAGTGAAGTTGATTTTCTACTAATGTACAGGGATGGGGTTAGGAAAGGCAAAGTCAGCCTGGGATTAAGTCTGGTGAGAGATGTGACAGGCAGCTTCTTGTTGCTTCTACAATTACATTAGCAGCAAAAGCAAGGTTAGGGAAAATATGGGCCTGCTGCTGTATGGGGCAGGACACTTAGTGACAAAGGACATGGAAAAGGCCAAGGTATTCAATGCCTTCTTCTCCTCAGTCTTCACTGGTAAGACCAGCCTTCGGCCCTGAGACCAGAGGTAAGGTCTGGAGCAAGGAAGATTTATCCTCAGTGGAGGAGGACCAGGCTAGGGAACATTCAATATACCACACATACTCAGGTCCATGGGACTGATGGGATGCACCAGTGAGTGCTAAGGCAGCACGCTGTTTTCATTGCAAGGCCATTCTTCATTATCTTTAAAAGGCTGTGGCAATTCCAAGAGACTCCTGAGGACTGGAATAGAGTGAAGGTTGCTCCCATCTTCAAGAAGGGCAGAGAGAATCCAGGGAACTCCAGGCCTTATAGTCTCACTTTGACCCCTGGGAAAGTCATGGAACAACTAATCCTGGACACCATTTCCAGGCACATGAAGGTCAACAAAGTGAACAGGAGTAGTCACCAAATGAGAAATGCTTAACTGACTTAATACCTTTGCACAGTGAGATGACTGTCTGGAGAGGGGAGAGCAGTGGATGTTTTTTGTCAGCTTTACTAAGGCTGTTGACACTGTCTCCTGTAACTTCCTCGCAGACAAGCTGATGAAGTGCTGGCTAGGTAAGTGGGCAGTGAGATGAGATAAATTGACTTAACATCTGGGCCCAGAGGATTATCATCAGCGGCATGAAATCAAGCTGGAAGCCAGTCACTAGTGGTGCACCCCAGGGGTTGATACTGAGGCCGGTACAGCTTAACCTTAATGAAAAGCACGGGCAGTAGGGCAGAGTGCACCCACAGCCAGTTTACAGATGATGTGACACTGGGAGGAGTGCCTGACAAAAGATACATCTATGCTGCCATTCAGAGGAACCTCAACAGGCTAGAGAAATGGGCAGAGGGGAAGCCTGTGAAGTTCAGCAAGAGGAAATGTAAAGTCCTGCACCTGGGGAGGAATAACCCCATCCACCAGTACACACTGGGGCTGACCAACTGGAAAGCAGCTCTGCAGAGAAGGACCTGGTGTGGGAGGTAGGCGTCCTGGTGGACACCAACCTGACCATGAGCCAGCAACATAACCTCATAATGAAGAAGGCCACCAGCATCCTGGGCTGCATTAGGTAGAGCGTTGTCAGCAGGACATGATCCTTCCCCTCTACTTGGCACTAGTGAGGCCCCATCTGGAGTATTGTGTCCAGTTCTGGGCTCCCCAATATGAGGGACACATGGACATACTCGTCTAGCAAAGGGCCAAGAAGATGATTAAGGGACTGGAGCTTCTATCACGTGAGGACAGACTAAGAGAGCTGGGATTGATCAGCCTGAAGAAGCTGCTGGAAAGCAATTTTGCAGAGAAGAACATGGTGTCCTGGTGGATTGCAAGTTGACCATCAGCCAGAAATGCACCCTTGCAGAAAGGTGTTCAGCAGTACCCTGGGCTGCATTAGGGAGAGCACTGCCAGCAGGTGGAAGGCAGTGATCCTTCCCCTCTACTCAGCCCTGGTGAGAAATATCTGGATTGCTGAGTCCAGTGCTGTGTTCCTCAATACAAGACAGACAGTAATGGAGCAAGTCCAGACAAGGCTCAAAGACGTGATTAAGGGACCAGATCATCTCTCACACATAAAGAGGCTGGGACAGCTGGGACTGTTCAGGCTGAAGAGAAGAACCTTGATCATAGATTGAAAGAAGAGGGAACCAGACTCTTCTCAGTGGTACCCAGTGGCAGGATAAGAGGCAGTGGGCACAAACTGTAACATAGGAAACTGTCTGAATATAAACTTTTTTACTGTGACCGTGGTTGAACACTGGAACAAGTTGCTGAGTTGCAACATCTCCATCCTTGGAGACAGTCAAAACCTGACTAGACATGACACTGGGCAACCTGCTCTAGCCCAGCCCTGCTTGAACAGGGTGTTGGATGAGAATCTGAAGAGGTACCTTCCAACCTTGTCTGTTCTATGATTCTGCTGAGGCATAATTCATAGTGCTACAGCACACAACAACTGTTGCATTTCTGCTCTGTACTTGGGAAAGGACTAGTTTATTCACACTGGTGAAATGTTACCTGCTTCTAAGTACATGGACACAATTAAACAACATTTCCAAGGAGATGGATTAAAACTTCTCTGTCGGTGTCAAATGCATCTGGGTGTTGTAGGGGACTGCCTGAAAATGAGTCAGGTGTTTCCATTAACTATCAGCATGCTAAAACAGTTCCAGAAGGTATGGATGAGGGGTGGAAATGTGGGCATTGGGACAAATTTGGAAAGACTAAGTGAGACTATCTGAGTAATTACAGGGTTTCAGCCTCCTTCTCTTCCTGGAAAGAGAAATTACGACCCTAGACTGTGAATGGAAAGATCACTGGAGTTAATCAACTGTACATTATGGTCCAGGGGTCCTGGTGGGCTTGCTTGCAGTACTCTGCAATGGGGCTGTGTGTTTCGTGGACAGCAAGGCTGATGGACTAAAACTCTACAGGCGCAGAAATTTACAGGATGACAGACCATAGTAAATGAAGAATCCCATGGATGAAGCAGAGTTCAGTGCACTCAGACAAGTCTTTCTTCTCCTGACACAATTTCTCACGGTCTTCACAGGGGATCAGTTTTTTGCCCTGCACTGCTTCTTTGTAAGTCTCTACAGGTGAGGGGGAGAACTGAGAGACAGTAAGTACTCAAGAGCACAGCTGAGTCATAGTGATTTCAGCTGCTCAGCAGGATCCTGGGTGCAGGGTCCATTTTTGCCACACAAGGACAGGGAAGCCCACCCAGAGGCACTACCAGGAGCTGTGGGGGTACTGACAGGAGGCTGTAGTGCCAGTTTCTGAGTGCAGTACTGATACCGGTAGTACTGGAATGCTGAGTGCTGCTCTGGCATTAAGAGAAGAAATGGGTATTGATAAATTGAAGCAAGCTGAGAGAAAAAGCTCATGTGAGCAACAGGCATACATGGAGACATGTGGGAAGAGGCAAAGGGAAGTATGCCTGTAAAGCGACTGGGTTGGAGCCATTCAGTCTTTCTAGACAAAGCATGAAAGAGGTGACTCTGTCCATAACTACCTGACAAACTGGTGGAACAAGACAAAATAGCTGGGGGATAAGGCACATCAAGATGAGAAGCAACATGTAGACATTTACCAGCAAGGTAATTAATCACTGGAGTAAATGACTGGGGCTGTGGCAGATGCTCCTTCTAGGCAATATTTAAACTTTCTTGAAATGAAATCCTGATTTTGTACAGCAGACAGTCATGGGTGTATAACCAGACATTATTAATGGAAGCCTCTCTACACAGCAATATGCAGGTGTTGCAGCAGATAATAATCACAGCCCATTCAGTCCTCACACTGGTATCTCAACATGCCACAGATTGAACACCTTCAGGTCTTGGGTTTCCACTGTTCCTTGCTCTTCAGTTTTATTCTTTCCCATAGTTAGATCCATTTGGTTCTGAAAGGACTGAGGACACTGTGTGAAAGAAATGCTCTTTGGCAGCTCTGGCTGCTCTTTCAAAAAGAGCAAGCTGTCTACAGCTGGGGTCCTTCAGGGCAGTAAAGGACTGAGTGCCCAGTGGTCCCTGGTAGTACTTGCATTGCACCACATGGCAACAGAGTTCCTCTAGCAGGGAAGGTAAAGGTCTGTCTCAGCCCTGGCAAACAAAGTCAGCCATCAGGTCTACCCTATTCCAGGGAAGGCAGTGCAAAAAGAATTTATTGGTTCTGACACCATAAATCCATTCCTGCTAAACAACAGTGCCTGTATGCTGGGTTTGGAGCCGCATTAGGAAAGCTGTATAGGGGTGCTCCTATACTGTCCTTTCCCCCATGCTTACCCTTTCTCCACAACTGCAAGGCAGCGGGGATGGAAGGTGGCTGTTGGCTGTTTTGAGGGAAGTGCAGGTGGGGCTCCCTCACACACGTAGGTACTGTGAGATTTCCCAGCTGCAGCCAGTGAGCCAGCCCAGTTTCTGGAGTACCTCTAAGCCCCTGGAGAAGTGAGGAAGAGATTTCTTCTGGCTGCTGGGGAAAATGTCACATGGAGGAAGGGAACAGGTCTGTCAAGTGCAGTATCCTGTCTCTAGCTAGGCCCAAAGGAGCCAAGAGAGGAATGAAATTATAACAAGCATATCTGGTGCCTCCCCTCCAGTTTCCCAGCTTCCAGGCATTTTGTGAGGCAGATGTGGTTTCTGTGTGGGTAGTGCTGCTGCATTTAGCATACCCAACATGTTTGTGTGGCCGCTGAGTATATTTTATCTGTGTGTGCATACATGCCAATTGGGAATACATGCTCAATCTGGCTGCTGGATGAACTGGTGGACACAATTGCTACAGCTCTATCCTATTAACAGAATTTGGCAACTGTGAGCACTGGCATCAGGTGCAATTTGGGCACCTTCCTAACAAGCTGTAAAATTAAGGCAGTTACACACTTCAGATACAGTAACAGTGAGGGCTGTCCCCAGCCTCTATATTTAGGCAAAGATGATCACCTATTCATAGCAGAGAGGAAGAAAACTGGCAGCCTGGGTGGCTTACTTTGAACTTCGCACCTGGATGTGGCTAAGGCCACTTTCTTGCTCCCCACCATGGTAATGCCTGCCTGCCTTTCAGGGCCTTGAAGGCACTGCTTTATTGCACACAGCTATGAGACTCAAGCAGAGCTGTACTTGCAGGGCCAAATGGCTGTAGTACACAGGGTTTCCTCTGCCTGCTGCCTCTGAAAGGCAAACAAATGCTAGCAAGTTCTGGGAAGCGGCAATAGTACTTTGCAGCTATCACTTACACATTGATGCAATCATGTTTGCTGTCGCTCTCTGGCGGTCTGGGAACCATAGCGCTGCCAGTTTTGTTGGTGAAAAGATGATAAGGGGCTGTGCCAGTGCACAGAGGCATTGCCCAATAAACAGGTACCAGTAATTCTGGGAACCCAAGCTGAAGAACTTCAGGACGCTGAACATCCGGATGATGCTACCCGCCATGTTGAGCCATGCACTCAGGATCACCTGCAGCAAGCAGAAACAGCCAGGGGTTGTGTGCTGAAGCCTGAAGGGCAGAACTTAATACAACAGAGTAGCATGAGCAGCATTTCAGATGCACTACAGGAGACAGCGGGTGTTAGTAATCACTGCATAGGAAGTTGCCTGCAGACCGCCCCCACCCCTTTGGGCCACTGCAAGATGCTCCTGATCCAACAGTGAGTTACCTGTCTCCTTAGGGAGCAAGGTGGCTGTCCTGGCCTCACATGACGACTACACCACAATGTAGCTCATGCAAGACAGCAGACACTGTCATGGAATTGATGAGAAATCAAAAGTTCAGTAAGTACACTCTGTTTGCAAGTTTGCGCCATCACCCATATTTTGCTGTGACAATCCAAAGATCACAGCAATAAATCATCCAGGATATGCATCCTGCCAATGCTTTTCTATACCACTAGCATGCTAGCATTTCAGGGCCAAATTGCACAACACTCTTGCTTCTGATAAGACTGTGTAGAGGTCCCAAGCTGGCTTAGCATAGACCAGGCTCTGAGCTGACAGGGGTCCCTTGCTTGCACCCTGCCCTGCTGCGCCTTAAACTGGCCCTACAAACAAAACAGCTGTGCTAACACTTTCCCACAGCAAATCCTACTCAGTTACAGCAAGCTCGTCACAGAGTCAGCTCACAGCATCTGTCCCGGTCAGTTGGCTAAGACAACAAAAAGTAAAGCAGGAAAAGCCAAATAAGGATGCAACATTATTCTGACTTTTCCCACTGATCCTCACCTCAGAGGTGATGTTACAGTTCTTACTGAACTAGGACAGAGCTTGCTTATCCTCTGCAGCATTTGGCAAGTCTCCCACTCATAGTATGCGTGTTTGTGCTTTGTGCAACTACTGCTATCTCCAGGTGAAACATCCTCAGGGAAACAGAACAGTTCAACTCACAGCACATCTGAGCCCCACGCTGTCAAGAACCCATGTTGCCACCAGACCAAATGGGATTGAGATGAGGAGGTACACTATTGAGAGCCAGTTGACCATCTCCAGGGAAATGTGGAAGTAGGCAGCTGTCTTATCAGCCACAGGAGCAAATGTCAGCCACAGCTGTAGAGTAAGAGAACAAAGATTGCTAAGTATGCACATCACCAGAACAGAAATTCAGCATCCCCTCGAACCGTCTGAGTTGCGAAGGGACTTGCTATCTTAGTCTGTCCTTGAATTTAGGATGTTAAGGCTGGTAATAAAAATTCAAACCCTCAGTGTCTGCAATCACTCATGCTAGGACTATTTCACCACTGATATCATCATTATCTTGGCCCTGAGCACCCCATCCATTTCACTGCCTCGTGCCTGGTCCCTTAGCCCTACTGCTGCTGGCAGAAGCAGAGGTCAGTACACTTTTCTGTCCCCAGGCTGAACATGTTGGCCCCTGATGCACTTACTTACCTGATGTAAACCACAGGCAATCCTTCCATGTTAGTGTGAACAAAACAGAGCTGCCATCTCCTCTCTGCCACTAAGAACCTCTTAAACTCAACCTGATATTTATGTTTGCATTGGTAACCCCTGAACGCAACCTTGTAAAAACTTCTTTGCTATGTGTCAGCCAAGACAGACAGTATTCTATGCTGTCCTGCACACACTCAATGGTTAGGAAAGGGCCTAGAACTTTGCATTATTCAATACATCATAACACATAACAGGGAAATATATGAGGTACTTCAATCTTTTCCTTCCAGTGCCATATCTGAAAACATTTCCCTAAACCTTCTTTAGGTACTGGCTTCATGAGGTTGCTGTCCGCTTCTGGTTTCTTCTGGGAATGACAAGGCCTGCTTTGATCCTCAAATCACCTCCTGAGATCATGCCCACAAGGAAGCAGTTAGGGTGCTAGCTCAAATTTAAGGATGTTTCTGTGGATTCTTTGCAAAGACACCCTCTCTGGTGCTTTTCAAAAAGACTGACCCAGCCTGAGAACAGGTTTCAATAATGTGGATGTAAGCTATTCCACTGTTAGGTGATCTTGCAGCTGCTGAATACTCAAGACGACAAAGTCTGCAGAAATGTGAACACAAACTTCAACTATAGCTTCCTAGAAAAGAATTTCAGTCACTGTCTCTTTCCAGGTACCCCCCTCTGCCATCACAATCTTCCTCTCCACAACCTGCATCGGGCAGACAGTGTCAGCTGCAGCGTTAATGTGTAACTGAAAAAGGACTTGGGTAACCTCGGAAGAAGGTGTGTCCCTACATTCTGCTACTTGTTATTTCCAGCATTCCTATTTACTTCTTACATGCTAAAGACCATACAAACTACCACACTAAATGCAAGCAGAAGGGGAGATGGACTTTTCTTCTTATGCTACTGTGTGAGAATAGCCACATGCAAATCATTGTTTAGCTAAGCTTTTCTCCTAGCAGGGATGGAATGAGTAAATGGCAGTAACAGAGAAGTTTTGAATGTATTATCAGTGTCCTAGCAAGGATTCCTAGCATCAGCCCTTTCCTCTACTCTGAAAGGAGCTGACATGCCAAATGTCGTGCATTCAACACAAAGCTCGTATCACCATGCTGAGGTCAGATACACCCATGTGGGATCAGTCAAAGGTCTGGAAGCAGGTGGATTTGTTTACTCAGCTTCTGCAATCAGGTGGACAAAGATGCTGGATGCTGAAGGAAATTGTACTCTTGTTACACAACAAGGAGGCTATTCCAGGTCATTGGGAGACTTGCAGCAGACTTCTAATAAAACGAGCTTTTTAAAAATTCCTTGAAATAATACATTATAATAGAATAATGTTACTGTCTTGTCTCAGGACGAAATTTCACCCACCTTTGTTTTTCCAGAACTGAACTCCAGCAGACTGGGATGGGAATTTAAATGTTTAATGCTAATGTAACTGTTTAAACGTTACAAGCATCACCAAGGCATGAGCATCAATTTGATTATGGGATGCTAAACAAAATCCAGCTATGTATTTCCAGCAACAGCAATTCTCTGTTCCTCACTGCCTTCCAGATGGGGGTGGTGGTGATGAAACACTGTATCAGGACAGTGTAATTAAAGAGATGATATATTTTGTAAGCCAGCTTCAGGCACATTTTCACCTTTCCTGTTGCTCCACACAAGACGCTCACCTAGGCATGACATCATTAGGAGAATGATGTCACAAGACAGAGCGCAGCATTTGGTGTTCAGTGGCTGTATACAACAAGGCAAGCTGTGATCGAGCACTCTGGCATGTTTCCATTAGACCTTGCTGAAAACCAAGCATTGTGGCTACCCTGTATTTCTATTCTGAGCAAGAGGTCCAGTTCCAGCATATGTGTGTGAGAGCACAGAAGGTGGGAAGTTGCACCCTGTACAAGCCTGAGTTTGCTCTTCAGAATAGGAAGTGGGTTTCTTTATGGGTCTGGAGAGAAAAAGTATGTTTCAGTCTCCATTCAGGCTGGGGTTGTTTGCCATCTGTTGCTCTAACGGAGAAATTAAGAGCTGGGCAATGGAGCTTGAGGTGTAGCTGTGGTCAAAGTGGCTTCCAAATGCCCCTGCAACAGTGGGATGGCACTGTGGGGTTTTGCCAACACAGGGAAATTGCCATGCTAAGCAAGTGAGTATGACACCTTCTGCTTTTGGTTGTCCCAGCTACAATGACTTCATCCATGGTAGATAGCAAGCTCTTCTGCTGGAACCTAGAGCCCTTATCCTACATATCGTTTCTGAAACTCTTCACTGCCAAGGCTGGTACTCACACAGGGACTGCCCCTCAGGCAGAACAGGGTGAGGATGATGCAGTTCTTTCCTGGTGGTGTCTTAGCCCTGTAACCTCTAAAGATTTAACAGAGACTGAGACAGGTTCCTCTCTCCTCCACTCTCCCAGGGCCTTAACTCAGCTTTGGCACACCAAAAACAGCGTCAAAGCTCCCCACTGTAGATCATCATGATAGATACAGGAGGAGAGATAATGTGTAGGGTTATAGGATGCCAGCCACCAAAAGCTGGTTGCTCCTGGGACAGATAAAGGAAGGAGACAGACAGGCACCTCTGCCCCTGCAGGGTTGTTTACACACTTGTTCAGTCCCTGCGCAAGCCTCACTTTATGAAAATATGCCCTTGTGGTCTGCATTCAGCTCCATTGCCTGTATAGCCACACAGACTTAGAGCCTCAGTGTGAGGTGCAGAAGGCATCAAGGGGAGTCTGTGTTACATGCTGCACTGCTATGTCCGTGCCCACATTTGCTCCTCTGAAGGCAGGTCAATGGATGTCACAACAGCAAAACTGAGAAAGTCCAGCCCCTTGTCAATGTCTCTTCCTGACTTGCAATGGTGACAAGCAATTTCCATTCACTCACTGTGGCTTCTGTCCCTTCTGAACCCTGACAGGGCTACAATTAACCAAAACCTTTTAGCAAGCTTCAACAAAATCCCCAGCTTGGCACCCCACAGATCAGGAGTGCCTTGTCTCTGAAGCTTCAAATGCACCCAGCTCAGAGTCCCATACCCTGACTGCTCAACAACTACCTTGCACAGTCCCCACTGCAGAACACAGCTGTGCTGCTTCACAAGTTAGAGTGGATGACTTTGGAAGTCAGTAGGAGACCACTCTCCGGGCCATGGCATAGTTAGGTCGAGTCGTTTATACAGAAGCCCACATAGAGCCACCCAAGCACAGGGCCTCTTGTCTTTGGACACCAACCAACCACAATGGCTTTGTAAGCCCAAACCCCAACACTTGGCAAAACTCACTTCTCAGAGTTACCTCACAGACTTTGCAATATTTGTTCTTAAAGGACAGCTCCTGCTGTAGTATAATCCGGTGTCATTGGCCATGGTCACTTATGTTGTAGATCTTAATATCTGATCCTTCAGCATTTGGGATGAACTTCTCCCTCCCTTCAGAGGGGATGTTGAAGTAGATGCTGTAATAATAGACACCATTTCTTCTCCAAATGCAGGAATTGTAGTTCCCACAGTCCTCCCTGAGCTCCAGCCTTAGAAGCATGTTCATCTCACTGTGCTTTCTGAATTTAGAGACAGCAAAAGCTCCAGTGCATGCTGTCTGGGCAGGAAGTCGTACCTCATCACACATTCTTCACTACAAAACCTTGCGCTCTACACAGTGGGTGCAGCGGCTGATGAAGAGGACAGAAGGTCCCCTGAAAACCTGTGAGCCTTTTCTGGCTTGCACTGGAGTACAGCTGCAGCTCCCACTGCTTTGAGCACGCAGCTGGCTTATTGGGTAGCCATGCCCCATCGCTAGAAGAAAAGGACAGATATGTTTTCCACACAGAGTCTACTTATATCCTCAGTTACAGGAGAGCCCCCTTCATACATCCTTTAACAATGGAACGTGTGGGACCACCAGGGAAAGCAAGTGCCCTGAAACTCAAAACATCTGACTGGTACTGATGTTGGAGGAGTACTGGCTCCACTTCCAGCTCTCTCTCCCTTTGCTTTAACTTTCTTCTAGCTGACATTTTGTTTTCTCTTCCGCACCTCCCAGAGACTGCCTGTTCCCTTCCCCATTAATTGCAGGTCTGCTGGGGCAGTCCTGTAACCAAGATCAGGTTACAGCTGTTCTCATCCTGCCCCCGTTTCTAAGCTTCTTTGTTGCTCTTTCTGATTCTCTCGTATTCCTTTAATTGATTCTCAGATTTGGATCCACCCCCTTTTCCTCCCAGAGTCAGTGCAAACCCTCTAGTTTTCCTCCTGCTCTCATTCCCTTTCTACCTTCATCTTCTGCAAGTTCAGTTCCTCTGCAGTATTGCCTTTACTGTTTTCACTCCTGCACAGACTCTCCAGGACCTATTTCACCTGCAGGACCTGGTTTCCATCCACCCATTCCCAGGGAATCCAGCACTTGCCCTCTCTCCCACTTCCGCGGGAGGTTACTGGGGGGCTGTGAGCCACCTATTCTCTGCCTGCAATGGCAGCAAGGTGGTGGCTGAAGGCAGGACTCCATACAGACTCTACACTTCGGTAAGCAATAGGTGTGAGCTGCAGAAGGCAGCATAAACAAACACAGCCCCAGGATTTTCAGAGCTCAAAGAGCAGTAATGATAAATTGATGCATCACACATATAATCTGATGCAGCCCTGCCAGAAGTGGTCCCAAATATGTTCTTCACGAAAGGCAAGCTGTTAACCAGTGTCTACCTCCGCACCAACAAATCAAGATACTAAAAGCGAAAAGCAAAATAATTTCCAGAATGGCATACGCAGGCAATCAGGCAGGGTAGAAATTAAGCCGTTTTGCCATGTCAGTGGTGGCATCAGCTAGCAAAGGCTGCTGTATGGAGTGCTCTTCACTGTCTGGCATATGGTATAACTGTGCACAGTGTAGCAATGCCCCTGTAATACCTTTTATATACAGCTTAAAAAGGAGGAGCCGAGGGGGATGACCCACGTGACTTACGCGGGACCTTCCGCTTTGTAGCAGGCATAGCCACAGCTCACCAGTCCCCAGGCAGGCACTGTCTGCAGCAGCTCTGCCAGTCCCAGCACGCTCTCTCCCTGACACTGCTTTAAAGGTGAGGTAGGATGTCTTTCTGAGACACCCGGGCTGCCTCCTCCTCCCCAGGGACTGGGCTACGAAGCCCTTACACCAGACTCTTTATCTTCAAGGTCAAAAGGGCCACAGTCTGGAAGCAAACAGCTTCTGTCCTCACCTGAAAGCACCCATGCTGACACAGCAGCCGAGGAAGTAAGGACAGAGGTACGATCTTCAAAATGGTCCAGCCAGGCAGCAGCAGCTCTGCGTGCATGTGTATCTACAGGGGCACTGATGGAGCGGACAGGTGTGGGCAAGGCGTGTGCACACCCTGCCCTGGCGCATGCCAGTCTCCACTTGTGCAGCTCTCCTTCCTCTCCCAAGTACACTAAGTGGTGGTGGAAGTCCTCCAGGCTGGTGAGTCAGAAACCACCCGGCCAAGTGTGAGCTAGCTCCAACCCTCGGCTCTCCTCCTCCTCCCCAGCTTGCTCGTGCTGACAGGCAGAGAACAGGGCAGGAAACACTCTCATTTTCATTCTTCTGTGCCCAGCGCTACGACAAGAAGAAGCTCCTCCTGTGAAACACAAAGTTCCCACCTGTTCAGCTTCACAGGAAGGACACAACAAGGAAGGATGTGTTTCCCTCAGCCATTTGCGTTACAGCAGCTGTCAGCATACCATGAATACACGTAAACCTCAAATCTTCAGATCAAAAAACCCACACACTCAAAACTAAAGCATCAGTTTGACAAAACAAATCTGGGGAGCAACCACAGGGATAGTTACGCCACTCCTCAGCAGGAGTGCTGCAAAAGACAGCTGGGAATCAATCAGCTCAGCTCAGCTGTGGTCAGAACAGCCTCTCTTCCCAGGACTTCAGGCAGCAACTGAATTATACTGATGCCTACTTATGGCCTTCTTAAGATGATGCAAGGGTTTTTCACACTACATTGTCAGCTAGGAAATTCCAGAATAGCCAGATTTAGGAAATGAGACCCAATCTTTTTGCACAGCAGGAAGAGACAGAGGCTTTTGAACTCAGGTCAGTAAAAGAGATTCAAGTAAGGGGCTATTATCCTTGGTGTAAAAGCCTCCCTTATATTATATTCCCTTATATATATTCACTGTGTTCTGGTTAAAGAAGGATTTCAGACAATAATGTGGAGCAGGAGGAAGTTGGGAAGAGCACCCTTTTCATGGTCTGGCCTGGCTTTGCTCAATCACAATCCTAAAACAGACTGAACTAAGAAATACACTTTTCCTAGCCTGCCCCCGCTGTATGATCGAGTGCTTTCCTGCTGTTAAGTTGCTTCTACCTTGTCTTCCTGACACGGACAGTCTCTCCCTCTCAGGATTGTCTCCTCTCTGCCACTTCTAGTGACACTGAAGGCCACCAATAAAACCTGCACATGTGCATAGTTAAGAAAGGGGAATACAAAGCATTACCCTGGAAGCTTGGTCCAGCACTTGAGGTGGTCTGTTCTTTCCAAGTCAGACAACTCAAAAGTCATGTGTCCTCACCATATGCATTTTGCAGATAGCCTGACACAGGAATACATAGAACACAGTGCTGCATGCAACATCTGTACAGGAACGGAGGACACACCTTAACTTGCAAAGCAATTTTCAGACCACAGAACTGGTAAATTAATCTTTCCATCTGGAACTTTTAAACAACAACCAACCACTTTGATTGCATGGGCTTTCAACCACTCCCTCCATTTTAATGTGGTTTTCATCAGGAACATTTGGGAGAAACTTTAGCATCAATAAATGTTTGATTAGAACTTCTATGTCAGCATACTTGCCATTCCAGTCCTTTGCAGTGCCTTAGAAACAGTATTTCTACTCTGGGAAATTTACTAAGCACCCAGTTTTGGAGTGGTGAAGTTCTGGCTTATGTTCACGCTGTGGGAAAATGCTACTATGGACAGTCAGGAAGTTGGCAAGGCACCAAGGAGACAGACAACAGTGCAATCTTTCAGGGCTACAAGGTTTTCAGTCGCACAACTCAGGACACAGTTGAACTTGATAATGCATTGAAAGGGCCTTTTTAAGTAACCTTCCGGTTTCACAGTTAAGGTTTCAGCAAAGTCAAAAGTCTGACAAGGCATCCTGGAAAGGTTTTGTACAGCTTCCTTTACCCATGCTGTAGCTGTCCATTTCTAGCAGGGTGGTTTTTTTCTTGCTACATAATGTTCTTGTCCTGTGCCAATTTAACTGCAAGCAAGCAGTGTGGCTTCACATCACTTTTCTGCACGACACTTTTTTACACCCTTAAAAGATACACTGATTTTCCCTAGGGAAGGCACATTCATTTTTTGTCTTCCATATACAACCACATTCTCACTATGTTTTTTCATTTTTCTGCTCCAGCACTCTTGCATCATGGAATATCTACTCTTCCTTCCCTGCATTTAAATGTTTGCAGGTGGCAGCGCCCGATCTTGGCTTCCAGACAGCCTGCGTTCGCAGCATGGTAATCCTCAAGCACATGAATAATTCTACATCAGTCTGATAATTATCAACTATGTCCTCAATGACTTGGTGAACAAAGATTTGGGCTTCCATCCCATATACTAGGACTTGGTAAGGGGAAACTTTATATGTTTATCTTGATAATTACTGAACGTAATTTTAATCTGCTCAACAGGTGTGGTGTGATCTGGCACCTCTTTTCTTCAGGTCTTTCAAAATAAAGTACCTGTAGGCGATACGAAGTTCACATACCAGTATGTTTAGTGCAGTATCACTCCTATACTGCTTTGTACGTGCAACAACAGACCCTGAAAGGACACCTACTTGCTCCTTTTTCTGACCAGGCAGATCTGCTGCCATAGGCCCGCAATAAGGCAGAGCTAACTGCTGCCTCTCTGCCCGAAGAGTTTCAACATAGTTCTGCTATTCTTCGCTTTGAAACATGTGACCCTCACAGGTGCCGAATACTTTCTATTCCTCCCCAAGGCCTGCAAAGCGTACTCGGCAGCAGTTTCAGCCCTGCTCCCGGACACGTTTTGCTCCATCCCAGCCTGGCTCGCCGCTCCGGTACTGGCAGACCACACGCACCCTGCCGCCCCATCCTGCCCGCCCCCATCTGCGCCCTCCCAGGCCGCGGGTACCGCCGGGCAGCAAGGCAGGTGTGCAGCCCAAGTCGTAACCAGAGAAACCAAGCTGAAAAGGAAAAGCCGCTTATTCAGTCCCTAAGGCACGGCCAGGCTGAGGCTCCTCGGCGCTGTGCGAGTCCAGCCGAGTGCCGGTGCTCCAGGGATGAGGGGGTGGATGTGAGACAGGGCACTGCGGCAGAGCCCTGAGGACGGCCCTGCTGCTGCTGGGCAGAGGCAGGAGGTGGTGCTGACCCTGGCGAGCCCTGCAG
>JAVJGI010000057.1:55116619-55147579 GCA_035590275.1 Ibycter americanus
AGAATACACAGTTCCAGTTACACCCACACAGTGATAAACTGGTCCCAGCCACTATAACTAGGACATGTTTGAAATATTTAATTTATAATGTATAATAAGAATATAATATTTTAAAATAAGTAATGATATATTGATACATTATCTTTGATAATTGATTTTATTGATACATTAATTTATTAATAAAGTCGGTAAATTTTTAATGTTAAAAATTATAAATATGATTTATAATCTACAATAAAATTAGAATATATAAATAGAAAAATAATAAAAACTAACAATACAAAAAAGTATTGTTTTCTACAGGAGGCTTAGAGACTCCATGGGATTTGCACTTCACCAGAGCATGCTCATAAGCTTTCCTTGCAGTCAGCTGCTGTATGCTCATCACTTCTGACACTGGTGCAATTTATTTAGATCCTGGGACAAGGATTAAGACCCTAGCTTCGATATCTGTTTTTTAATACATATAGGCCAGGTTTTCTCCCCTGAGCCCTGCTACACCTATAGCAATCTGCATGTGTTAGTGTACAAGCAAAGACTGTCCAATAATAAGGCTTCCCTCTATATTGGAATAAATATTTCAAATACCTTTGAGAAGGCGAAAAGCCATCTCTCTGCAACTTAGCTATACAACCAGTCTCCCATATTTTCGTTGTCCTAAGGGGAAATATCTTGCATAAGACTTGTTGTTATCATTCTTAAAACCAAAGACGTTCATATATTCAAACTCTGCTAATTTTCTTGTTTGGCCTCTGCTATAACAGAGTTGGCAGCTTGAAAGGTAGACTGATTATGCTAATTATGTAGTAAAAAGTCCAATTAACTTTCTCACCTTTATTTAGGTTCAACATCAAAGTTCACTTAAATAAAAGACTTCACAGTAAAACAATCACTGAAGCTCTCATGGAGCTTTTCAAGCATGTAGTTAGGTCCTATATTAATAGTTCATTTTCTTTTCTTTAATCTGGTTCTGATTTGGCAGACTAGCACCATTTCAAGTGACAGCATATTAACTAATCAGGGAAATAAAAGACTAGGTAGAATAATATTACTGAGCAGCAAGTGTGCTAGATAATGTTCAATATTTAAACTAGAGTAACTATTTTGAAGTTAACAGTGAACAAACCATGGGTGAAGATTCTTATTATGATGAAGCCCGTTGATAGGGGAGAGTAGATAAAACATAACAGCATGGACTGTCCCTTGCTGAGAACGTGCATGCGGCATGAACAACAAGCAATGCTCAAGCCAAAGCTTCTCATGCTCTGTGATGTTGGCTGTGCTTTGCCTTTATTCTGGATGCTTCCTCCTGCTGTGGATTGTTCTGGATCCCAGGGTCAAAGGCACTAATGGCTTGCCTTGGAAATATGGTTGAACAGCTGTGGAATAAAAGTCAGTCACATACTGGCAGTCAATTCCCCTTTGACCTGTAGCTCTAAGGCACATCAGAAACACCATAATTTAACTAATCCCACTAATAACAAATAAATGTATACCACACACAGTAGAGGGCAACTGCTAGGCTAAAACTAATTTGCATGAAATTGCAGGAGTTTTTCCATAGCAGCGGTGTGAAAAGAAACACTGTTTTAGCACATTTGTCATATGTTGCTGATGTTAAATATCTGGAAAAAAACATTTGGGGGAACCTGCCCAATTATCAAGATGAAAACACCTGATACAGGTATGCTGATTTTAGTTAAGCCATAGAGGGTTCTGATGGGAAGTTGCCTCCATCTTTGCTGGATTTTTTTCCATCTGTTAATGCAGATATTGGGAACTAAGTTCTCTAACCTGCTGCAGGGTTACTGCCTCAGAAATGGGGGGAAAAGCTTCCCAAATCGGCTGCTGCATCCCCTCTGTAGAGCATGCTGAAAGATTTGGCTTGTATTTAAAGCCAGGAGAAAAAGCACATTTCAAAATAATGAATCTTTTTGTACAGCAAAGCACCTATCTCCACCAAATCCTCCTAAAAAAGGCTTCTAACAAGGTAATTTACAGGCTTGGCAGCCAAGTAAGCAAGAACCATAAATGGAAAAATGCCTATTATAAAACTCTGCTCTGTCCCAAGCAAACTGGGAAAAAAAGCAACTTTTAGACAATAGCACATCTGGTATGACAATGTGGTTCATAAATCCTTTTTCAGACAATGCAACAACAGCAAAACATGAACAAGCTTTTGGCGTAGGGTCAGCCCTACACTTGCCTGACCTAAATATTCACTAATCAAGAAAGGTTAATCCCTACTCCGCCCCATTTTCCCCAATGCTACCCAGATAGCAAATCGCTCATTTAAGAGAAAAATTTGAAGTTTATCATTGCCTCCTGGTCCCCAAGCTTTTAGGATTTCCTTATCTGATTTCCACATTCTTTCCAAAAGATTCCTGCATTTTCAAGAGGCTTTTTAGTGAAAATTTGACATTCAAATACGGTCATTCAGTGTCATGAGAACTAGGTTTCATTGCAGAGAGACCTGGACTGCAATAGGGTATGGAAACCCCAATCCCCATTCACAGCAGTCTCTGCATTGTCCAATATGTTTTTTCTTGTGAGTCTTTTTACCCAGACTCATGCTTAGCATAAAACTTGACAATGTATTGTTGCCCTACCCACACCTCTAAATCACTCTGTGTTCAGGAATTTTGTCTCTTGCTTCCATTTAATCTGAGTCAGCAGCTGAATTATATTTGTTCAATTTATGTCCAGCAAGAATGACTTGTTAGGCTAATATTTTTTTAAGCATGCTTTTGAACCGGGTTTGCATAGAGGGCAGAATGACAAGATCTTTTTGTTGCAAGAACATTAAAGAACATAATAAATTACATCAGCCATGTTCAGGTCATTTCTGCATATAATCTGTAAAATTGCTTTGTAAAATAACTTCAGAGCAGGAATGTATTTGTTCACATTAACGATGTCCTAAAGGGTATGGAGAATAAATTGAGGCTCATGTCTGCTCCTTCTACGTCAAACTGAATGCTCTGCCTCTGATGTGCAGCCTGTTTTTCTTGCTGGTAGTTTGCAGCAGGTGGATATGGGAGGATATTTGGAGCGTGGAAATGTTATTACAAAGGCAAGGGCAACCACAGTCAGGGCTCCCAAAGCCTGTGGTGTTTGGGAGGGTTTCTCATGTTTATCACACTGGCTGCACTTGTGCCTCCTGTCAATGATCCTGCCAGGACGGCGCATCACGCTGCCTGTGAGCCTGTGGACTTTTATATTCCCTGCCTCGCCGACATGTCCCATGTACCGACCACAGCTATTTCATTAAGGCCAGCTGAAGGCTTAGTCTGTGCAAAGGGCCGCCTCCCCTATGCAGTGACAGCAAGCAGTGAGTTCCTCAAGAATGCTTCTTCAGCACCAGTCTCTCTTCTTCCATAACAATGTAAAGCTATCCTCATCACCAGCACAGGCCTCCAGAGAAGCAGCCTGTGTCACCTGAAAGACACTTCTGTCCCACCTCATGTGGGAGCCTGTGTTTTCTGGACTTCTGAGGTTTGGGGTCTCCTTGATCCCCCAGGTGAGGCCAGGGAACGCATGGGGCTTCAGCTCTGGCGGTGCGGTTCTGCTCTGCAGCTCTGCACCCTGTGCTGAGGTGAGCCCCTCAACGTTTTCACACCCTCTTCAGCTTTCTTCTCAGTGCAAAGCTCCTACCAAGTGACTTCAGGCAGGCAGGAAATGCTTTGTCTGCTTCCCCCTCAGCTTGCCATGGCAGCTGGTAGGGGTCTTGCTGGGCTCTGGTTAGAGCAATGGCAGGAGTAAGGACCTGAGACCTCCTGACCTGGGGTTTGACTGGGGCCCTGGATAGGACTGTCTCAAGGTGGGTGCTGACAGCATCTCCTTATTGCTATGGTGGGCATCATGGAATCACAGAGCCACAGAAGGGCTAAGCTTGGCAGGGACCTCTGGAGGTCAGCTGGTCCAACCCCCCTGCTTCAGCGGGGCCACCAAGAGCCAGTTGCCCAGGTGAGATGTGAGAGTGAGCTGGAATTAATTGTTGTGTTTATATAGACAGGGTCTGCAAAATCTCCGCAATTGAAAGCAGCTGGTGGCTCCCAGACCACTGTTAAACATCTTGCATACAGTAATTATATGTGGTTTCTCACTTCCCCATCATACAAGCACTGAGACTATAGGTTTGGGAACAGTAAGCTCCTTCCACTCAAAGGAAAGGACTGGTCATGTTTTCTCCTCCTCTAGGGTTGTTTGCAAGTACTAAAATGACTACAGTAGGGCTGAGTTTGAACCATGGGGTTTACTCTGCTAAAACGGTTCATTTTAGTTTTTCAAATTTAGATCTTACTTAAGCTAATTAGAATGCAATTGTAACTGATCACCTTTGGAGATAAGCTCCAAAACCAATAGCTTATATAAAGGATCTAAAATAATTTCTAGACATTTTGATGTCTCATATTTAATCTGTGGTTTTGAGAGATAAGTTTTAAAGACAGTTTTAGATAAATTAATTAGTCCTGAAAATAATTTGTTTGAATGGAAATGCATAGCTTTTAGATGAGAGACATCTCGTATGAGACAATCTCATAAGACGACAAGTCTCTGTGTAGTTTCTAAAAGGTACTTAAAAAACTTGAACTAAAAGACTTTTAGCAATGTTTAAGAGTTAGTATGGCGTGTGTATAAGTCCCAAGGTGGCAGTGTTAGGCAGTCTTTCAATTGTTTTCTGTTGGACAAGAAAACTCTGTGTCCTGGACAGACAAGCAGTGGAATAGCATTCATTTTATTATGCAAGACTCCGGATTCACTGTTTCACACATCAGCATCTGCCAGTAATGAAAAACAGAATTAATAAGCGCAATTATTTAGAGGGTATCATGGCAAAAAAATAGATGACAAGCTTAAACCTGTCACTTTTTTTTCTCTTATGAGGCCAAATAAAATCAGACTGAACTTGAGGTATGAGACAGCAGAAAGAAACACATCTACTCCAGCATCCCTTGAGGACAACGGATGTCCCTTTAGTTTTAGACCATGTTCCCCTGCAGGACTGGCACAGTGATAAGGAAATATTCTATACACCTTATCTGGTATTATTCACACTTTGCTGTCTCCTCCTGGAAAAATCAGTATCTTGTGCACAGCAACTTCTGACACAATAATTCCCCTCTCAAACCCAGGGGAGCACCAATGCCACTGCTTTGGATAGCTCCAATAGATTCAGATGCCTAAACTTACTTCTGTGCCACTTCATCCCAGTCCTTGGCATCTTTCCCCTTGCATCAGCACCACTGACCCTGACTGCATATAGGGACCTGTGTCCCGTTTGGGGTCAGGGCTGCCATTGACGCCATGGAAAATGTTCAGCAGATGCCACAGAGATTATGAGGGTGCTGGAGCACAGCACATCTGGAAGGAGGTGGAAAGGCAGGCCTTTGTTCAATCTGGAGACAAGAAGAGAAAGGAGGAATCTTTGGGATGTCTTCTCTGGGCGGAGGGAACAAAAAGGAAAGAGCCAGGCTTTTCCCAGAGGTGCAGAGGAACAGCACCAAAGACACTGCCAGAGACCAAAGGAGCCCCTTCTTCCCCAGGAGGAGGCTTGACCCAGGAAGAGAGACCTAGAGAAGCTGTAGGATCCTCACTCCTGTGGATCTTCGCAGCTCCACTGGACAAGGCCCGCAGCAGCCTGATTCAGCCGGTGCTCCTTTAAACTCCATGGGTGGTGATGGGGCAAGTGGTGGATCACAGACCTCCAGAGGTCCCTTGTGAACAAAACTATTTTACAAGACTATCTTGCAGCTTCCTGAACGTTGCTTCAACTCTGCTCATTTTCCTGAAATATCCTCTGCAACATCAGCATTCCAGAGCTAACAGTGTTAGTACTCAGTGTGCTGGTTGAATCCTTGCCTTGGGGGACAAATACTAGGCAAGAGGAGATAATTTGTTGTGAGCCTTCTTTACCCTGAAGCTGTAGGATTGGTGACAACCGTCCTGGCCTCAGGTCACCAAACATATTTCTTCATCAAACTAGGATCCCCAAATTCATCCTGATTTCAAAAGTTAGTAGTGTTTTTAAAAAAGAGCCTTTTAATGTGTCATGTTACAGCCAGGCAAATAAGGTGGGATCCATCCAGGTATAAAGCTTTAAGAAAGCCTTACAGGAGAAAGAGAGTCTGGGGACCTCTATAAGTAAGCCTAGATGATGCTTTGGCTACTGGAGAGGGGTAAGAAAAGTTGATGGCAGAAACTATAGTAGCAGCCCCAGGTACAAGCAGGTAGAAAGGACTAATGGCCTCCTCCAGGGAGAGAAGTAGTACAAGATGTTTATGAAGGTGTTACTTGCGAAAAAACCAGCTTAGCAAGGGAAGGGACAGAGCTGAAATCTAACATGGTTACATGGTTTCAGTTTGTCAAGAAAAGGGAATAGTGTCAGCTTGGCTTGGTCAGAATGTGAAGGTTCAGCAGACGAAACGAGCAGAGAGCAGAGGGATAACGTGCTTCCCTTTACAGGTAGCTCCTCTAAGAAATACTGTGTGGTTTATATCTAGATATGGACTTTGAAATTAATTTCTATTTCCTGGGTCTGAGTCTTGTGTCCCATGATTTGCCTTGGCTTCCTTAGTAACAAAACGTCAATGCGCATGCTGAAATAAATGAGCTGCGATGAGAAGCTAAAAATAATGAGAAGCTGAAAATACAGCCTTTGTATGCCTCTGGTATCCAGCTTCATAAATGTGCCCATTGTGTCTGCTTGTTTTCTGCCAATTGAAATACTAAAATGCTTCAGAAATACTGAAAAAAGTGTTGTAGTTGCAGAGCTGTACTTGGGAAGGAGACCTCGTACCTCAGCTCCAAATTTCTACATGGCTGGGACAGACTCTGCGTCTGTATTTTTGTTTTGTTACCTATTTGAAACATCTTCTTGCTCCTTTTAAAGTATACTCAGCTTCCCTAAAGATCTGGCTGCTTCAGGAGCCAGGACTCTGTCATTAACATGTCTTATCACTACAGTCTAAATATGATGCTGCACTGGTCACCATAGAAATACCTCGTCACTGTGAGTCTTTCATGCATTTCTCATCATGCAAAAACATTTCTGAATTTTCTTTTTTTAAATTTGAACTGCAGTAAGCTAACCCACAAATGTCTTGGCATGATCACACTATTAATCACTGTCATTGCTTTGTAGGAGCCTGGCGTCTCAGTTTATCCTGTGTTTGCAGTCTTCTCCTTGACCCTGAGGCTAACTTGGGAGGCAGGAAGAGAGAAACGTAGGACAGCAACTTCCCTGCCCTCAAACTCTTGCCCACTCAGGGCTGCAAAAGCTTGTGGAAGTCTTATGCCACTGAAATAATTCTGCAGCCTGCAGATCCTCCCCCACGTGCTTGGAAATGCGGCACAGATGGAGCTGTACTGTCAGTGGAGATTACATACTCGGGGAGAGTGGCTACGTACAAGAACCCTGTCAGCATTTAAACCCACTCACTGGAGGCTTGTGGCGTCAGTGGGAGGAAGAGAACACAGGAAAGAGCTGTGGTATCTCAGCTCTGGGCCTGTCCTGTCCCAGACAGGGAAGCACAGCTCGAGAGGCTGTCTTCTGACCACGGACAGGAGGAGCACCTCTGGAAACCCACAGTGGATATGGATTTCTTAGCACCTCTAGGAAGGCCATAAGTAGGGCTGAAATGTAGGTTTTTAATGAAGGAAAGACAGTCAGGGAAAGAAGTCTAACCATGTATGTTTTCCGCCTGCACAGAGTGCAAGTTACAAGCCAGGGACCCAAAAGGATCAGCTCAGGTCAAATGGAGGTAACTTCTGTCATTCCCTACTGTTCCCTGCAACGCTCTTTCTTCATGGCTCCTATTTTCAGGGCACAGTAACCCCTGAATACTGCACCACTTAAAGGCTACACATGCCACTGAATCAGGATGTGCCGAAAATCTTTCTGAGAGAATTTCTTCTCCTCAAAGGAGAATCATGCACTAGTTTGTGTTCAGGAAAGTTTTAGTGTTTTCAGTGTCCATCTGGTGTTAGGTATGGGGCTAATGAGGAGGATTATTTTTGAAGCCACTTACTCAAGTGTAGGTCTCTTAGCTCTTGCAGAATTTTTTTATTGCTATGGTTTTTTAACTATAGTTGAGCTTTATATATATTTCAGATAATATGGTAATTGAGCTGGTATTATTGGCCAAACAGACTATTTTAACAAAGTGCTGGATGGCTGCTCAGTATGCAAACACTATGATGACAGTGACCTCTGGAAGAAGAACAACCCCTATACAGGGTATATTGTAGCATGAAAATGATGAGTTACGCAGTGTTATATGAGCCAAGCTGAATCTTTAAATAAATGGGTATCGATTAACCATTAGAGATTTATCTTCAGTAATCAATTAAATTCTAACCTGCAGCACTCAACGGAATTCTCTTTGCCAGAGACCTGTTCCCACCCTCACCTACACCACACTGGAGTGAAAGGTCCTCCCACAGGAATCTGCTGGGAGGCCCACCTCCAAATGAGGAGGCTGGGACAGCTGTAGTCCTGTGCTTAGAGAGCCGCAAGACTGTCCTCGGTCCATGCAACAGCCCATTGAGCAGACTGCCCACTTCTGTAGACCAGAGGCAGATGTGAAGATTTGACTTTCTCTTTACATATAATGGACATTTCACTTAAATGCCTCAAGCATAGATTTAAGAAAAAAACCTTTGTATTCACAAACCTGTTCAGGTTGACATTGGTCGCGGAACCCGATTTCACAGAGTGCTGGCTAAAGGAGCCGTATAATTGATGTTAGCCCTGTTCATTGCTCACCTGCTCCGAAATCCTGTACTGTCAGCCTGTTTTTCCCCCAGGCTAACAGTGAGGACTAACTCTCCAAAACGATTAAAACAGTGCTAATAAGCTAGCATTTGAGGTACAAAGAAGGCAGAAAAATGTTAGGGAAAAATCCAGGGTTTCAAAGCAGGTTAGTACAACAGCTGGTACTTCAGAACTGCTTGCAGTTCTATTGAGCGGCCTAAGCAATCTTTGTTCTCAGAGGAACATGGCACTTTTCCACTCCAGCCAAAAACTTTAGGGAACCTAAAACTGGGTTTAGGAATAGAAGTACGTAGCTAACTTAATTTGACTTCTCTTTTTTTTTAAAAAAAAAAAGAAAAAGAAAAAAGAAAAGAGAGAGACCAAAATATTTCAAAAGGGACTAAAGGTATCAATTTAACAAACCAAAACCAGATGCTAGATGCGTGGTTTTCAGAGTGAGCATGCAATACTCTCTGCACTGCACCTCTTCAAAACACCCCAAATGATTAGTCACTGGTGAATAGCATCATCTTTAGAGTTCACAGAAGGGATAAATATGTTCCTGTCCATGACTGGGGACCATCAACAGACTAAGATTCATTAATCAGCACTGCCTTTTCCTCAAGGAAAATGACAGCACTTCTAAATTTTATCTGTAGTTTTCATAATGTGTGGGTGATTTGGCTGACTCATTAACCCTGGGGAGGGGACTGTTCATCAGTGGATGACTGCTATGCTGCTATGTTTGCCACAAAGCCATGATTCAGATTTGCTCCTTTATGGGAATGCCTGATTGAAATAAATTGCATGTCTTACATTAAGCTGTGGTCTTCTCATTTTGATTCCTGTTTTCCTAGGAAAATATTTCTCTGCCTTCCCAAAATCTTTGCTTTCCTTGGCCAATCTCCAAAAAATTCATCAATAAAGTAGTGACCTCAGTCTCTAGTTGTCACCAGGTTTGTGACAGCAGGTGGCTGCGTCAAGAGACACATTACTATAGCCCTCTTGAAAGAAATAGTCCTTATTAAACCTGGGTGGAAGAAGAGGTATGGGAGCCAGGGCTTCATTGCCCCTGTTACACCCAGTGACTGCATGACAGCAGGAGGAAGGTTCTCCGCCTGCACACCTTTGTGGCCACTACAGAAGGGTTTTTAGATATGCAATTACTGATCTCCAGAGGAATTACTTGCATTTTTTCCACTCACACAGTTGATTTATTTATATTTTTGGGTTTGAGGTGAACAGTTCTTCCACATCCCTGCATGCAGTTACAGAACAGGACAGATATTGCAGGCGTGAAGGGGACTAAGAGGAGACAGTTAGTAGAGTTTACCCAAGTCTTAGGATTCTCCAGTATAAACTACTGTTAAAAAGCTATCTTAGTCAAAAGCCTGAAAGTATTGCAGGGCTTTGTACACAGAGCTGGACAAAGGCTAGGTCAGTGCCCCCAACCTGGCAATTCCTTAACTAAAGCTGTTTAAAAGAAATCCGGAAAAGCTCAATGCAGAAACCCCTGGGCTTTATAGTGGCTGGATTTTAGAAGAAGGTCCACAGGCTCAAATGTCCTTTCAAAACTGGATGTAAATTCACAGCTTCAACTGTGCCTTAGGCAGTGTACCTTGGCTGGAAAGTAAAAGAGAAAGCAATGCACTAGTGTGAATTTGGAAACACAATCCAAATCCAACAAGCCAGGTAGCTTTATGTCAGGGCACATAACCTTGTGCCACTGCCACATAACCTCTTGGGCTCAGTCACAGATCACATGCCAAAAAGAAGGGGGACCACCCATTTCATTTTGCCTACCAATGCTTTTAAGCTGCATGCAAGAAAGGAGTGTATTGTGGTGTGGATACCTGGAAGTGATAAATACGGAATCAGCTTTTATGTATAGGTACTACATTTTCTATAAAACTTAAGAAAAAAACAAATCCAAACCTCATACACTGTGTCCTCCACTTTCTCTCTTCCTCCCCCCCTACAGGTTCTCACAACAGTTTGTATTGTCTTTCCCCTCTTCTCTGCAATATTCTTGTCTCCCTTAGTATTAATTTGTGCTTAATTTTTCCCTGCTGAGCTTGCCTAGCAGATCTCAGGGTGTGTCTTCCAGCCTCCCTTCGCTCCACTCGCACAGCCCATAGCTTTGCTCATGGCTGTTCCTCCTCACTCCCTGCAACCACGGGCCCATTAATTTGCCACTCCTCCATGTCTGTGCCTCCTTGCAGTCCTTATAATTTGCTCCTTTTGCCCTTCTTCCGTAATCTTCTGTGGTTTTGCCACTTCTTTCCTTCTGTCTTGTTCTCCATCAGTGACTGAGGCTCCTGTGCACTCCTGATCTCCCTCCACCTTTCCTCCCTTCTTTCTAGTTAGCAAGCACTCCTCATCTCCCCACAGAGAGACCCAGACTCAACTTGTAGAATTTTTCACTTGTATTGGGTTTATGTGACAAGGTTTTTGTAGTGGAGGGGCTGTAGGGGGGACTTTGTGAGGAGATGCCAGGGCTGCTCTGTGCCAGACAGGACACAGCTGAGCCCCTCAGCCGACATGGTGGCACCTTGGGGAGAAAGTACTTCAGAAACGGCAAAAAGAGCTCATGGAGAAGATTATGGTGGAGCAGGTTGTCCTCCAGAAGCCCAAGGACTACAGTGGAGCAGATATCCACCCTGAAGTCCACGAAGGACCCCACATTGCAGCAGGTGGAGATTCCCTGAAAGAAGCTGCTGCACCCTGTGGAAAGCCTATGCTGGAGCAGGCTCCTGGCAGGAGCTGTGGACCATGGAGAGGACCCCATGCAGGAGCAGGTTTTCTGGCAGAAGCTGTGGCCAATGGGAGCCCCACATGGGAGCAGTTTGATCCTGAAGGATTGTACCCTGTAGAAAGGACCCACACTGGAGCATTTGTGAAAGACTTTATGCCATGAGAGGCACCCTACGCTGCAGTGGGGGTATGGTGTGTGGAGGAAGGAGTGGCAGAGAGGAACCATTATGGACTGACCGCAACCCACGTTCCCAATTCCCCCGCACGTCTGGGGTGAGAGGAGGTAAAGGAGTTGGGACTGAAGGAGTGAAGTTAAGCCTGAGAAGAAGGGGTAGGATGAGAGGAAAGTGTTTTACTCTTGTCTTTGTTTCTCACCATCCTACTCTATTTCTAATTGGCAACAGATTAGATACTTTTCACCAAGTTTAGTCTGTTTTGCCTGCGATAGT
This sequence comes from Ibycter americanus, assembly GCA_035590275.1. Classification (NCBI taxonomy): domain Eukaryota; kingdom Metazoa; phylum Chordata; class Aves; order Falconiformes; family Falconidae; genus Ibycter; species Ibycter americanus. The sequence continues at coordinate 55,128,578 of JAVJGI010000057.1, forward strand.
AACTGGCAAGCAAATTCCCTGCCCTTATCTGGACCCATGAGCTTTTCCACCTTATTTTCTCACCGTGTCCTGTTGGTGAGGGGGAGAAAAGCAGCAGCTGGGTGGGAGCCTGGCAGCCAGCTGAGGTCAAACCCACACATAAGTCTTCACTGAGCTTCCTCCCTTGTCCAGTTCCTTTAACTGTACTGTCAGCCCCAAGGAATCCTGTTTTTTTCTTCACCTCAGCTATCCTCCACACTTTCCTCAGCACCCTTGTCTTCTTTGTCCCCAGCACTTTCTGGTACTTCACTGCTTGACTGCTGATTTGCCTGTTGGCTGTGGGACCCCATCACTGTCCCACTCTGACATAGCAACTCCAACCATGTGGGTATGTGCTTACCCTCTCTCTCACTGTTAGTTCCCTGCCCTAGCACATCCAGAAACCAGCTGCCTTCTGAAATCTGGCTTGAACTTCACTTTGGTATCCACTCTTCCCTCCTTGATGTAATAAACCTCTCCTACACTATCCCCACACATTGCTTAGCTTCCTCATGCTTCCCGAGGTAGTGGCTGCCTCATTGCACTCTTTAGACGCTAACAGCCAAGCACAGAGGAAAAGGCATCACAGCAGCTTCTCCTGGCCCCTGCAAGAGGTGACATCTATGGGCAATCCTGCTTGATGCTGCCTGCTCTGTCTAGAGAAAGCAATTATGGGCAAGCTGACAGCACTCTGTGAAGACAATCTCATTCTCGTCATGACTGGGCTGGATTACCTTAGGGAAATGGATGAAAGTGATAACCACCTTCTGCCTTTCCCATACCACATATATTCAGGAGCTCTTTAGCATCAGTGAGGCAAAAGACCTAGCTTTACCTCAGCCTCCTGGGTGAAGAGTGATCATAGCACACCCACACTAGAAATAAGGGCAGTAATTCTCTCAGGCAAAGAGAAACTTGGTTTGCTCATCCCTGAAAATCAGCTTGTTGCTTTAAACTCCTGTCTAGTGAGTACTACAAACATGTTAGCCTGGCTAGTTCTTTCAGGCCAATGCAAGACATAAATAAGGCAATGCATCAAGACTCATCTACGCTGGAATGAAACAGTGCATAAACTAGTTTGTCCTGCTGGGAGGATGGAGGACTCCTCATAGCATCTTTCCAGGCAATATGATGTTGACACCAGAAAAAGTGGCAACTGAGACTTTTTTTGGAGGAGGGAGGGACATTGATACAGCAGAGAACTGGGAAATTGTCTTGTTTCGCAAAGACTTCACTTGAGATCTCTCCTAGTCCATAGGTGATGACAAGTTTCTGCTACAAAACTCTGTATTTTACTTGGGAGTTGCCAGCCCCTTGATATGTAATAACCTGTGAGCCTTTTCCAAATGTCTTGGCCATATGACTCTCTTCTACCTTATGAAGCAGACTGAATGTCTGTTCTTAGGCTAAAGCTTCCATACGAGCTTCTAGAACTCAGTTTTTCAGATTTATCACTGGAGACATGGGCTTGTCAGTGGAGCCTGCCAGTGGCTCAGAACTCATTTTAGGATATAGTTCTATTCCCTCTCGACCTTCTGCTTGGTTTAGCAGCTGGTTCTGTTGGACTTCAGCCATCCCCCAATGGCTTCTAGCTAGGTCTGCCTGTTTGTGGTCTTACTGATTTGTTATTTTCCCAGAGCAGTCCTTACAGCTGTCAATGGAAACACTGACGCTTGTCTCCATAGTCAGTAATAAATTGTCAGGAAGTCTTGTGATTGTGCCAGCATGTCCAGGTTGCCTATGGTGTGCAGTGGATGGTTCTGGCTAAATTTCTTCAGTAGCTTGGAGGTTTGGGAAGACATGCATTAGTAGGTATACCTCTCGCTGATCATCCCTAAGTCTCTGTATCATTTGGGAAAGCATTTTTTGTTCTCTTACATTATCTAAAATCTCACTCAAGAGCTGAGTCCTTACAAATTATTTTAATTTGTCTCCTTGTCCTAAGGGTAATAAACCCTAGGAAACTGAAGGAAGCCCACCTGTACCCTACAAAGACAATCCTTTTTTCCTCAAACCCTTTTCTATTTGCAGAACTACAAACCCTGATCTTGGGTCTTGGAGCACATAAACTTACAAAAGCAGACCTGTTCTTTCAACTTGAAATGTATTCATTGAAACAGAGCTGTCCTTAAAAGACAATGAGGCTGAAAAACTTCAGCTTGCATTCTGCCCAAGAATATTCCAAAAGCATTTTATGTTGAAGCAGATATCATATCTAGCATCTGACCCGTGACCTAACATGTCCACTGACAATTGTGCTACCATTCAAAAAGACCAGCAAGTGCCAACTCTGGACAACAGCTTCTGAAGCTGAAGCTGAAGCATCCTGGAGGAATCGCTGGATATACTATACATTGGTGTAGTGGCAAGCAGAACTTACGAAGCTCTGGCTGCAACCAAAGTCTTAAATAAATGTGTCTTTTCCTTGGTTTCAAGTCATTGTACATGTCTTGATGAAAAAGTAAGAGTGCTGTGCAAACCCATTCCAAAGCAGAATTTAAGCATGAGGAAAATAGAGGAGAGCCAGGAAGAGAAGAGAAATGTTTGAAATAAGCTTCTTGAGGAACAGTAAGCGTGGCATTAGTTTTGAGGTGTGCATAGCTCAACAAGGTGCTTGGTCTGGTTTATAATATTGTCCGAGTTCAGGCACTGGGCTGTAGGAAACTTGTCCATGACTTGGGTGTGGGAGCTTATTTTTCCAGTCGTGCAGACAGAAAATGTACAATTACTTAACAATTTAATGATTTTTTTTTTCACCTTGAGTAATATATCTCCTCGCAGGGCAGACATGAGCAAGCAGACAGCACAGATGGTTCTGCCTAGGGCAAGATTCTGCAAGGGATGGCAAATATGGAGACATTTGGTTGTGGGTGTATGCAGATGAAATGGTGGCCACCCCTGCCTTCCAGCTGTCAACCAGACTTATGCACTGGAGGTGACCTCCCCCTTACCAGGGATGGCCAATTGACATGCCCGTTTGCTTCTGGTCTCCAGTTACTAACTGTACTGACCTAAACTAGGAAGTCGTTCAGAAAGTGGGCAATGTGTACTGTTCCCATGGGTTGTGAGTAAGTACCAAGGTTTAGTACAATTAAAGCCCTTTGTTAAGAGAACAACAACTTTTTAAAGCTTTTGTATGGTTATGCGCTACCTTGAGCCAGCCTTGTCTCCTAGATACAGTCAGAACTGTTATTTTTTGTTATGTATTTAAATGTGTGAAGTAATACTGTTAGAGCTGGGCAGATACAAAAATGAGGCAAAATGGCACCAGTTTGAAAATCAGATTACAGTAACTGCATTTAACACTTTCAAAAGCAACTTTTATTCTCTTTTCATCCTTCAGTTTTGTTTAGTTTTCTCGGTGGATTAGGTAGTAGATGGGATGGTCGGTACACAGTATTTCTTTCTGGTAGTCAGCTGTTTTCTCTTCATGCTTCATAGAATGAAGCATTTTCTGACTTACAAGAAAATTGGGAGCCACTTTCTTGTCTGTGAAATGTTAAGCTGGCATGATTTCTACCTCTTGCCTGAACTCAGAAAAAAAAAAATAATTGCTGATGCTCTGGCAGACCATTCTTCCTCTTGCATAGGACAATTATTCACTGTAATGTTTTGAAGACATTGTCAGAATCCTGACTCCTGGTTACCTGCCCACCAACCCTCCAAAATTCCAAGGATGGTCTGACTCTGTGGCCCATATTTTTCAATCTTGCTGAGTCCTAAAAATTGAAGTACTTTCAAAATGTCACCTAGGACAAAAACGGCATGCCAGGGAGTGATGCTAACTTGACTGGTAGGATTCAAGGGGGAGGCAACATACTTGTCCATTTAACTGTTAGACATAAGTATCCAGAATCCCTCTATCTCCCTCTTTCTGCCGTTCAGGGGTTTCCAGATTATATGTCCTAGAAGTGGTATGGGTATGCAAATAATTTCAGAGTGGTATTCTGCCCCTACAGATTGCAGCCTTCTTCCTCATGCTGGCTTAGAACTACCTCAGAAAAGCTTGGAAAGCTTTGATCAGACCAATGTGGTCTCACATTCCTCCTCACCTAGCTGAAAGGTGGAAGCACAGAAGAAGTAATAGAGATAGAATGGTAGAGGAGATCTGTGGAAACACTAAGATTTCAGTTTGGATGTGCCTCAATTGCTGATCTACTGTTTCTTTCCTTGGGAGAGACTGTCCTTTCCCTGTTGGGTACACAGTAGCAGGGCTCTACTTGACTCAGCAACCAGAGAACCTTAAACGCAAGCTCCCAAGCATAACAGCTGTATCATCTCCGCAAAAAACCTGCAGACTTCCCCCTGCTTGTGCTGGGGGTGAAGATTCCCTTTTGCTCCCTGCCTTCCTGGCCAAGTCCCTGGAGCCACAAGGGTTGACCGAATGCTCAAATTCTGCAGGACCTTATGTTGCAAATATGTTAATGGGACAATGGGACCTTGTCCTTAATTACCCCTCACTTGTCCCTGTGTTTGCACGTAACGTTGTTCTTAAAGGAGAAATACTACACAGTAGCAGATGATGGGGAGGGTGGAGGAACCAGGTAAAGATTAATGATGAGGTTCTGTGGTAATAAAGAGCAGTACAGTCCAAACACCTCTGGTGTTAGGATCTACAAGAGAGTTGCGGTGACTTAAGACGTCTAAGACTGCTTTTGGACAATTATCCCACAAAAGTATTGGCTTCAAGACATCAGTATCCCATCCCAAAGAAATATCTACTTTGGGGACTTACTTACATTCACCATTAAACATTTCTCTCTGTCTTCCAACTATATGTCTTCCTCCTTCCTGGGTAATATAGTAAGTATCAAGTATTCTAAGTAAACACCATAAAAGCACAGTGTGACCACGAAGATCAACTAGAAAGAAATTGGTTTACAATAAACTGAAGTGCCTCGTCTTCACTGGGGGAAGGTGGAGCTATTTTTCACTGGGCCACATCGATTAACTGGATGTGAAATTATGAAAAGTGCTTCTCAGGTGTGGGTACAGCTCTTGATAAGTCCTGCTTACTATTAAAGTGCTTTAAGACATCCTGTTTCCCCTTCACATATAAACACCTGAATCCTTTCCAGTCCTGAGAGCCTCTGCCTGAAGCCGAGTGTCTCACATGCTCCTCGGGAGCGTTGTGATAATGGTGGTGGTGTAAGTAGTCCCTGCTTTGAGAAAGGCTGTGAGAATCACCTATGTGATGCAGACCCAGCTATTGCATGGGATGGCCTAGACTGTATCCTCTGTGTCACTTAGCACAGAAGGTCTCACGCAGAATCCCTGTACCCCTTTGGACACAGTCACAATGGGAACTGCCCTGGTTTCAGCTGGGATAGAGTTAATTTTCTTATTAGTAGTGGGTGCAGTGCTGTGTTTTGGATTTAGTGGGAGAATAATGCTGATAACATACTGATGTTTTCACTTGTTAGGTATGGCTCATAGTAAGTCAAGGACTTTTCAGTTTCTCAGGCCCTGCCAGCAAGAAGGCTGGAGGGGCATGGGAAATCAGGAGGGGACACAGCCAGGACAGTTGGCCTGCATTAGCCAAAGGGATATTCCATACTACAGGACATCATACTCAGTATATAAACGGGGCAGAGGGAGTTGGTTGGGGCCTGTCAATTGCTGCTCAGGGACTGACTGGGCATCAGTCAGTGGGTAGTGAGTAATTGTACTGTGCATCACTTGGGTTTTTTCCCTTCCCTTTGGGTTTTATTCCTCTCCCCTTCTCCCTCCTTTTCAGTACAACTGTTGTTGTTGTTATTGTTATTGTTATTGTTTCAATTATTAAATTGTTCTTATCTCAACCCTTGAGTTCTACCTTTTCCCCAATCCTCCCCCCCATCTCTCGGGGCAGGGGGCGGGGGAGGGGGAATGGGAGTGAGCGAGCGGCTTCGTGGTGTTTAGTTGCCAACTGGGGTGAAACCAGGACAGGAAGTCACAGCCCACCCCACCTAGAGCTTCTCCATTCCAGGACATGGTTCCTCATGCCTGCAGATGCAGCCTGTTCTTGTCACACTCAAGTCCCACCATCTGATGCAGCTTATCATAACATAGCCCTTTCGTAATGGACTGTGAGTATCTCCTCAGAGTGAGGTGGCTCCTTGTTGTGCCTGGTGCGCTTAGGAACATGCTAGTCTCACAAGCAGGTATGATTACACGTTGAACATATGAATTCCTGAAGTCTTGATGGTCGTAAATGAGTCTTCTTGAGTTTTCTTTTATCCCTCTGTCTCCCTCCTGATTCCTAGATCACCAGCATGCTTCACCTCAAAGGCTGCAGCAGCATCTTGAAACACTTGCCTTCTAGCACATCACCTTCTTGAAACTTCTCTGCTATTGACACTGATCTCACAAACTTCAGCATATCATCAACATGTCCCTATATTTTTTTTGCCACGAGAAAGCTGATCCCAAATTTATAAATCTTGTGGTGGTCTTTCCTGATGACATGTCCAAATCCATGTGGATGACTTACCATGTGAGTACACTTACCGGGGTTAAGCTTTCTGATAGTATAGTGGACATTGCCCAGATAAGACAATTTACACATCTCTCGTAATATCATTGTGCACAATGCTATAGGGGAACCTTGCAGAGAAATGGAAAGCTTAGGGAGAAAGTCCAAGGAGGCTCAGGAAAAGACTAAAAATGAGTCCATCAAAGGCCACAGGAATAACCCAGCCATGCTGGAGATTACAGCTTGGGCTATAAGTGTCTTTCCATGGAAGGAAGGATGTGCCACTTTAGCCAACAAGACAACAGGTGATACAGATTTCTAGTTATTGTAGAGAATATTAATTGAAACTTGGGGATAAAGCTCCTGTATTAGTGAGACTATTCTAGTAAGCAGCAAAAATGGTTTGCGCTGATTGAGCCAATGTAACAAAAGAAAATTGTCTGTTTTGATTTAAAAGTTGTGTTTTAAAAGACATTATCAAAAACCTGAGGCAAGTTTGTCTTTAGAAATGGATAACCACCTAGCAGATTAAAAATGTAAAAACGAGATGTAACTGGAATTATATAATCAGGGGAATTCAGAAAGAGCGAGACAAAAATGTAGGAGAAAAGTAGGGGGACACTGTACACGTTAATCCCTCTACATTGCAGTGATTCACCCTAAAGGAAGGGAAATTCCAGTGAGACCTGATCAGAACAAATGTGAAACTAAAATTACATGCTTGCAAAAGCAAATCAGGATGCAAGAATCGACAGGGCTGCTGTATATGCAGGAAGCGATGGAAAACTCAACTGGGAGCTGTCAGAGATGATCTCTGTGGGCTAACAGGTTTGAATTGTTCACTGAAATTACTTTAATCCCAGAAATGAGGGCTGTTGTCACCCTACAAAATACAGTTCTGTATGATGGCTAAACAAATCCTGTCTCGGAAATCTACATAGAAGCAACTGGTGATTATACTAAGTTCACTTAAGCTGAAGTGCTGATGAAGGAAGGATGTGCTGGAAGCTAGACTCCCACAAGTAAAAAATACGCCCCCACCCCAAGGTAAGATCAACTGAATTTACAGACATGTTTGTAGTCAGCCTGGCAGATGCTCGTTTAGCCTCCTAGGATAGAGACTGCACACCTTCACTGCATCTTCATAGTTAGATGCTGAAAAAATATCCCCCCTAATACCTCAAAACTTTCAGCTATCTTTGATGTGTCTCCCTCAAACGCATTTAGACTAAAACATGCTTCACTAGTCTTTCCTCATATTTTCTACACCTGTTTATCCTCATGCACTTTCATTTCTTTCTTCTGAGTATGATACTTGGGCAGTAGTACCAACAATATGGAAAAACCGTATCACTGGCTTAGAAATCATACCCTTTTTACATGCTGTGAAGTTTACTTTTTTTTTGCGCAAGATAAAATGCTTATAAGAAGCTGTAGTCCTTTCAGTGTCCCTTTCCCGGGCCCCAGACCCTGCCGTTGACCCCACTGCGTCGGTTCCGCTTTCAGAGTTGGTCTTCTCACTGACTGTAGTACTGACTGGTGCTCACTTCCTTCACTGCACGCAGCTGAGACACTCATTTGCTTTGCAGACAGTTCCAGGGGCTCATCAGGGCTCCTGAGGGGAGGCCCAGCCAGAAATGCAAACAGGCAGGAACAACGCTCCTATATTGGTCATTTGTGTGGACATCTTCTCCCTCCCTTCGCCCTTCCTTCCCTCCCTCCCTCTCGTCTGACGTATTCAAAGGAACTTTGTTGACCGAAAAAAGATATGTATTCAGTCACTCAGGAGATTCCCAGATGACATTACGGCTGCTGTTCTGTGTATTCCTTCATTTGTCACTGTTCATTCCAGCTCAAGAGTGTTGTCTGAGGTGTCCTCTTGACTACATGACCCCGGTGACACATATTATACATTGCATGACTCTTTGCACTCCATCTGCTCTCTCTTGAGGGAGACCTGATCAGGATTCCTGGTATTCCATTCTGAGAAGCAAGTGTTTTAAAGGGGAGAACCAGATATTTGAATATACCTCTCATTTCTTAACTCATACCCTGCTCATATAATGCAACACTTTCAATAATCGCCACCTGAAATTTCAGTCAGAATCCACAGAAACGTTAGTGAACTGTGAACAAGAAGTGACTGCTAACTGTACCTGACTGTATATAGTGCACTTGGCACAGTTTGTGTAGAGGAATATTTGTCTATCACAATATGTATATGGTGGAAAAAAAATCCAAACCTTAAATATATATGAAGCTGATATGCTTCAGCTGGAAGACTTCTTTTCCTGCATGATTTTAACTAATAAAATCTGTCTGCTGAAGCACAGATTTTACCCCAGAATAAAAAAAAATAAAGTAAAAGAAAAGGTAAATACTGGAAATCAGCAAAGTTCTATCATAGGCTGTTTTTCATCAGCAGTGGATGACCACTACCCAAGTCAGAGTGGCTACTTTCTCCCTTTGAAGGAATGAGAGCCAGAACTGATCATAAACAGAAAACCAAGTAGCAGGTGGACCATGAATTACACACTGTCCTATAACCAGTATTGTAACTTGCAAAATGTGTGGAGGGTTGAAGGTATGCATGGGACAACACAGCAGCAGATAAATGTGAGCAGGCTGGATACATACAACTTCATCCACTTGGTTAACATAGTTTCTAAGCCTGTCAGGTTTATGCACTGGTCTCGCAGCAATCTGTTGGAAAAAGAAGTCAGGAACCTGAAGAGATGCGAGTCAAGCATGCCTTGTGCAAAGCATGCCTTGGCTCATCACAACAAATAGGCAGCATTCTGCCAAGTTTCATTGGGCTATCATTGCATCTTCCACCTCAGTTTGATATCAAAGCTGCAACTCAGATTAAAAGAAAAAAATCCCCAAGGGAAAGGACATAATGTACTGCATTCTAATAGCCTGGAACCTATCTCCTTAAAATATGCTTACCCCTGCAATTTAGTAGCAGCACATGCTGGTAATTTAAGAAGAAAATTTTTGAGCCCTTTTTCCAAATGTCCAGCACTTCCTCCTGGAGCCTGCTCCTCTTCCCAGTATATACTTCTGATTTTCCATCTCTGCTTTTGATTTTGTACCAGTTGTCTGGGAGTGTATCTGAAACTGAATTGTTGGAATTTAAGTGGTGGTTAGTAGTTTCTACATGCGTAGACAATAAAAAATCTCACCAGTGTTCCGTAAACATGTAATCTGGTATGTTAGCAGACAAATGATAACTGATGTCATAAAGAACTGTACCAGTCAGGACTGTACCACTCCTGTACCACTCCTCCTCAGCCTTAATGCAGTACATACAGCTGACAGTCAAAGGGACAACACATTGACTTGCACAGTGCAGTAAGTTGCTGACAGCTTTCCTCTTACTGGAGCAAGCTCCAAGTTCTGACGATGGAACATCCCATCCTCAGTTCTTGGGAACTGAGCGTGGCTTTTTGTTTTTCTTCCCCTGCTGACCCCTGCTCCCAGTGTAAATCTCATCATTTAACAATAAGGATATGCCTGAAGCTTTTTGTATTTAAAAGACAAACCCTTGAAAGTCAGCTGTGTTTATGTAAGTAGTTAGTGGTAACAAACAGATACTTATTTCCTGAGTCACTAAATCCCTCTCTATTTCCACTTTTCGACCTAATGCTCATCTTTGAAGTACTAAGAGGTTTTCTGGTGAGCAGGAATACATAACCAGAAGTTTCTAATTGCTAGCAAACAGTTGCTGACATGCTCTGCCAATAGCCTTAATCTTTCACTTACCAGTGGGAATATTTGTAAGCCCACAGTTAAATTAAGTGACTGATATTTGCTAAAATTGTGTGTTTCATCTTTTCCAAATGATTGCTGAAGCAGTTTGTTTGTACAGTTGAGTGGATTTGGCTAAAGGGCTTAATGAACCTGATTTACTTAAGCTTGACACTAGAGAGAAAACCATTTTTGCCAAGGGATATGGGGGAATTTGAAAGCCAAGTAAAAGTGAGGACTGAAGAACTTAGGTGGGTTGGAATGACCTAGGGTATAATTAAATACCTGTCTATTGGCTTTAAATTTCTCTAGCTTTTATAGAATCATAGAATCATTTAGGCTGAAAAAGACCTTCAAGATCATCACATCCAACCCTCAACCCAGGACTGCCAAGTCCATCACTAAACGATGCCCCTAAGCACCACATCTACTTTTAAATACCTCCAGGGATGGTGATTCCACCACCTCCCTGGGCAGGCTGTGCCAATGATTGACACCCTTTTGGTGATGAAGTTTTTCCTAATATCCAATCTAAACCTCCCCTGGTACAACCTGAGGCCATTTCCTTTTGTCCTGTCACTTGTTATCTGGGAGAAGACACCTACCCCCACCTGCTTACACCCTGCTCATCCTTTCAGGTAGTTGTAGAGAGCAATAACATCCCCGCTGAGCCTCCTTTTCTCCAGAATAAACAACCCCAGTTTCCTCAGCCACTCCTCTTACGACTTGTGCTCCAGACCCTTCACCAGCTTTGTTGCCCTTCTCTGGACATGCTCCAGGACATACTCCAGCACCTCTACATCCCTCTTAAAGTGAGGGGTCCAAAACTGAACATGGTATTCAAGATGCAGCCTCACCAGTGCCGAGTGCAGGGGGACAATCACTTCACTTGTCCTGCTGGCCACACTCTTTCAGATACAAGCCAGGATACTACTGGCCTTGGCCACCTGGGCACACTGCTGGCTCACGTTCAGACAGCTGTCAACCAGCACCCTCAGGTCCTTTTCCAGCCACTCTTCCCCAGGCCTGTAGCATTGCGTGGTGTTGTTGTGACCCAAGTGCAGGACCCAGCACTTCTCCTTGTTGAACCTCACACAGCTGGCCTCAGCCCATCGATCCAGCCTGTCCAGATCCCTCTGCAGAGCCTTCCTGGCCTCAAGTGGACCAACACTCCTACCCAGCTTGGTGTTGTCTGCAAACTTACTGAGGGTGCACTCCATCCCCTCATCCAGATCGTTGATAAAGATATTAAACAGGACTGGCCCCAGTACGGAGCCCAGGGGAACGCCGCTTGTGACCAGCCACCAGCTGGATGTAACGCCATTCACTGCCGCTCTTTGGGCTTGGCCAAAAGCCAGTTCTACACCCAGTGCAAAGCACACCCATGCAAGCTGTGAGCAGCCAGTTTCTCCAGGAGAGTGCTATGGGAGAAAGTGTCAAAGGTTTTAATGAAGTCTAGGTAGACAACGTCCACAGCCTTTCTGTCATCCACTAGGCAGGTCATCTTGCCATAGAAGATCAGGTTCACCAAGCAGGACCTGCCTTTCATAAACCCATGCTAGATGGGCCTGATCCCCCAGTTGTCCTGCACATGCTGCATGATGGCACTCAGGATGATCTGCTCCATAACCTTCCCCCGCACCACAGTCAGGCTGACAGGCCTGTAGCTCCCTGGATCCTTCTCCCGCCCTCCGCATAGATGAGCATCACATTGGGTAACCTCCAGGCTTCTGGAACCTTCCCTGTTAGCCAGGACTGTTGATAAATGATGGAGAGCAGCTTGGTAAGCTCTTTGCCAGCTCCCTCAGTACCCTTGGGTGGATCCCATCTGGCCCCATAGACTTCTGCATATCTGTGTGTCCTGGTTTCAGCTGGGATAGAGTTAATTTCCTTGTCAGTAGCTGGTGCAGTGCTGTGTTTTGGATTTGGTGTGAGAACAATGCTGACAGCACACTGATGTTTTTGGTTGTTGCTGGGCAATTTTTATACTAAGTCAAGGACTCTCCAGTTTCTCAGGCCCTGCCAGCGAGAAGGCTGGAGGGGCACAAGGAATTGGGAGGGGACACAGCCAGGACAGCTGACCCGATCCAGCCAAAGGGGTAGTCCATACCATGGGGCATCATGTACCTGGGGGAAGTTGGCTGGGGTTGCTGATCACTGCTCGGGGGCTGGCTGGGCATCGGTCAGCAGGTGGTGAGCAACTGTATTGTGCATCACTTGCTTTCTTTCCTCCCTTCCCTTTAGATTTCATTCCCCTCTCTCCTTTTCATTATAACTCTTATTATTATTATTGTTCTTTAATTTTTTATTTTATTTCAACTATTAAATTGTTCTTATCTCAACCCTCAAGTTTTACATTCCTTTTCAATCTTCCTCCCATCCCTCTGGGAAAGGGGGGAGTGAGCGAGTGGCTACGTGGTATTTAGTTACCAGCCGCGTTTAAACCACGACACTGTGTGACTGATGGATACCACTTGTGTGGTACTCTTCAATAGTAAAAAACTGTTGCGGATGAGAATAGGGATAAAACTGTACAGCTAGAGGCCGAGACAGCATGCATTGTCAAATCTCTAGCAGGGACAACAGGGACAAATATATCAATTCCCCAAAACCCAAAGATTAAACATTATTGAAAGAAACAGAAGTACCTTACTGCTATACAGATTAAGGTGGTTGCATAATACTTAGGGAGTTAAAAACTGTTCAAATTTATGCTTAATATAAAGTAAGTCTATATACAACATTGATTAATACTTCAGAATGTGTCTGAATTTATGGGGCAGTGAACCTCCAATTTGCCTCTGATTTACAGCTCCCCAGATTTGTATGACAAATTGTACTTCCCTGTTTGTCTCTGGGAGAGTGTGGATCCCAGGTCAGACTTCTGTCAACAGACTACATCTCTGGGTTTGTACACATTAGAGCAAAGCAACTGGAGGGTGAAAGCAGATCTCGTCAAAGGTGCTTTCCTGAGGGAAGGCAAGGTGTCTGTTTGCCTTGGAAATTTCAGCTGGTCTTTGGAAGAGGAAGAAAGGTCTGTTGGGGCAGGTAACTAGGAAAGTTGTGGCAAAGAAACACAAAAGTATGCAAGCTCAAAACCTAGGATGCAAAATGAGGGAAAAACTGGTTACTTAGTCAAGAGAAGACTGACTGGAGGTGATATCAGATATATCACAAGTATCTACAAAGACAGAGGGTATGAACTGCTTTGTCTACTAAAATCATAGCAGGAAGAGCAAGATTAGAAACTGGGAAATACCTTCTAACAGTCAGACCAAGGTTGTCAAACCTATCTGACAGCCTCAGAGGACTGACACTGTATGTCTTCATGACTCACCTGTCAGAAGCTTACACAGTACAGATATCACTGATTGTATCCCTTGGTAGATCAAATGACCTTTCAAGGTCCTACCGCATCGTCCTAGCACATGGTTGTTGAAAGGGAGAGGAAGTGAGCTTCTAGGACTAGTATTGCTGGCAAAGCACATGAAGGGGACTTAATGATAGTACCAGAAAGGCCACTTAGTGAACAGTTCTTCATACTAAGCCATCTGGAGTTGCATGACATGGTGTGCACTAGCTACGTGAAACATACCATTCATCTGCTTCAGCTGTTTTATTGCTGAAGCAACAGATGTTCTTTCTCAGTTTCTCCAGTTGATTGGCCTGTCGCTTATGCAGCTGTGTCCATATGGGATGCTAAATTGTATCTCCTCCTGTAAAGGACCTCTATAGGTCTTTGTTTCTAAATGAGAAGATTAATAGACTAAATCTCTGAAGCCAGAATTTACTTGTGGTAAAAGTGACATTCAGAAGATTGGTTCTTAATGGTTCCTGAGCAAGAATGAAGTTATCATTCAGTCATTACAATGTTCATGCAGAACCTACAATGTAAGAATGGCTGTGTTTGATCTTGTGATAGAGTAAGCAAGACAGCCTGCTCTACCTGACCCTCCTTTGAACAGGGAGGCTGTCCTGGGCAATCTCCAAAGGTCCCTTCCAACCTCATCCATTCTGTAACACTATCATAGAATGCTGCGCACCATGTCTTTATTGTTAAGAGACTTCTCCAGTCATTAGCAAGAGAATGGAGGCTTATGTGGCTGGAAACACCACAAAGTCAGTCAGAAATGACAGTGGTGTCTCCCCAAGACTTTAAAAATCATGATTCCATCCCCAAAATGTCATGACTGACTTAATGCTAGAAGTGCACTTGTATATAATTCTGTTGCTATTAGAACACTTAAGTGTAGCCACATTGTCTAAGCATTTCTTTAAACCTACATGATCTACAAGTTTGTAACATATATCTGGATATTCTTGCAGGAACAGGAACTTGCATCTTGCATCTCCAGGAATTAACTGAAATTTTAAATTAAATCCATGCTAACTTTGCAAAAGTTGGTGATGAGGAATGTTTTATACTTTTGACGAAAAGGTTTAGTGCAGGCTAATGCAACACAATGCAGGCCTGTAACATAAATGCATTTGAAGGGAATGTGGTACATGTGCAGATATCCACAAAAGAAACCTAACAGTGTAAAAGGAAAAGGTCTAAACAAAAGATGTTGCAATATAGGATTTTACATACATATCTATATGTATATGTATACTTATATAAATGTATAGAGTGTGTATGTGTGTGTTCTGAAGTGATCATTTTGTGCTGCTAATGCCCAAATCTTGTAGATACTTCCTGTAAGAATATGTTACTCAATCATTGCATGGTACATTCATCTAGAAGACAAAAGCTGGTGAATGTTTGGGTTCTTTGGCTTCAGGCTGCAAGATGTTTGGAGCCCAGCTCTGAGATCTATGGTTACTACTACAGTGTTTTACTTGCTGCCTGCTGTTCAAACCTGAATGAAGCAATTTGAGTAAATCCAGTGCTAACTCAGTATTTACAACCGGGAAAGACTGAGAAAGACTGAGTGTGAAAGGTTGTGATTAGAAATGCTCCGAGTTCTCAGTTGCAACTAAAAGGTAAGTGCCTGCACTCAGAGTGGCAGTAATTGATAAGGGCCTGCTGGGAGCTAATAGCAGCCAAGGTGCAAGGTGAAACATGAAAAAAGCAGCCAACAGTTCACTGACAGAGTTTAGTCACCTAGATCAGCCTATTCACACATCATCTAAAAGGCAATGCTGTTCTTGAGCAGTTTGAGAAAGTTGCTCTGTCCTCCCTAGAAGATTCAGCCATTTTAGACACTCTTCCTTCTGTTAATCTAAATTCTCCTGGACAATTTTGATTTCTTTGCTTGACAATTAATCCCAGAATTGCAAAAACATTTAATAGGAAGGGACATCCAGAGGTGTCTAGTACAACCTCTTCCTTAAAGCAGGGCTTTGTCCAGCCTGGTCTTGAAACCTAAAGATGCAAAATGTACAGCCTTCCTGGGAAACCTCTTCTACATTTTAACTATCCTCATAGTGATATTTTTTTTCTTCCTTTCTGTCCCATCAGAATCTCCCTGATTCACTTTATGCCACTGTCTTTCATCCTCCTGCCATTTGCCTCACTAAAGAGTCTGGCTCCACTTTTTGTAGATGACCCCCTTGAAAGTGTTGAAGGCTGCTATTAGGTCCCCCTGAATCGATCTCTTCTCCAGACTGAACTGTCCCGGTTGTTGAAGGCTGTTATTAGGCCCCTCTGAATTGATCTCTTCTCCAGGCTGAACTGTTCCAGTTCCCTCAGCTTCTCACTGCAGAACATGTTCTCCAGACCACAACCATCCTGAAGGCCTCTGCTGGACTTGATCAAGTTTATCAGTATCTTTCTCATACTGGTGCACACAAAACTGGATGCACTATGCCAGACTTGTTCTAACAAGTACCACATAAAGAGGAACAATCACGTCCCCCAATGTACTGGGCCTGTTAATACATCCCAAGATGCTGTTAGTTCTCATCTGTGCCACGGCACACTTGTGACTCATGTTTAGCCTGTCGTCCTCAAGAATTCACGAAGTGTTTTCAACAGACCTGCTTTCCAGCTAGTCAGTCACACCCCAGCTTGTGCTGCTGCAGGAAGTTAAGTCTGTTCCAAGTGCAGGACTTTGTATTTGTTGAATCTGATTCCTACAGCCTGTTTAGGTCTCTCCTAACAACAGCCAGGACTTTGTATTTGTTGAATCTGATTCCTACAGCCTGTTTAGGTCTCTCCTAACAACAGCCAGCCCTGTCTGCAAGCATATAGACTGCACTCTCACTTTGGTGTTGTCCACAGACATTTCTGCATGCCAAGTCATTAACAAAGATATTGAACAGGTACCAGGGAAAACTGCTGAAGAACTTTATGCTGTCACAGCCTTCAGACACAATACGACCTGTTAACCAGTACTCTCTCAGACCAGCAATCCAGCCAGTATTTCACCCATCCAGTATTTCACCTGTCCAGGCCATAATGTCCTAATGTGGGGCAAGAATATGTGGGAGACTGTATCAAAAGCCTTGCTAAAGTCTAAGTATGGAATATCCACTACATTCCTCACATTCACAAAACCAGTCGTTTCATCACAGAAGACAATTAGGTTGGTCCACTCTTGACTTACCTTCGGTAAGACGTGTTCTTGTCCTTCAGGTGCTCAGAAATGGCACAGATGGACTTGCTCCATGATCTCTTCAGGGACCAAAGAGAGGTTGCAGTTTCCTGAATTATCTTTCTTGCTGTTTTCAAAGTTGGGTGAAATATTTACCATCCTCCAGTAGTGGGGGAGTCCCCTGGTCATCATGATCTTGCAACGGTAATAGAGAGGGAGCAGCCTTGCAATGGCATCGACAGGTTTTCTCAGTACCCTTGGATGCAACCTGTCTAATTCACAGACCTACAGGATTGACATAGTTCTATTGCTGTGAGCAACTACTGGAAATATTAGTTTTCAGCTTCACTGGTTGTAAACACTGTATATGGTCAGTCTTAAACTAGAATCCTTTTGTCATATATTTGCCTACTTTGCGCTTTACCACTTTTCATGAGAATATCCTGTTTTGTTGGGTTTCCAGCCATTTCTCTGTTTATACCATTATCATTAAGGTGCTCATGATGACCAATATCTTTTCACTGTTAGAAGTCCTAAAGGAGACAATGAACTTCTTTTACCTGAAATGTTCGGGTTTTTTTTTCCTGTCTCAGATACATTCTTTTACATAATTAGCTAGGAAATACACACTTCCAGAAGCTAGAGCTTCAATTTACCTGTGCTCACGTTATGCTTTTGTTTGTGTGAAAACTATGAGGACTAATGCATGTAAAGATAACAGAAACAATCCTTTAAATGCTATTCCTAGTTCCCCACTCCCCCGCCCCCGCGCTCCCTGAGTCATTCTTTGAACTTCTGTAGTTTGATTACAACTCACTGACTGCAATACTAACAAAAAGTTTCACTTCTCTCTTAATACCAAGTGTTGCAGTTCACACAAGGCACTCATATCTACTCAGTTATGATCTTAGATACTCTAGTCACTGGATAAGCTTATATTTCAGAAATATCACTTATAGGCTAACACACTCTTTAATGGCATTGCCAAAGGCATTACAACTGATGTTAGGGTAATGAGGTTCAAAAGAAAGCAAACTATTGCTTTAGTGCTCAGAGGGTCACAACAATCTTGTCACAAGGGGTATATTAAAGGAGATTAATTGTTTGAGTAGACATGGCCATATCATCTTGCTTCAGGCATCATCTTCTAAAAATATCTATAGTAAGAGAAAACCAGACCCCATAGACTCTGGCCTTAATGGTTTTCTCAGTCTGCAGTGTTTGGCTCTGGAAATACTGGGGGGTGGGGAGGGTGGGTGCAGGGGGAAGGAGGCATCCAGTTCATCCAGTTTATAATTTCATGCACATTCTTATAGTTTGTTACTTTTGCTTCTGGCTACCTGAACCCCAGTTCCGGAAACCCGGCAGGAAGCCCCATTACTTTCTAGCATACATCTCTGTAGGCAAAGGCCCATGCAAAGTCATTTGTTAAACTGAAAACATAATTTAAATTTCTGACAGACAAGATGCACCCATTTAGCCACACAACTCCTGCAGTCAAACAGCAAATCTAAAGTGCTGGCATATTTTCTGTTAACACAGGCTTAAGTTTCTGGGTAACGGCACTACTAGAGCCCAGGACGGACTCTGAAGTCTTGATACACAACAAAGGCTCAGTAGTTTGTTGGACAAGGAGGAAAACATCTTCCAGGGCTGTGCCATGTCAGACAGCCCATTGCTGGTTGCATGCCTAGATGGAAGACTGCCATGGGGCTCATTCTTCGTTGGCAGGGAGGAAAGAAAGAGGGAAATACGTGGGCATTTTAAAGCATTACTCAAAAATGTATTCATAATTGGGAATGCAAAGCTCGCCCTGGTGTCTAAAGAGTTGGGACAGGTCAATTTCTAGAGCCCTTCTCTTGGCATTCTGCCACTTGATGTGAAGTTGAACTTGGCATGGGCTTCCCAAGCTTTGTGTGTGCTCCCTGACCTAAGACCTCACGCTTCTCAACTTTGAGGAAGCCAAAATCTTCTTCATTTCATCAGCTGGGGTGCTTTGAGCCACCTGCAGTTTGTCACCAAGCTGCGTTACCCGGCCACCGGCGCTCCCAGCTCCTATCCCAACTTTCTGCGTCCATGAGTTGGAATGACACCTACGGGCTTTTGGGGAGAGCCCTGAGACGCGGGACCGCCCGCGGCCAGGCCGGGCCATACCCCGCCCAAACGCGAACCACCTCCACCGCCCTCACGGGCTCGGCCGCTCTCCCGGGGCCGGGCCCTCGAGCCCCCGCCCCCACCACCCCC
>JAVJGI010000057.1:55212884-55224534 GCA_035590275.1 Ibycter americanus
TATTTTATATGTAACTGATATTTTCTTGTTCCATTGATTGAGTATTCTGCTATAAAAATCAATACTTACAAGTGAAATATCTCTTTTTGTGCAATAACTTCCTTGGGGTTTCCTTGAGATTGGTGCAGTCAGAAAAAATAATCCATATTAATTGAATATGTGAACTTAAGATTGATAAATTCAGCCGTTTAAACCCAGGTATAAACTTAGTCACTTAGGATTAAATTGATCTCAACTCATATAAGCTTAATCCAGTACAACATCTGAGTAAGTGTCTGAACGGAGTTATAATGCAAAGTAACTTTCTATGCACATTTATGTAGAAAGTCCCTGCATGTCTTTTAACTGCTAACGTGGAACTCATTTAGCTTTTTCCTTTTCTTGATACCCCCACCCCACCCCACCCCAAGCTTCTTTCTGCTTAGCTTTTCTGTGAGAAATTTAAGCAGTGGCCTGGCCTTTGAGGAGAAAAAAGTTTACAAGACAACTCAGGGAGATTCCCATAAGAGTAAGATGCAGGCCACATCTATCCAAGCATGTCTAGTCTTTCACATGACAGTATTCCTGGACCTTGTACTGTCACTGTCTAGAGATGTTGTATTGATAGGTTTGAATTAGACATGTCTGTGCTTCCTGTGTTGTGTGTAATGATTTTATGTTGATGTATCCAAACATAGGCCGTATCTGTGAAAATAAGAACAGAACAAAAATCCAAGCAACTGGCTTCAATAGGAAGACTGACTGAGTGGTTTGCATGAGGGGATGCTGCCGTTACAGCCTTGCCTCTTGTTTTCTGCCCCTGCCTGAAGCATGTCATTATTCATTTGCACACCTGAGGGAAGGGAAGCTTCATTTTCATTAAAGTCTTTAAGGCTATTTATTTATTTTCTCATTTGATGCAAAGCTCACTGTTCCTTGCCTGATTTTTAACTCCTTCATTCAAAAGAACGCAAAGCCTTTGATTCTGGATGCTCTAAGGCCACATCACATGATAGTCTCTACTGCTGTTGTGAAAAATGCTGATGCAGCAAATAATGTCTGCTTCTGGGATGTTCTGCTAGTTCTCAACAGGCTGCAGAGAAAAATTTCTGCTTCGGTATATTTCATAATACAATATATTCACTAAATGCTTTTGTTTTCCCACTTAAGCAATGTCTTAGATCTCAGCTAAGAATTGCAGCTGGTTATAGGGTTCTTCACCCCCTGGGCAAGAGCTGATCTACACACACAGCTGAGATACATGTTTATTGCATGTCTGCTCAGAGATGGGTGCTAGGTGGTAATCCACACATAGTGAAATATTTTATACACTTTGAACAATTGTTTGCAAATTAATTCCCACGGGTTCTTGCGAGCCTTATTTCCATTTAAAGGTACAGAGTTCTTTTTCCTTCACCACACAAGTTCTGTGGGGAGGGGGCTTTGTTAGCAGGGAGCTTTCATTCTGGAGAAATCTTTTAGTATGCTGGTTAGGACAGTTCACACATAGTTCCAGTAATTTTCTGTTTGGTCTCATTAACTATTTGGTCGTCCCAGAGCTTACCCTGTTATGCCCCAACTTGACATATTTATGGTGTCTATTACTCCTCCCAAGGCCATGTCTTGTTAACCATTTGCAACAATTAACTGACGTCCTCTGTTTTTCAATTTCCTTCTTGTTTTTCATTACAGCTATTCACTTTTTTTTTTTTTTAATAAATAATTCTTGTATCACAATGGCTTGTGACAGCATTACTTGGATTATTGTTTTAAATGTGTTTTGCTGATTTGTGAGAGTGACTGGAAAGAGGTTGGTAGTATAGTGGTGAACCTGGATGTCAAGTAGAATGTATCTTCTGGTCTGGCTTTCACATCCCCTGGAAAAGATTCCTTTCTCCGCTTCATTTCAGCCTTATGGTCTACAGCTGCAACACCTGAGACCTGGTGATTTCAACTGTTTCCTCTGCTCGGCTTTGAGGCTACCTGTGGATTTTACTGCAGCAGTGGACATTACTTGAAAATGGTGATAATGCCGGTTTGAAACAAAGATAATGAGTAATTCTCTCTGGACCCTCTACCATTGGTGCTGCAGCTACTCCAGCCCCTACAGCAGGCACTGTGCCAGCTACTAAGAAGAAAATTAACTCCATCCCAGCTGAAAGCAGGACAGTACCTCAGCAGGTCTTGTGTATCTTGACTTGAGACTCAACTGGCTTCTCATTCTGGCAAAAGAGCCTCCTCTTTCCTCTCCTTCAAAAACAAACAGTCCCAAGTCTGCATGTATTTTGATATGACAAGGACTGCTTCACCACTACTCTCTTCAAGAGCTTTTGAGATTACAGGATCCTCGTATTCACACAAGGCTTACGTAGTTCTACTCTGGTTCACAAAGTCTTACAGAAACTTTACTAGTTTTAGTCAATGGCTGGAGGCTAAAGACATGCAAAGGGTTGCTGGCAGGGGAGTTTGGGTTCTGTGATGGGCACTTGTGACACCTCACATTGCCTTGCAGAAAGCTCACGGTTCTGAGATACTAGATGGCTCCCTTCAGCATTTTCCATAGCTGACTGGCATCTCAGTATCATTCATCTGATCTCTGGGTGTCCTCCTTAGCCAAGTGTGCTTTCAACTGCTTTGGGCCTCATCTTCTTGCTTCCTTGGCTTTGATGGGTTGACTGGCTTTGTCTCTGTGGTTGGGGAGCTCTTCTTGCTGGATGAGAAGGCTTTGTCAACTTACGTCATCTTTCCCTGTTCACTTACCCCGATACATGGTCTGTTTGATATTGCAGTCTCAGCACATGCACATTTATTAGAGGGGGCACTTGTGGTAGAGCTGTTCCAGCTCTGGTGACAGAGTGACTAGCATTTCTGCTGCATACTGCCAAGTGAATCAGTCTGTCTTTTTTCAGGCTTCTTGAATGTCACAGCACATGAGAAACTCTCATAAGCAGCCAGTTTGGGTTGGTGATCTTGGAACTGGAGTCTTTCTCCCTTATTGTGAGACGTGACAGCAATGTGCCCTTTTGCTGTTTTCCTTAGGCAGCTGCTTGTTCAGACTCTGAGGTGTGAAAAATCCACTACAGCTGTAGGGAAACCTCTTTCTGTGCTGGTTCCACCTGCCCCTCCAGCTCCTGGTGCCAGCTGAGGCACCTGCTGAGCTTCAGCTCATCACCTTGGCAGTGTCCTGGACCCAAGCTGCAGCCAGGGGGACGGAAGAGTATGACCCACTTCCTGCTTCTGCAGGGTCTTCCGTGTGACTGGGTTCTTGCCTTTAAGGCTTTCTTGTGCAGGAAGCACTAGTGAACTGTTAAGTGGACCTATGCCTGACTTCCCTGATGCTTTGGTCACTTTGCATCTCATGCACTTTGCATGAGATGCACTCCTCACCTGGAGGAAGAGGAAAGGAAATTTTTCTTATGCTCTCTGCTCCACAAAGCAACTTTCTGCTCCTGGGAGAAGGCAAGCATCTCACAAGTTGTTTGTGTGAGCACCTGACCTGTGCATCCTGGTGAGCCTTGGAAGAAGGGAAGATGCTAACCATATCTGAATTTGCCCTCCTCTTTGTCAGAAGAATGGTAGGGTTAGAGGTTGAGAGCAGCAAGCTCCTCTGCCGGACCAAACCAAATGTGTGCTCGAGCTCTTGATGCTGCTTTGGAGTGAAGAAAGCTGTACAAGTTGCTAGTCCGGTGCTCCCTGAATGTGGTATGGTGATGCCGTTTGCAAATACAGATCTGCCCCCTTGATGGTTACGATTCACAGGATGGCACTGGAGAGAGAGCATGTGAGAGGTGGCTGCAAAGCAGGCCTGGCTGGACATCTATCATGACTATACGACCATGAAACAAGAAGAGGGGAAGGGAGGAGACAGGGTGAGAGGAAAAGGAGCTAGTTATCTGGTTGAATGAATTAAGCTGAAATTACTAATGAGGGTAACAGAGCAGGTGAATATAGGTCCTACAGCATGTTTTGCACATGGGCTTGATCTTTCTTACAGTTGGTGACTCTGTATCTGGACGTCTCTGGCTGGTACGCTTTCTGTTTTGTCTTTGGAGCGATAAGAGCTGTGCTTTGCCCTAGAACTGGCGTGGTCTGAAGGCAGGCACAGCTGTAAACAGAGTGTTTCTGTGCCCAGGAAAACAGGTTGCAAATATTAGCAAAGCTGCTGGGTGTTCCTGGCTTACCACTGAACTTGAGAACATACTGGATCATTAACTAGGAGCAGGGCAGACTCTTTTAAACTTTGTCGTACTAGGCAAAATGGCAAAGCCAAGGAGTCAATGGCAGCTGCTGGAAAAGCAGGGTTTGACCGCTCAGTGCTTAACAGTGCCTTGGCTGAGTTAAACCAGAGCTGCGTAAGCCGGACATTCACATGGGCATGCTTAGAAAGAAAAAGAGGGAAATGAGAGAAATTCTGTATGAAGCATGGCCAAGTGGTGCAGATGACAATTCAGCTATCTGCTTTGCAGTAGGAGGCAGAGGTGCTTGGCGCAGTGCCTGGTGGCACAGTGAGTGCTAGTGACCTGCTGTGGCAGGGAAACACAACCCCGCAGATCGGGTGTGAGATGCAGGGTCACCTTAAGCAGAGCCCTGTGTTTCTGGCACGGTGCAGGGATCACCTGGTGCATGGCTGGTTTCTGAGGTGTATCTGTCCTTGCTGGCCAGAGCACTGGCATGTTCCTGTAGATTTGAAGTGCCAGGGGTACAGTTTAATCTGCTGCTATGACTGTCCCAGAGAAACCAGAGACCTTCCTAGCACAGGTGCCACTGTCAAGCAGCGCCTGGTTAGAGCAGACTCAGGAATCCAAATGTGTGCAAGCTTCAGCCACCGCCTGGCTTCAAATCAGACAGCTCCCTCAACACACTGGAGTGCAACCTTCAGGCTTTTGCAGCTAAGCAGCAGCCCCACTCAATTTCCCCAAGGGCAGTGCAGAATAAGCATCTTGCTGCTAAACAAATGCTGCATTAAAATGCCCTGAGGGATTCCAAGTAGCTGTGGGACAGAGCATGGCCCATGCAATAGCCTGTTATAAGCGATGGGGTGTTTGGGTAGAAGAGGCAGTGAAGCGCAGGAAAGGTAGTTTTGATCAGTTTGGTTTGTACAAATTGCCTACATAGGTATTGATGATAGTACGAATTGCATACAGTTGTCTGGGTTTTGTGATTGTAACTGGGAGAACAGGCTGGTTTTATCACTAACAAATTACTGGATACAATTCATGGAAAAAGGTAGGAACTGTGTGTAGACTAACACGCTAAGTGCCTGGAAAATACAAGATGTAATTATTGTGCCTGTGGTTTTGAAAGGACAGCCACAGTTACGTAACTAATGATAGACTTAATTTGAAGGCTGTTTAGTAATGGTCAAAGGAAAACCAAAACTACAGAAGATCTTGAAGGCTATCAGGAGGAGTCAACTGACTGGGAAACATTGAAGGCTGTGCTTGGACAACATAAAGAGCACAGACTTCACAGGGAGTACTTGGGATGACTGACAAGTCTATGTATGAGTGTGAAGTTATTAGCTAATTGGAAAAGGGCACAATGGAAGAGAGAGACTAGTAGGGAAATGCCTATTGCAGTCCATGATGATGCTTTGAATTTTGTGTTGAATACCTCTTAATTTTTCCCTGCATGTTGTTGGTTGCTGAGCATGCATCACTGAATGTCCTGGTGACCCAACAGCCCCAATGCAGAAGCTAACTCAAGAAGTCCAGTACTGAGTGGCTCTGAGGGAGTCAGATCCTTGGTTGGAAACTCTGAGGTAGGCAGTTGCAACTGGTGGGGAAGAAGCTATGTCCTGGGGTATCCCAGGGTTGTTGGAACACCTCTGCGGTGACAAAACAACCAATGGGGGAGGCAAGCCCTGGAAGTAACAAGATGGGCATCCAAAGATGGGGACAACACATAGCCTGATGGATGGCCACTGGCCAGACAGCATCAGGGCAGAGAAGCTGTATCTTTCAGAGAATGGGCGTGCGACACCACCAAAGCGCCAGCTAGGGTGCAGTCATTAACTGAGAAGTCAACAGTCCGTCTATCCAGACAGATCCGTTTTATCAGAGATGCGTGCAACTATTCTAAACTTAGGACTGATCCAGAGCCACTGTCAGCTAGATCCCACCCATCTGCTGGCAGGGACTCATGGGAGTCTTGGAAGCACAGGGCTGCCATTTCAACATGAAAGCAGGCTCAGCTCCTGAATTCAAAGCACTCATAGTTTTATAGCATGTTCAAGCTCCTTGCTTGTTCCACCTTTTATTGTGTTGTCTTGGTCTTGGACTCCAGATATGCTCTGCTTATTTTAGAACTGGATTTTCCTGCCTTAGCTGCCATTTTTCTTCCTTAGCTGCAATTTTTCTTTTTAAGTATCAAAGAACACTGGCTGGCTTTCCCTTACCTCCTTCTGTTTCGCTTTAGGAAATCTTGTTTCACACAATGGCAGCTCCTTCCCAAGGTTTTTTTTTGTCTGGTTCATTCAAGGATTATTAATGCTAACAGGACAGTGTTGGACTGCTCAGCTGACAAAAAACCCCACCATGGGAGCAAGCAGCTGGGCCAAAGCACAGTGGATCTGTACTCTGAACTGCAACACAGCAGCAGTTAGAAATTCTGTTATAACTACAGGGTCTATACATCTGCAGAGTAGTGGATGGGGTAGGTGGTAGGTGCAGGTAATCTGATGCACACTAGTGACAGTTAATTTTGTTATAGGTACACTGGCTTGTATGCTAATACATCTTTTTCACCATAAGAATTGTAATTCAGGAAGCCTCTTGGTTTTGTCCTCCACCACGCTTAAGCCTGGCTTCTTGCTGAACAGGCATGAGAGCTGAGCTGTATGAGCTAGTGGCTTTCCTTAAGGCTTATGCATCTGTTTTTGTCTTACTGTGCAAAGGGTTACTATTCCAAAACTGTGTTCATTGCCAGCTGGTGATCCATTTGCAGCCTGCTTTAGAACAGCAAAAGATATCCATGCTATGTAGCAAAAGAACCAGAT
This sequence comes from Ibycter americanus, assembly GCA_035590275.1. Taxonomy (NCBI): domain Eukaryota; kingdom Metazoa; phylum Chordata; class Aves; order Falconiformes; family Falconidae; genus Ibycter; species Ibycter americanus. Next base: position 55,219,861 of record JAVJGI010000057.1, read on the forward strand.
GCTGAACAGCACTCTGCTCACTAAAGTGAGTTTTGTTTTCAGTGTTGCTTCCATGTAGCACAGCCAGATTTCAGGCTCAGTGAAGCTTGCTGAATACATTAGCTTTCTCTGTCTGTCAATACTGGAGAAAAGCTCTCTTTAGCTGCTGTTCTTTAACATACTCACATGGTCCTGATGCTGGGGTTAGTCACAGTTTATCCTCATCTTTCTTAATCTGCCCATAAATTGATCAGTGCAGTCCAGCATACAAAGCTCGATTCCGGGAGCTCAGTTCCATGTAGAAAAGTTGTGCTCTGACAGCACCAAGTAAGGTATGTGCTTGACAGAGCAGAAAATGGAGGAAACTACAGATTTTAGTTTATATTGTAAATCAAAGACCAGATTGGTGGTATTGGTCTTTAGGGATCTAGGGAAAAGCAAAGTTTTGAGAAACACAGGCTCTTCTATCTGGAAGTCAAAGATGAAACAGAAGCTCAGAACTGGCACCAGTAACAAAACGCGCAGACTGCGTGTGCTTCGGTATGCCCGTGTGTGCTGGGGCCTCTGACCTTCACACGTAGTCATTCACAGGGAAGATGCCACTCGTACAAGGTGGACTCTCCAAGCAGCTGGACTTAGACCCCCAGTCTGCCCGGTAGCTGGCCCCTGGATCGTAGTCTCCCCAGTTTCTGTCACTTGCGCATACGTGCCTTCGAGGCCACAGGTCCACTCTAGTTGCTGGTACAGACACACGCACAGCTGTCCAGGGCTCCCTTGCTCCCACCCCCACCTTGTGCTCTCACTCCTGGGTGCGCAGGCACTCTCACATCTGGAGCCCTTGCATACCCACCTGGAGCCCCTGCATGCCCACCCCACCCCTTGTTCACAGGCCACCTCACCCTTTCAGTGTCTCATCTGCCTTGACTCTGGCTAGTGCTCTGGCGTGCCCCCCCGCAGCCCCCGCAGCCCCTGCGCAGCCCCCGCAGCCCCCGCAGCCGCTGGCACCCTGCGCCCTCAGCTCCCAGTCTGACCTGCAGCTGCTGGCACTCGGCCCCCCCAGAGACACAGAACAGAGCCGCCCCCCCAGGAAGGAGTTAGAATTCACTACGGAGGTAAGACAGGTGCTATTTATGTTGTCTCACAAATGCAGTTTGTTACCCAGTGTACGCAGAGCCGATCTCACACATTGCCCAGAGGTCATTTATTGCGTGCCTGCTCAGAGATGAGTGCTAAGTGGTAATCCACAAAGCTAGCACTCCTCTTCACACGTAGTGAAATACTTTATACACTTTGAACAATTGTTTGCAAATTAATTCTCACTGGTTCTTATGAGCCTAGTCTCCATTTAAAGGTACAGAGTTCTTTTTCCTTCACCACACACGTTCTGTGGGGAGAGGGCTTTGTTAGCAGGGAGCTTTCATTGCTGGAGGAATCTTTTAGTATGCTGATTGGGATGGTTCACACATAGTTCCAGTAATTTTCTGTTTGGTCTCATTAACCATTTGGTCGACCCAGAGCTTATTTTGCTATGCCCCAGGTTGACGTATTTATGGAGTCTGTTCCTCCTCCCAAGGCCATGTCTTGTTAACTGTTTGGAACGTCCTCCATTTTTCAAATTCTTTCTTGTTTTTCATTATAGATATTTACATATTTTGTCTAAACTTCAAGTTAAATAACAGACTGAGCCTCTATTAACCACATGTACGCATGTGTCTGATCTAATACTGAGCCATCTGACTACATTTATGCAAAACTGGCCCTTTTAATCCCCTTACCTCTATTTTTTCCCATGTATTTTCATCCTCAAACCACCTAAGCTCCTACATTTTCCTGCCTTTGGTTCCTCTCCTAAACATCCCATATAAGTCCTGGGCAATCCAGAACTGCTTTCCCACTGCATCCCATACTGTGTCTTACAGCCCTAGGCAGTGGTACTTAATTACCAGCTGGGGTTAAACCAGGACAACAGCAAGCCCCCTCAGGTACCTGCTCTGGATAGTTGCTCTGATAACCCATCATGGTTGCTACCACATCTGGCCATTGGGCTGATGGTTCTGCTGGGACAGCCCTGGGACGGGCCAGACCAGGCTTCCCAGGAGTCCTTAACTTGCCTGCCATTGTGCCCCTGCTTCTCTGGGCTTGTGGACATGGGCCTTTTGTGGGCTGGTGGCTCCTATGGTGGGCCTGGGAGCAGCCCAGCAGGGTACTGTTTGCCCTCTGCCTCTGTCTTTCTGTGCTTCATCATAAGCGTGCAGATAAGCTAAAGCTATGAGCACATAACCTAACAACTATAAGTTAGGTGAAGTGACATGGGAAGACTGAGACACGAGGTCCAACCCATGTGGCAGTGTCAGGGTCATGCCCGTCTTTGGGTACATGCATCTGACAGGAAAGGCATCTTCCTGACACAGCAGAATGCTTTTGGAGTATGAGGTGGGCTGTAACAACAGGTCTCACAGGTGATGTGCACACATGGCAAAGTTGCATGAGATCTCCTGGCCCTCTAGACTGCTTGTTTGTCCCACTAGACCTAGCTTAGAGGATGTCATCTTGCTCAAGGCTTCCTGGGACAGCTGTGATATGCTCAAGTGATGGTGTCAAATGCTAAATTATAATGTTTAATTACACTACAAAATAAATTCTGCATGCCTACTCCTTTTCCCCTGCTGCCATCCCCCCCCTATTTATTTTAAGATGCAGTAATGCAAATACCATGGCTACTAGTGAGTTCCTTTGCCCTCAAGCATCCTTAGAACTGGACATGAAGCGCAAATAAATATCCTATAGTGGTATACTTGCCTCAGTTCAGAATTAAATAGAGATGAAAAAGAATTCCTCCTGGTGCAAAAGTGATTGAGTTTTTCTGCTGTGGATGCGCAGAATAGCAGGAGGGTAGCAGAGGAGAGCTGGTTGCAGGCCTTTCCCACTTCTCATGTTGGAAAGACTGGACAGGATGCTCACTGCTGCAAGTCATCCTTGCATGGATGATGATAAAACACATTCTCAGCTCAGCTGCATGCATGGCAGTCAGACTGTGTCATTATGCTGCAGAGGTGATGGTTGCCAATGGGGGATTAACCATCTGTCACACAGTTTTTGTGTTTTGTGAACAAAGCACTTGCCTGGCTTTTATCTGGGAAGAATCAGCCAGGTAAATACTGAAAGGAAGTGCCAGAGCCAGGGATGGAGCCCATTTCCTTCATCAGCTGGCCCAAGTACCTTACTGTGACCATTCATCAGGCTGGTAACACACCACCACCTGTTTTTCCTGATGCCATTTTGAATAAGTTACTGTCTTGTTTTGCACCTGTAACCCTGAAGCTTATAAAATATGCAGAGACATGAGGACTGGGCAGGCCGATGCTGCATCACAAACATGCTGCTGGCCCTATGAGGATGTGTATTTTTTCTCATGGCTCAAGCACCACCAAATTCCCTCAGCCTTAGTACTGTTTTTATCACTAATCCGTAAAACAGGTAGGCTGTGCTTTTTGGTTTTGGTGGTGTTTGGTTTGTTTGGTTTTTGGTTTTGATTTTGGTTTTGTTTTTTTTTTTTAACGCTATTACAAAATTTCCAAGGTATTTTGAACAAACTTTTTAAAGCCCCCACCTACTTTGTGGGGAGGGGAAAGCAATTTACTTTTAAAATTTTCCTGGGTATGCCTATGTTAAATACTTCCTATGAAATACTTTGGCAGTGCACCTGCATGCTTTTGAGGTCCGGGAGCACTTTAAAGAAATCTGTTTGCTGTCACCTAAATGCAATCCTTTGTGCAAGAAAAGCCTTGGAGTGAAAGTTGTGAATAATGCTTGATAATCACAAGGCCATGTACGGGACACTGGGAACTGGAACACAACTGCTCAAAGGAGCTCACAGCTGATGCAGACTGTCTAATGTGGGGATGAGGGGTGTTGTTTCTCAGCTTACCTTCTGTGGTGCCCTTCTGTGGCATTCAGGTTTAGGGTATTAATGGCTTTTCTGGTTCCTGTATAAACTAAATTAAAACTGTCTGTGAGATAAGGGTCCATTGGTTCTGTATGCCTGAATATATTTTTGGAGATAACCTGTTTTCAGAAAGTACTCACTTCACATTTCTCCTGTCGTCACCCTCACCTGGGGTCTTTTCTCCCATGCTTGGCCATCTGCCCATACTGGATGTGGGGAGGGTTGCTCTGATCAACTACAGAACTCCATTTTCAAGAACTTCTGTCTTAAGGAAAATTTTGGAAAGTGAATAGACTTCAAAAGCTATATTTCTTTCAAAGGTTTAAGAGCTGTGTGTCGCCTGCCATACAGTGGCCCATTGCCTGGCCCACTGCCGAGTTCTGGGCTCTCCCTCAGCTCAGCTGGGGCAGCTTTCAGAGGCTTTGTCATTTTACTGTGCAAAGAAACTGTCCTTGGAGTAGCATTTCATATGTGTCGTAACCAGAGTCATCCTGAGCACGCACTGGAAGACATAAATACAGGCCCCATTGTGCTTTTTTACAGGGGTGTCACTCACTGGGGCAACGCTCGGCGGTGCAGCACAGCAGGACGGTGCTGACACAGCCGAGTGAGGAGGACGGGGTCCAGGCTGCCACTGCAGACTGGTGTGGGTAACACCGCCTCCACCATTAGGTAAGAAGGTGTCTTGTGAGGGACACGAGGTCTTGCTTTTTAGAACAGATGCCCAGACCAGCTATCTGGAGCAACAC
>JAVJGI010000057.1:55280495-55296482 GCA_035590275.1 Ibycter americanus
TTGCGGAGAAGATTGGAAGTATAAGCTGCTGGAAGGTCTGTGTATGTGACATACCAATGTATCTGTGCATGCAGATAGCCAGCCCTGACCTACTCTAACAAGACAGAAACATGAAAAATGGCAGAAATCAGAAACAACAAAAAGGAGAATACTAGTTTAAAGAAGCTGCTGACCAATGATGGGTATTATGAAGACAACCACATCACAAGTATCAAGTAAAGGTACAGCAAATTCAAAACCACTGGGGAACAAGTCAGCATGGTGGACTGCTTATTTTGAAGGGTATGAAGATGTCAGAAGGAAGAACATAGCAAGGAAGGGAAAAAGGGGATATAAGGAGAAGCAAATCATGCGCGTGAGGCTGATCAGGGAAGCTACTGAGCAACCCTGACCAAGACTGGCACAGCAAAACAGGAAAATAGGTCTGTTTTGCTCTGACCACATGTGTGTCTGACTTGCTTCTGTGCTCAGAGGAGACCCTGAGGTGCTTTCCTAAAACTGGGGGCACAGAGGGGAGACTTCCTAAAGCTGTGAAGTACAGCTCAGTAGAGACAAAGAGTGACCTGAAAGTAAACTTTCTGTTTCTGTTTCCCCAACTGGCAGTGCCACATGCAGAAACTTTATTTGCATCGTAGCCAAGGTTTCCACTGGAAGGAAGATCCCAGCCTACTGTAAATCAAATTAGATGCAAATCCACAAGCCTTGCTGGGGATGCAATGCTCTTAGGTTGCTTACTCATTCACCTAATCCCCTTGTCTTCTGTCAAGGCTGAGCCCTGATAGAGTTACTTTCAGAGCATTCACGAGTGGAAGGCAAAACAAGGTGCATTTATCCATAACTACAGAGAATCTCAGAGTGTGTTAGTGATGTTGCCATGCTGATTTGAAGGGATTATTTGAACAACTTGGGAGGACAGTCAAGGGCTGTTGTAATTATTTTATCTTCCAGTTCTCATCTCCTGAAAATGTCATTACTCACACTGAGTGTGAGTGGCCTTGGTTCTAAGGCCCTGGACAAACACAACTATAAGACAGAAAACTCCATGTGTACTTGATTTATATAAGCCTAAAGTCTTTATACATGATCTCTTTGGTCTCTCTGTGACTGAGCAGGCTGCTAAGCACATTTTTGGTTTTCATTTTCAGGTGAAGATGAGACTGTTTTCAGTCAGAGGCTTAGGAAAGTATCTGCCATGGTGATTGACCGTGGTCTGATTTTGTGTTTTTACTGATGCTACAGTATTGCTTACAGATCTTCCTATGGTGAGAGTGCTGATGGGTGTTTATGTGGCAATGCAGACAGCATATTTTTCTTCCCCTGTGTCTGTTCCCTCCAAACCCCTGAGCTGGGAATGTTGCAGAGTGGGAGAAGGGTTTTCCTACATGAGATGATAGTGCTGAAACCCAGAGCCCTGATACTCTGTTCTCAGCACACAGACCTGCTTGGATGTGGATCTGGCCACCAGCTGTGTCTGACTGGCTTTTAAGTAGAAAGCACAGTAGAGCGCACTGCTTGTCCTCTGAAGTCCTGAGCAAGTCCTGCAGAGGGACACTGTATGGCGTTTTTGAAAGACAAATCATTACCCAGTGGCATTTGGGTGAAAAACTACAAGGGGATGCTGCCAGCTGAACTCAATGGTGAGGGTACAGGGCTTGGTTCCTATGACAGGAGACAGCAAAGGAAGCCCTGGACTCAGTGTCAACCATCTCACTGCCAGCTGGTGCCTGAGCAGCTTGCCACCCCCTGCCACTTCCCCACAGAATCATAGAAAGGTTGGGTTAAAAGGGACCTTCATAGATCATCAAGCCCTAGCCTGTTTCTGTAGGCAGGGGTAATTTTTGCTGGATCTGATTGCTCAAAGCCCCATCCAGCCTGGCCCTGAAAACTTCCAATGATGGGACATCCACCGTCTCATCATAAAAAAAATTCTGCTGTGCATCTAAATCTACCCTCTTTTAGTTTAAAACCATTGCCCCTTGTCCTGTTACTAGAGGTCCAAGCAATAAGCCTCTCTCCATCTTTCTCATAAGTCCCCCTTATCCATAGAAAGGCCACAGTAAGGTCTCCCCAGAGCCTTTTCTTCTCCAAGCTGGACAACCCCAACTGTGTCAGCCTTTCCTCATAGGAGAGGTGTTCCATCCCTCTGATCTTTTTTGTGGCCCTTCTCTGGAACCTCTCCAATAGGTCCATGTCTTTCCTGTACTAAGGTCTCCAGACCTGGATGCAGTACTCTGGGTGGGGTCTCACCAGAGTGGAGTGGAGGTGCAGAATCACCTCCCTCAACCTGCCAGCCATGTTTCTTTTAATGTAGTCCAGGATGAGGTTGGCTTTCTGGGTTGCGAGTGCACATTGCTGGCTTACATCCAGCTTTTCATCCACTAATACCCTCAGATGCTGCCAATATCCCCAAGTCTTTCTCCACAGGTCTGCTTTAAATCCATTCATCCCCCAATCTTTGTTGACAGTGGGGACTGTCCCCAGGTATAGGACCTTTCACTTGGCCTTGTTAAACCTCATCAGGTTCATATTGGCTCAGTCCTCGAGCTTGTTCTGGTCTCTCTGGATGGCATCCCTTTCCCCAATCATATCAGTTGTACCACTCGGTTTGGTGTCATCCGCAAGCTTGCTAACAGTGCACTGAATCCCACTGTCTGTGCCATTAGTAAAGGTATTGAACAGGACTGGTCTCAGTGCAGACCCCTGAAGGACCCCACTTCTTACAGATCTCCTTTTGGATATTGAGCCATTGACTGTAATTCTTTGGATGCAGCCATCAGCCAATTCCTTATCCATTGAATAGTCCATCAATCTAACCCTTATCTCTCTGATTTAGAGGCAAGAATGTTGTGTGGGACTGTGTCAAATGTTCTACAGATATCCAGGCTGACTGGCTGTTAGTTCACAGGGTCCTTCTTATCACCCTTTTTAAAAACAGGTGCGATGTTCCCTTTTGTCACTGGGGATGTCACATGACTGCCATGACTTTTCAAGTATAATGGAGAGTTGCTTAGCAACTACATCTGCCAGTTCCCTCAGGACCCTGGCTGGATCTCATCGGGTCCCTCAGACTTCTGTACGTTCAGGTTCCTCATATGGTCTCAAACCTGATCTTCTCCTGTGATGGAAGGGACTTTGTTCCCCCAGCCGCCCTTGAGGTTCAGGGACTTGGGAGATGTGTTGCATCCCCACCGTATAACACATCCCTTTTATTTGAACTCAGGGCTACCAAGAACCTGTTAATTGTCATAGCTAGGTCCTTTGTTAGTCCTACATTTTGAGTATGAAACGAAGGCAATGCAGAGTCCACCCCATCACTTTTAAAAATTGATTGGGTCCTTTAGGCATATATGCTTTTGTGCGGGCACGCAGAAGGGCAAAAAACACATACAAAATAGATATGCCTGCGGCTGATATGTTCATGGAATTTTATCAGGTGACATTGCACTGGTCAATGACAACATGCCAGATGATTCATCAGTATGTGTGGTTTAGCACTAAGCAGAAACAGGGCTCAGAATAGACAGGACATGTACCAGTGTTCTGGCCTGCTCAGGTTGTGCAACTTTTTATTAACTATAGAACCGCAAAAAATAATCTGTCCATCTAATAGCTCTTTTTGCTGCATTCAGCGATCTTTAAATTGTACTGTATGGGTAAGACTTTAGAAGAATATATTTGGATTATCTTTCTGGTGCTGTGTAATTCACCTGAATACATTTGTTTATTTTTTGTTATTACTCAAAAGAACAGAAAAGGGTTTCCAGGTGAAAATCATCACTCTGAAGAGACGAAATACACTTTTGTGGCATTTGTGTTAGACATATTCCAGTCTCGGTCTATGGTGCTGAATTATTTTCAATTTTGGATGTGAAAAACATCTTTTTAAGAGTAAGAATTTTTTTTTTCTATCTCAGCGTGGTTCTTAATTTTTTTGTAATTTATTTTAAATGTAGTGCAACAGAAAGAGAAGTAAACCTTTCTAACAATCAGTTCCCTTCTGTGCAGTTCCAGCAGTATTAAAACAATCAATTCTCTCCTAGTTCTCCTCAGGGTTTCCATATAACTGCTTGAGGAAAATTGTTTAAGGTATTATGGCGTTAAATTTTCTTCTTTTTGAATCTGTACACAAAGACTGTATAAACCACTTAACTCTTTCAAATCTATACTGATTTTTGATAATAACATTTTTCAAAATATGTGTATTAGGCATAGCTGCTGTTCAATTACACTCACGATGGTGGTCAGCTAGAACAGCACTCAACTCAGCTTAGGTTCTTCATTGCAGAATAGTTACAGTTAAATTTCAGTGTAGTTCTCCCATCCTGGGCAGCATGGGTGAGGTGACATTGCAGAATAGTTACAGTTAAATTTCAGTGTAGTTCTCCCATCCTGGGCAGCATGGGTGAGGTGACTCCTCTAGGTGTACCAGTCTAACTTCTAATAACTGTTGGAAGTCCTTGTCTAAGTATAGCACCTGGGAATTGCCTGCAGGTTGTAGGCAGATTTCACAAATTAGCTGCACTAGAATTGAAGCTGATGCATCAATTGCTGCCAGTAGCTTACTCTTAAGAGATGAGAGTAGGAGGATTCCGTGAAGCATCTTAAAACACAGATGCTGCATTTCAAACAAGATTTTGTTCATCTTCTTGCTTCTTTCTTTGAGATATTAAACAGAGAAAGGGTGATTTATGACTTTGGGGATTGGATCTAGCCTGAAAGGTACTATAAGTTGGTGTCTGGGAATACTCTCTGGGATTCAGCCTGACTGCATTGGGATGTTGAGTCATGTGTGAGGTACATTGATGAAGGTACAGACTCAAGTCTGAATTTGGTAGACTTTATTGAGAAATCTGTTATGCTGAATAAACAATCTTGCTGGTCTCCTCCACATGCCTAGGACTGAGCATGCTGAAGGGGAAGTTGTGGTTTAACCCCAGCTGACAACTAAGCACCACACAGCCACTTGCTCACTCCCCGCTCCCACTGGGATGGGGGAAAGAATCAGAACAGTAAAAGTGAGCAAACTCGTGGGTTGAGATAAGGACAGTTTAATTGGTAAGGCAAAAGCTGCACACACAAGCAAAGCAAAACAAGGAATTCATTCACCGCTTCCCGTGGGCAGGCAGGTGTTCAGCCATCTCCAGCAAAGCAGGGCTCCGTCATGTGTAACCGTTACTTGGGAAGACAAGCACCATCACACCAAATAGCCCTCCTTTCCTTTTTCTTCCCCCAGCTTTATATACTGAGCATGATGTCATATGTCAAGGAATACCCCTTTGGGGTCAGCTGTCCCAGCTGTGCCCCCTCCCAGCTCCTCGTTCCCCCCCAGCCCCCTTGCCGGTGGGGTGGGGTGAGGGGCAGAAAAGGCCTGGGCTCTGTGTAAGCGCTGCTCAGCAGTAATGAAAACATCCCTGTGTTATCAACACTGTTTCCAGCAGAAATCTGAAACATAACCCCGCTTCTAGCAACTATGAGGAAAATTAACTCTACCCCAACCAAAACCAGCACAGAAATTCAAAGTGTAACTGCTCATCAATGGTAATTCATGATTAAGGGACGATGTGTCATGGAGGGCAGGAAGGCCTATCTGCAGAAGGGATTAAACTGACTGATGAGGTACGAGGTGCTGCAGTGTTGTAACAACGGTGGAATGTGTGTGCTCAGAGGCCACTTTTGTTAAACAGCTGGGCTGGGGCATGAGCCAAACTCCAGTCTGGGGAGCCTGGTGCCGGTGATCACCCAACAGGTGCTGGTGTAAGTGTCTATTAGAAACCCGCTTGCACTGCATCTTTGCAGAACCACTTATGGTGGTAGGACTTTGTCCAATGCATTGTTCATTAAATCTATGTATAACTACAAATGTGTGTTTAATTTGCCTCAAGGAGTAAAGTATAAATTCCCCAGAAGTTTGATGGCAAAAGTAGGATTACTGCTCACCAGCAGAAGCTGCCAACCTGGAACTGGAAGGGCAACCCAAATTGGTGCCACCACAAGAGGTGAGAGATCCTAATTTCCAAATCTTACTTGTATGTGGTCTTATGCCCTACCATGTCTCCTGGCTGGCCATCACATCAGCAGTAAGTAAATCCCATGGTATTGTAGTTTGTGCTTGTAATACAAAGACTGGGGGAAAATTAAGGAGGTAAATGTTTGAAAAGGCCTTTGTTTAGCCAAACGAGTGTAGGCTATGTTTGATCTGGTGAAAGCTCAGCTTGAGCTCTGGAGCCATCTCCATAGGTGACAATGATTCATCTCTTGTGTGGGCCTAGGTTTTGAAAAGATAAAGTCAAACCTCTGTCTTAGTGCACCTGAAGCTCTTCTTCTATCCCTTTGCTATTATATGCTAAAGCTTCATGCTCCCACAGTATTGTAAGGGTGGAAAAGCTGAATGAGAGTAAGCTTGGAAAGCTTTTTGCTTTGAGGTGATCGGGTTGAATGTCTTCTCAGTGATACCTAAAATTCTCTTTCCATTCCTTTGACATGAATAGGCCTTAGTTTTGTTCTTCCTCACTGAGAAAGGTTGAAAATTAACCGGGAAAATCGGTCAAGATTCCTCCTGTCTAGATCCTAGAAGTCTGTTAGGTTCCATGTGCCACAATTGTGGCTCATGACTGGAAAACAGTGGGGATAGGCAATGGGTACAACTTGCCCACCACTGTAATGGCGGTAATTGTGCCAAGCCAGAGCTGCAATTTCCAGGCAAGGGAACCCTTGACCTTGCTAAATTAATTTACCTTGATGATAATAAACTGGGGAAAAAAAATGCATGCTTGATTGTCATAGGACAAGGAGGCAAACCAACACTGCCAGAAATCTATTATAGCTAGCCTAGAGGATAATAATGCAAAAATGAAAGAACAAATTGAAAAGATTAGGCAAATATGAAAGTAAGTACCCTTCTAAAACTTCACTTGCAACATTTAGATCTCTGTACCTAAACTTAGTACCTGGTGTTACTGCACCAGTCCTACCCTCCTATCCCAATCCTCTGGTGATGCTGGACACCCCACCTAATACCCCAGGTGGTGCAGCGTTACTAGCAGATCCGGGTTTGGAGAATTGTAACCTGAAGATTTTAGAGGAAGCTATTAATCATGAGCAACTGGAGCAACAGAAAATACTTAAGGGAGATAATGGAGGGAACTGGGAGGCTAAGGATTATCCCTATATACCCTGACTGTTTTTGTTTACATTCACCCACCAAGGGCAGCAGTACCCTTAGACTGGACTTCCCCATGGATGCCATTAATGCCCTGCTATTTTCTTTATCTAATAGGATATTGTATTGAGTTACTCAATACTGTCAAACTAGTGTCCTCTCAGGTTGAAGACTTGCTTCTGGTACCGACTGATGTGCCATGCCATGACCTGAGACCTGGAGATTGAGTCCTTATAAAGAACTTAAAATCAAAACATGCTCTATCACCATTCTGGGCTGGTCCCTGCTGAATGCTTCTAAAGGCACAAGTAGGAAAAGAACGGGTAATGTGTGCGTGTGTGTGTGCTTTCACTAACTGAACTTATAGCCCCATCAGCTGAAGAGGAGGAAGGGGACTTGGAAGTCTATGTCTTATCCTATAGACAAGTGCTGTTGACAACAATGCCGTGTCAGTGGCAGCCTCTGCGACCAGCCATGGCAGTGTCCTGTCTTTGTGTGCTTCTCTCAGATATGTACTCAGCTTCACTACTGGTTAAGCCTGCAAACAGGGAAGTGGCAGCTGTGTCCCTCAGCCTGGGCAGGGACCCTGGTCACTGGTCTCTGGTCCCCAGGCTGGTCTCCAGCAGCTGGGCAGCAGGGGTACTGGCTGAGGCTGCTGGGGGAGTCCCCCATTCTTAATGTCTGTTAACAGTTTTATAGTCAGCAGGATCTCGTCAAGTTGTGAGTATTCCTGAGAGTACATGCATATAATCCCTATGTGATAGGGGACTGATCCTTTACTAATGAACCTATAGTGTTCAGTTTTTAACCAGCCATCTAGAGCTTAAGGTAGGCACCTGAACGGGACCTGTATTAGTAAATCCCTGGGCTAATCGGAACAATTGGATTAAAGTAGTGGACTCTGAAGTAGTGAATTAATTCCTTATTTTGTTTTGCTTGTGTGTGCTGCTTTTGTTTTAGCTATTAAGCTGTCTTTAAATCAACCCATGAGTTTTCTCACTTTTACCTTTCTGACTCTCTCTTCCATCCCACTGTGGGGGGAGTGAGCAAGTGGCTGTGTGGGGCTCAGCTGCCTGCTGGGTTTAAACCACGACAGGCAGAAAGCCTCTTTTCTCTTGTCCCCACTACCTCTGCTGTGTGGCAAACAGCTGAACATGCCGGGCACCTGGGCAGTATGTCTTCCATCCTCCTCCTTCTCCAAACCCAGAGATGTTCAGGGGAGAGACAGTGAGCCAGTCCTCTACAGTGGTCTGCACAAAGAGCCGGAGATATGGGTGCTTGAGCTTTAGGTGCAGCCAGGCTGCACCCTGCCATCTATGCCTACCCATGATGGTGGGAGAGTGTCCCAGGCTGGTCCCACATGTCACACCCTATCTGACAGCCCCACAAGGTGCAGGGTGGGCTCTTATGACACTGATGGGGAGGCTGCTTTGACAGATAGCCTCTACCTAGCCAAGGATGGCACAGCCATGTCGCCACCTATGTCCCACTGGGCCATGCCGTTGCTCAGGAAAGAGCAGGATGGGCACTGCCCTGTCCAGGCAGAAAGAGAGGGTTGTGGCAGGGTGTTGTGGCAGGCTGTTCAAAGCTGTCTGCTTCCACCTCTCTACAAGGTAGAGACCTCTGTCCGTGACCAGTGCTGGGCAGAGCAAGGCAGAAAAGTTTGCACAAAAAAGGAGAGATAGCCAAGGGCCTGCTGGTATTTTCTTTTGCTGCATAACAATAACCTTCATTTCAGGACAGAACAAGTGTTGATGCAGAAGGCAAAGCCCTGAGTAGCCAGGTGCCCTGATTAAAGTGCCATGTAACTTGGTGCTATGGATATGCTGGACCCCTTTCCCTGGCCCGAGTGCTATGGGGCCTGGCTTTTTCTAGCATGACGCTCACTGCTGCAATTCTGGAGAGAGGGAGAAGCTCAACATCCCCAGCTCTCCCCAGCCCACTGCAGCACATGGAGAGCATGGCCATGTCACTTGACAACCTCTATCCCATATGCTTGGACGACTGGGAGGAGGCCAGCTACATGATGCCATACCTCCACCAGTTCTGCTAGCAGCTGCATCTTGTGGTGGGCTGAAAGGAAGACCAAGTCCACTCCCTGCAAGAGGAGGCTGACCTCCGTTCTGCATTCAGTGCAAGTAGATGATGGCTTTGAAAAGCATGTCTTCAGACTATCTGTGGAATCATCAGTTGTCTTCCACCAAGCAGGGGGAGATTCTGGCTGCCCAGCCACCCACAGATGCCATTGTCCTGCAGCATCCCAGCCATCAGCTGTGACACTTGTGCCAGGGGACCCAGTGGGCAGTTTCCATCCTTACGTCTGGGCATCCCTTCTACATGCATACTCAGCTCTCCTCTGGACCCTGTTGCCGTGGCTGTGCAGGAAGCTGAGACAGCTCTCTGGGGCTGAACATTCAGAGGCAGTCATGGTGGAGCACATCATCACATCCACGCTGTGCTCCTTTTGGCTGGACGAAAAACTTCTGGACTAGCTGCTGTGGGTCTCCCTCTGAGGCAGCACAGCAATGTTCATGCACCAACTCATTGATGTTTCCAAATGATGGTGCAGGGGGCATCCCCACCATGTTCTGGGCCAGCAGGACACCTGTGCTGCTGTCCCTGGTCCCACAACCTCTCAAGAGGGTCTTCTGCCCCCAGCTTAGCCCTCTCCAGCAGCCCTTCTGGAGCCAGCAGAGACAAGCTCCCCATCAGCACAGCCGCCACCCTTCGCTGGGGTCCCAGCAGTCCCCTCACCACCTTTGTTTCCACCTGTGGGCAACAAGAAGAGTCCCAGCAGGATCCAGAAAAGGCTCTGCCAAGGCCCTCCACTCTCAGCCAGGTCCGCAAATAGTCCTATATCCTGAAAACCAGCTACTGGGGGGACTGGTGTGGGTGAGGGACTCAGTGCCACTGGCTGGTGCCAGCTGCTGGAGTGGACAAGTGTCCATATCTTTCCCAAAACTGCTGTATATGAGGGTGTGTGTGGAGTGTGTGTGTGTGTAATTCATTGGCAATCTTCAAACTGGAGCAGCTGGCAAGTAGGGGGGCCTTAGGTTCAGGCTGTGGTATCAGGTGAGCGGAAGGTCTGTGCTGGCATTTGAGGGGACCTGTGAATGTGGGGTGCCTGTGAGATAAGTCAGTCCATGAGGGGGAGGGGACTTGGCTGTCTGTCCTTGTGTTTGTGTGAGTCCTGTATGTGGATGTGGTTGAAGGCAGTGCCTTGTCTGTGGCAGTGTTGTGGCTGGCCGTCAGTGTCCTCTGTGTGTCTCTGTGATACGTGCTCAGCTTTGCTACTGGTTGAGCCTGCAGATGGGAAAGAGGCAGCCACATCCCTCAGCCTAGGCCAGAGCCCGGGTCCCCAGGGTGCTGGACTGGGCTCTAGCAGATACTCCTAACATCCTTTACCTGTCTGCCTTTTCCTAGAGATATGCAATCTGTTCTCTTTTGGCTGCACACTGTCTCCAAAGGAGGCCAACAAGTGTCTGAAGTGGAATAAGGAAGTCTTTCTGTATTTAGGTGTAAGGTGCTTGGGGGTGGTATCTCCAATTTTAAGGAAGTCTTTCTGTATTTAGGTGTAAGGTACCTGGGGGTGGTATCTCCAGTTTTCTGCCTGAGGAGTAACAGCCTGGGAGCTCCAGTACCTGCACTCCACTGCTGCTCTCTTTAGCAATTGGCTTTCCATCAGTTGTACTCTGAGAGAGTCAAAAGATCTCCAAGCTGTAAAGAGAGAGGATCAGATAAGACTGTATCCTAAAATGAAGAAGTTTTTAGATGAAGTTGTTCTGTTAGTCAAAGGAGATGATTCCAGTACGTCTTCCTGATGTGGCTGGAATGAATTTTAGTGAGGTTAGCCAATGCTTATATCATCAGGACCTCAGCTCTGTTCATGGATGGGATTAGATGTAGTCAATCTAGAGCTGTGGTGGACTGAAAACCATGTGCTTGGAGATGTAGAGGGCCTGAACTTATGTGTTTTCCAGTAGCTGGTGCAGGAGAAGAGCATGACTGCCTGCCTGCTCCCAGAGCAATGTAAGAGAATGGGCATGGCTCCTGCAGGGCAGAAGACTCACGGCAGCTCCTGCTTGTTGCTTCCTCTTACCTTTCTCTGTACAGCCAAGTGATACCATATGGCCACCCTGATGAAATTTATTCATTTATTTGTTGGTTTATGCTGTATGCAGAGAGGTGTTGCTACAGAGGCAGACATTAGCAATCTAAGATAGGCTGGAAAGAAGTTTTCAGGCATGGAAGGCCAGGCAGAGTTCAGCAGAGTCTGACAGCATGCAGAAATTTTCTGGATCTGAGAATGGTGTCATCTTTCTGAAACATCTGCTGTGAAGTACTTCTCCTCCGTAGTTTTCTCCTTGATTAGCCCTTTCTCTGTGTCAGCTTTATTCTATTTTTGTTGGATAGAGTATAACTCATAGCTTAAGTAACTTGTCAGATTAATAGAAGCAGAATGTTTCCATCTCTTAAAATGGGAGTGAAATTAGGGAAAAGAAATGTCAGCACTTTTAAATTGGACTATATTAGACCGTGGATTTCATGGGAGCTTCTGTTTAATTAAAGTATTTTTAAAACTGTGCCATCCTTCTAGTACTCTGCTTGGCCTTCATGCTGTAGAAGGGGAAGAAAAATCCCTATGTTTTTTCATGCCTGTCTGTTCCTAAATGTCAGTGTGAATAGGCTTAAATGTGTTCTCATTGCTTGGTGGACAGTTTATTTCCAGGCCATTTAAGAGGGCAGTTACTCAGCTTTGTCTGCTGTCATGCAGAGTGGAGGGGAGGAGCCAAGCGTTACTTCTGCAGTGTTATGAAGAAATGCAGCATTCACCCACACTCATAATTAACAGCACAGACACACATGCTCTACCTGCCTCAACTGCAGTCACGCCGAAAAGGGTGCAGAGCATCTATGGCAACTGCAGACGGGCACGCCTGCCTAGCGCAGGGTCTACCAGCCACACACACCCACTTCAAGTATATTTCCATTAGTCCTCATGTCAGCAGTGACTGTAGCTGTATTCCTGTGTCCTCTGCAGAACCTCCTTGTCTGCCCATCCACCGTGTTGCTGTTCAGCACTTCCCCCCTGCACTGCTCCCAACCTCCCCCTAACCCCCACCGCCCCCCGTTCTGTGTACATGTGGTGCCTGCAAGAAGGAAGAAGGAATGAAGAATAATCACTCTGTCAGTGATTCATTAGCAAAACGGATCTGGATGTGTCAAAGCACTGCTCTTCTTATTGCTACAGGTCAGAGAGTGTGGGAGTGCCATGGACTTGCTCCTATAATCTCAGCTGCTGGTTTCTGTTACAGTTAAGGCTCTTTTTGGAGCCTTTCACCTGGAAAAGCCCTCATGACCTCTATCTGAGATGAGTCCAGTAAAAAAACACAGGACAGGGAGGAACTGTGAAAGTCACATTGGCCACTTCCTACCTTGAGTATTCTGGATCTTCATTCTACTTCATCTAGTTGTGAGGCTATGGTTGAAAAGTCTGACCTAAATGACCCCTATCTAGCAGCAAGAAAATGGTCAATATTTGTGTTCTTGCGGCTTTGCTCTTCTCTTAGCTCTCATTCAACCTTCCACATCTCTTTCAATTGCATTTCTGTATTACGTATGTAGATACTATTCCCTTCTTCCAACTTCCTGCTGCAAAGCCCTCAGCAATATTTAGTTGTTTACATTTTTGTATTTCAGTCCCAGATCACAAGGTTATGCTGTTTCACTGTTTAAAGTGATACATGCTTTGTATTTGCTGGCAGAATAGCTATGGATGCTGCTGTTGTTTTATCTATTTGTGCAGATGCAGTGCCTCTGCTTTTCATGATACTGCGATGTTTTTTTCAGTGTATTTTGTTCCCATGATTAAATCAAGCAAACCAAATACAATCTTTTGTTGGAATGTCCGCACTGTGTGGTCCACTACCCACCCATCCAAGAAAAATTGTTCTCTAAAATGAATTCTGGTTATTGACTTGCTCACGTAACACTTTAACTGTGGTGAAATCTGGAAAACCTTTTTTTGTCTCCATGTTTCCTTCGTAAATTTTTTCCCTAGCGCTAGGAAAACAGTTCATGCTAGACTCAGGTTTAAACTAATCTCTGGCCCAGCAAGGAAGAGTGGTTATCTGCTCTGAAAATGACATCAGAAATCTGAAAGATACAAGCACACTTCTTTTCATTTTCTGCCTGCTTTTCCTTAGTGACCATTTCTGTTTGTTTGCCTAGTGTTACAGTATCATTCCATCTGTCCTTGTTCTCTGCTTGTTTCTCAGCAAGGGAGATGACTAAGAGGGTAATTTTTGTTAGTTTAGCATCTTATTTACTTTTTAAACACCTTGAAGAAAGGTTTTTTTTCTTTCCACTCTTCTGTTCTGTATGTCTGAAGTCTCAGTTCTCTGTATAGACTGGCTATGACTCAGATTAATGCCAGAGTTCTCTACAATCTGACAAGGTTCTTTCAGATAGTCCAGGTGTGGAAGGTGTAATGTTTAACAACAAATTTACTTATTTTAAGATAGTTGATGTTACACAGGATTTTTTATTTAGCAGAGTGATACAAAATACACTGAAAACACAATACAAACATAAGTTACACTTAGCAAAATATAGTAATCGCAATACATAGTTCTATCACAATACCAATGTGATTCCCATTACCAGTCTTTATAATACAGTCACCATGATGATGGTGGGTGTCCCCAGGCTCACCAGAAAGGCATACACTGGCTGAAGCCAGCTCAAGCTCTTTGGAATTCTTTTATTAGTTGTTCAGTTTTTATCCTAGTGACATAGCTGTTTATCTAAAACAAAGGCCACCTTCGAGTCCCCTTTGTTGAAATAAAGTCAGCCCAGTTTGCAACAGCCATGGTCGATCACATCCCACTTTATTCTCTGAGCTTTATAGGCACATCACCTGTGCCTATCTCCCCTGAGCCTTCTCCCATTATACGGGTTTATTGGTCAGTCACAGTTCCCTGCAGTGTAGCTTCCCTTTCTGGTGAGTTCTGCCAAGCCTCAGTGCAGAGAAACATAATTTTTGCAGTTCTCAGCTAACTTGGTTGCAGTCCTGGAAGAGCTGATTTTGCCTGGTAGCTAGGTTTGATGCTGTGGTTATCAACTTTGAGTCAGGATCCGTAAACTGTCAAGAATCTTTCACTGCTTTCCAACTCCAGCACACAATTCTGCTTACCCTTCAGTTTATTGACTTTGGGTGGAAGTAAGGATGCAGATAGAACTACTGTTTTGCTGAGAAAAGGGAGCTTGCTGGTAGGGTGAGAAGATTTGGAACTCCCCTGTAATGATTACCTCTTTCCAAAGGCAAGAGGATTTGTATTTACCAAGCTGAAAGATGACAGATCTTCAGTTGTGCTTCAGAGTGTAGACCTTTATTCTTCCTTCTTCAGTTTCCAGGCCTTTCTGCTCATCTTACTCTCACCATCTTGGAGTTTCCTCGTTAGATAGCCGTGTCAGAAGAGCTACGGATATTGCTCAGTTCTCCTTTACCACAGAGTGAGGATATTCCAGAGGAGATATAACTGACCTGCGAATGGTGTAAAACAAGATCTAGCTTCATTATAACTGAGCAAATATGTTGTCTTTACAGTGTGGTGTCCAAAACTATTAAGGAGACTCTGCCATATTCCAGTTAGTGTTGGGTAAATCTGCCTGAAAGAATGAGAGGTGCTGAGATTAAGTCAGTCAGGAGATTCTTCTTTCACCTGGGACATCTTTTCAATGGGGGCCAGGGGCAGAGTTGCAGTCTAGGTCCCTGATCCATGTTGAATATCCACATCCATCCAGGAGAAGACATATATACCTGTTGCTCCCTGGGGCTCAATATCTTTTTTTGGGATGTCTGTGCTGCCTCTGTTGTTATTTTATGAGATTCGTGAGCCCATCTGCAGTGCAGAGCCTCTCAGTACATGTGCCTGACTCATAACAGTCCATTCTCTATCACAGTAGTGTAAAATGGAAAAAGGGTTTCACAAATCTGCAGAGATGCAAGAACTGCTGATAACCTTTTAAGAGGACTGGCTAGCTCATATAATGAGTTCTGCATGCTTTGACTTTCAGATATGCCAGTCGTCCCTAGATGGTTGCGTTGTATGACCATAAGTTTTGTTTCCAATATGTTCTGTGCCTTAAGTAACTTGGTCAAAGCAAGTTATCCAATGTTGCAATGTTGTCATAATTTTTGAATGGTTTTCAAGAGGAGTCAAACCCACACTGTCTTGTTGAGAGTTTTCTTGTTGACATGTTCTATAATGTATCTAAATCCATGCCATGGTAGCAGGCTACGATTTTACCAGCAAACTGCAAAAATTTTGGTCTTTTCAGCCTTTTTTAATTGCTTCCCATTATGAGAGAGAAACCATCCTTTAGTGAAACTGAACATATAATTGCCAGCCATTTCTGATCACTTTGAAGAAACTGCCAGTGACAGCAGACCAAATTTCATTGTTAAATTTGAGCTGGTTTGGCTGAAAACACTCAAGATGCACACCGGACTCAATCCAAGTTAGAGTAATTAAATTAGTTCCTTCCTTTGGCTATTCACCTTCTAGTTCTCCAATAAAATTACTGAAATTAATTAATATGGCACAACCATTGACTCTAAGAATACCGTATTTCTGTAATAGGAGATAGAAATATAAATGTGTTTTAATGAAAACTGCCGTGCCAGTTGCTAGGGCTTAAATGAAATACCATTCATTTATTATGCAAATGGCCTGGAGTGAGGGAACATTGTGAATTATAGAAAGCTCTGTGCTGTCATGACACCACCTGGTGATCTATGACAAAAAGGGATAAATCATAATTAA
>JAVJGI010000057.1:55306073-55322372 GCA_035590275.1 Ibycter americanus
TCTTAGTATGGTAATGTAGCTGCTGTTTCTTTCCCTTTCTATTTTAGTTCCCCAGCATGACTGCAGGGTCTATAGAGAAAACGGGAATGTTTTTGTTCATCTTGCCCTAATGAAGGGGGGAAGAAATGCTGTTTCTCTTTTATAGATGGAGAGAAGAGGTTAAGTGGAGTTTCTTGAGGTCACACTATGGTATCTGTAGCAGAGCTGGATTTGAAGCTGAATCTCCTGAATCACAAAATTTAGAGTATTAAAAGGTCATAATACATCAGATATAAACACAATGAAGACCCCTAAATCAAATGCATACTTTTTAGGCTGCTTTCCCCCCCTTAAACTTAACATAAAAATGTGGGTTTTGCTCAGACATTGGTCCAGCTGTATAATAACTCTTATCAATATACTTTGCAAAGTTTGACTGGGACTGTTCACCCAGTCCCGTGTTTGTTGGCATGACTATGCTGCACAGAAACAGCAATATTCAGAAGGTGTCTTTTGAAGTAGATTTTTTGACTCTGTATCTTTCTTTAAACCAATGGGGTTATAAAAGAAAAAAACTTTAAGCACTTGACTGTGATCAGAAGGATTCCAGGCTGTTCTCAATTTCTGTCTTTTAAATACTCCTTTGCTGTACTACCTCCAGAAAAAGTTTGATTTACCGCACCCACAGCCTGCCATTCTGTGTAGTAATGACACATTTATCTTATGCACTCCTCTGCCTGCTCCTGTTTTGCTTTGTTCCTTTAAGCAGTCAGCATATTTGGACATTTTCATCCTCCACTATGCAGCTTAAAGCCCTGTGCAGGAGGCTTTGGGGGCCTATTAAAATGCCTATTGAAATGCAAACCAGAATCACACAGTTACATCCTAAACTCCCCTTGACTTTTCTCCACTGGTTAAAGCAGCATGTAGTCTGGAGAGGCTGCTAGTGTTCTGCAGACACTATGAGTGATTCTACATACCACTGTTTTGGGGTAGATCTTTTCTGATACCTTAAATACCCTAATTTTCTGACAGCTTGCTCTGTCTTCTTTAGCACTCAGCTCTTGGATTTTAACCTTGTCAGGCTTATTCCCTATATCTTGTGGGCTGATTAGTTGGGAAACTGGAGCTAGGTTAGTTCTGATGTGCAGAACTACAACTGCTTTCCCCCACACCTGGCAGTATCTGTGCTCTTTGACAAATCTTGGCTCCAGAAATACTCTGCTTTTTATTTTTTTTTCTGTACTTACTTTTTTTCCTTTTCTTTTTTGGCTGCTTGAGCTGCTTCTGAGCAATTTTCATGTAGGGTCATATTTCTGCTGACTGCAAAGATTCTGTTGACTTCTGCTACTTCCCTGACTCGTTTTGTCCCTTGCAAACAGCCAGTGCTGGGCTCTGTTAGAAAACTGCATTACAGTGGAAGACCTGGGCTTCAAAAGAAATAGATATGAATACCTTGGAATCCTGAAGGTCATAACACTCAATAGAGCTTTCTGGACTCAGTAGTTTACTGGTTTCATTGACAAAAGAAAAAGCAGAGATGAATGGTATGGAGAGGGGATTAGCAGGTCCCTTGGCCTTTGTTTACCTGGAGGGAAAGGACTGGGAAAAGAAACAGAATGTTCTGAGCTGCAGGAGTTGCCAGTTCTGAGGTAGTGTGGAGTAATGCAGCCTACCTGTGCAGTGCCAGGAACATTAGCAGTTTATCTGGCCTGAACTTGATCTGTTTTGAGACAGTGGCTGTATATGCACTGTTGTGCTTCCAAAACAGTTGACTATTTAATGTCACAGCCGAAGGCCTGTATATCTCCAGCAGCACTTTAGACATACCATCTTTTTGCTTTGAAGAATACATTGAAGTAACAAGGTGTGGAGAGTGATGCAGCTTTCGTAGATTTGGATGTGCTTCTATAGGCAGCCAGTCTTGTTGCTGTTCTCTCCTTGGGTGCACAGGAGAGAGGAATACTGTCAGATGTTGCTGTTGCTTAGTGGGATAACAGGAGACCGAATAACACTCAAAACCCCACACCTTAGCTTGTTCAGACATCCAGATGAACCCCTGCATCCCCAGACTTTTCTGATCTGGGAGAAGGACCTCATTTAAAGCCCTCTTGGCTGCAGGTCAGACAGGGATGTTGAGCTTCGGGGGCAGCCAAGCCTCTCTGACCGCAATGCTCCCTTGCCCTGCTACACACGTGATCAAAGCGGAGGTTTAAAATGCAAGTCTGTAGTTACGGAGTTCTGCACAACCACACCAGGTTTTAATGTTTTCTGCAACAGCACAGGCTAAGTCAAGCTCCCTTAACTGTCATTTTTGTGCTGAGTTGTCTTGATTTCATCTACTACGTAGGATATTTCCAGAAGAACACCTGAATGTTAGCCATGCTTTTCCATTTCCCTTGGATGTTATGTAAAACAAGGCCCCTGCTCAGGGCTCCCCTTGGCTGATGGTGTGTGACTTCAACACCTGTCCCCCATTCAAGCTTTGGACAGAACAGTACATAGAGCTTTAGCTCAGCCTTTCCACCGACCATGTGCACAGGAGATCTCCCTGCTCAGTAACAAGGTGCTGAGATTTCAGTCATGTACATGTGGTTGATGAGAGCAATAGGGAAGGCAGCATGTACTTTAAATGTATGTAAGCTCTGTCTGTACCCAAATAGGTTTGTGACTGGCATTGTGGACAAACATCAGATTTTTAAATTTGTATTTCTAAATATCCACCAGAAAAGCAAAGTATTTCTAAAGCTAAAAAAAACCCAAAAAATAAGAACACCCAAGAAGAACAAAACACAGTAGCTTTGAATGGATGCCTAGAAAAGAGTGATAACAGGCAAGCCTAAGAACATACCAGCTTTCAACTGCTATGGGGATTTTCTGAATCAGACACTTCTTTCTGTCCAGCAATATCTGTCCTTAGTGTTTCTGCAGTGTTCTTCAGGTTTAGGCAAACTTCAAGCATTTACACCTTTTGACAAGAAACACTACCAGCCCAGTGAGACATCGTATGAAGAGCCCCCTCCTCACATTTACTTTTATTCTGCATCCTACTTTTTTGTGTAATGCTTCTTCTTGGAAGTTGTGGTGATCTGGGAGTCACACTAGAAGAGCTCACTTTCTTCTGTAGTTTTCATGTGACCTCACATATGCTGTGTCTGAACATTCACAGTCTGCTCCAGCCACTGCATGTTTTCGATTGTGGAGAGCTTTTTGAACAGCTCAGCAGGACAGAGACATTTGTTCGACTCATGTCATAGGTCAGGGGTTTTGTGATACACTATCCAGCCAAAAACGGTGCAATCGTAAAGACAGTAACAGATGCTTATTGCTTTGTGTATGCACCTTTCTAATGTTTCTGGGAATAATTTTCAGTGAGTTTTGAGCATTTTTCTAGGTTTTAGTGGTTTTTAAGTCTCTGTTGCTTTTGCCCTTTAATGGAAGAAAATTCGTGTAAAGGAGGATTTTTTCAAGTTTCCAGTTTTCTTATTTTGATGAAAAAAAGATACTATGGGCTGAAATGTGACATTTTTACTTATAGCCAAAGGCTGATTTTAAATAAATTGCATTTTTTAACTACAAAAGGAATTTAAAAAATGCTAGTTCAGGAACTTCCATTATACAAACCGGATTTGCAATCATGTAAGCATCTGTTCTCTCTTAGCACACCATTGACACACCTTATGTTAGTAATTAAACTCATGCATAGTACAAACACTGGAAAGGTGTTCTGAGTAAAAGAGAAATGTTGTAATGGTTTAAATAGTCTTAAAATCCAATGATTTGGAAACATAATTTTCATTTATATTGAAACTATAGTAAAATGTAAAATATTACATATAATTATTATATTCAATTAATTGAAATAGAATATTACAAGATTTTCAATTGTAAAATATGGTGAAATATTTTTCTGATCTTTTTGAGACCATGAAAACTAAACCCTCCTGTCTTTAATCAAACCAGGAAATAGATATGGAGTATGCTATTCTGATGTCCTGTACATCTACAGTTTTATGTATAGTCATAGAAGAAGACACTAAGTTTGGATCAGTGTCTTAATTTTGATTAGAAAATTTCTCAAGTTATGTTGCATTGCTCTCTCACTCTCTCTTTTTTATAATTTACAAACTTGCAAACAAGTTAAAACACACTAGACTGCAGCTGGGCTAAATACATAGATGGATGTAGACTGCTAGCTCGACTTCCCAGTGAGTTGACCAAAGAGGAATTACTTCAGAAATAAGTGGAACTTGTCAGTTTAGTTTGTTTTAAGGGTGATTTTCTTATATGTGAATGACCACAGATGCCAGTATTATATCACCCATGCTAGAATTTGTCTGGCAGTCTGATAGTGCAATACATCCAAGTTGCTTATTCCAGGATAGCTCTCCTTGCTTGGGACGATAACACATTGTAAGGAAAATAATCCAGACCAAGACAAAAATATTCAGCAGTTGGAATATAACATTAACAGTGGTTAATGCTTTTTATGTAAAAATACTGAATATCAAAGTAGGAGTGGAAATTGTTATTGTATGCCCATCTGGTAAGAAAACCAGATTGAAGAGAGTTAATTGTTCATAACGGCATTGAAGACCTCTAAAGGCCAGTCCTTTCTCTTCTGACAGGCAAGACTGGCTTGAAAAAGCTAGTAAGCAGCCCCATCACTACAACCTTTGCCATTCATGTAAATCTTTCTTTCTGAAGTAAGTATTTCACAGTGTATTCAGAGCAAACATAGCAACTGAATGGAGGTGGATGCCTGCTCAGCTCCTGTCACTTGCATGGTGGAGTGCACTCAACAGACCAAGGGCTGGGGTGGAAAAGTGCACTCTGTCTGCAAGATCCCACTGGTTATGAAAGGGTATGTGAATCTCCAGAATAAATTGGCCACCAAAGCACCGAATTTTTGCTGACCAGAAGGAAAAGGGAACATAAGGATTATTATTGTACTGAAGGGGAAGTCTCTGTGTGAAAAAAGTAAGCATTCTGCCCCAGCAAATGAGAATCCAAAAGATGCTTGACACTTCTTATTTACACTGAGAAGTGGGGTGAAAATCACAGAAAAATCTCCTGTGAGGAAAAAGTGGCTGGTGGAACACATGAACTCAGAGGCTTTGTGATGCAGAAGGGTGAGGGCTGGTTTTATGAGTCTTTACACTTCTCAGACTCTCCTCTGTGTAGCAATATGCATTCTTTTAGCCTTAAACTCGGATAAATAAATAGATCTGTGTATAAGGTGTATTTTTAAACCCTGCTTATTTTTGCTGCTTTTGTCTGTTTACAACATTCTTTGTACAGGATAGTGGTCAGGGACTGTTTAGGAGTAAGCAGCAGTCAGGAAAGTCAGGGTGATACTTAGGCACATGGTGCGTTAGCCCAGAGGAACGCCAGAGCACCCTGCACCTGGTTCCTATACCACATTTACCAGTACAGGCTCTGGGCACATGTGCACGGCTTTACAAAAGCAGCCTTTCCCTCACTGCCCCAGTGTATGCCCCAGACATGACAGATGTGTGTTTAGCTCATTCCTGAAATCCTTTAGTGATGGTGTGTCTGGGTCCTCCCCAGGCAGGTTGTTCCAGTCTAACAATCATGACTGCTTGAAAGTTTTTCCCAGTGTGCAGCATGAATCTTTTCTGCCATGATGTAAGTCTTATTGCCCTTTTTTTGCAGGGAAGCAGTGTTGTTCTGTTCCTCTTTGCATGACTTTTAGTCAGTTTTGCTTGCTGGTGTCCTATTTTGTGGTAGTTCTTCTTTTCCTGACCTATCTTGAATGTTCTTATTACTCCCTTATGGTTTTTCACCAAAAGTGCTCCATACCTTTCTGAAAGACTACGTTCCAAACAAATACTGGTGCCGTACTATTGCTGCCGAATGTGACTACAGCTCTTCTCACCCAGCAGATCCATCCCTGTACCGTGTTCATTTTTCCCCAGTAGTCCAACACTACTTACCTAGTTTTGTATCTCCCAGACTGCCGCAGACTCTACAGAGTCTGGAATGGCACTGTGGCATTGTGCAGCCTGTTATTTCCATCTGAAGATTGTTTTGGGCCCTAGTTCATGTTCAATGCCCTCCTTTGTTCATTCTCAGCTGCTGGAATACATGGCATGCAACCACAGCCATCTACCCTGGGAATAAAAGGACCAATATACTTTGTTACTCTTAATAGCAGCTGCTAGCATGTGCCCTAATAGTAATTTTCGTGTGCCTGAAGACCCTTCCTGCTCCCTTCGCAAGCCAGCTGAAAGCCTTGGGGCCACTCAGAGTGCCCTGGGACTATCTAACATCTGACCTAAGCGCTGGAAATGCGATTTCTGGTCTCTGACTTATCCTTCTTTGTCTCGTGTTTACTGCAGCTAAGCCCATAGCAACTACAGTGGTGAATGTGAATATTTTAACAGACCCAGCTTGAAGATGTCTATGATTATCTCAAAGTAAACAGTTGTCTGGACCTGTTTGGCGTTGTTAATTGCTATTTTATATGCCTAGAAGGGATGTCATGCCTCAGAGCAGCAGCCTGTAGAAAAGGAAATAATTAATACTTCAACCTACAACATCCCAAGAATTGTCTGCAGGCTGTCCATAGAGCCCCAGGGCTCCATGCTGCTCCTGTTGATATCAGGTGGTGAGGATCACATGCCTGTAAAGTGCAACCAATTTGAGATGCCCACACTGAAATGCAGTGCTTAAATGAAGAGAAAGGACAACATAAAGAGTCTTTTATGCTCCTTATGCCCACAGCAGTGAGGAGAAGTTGTTTAAAAGGATGAAGCTGCTCTTGAACAGCTTGATTTGCTTCTTTCTTTAGGGGTGAATTAGACTGAAGGACAGACCCATGAAAACTTCTTGCTGATGTACATCAGCAGAAAGTCTGATGCTGAAACTCTGCAATTTAACACCTTTTAAGCCATTTATTTCCTCTCTCTTCCCTCTGGTATGGTGTAACTACAAGAAGTATGTGTAGGACCAGCTGTGTCCTCAGGATTGCTCAGGTCCTGGGGACAGGTGTGTCCTGTGGCAGAGGCAGGTCTTCTCGTGGGGACGTATTGTCAGCATGTTACCTGGTGCTCCTGTGCTGGCCTCCACCAAGTCCTGCCACTGCAGCAGTGCATCAAAGCCTTTTCTTCTGCAAGACCATTCTTTTGTTTTCCTATAACCAAACGAGGGCTGTCTGCCTAGTCAGGGTCCTGAGGAACAGTACCAGGCTCTCTTCTCTTCACAGGATCAGTTCTCTGTTTATTTTGCCTCTTCTGTGCAGTCATATCCACTTCTGCTTCATCTGTTTAGATTTGGTAAGTCTTCATACATGAACCATAATTTCATAAAATTAACATATATTTCATCAACTATAGAGAACAAACTATGACATGGTTTATGTGTTAAGACTGAAGCCTGTGTTTTATGATCAGCTGATGATTATTTTATTACTATTACTAGTTATTTTACTTGAATATTTTGATTTCAGACAGCTTCTGAGTTTGTATTAGAGGAACTGTTTTCCAAAAGAAGGTAACAACAGGATGCAGGGATGTCTCTTGAGACTTTGAGCTGACATGGGAATCCCATCTGAAATACTTGTGGTATTTATGGCCAGCTGTGTAATCCTGGCCCCGTGCCAGGGGGACCTGGCCAAAGTTGTCCAGATTTAGCGTTGATTATAGCATAACTTTTTTTTTTTTTGCAAATACAGAAACTCATTCTCATATTCCATCCACAAAAAGATGTTACTCCTTGTCAAATACCCCTGAAGAAAAGGGGAAATCATGCTGGTTTCATTTTTGCTAATTGATCATTACTTTTACTTGTGTGGGATGGAGAAGCTAGAGGCTGGAAAAATAAAGGGAAATCATTATCTGTATAAAGCTGGTGAGCTTGGATTCCTGCTGGCTGTATTTCAGTTACATCTCTTTCCTCCTTATTTATTGCCCCTTTGTTTTAGATTTGAACAAAAGGCAATGTAAAATAAAAAACTGGTAGTTCTGCAAGAAATACACCATCCAGACCACAATGGATTGGAGGGAGTGTTAAGTGATGCATGCTGGAAAAAACAATTAATCTGTTAAGGAGTCATTTGCTACTTGCAGTATTTTCCACTGACTACATATTCTAAGATGTATCTCACTACTGAGCTCTCCTGCAGATTAGTGCTGCTTTCCGTATTGCAAATGCCTTCAAAGAAGAGGTAGACCAGGTTCAGACTGTATGTATTCCTCATTCTGGCACTTAAGCATAACCTTGGAAACACTTTCATTAACTGATTACTTTTTTTCTTAGTTTTCCCTGCTATCTCTGTGTCCCTGTTTAAAGGGAAAATTAAATCAGGGATCCAGTATGTCGTGCTGCTAGTTTAGGATCATCTTTAGCTAGCCTCTGTGCCCTGACCTAAATGTCATCTCACTGCTTTCCTCACAGTCTTCTAGAACAAGCAGTCACAAAGCTGTTCTTTAGTTCTCCTTCTGTATGCTGATTTGCGACTAATGAAGGTATATGTTGGTGCGCTAAATTGCTGGAGCCTGACTCAGACTATTTGTTTTCCCATGATTACTGCTCTGCCAGCTCAGCTATCTGCCTGCAGCTGCTCTGTGTTCAGGTTGCCTGTGTTTCTCATTCTGAAGCTTCTTCTAATTGTACATTGTGAGAAGCCTTTTGCATTCATGGTTTGGAATGAAATTGCAAAATGCATTTGGGGGTGGAGAAGGAAAAGAAGGTAAGATGTACATCCTCAGTCATTCAGTTTGCTTTGATCTAAGCCAGCTCCCATCATCCAAATGTGGTAGTTTTCCCTTTTTTTAATCCAGTATAATTGAGAGCAGTCACACTGAACAAGTGTACAACTTGTTAACATTGACTAGGCCAGGCTGTGACTTCCCACTGCCAGCATAAATAATACAACCAGGTCTCCAGGTGGGACAAAAAAGTGAAGTGACTCCTCTGCTCCTACCTTTGACATTATGTTTGAACTGGCTTTAGACAAAAGATTCAGAGAGACCACAGCAAGAAAGTGAGGAGTTCAAGGGCCTCTACCACAGAGATGTGTGTTAATTTTGCTTTCTCCCTAGTGTTATTCTTGTGAAAATGGTCCAGATCCACTGTGAGTTTCCAACGTAGTCAGATGTGTAACACTAGTGTGTCCTGCCAGACTAATACTGCAGGCCTAGGGTGTGCCCTCTCAGTGGATAAGCTGTTCTCAGTGCTTTCCTCCATCTCCTGGGGAAAGAGATGAGGCAACTGCCTTACTCCTGCTACTATTTTGTGCATTTGATCATACCTCTCCCAAAATGGATCTCATGCCAAGATGTGGAAGGAGGGAGCTAAAGGGGCAGCCTTCAAAGACAGCTCACAGCCAGTTCAAAAGCACTGGGCTGTGCCAGCATTGAACATAATAGATATTTTTTTACAGCAAAACAAAAAAAGTTTGAAAATTATTACGCATAAGAGAATCACAATGAAGGATCTCACGGAGGAATTCCTGTGCTACTTCACTGTGTGCTGCTGGTGTTTCCCACCTTAGAAGGGGGTCAGTATGCAGTGTGGGGAAAGACATCCTTGTTCTTCCCTTCTGCAGCACAGGAGTTCTCTGGGAAACTCAAATCTTGACTCCTGTATCTATTGTCAATAGGCTGTTAGTTTTAAAATATATGAAATACATAAAGAACTCCAAAGGGACAGTTCAGCAATGATAGTCATCCAGGAAGGCTTCTTACTTGTTCAGTGAGGTCTAGCACAGTTACAGTTTTTAAAGGGCACAAACAAGTAGCATGGAAACCAAATCCTGCCCATAAAGAAGGGGTTGAGCATAAAGGCATAACTAGTGGTATAGTGAGCAGTGCATGTGTAAAACTGTTCCGCTATGGGGAACCAACTGTTGAGCTGTGTGTTTGTGAAAGTGGGGAGAATGAATCACGCAGAAGTGAAGGAATGAGCTTGAATTCTAGCATTAGCTGGATCCAGAGTCTTTTCTGTGTCCCAGCTGCCCAGCCAAGATCATCCTTTACTACTAAATCTAAAACAAAAGATCATTGCATAAAAAGATCAAAGGCAGTATCATATGACTTTTCTTGCTCTAAAATTAGCATTTATTAGCTACAGCACTGAAGCAGCTCTGCACTTACTCGTCATACTCTTCAGGTACAAATACTGTTGTTTTTTTTTTAAGAGGAAAGTATTGCAATTGCTGTACTGGAGGCACTTGATGTTCAAAGAACATCTCCTTGGAAGAGAAGGATTAGATTGTATTACTTGGAGAAGGTAAATGGTTTTGGTGCTTTTATTTTTAACTTGTTTGTGTGTCCTTGTGTGAGAGAAATTTGCTCAATATCCATTATGTTGCTGTATTTCTTACCTGGGACTTAGGAACACTTACATCTCCATAGTCTCAGTAATTCCATTCTACTGCCACCTGAGATCTGAAGGCCAGAAACAGCGGGCTGTGATGATCTAAGTTTTCCCTGTTGCACAGCACAAGCTGAGAGCTCCACCCAGCCTTCCCTGTGTGTGAGACCAAATACTGATGTCCAGTTTTAATCCTCCTAAAGGGTTACTTCCCCACAAAGTAACAAGCAGGCACCTTGCTTCTGGTTTTGTTATGGTGAATTCCAGCTTCTGAGTCTTGATCTTGATTTGCCAGGTTAAGAATAAGCCATTTGCATCAGTGTTGCTGTCAGATTCAGTGACCCTGTACTCTTGAAATCTCTTCCCCCTTTCTCTTCTTTCTCTCCCTTTACATGGCTCTCAAGCCACATTAAAAGAAGGATTAAGGAAACACTGAATACGATTCGGTGCGGACCAACAGGGAGTGGCGCGGAACCCTCAAAGCTAGGAGCCTGCGAAAGAATCTTAGACACAAAGAGATGATGGTACAGCTATAAACAGTTCTACTGTTTGCTATGTGTAAAATAAAATCCCAATCATCGGTCCTGCTGAGTTCATGCGAAGTTGGATTAAGCCTCATTTTGAAGCTGGATTCTAGCATGTTTAGGGCAATAAAGAGTCCCTTGTTTAAAGAGTTTAAAGAGTTCAAGTATTGTGTAAAGAGCTTCATATAGGTAAATGAAAAATAAAGAAGAGTAAAGTGGTTTTACTTGATCTTTCTTTTTTTTCTTTTTTAACATCTAGGTAGGGTGCAAAGAGGGCTTTATCAAGAAAGCTTTTTCTCATGTGGGGCAACTCTTCAGTGTCTGGAAGAGTGAAGAGATCAAAGTTCAGATTAATAAATATAAACAACACTGATGAAGCTCTTCACATGGCTCGTATGTATGCATACTGCAGCTGGTGAAGTCTTCTCCCATCCAGAAGACAAATGACATCTCCTTTCCTATGCTGTTGTACAGAATGAATCTGTTATGTTGGAAACAAATTCTGATTTCTTGCCACCTTCCCCAACCTTGGAGATTTGAGACCCAGAAAACCCAAACACACTCAGAGAGTCCTTGAAAAACAGCTATTTCCCACACTCCCTTGCCAGGGCTGTGCACAAAAGTGCAATGTCTGTTGCTCTCCATTTTTTTTTTTTTTTTTTTTGGTAACTTCAAATGCCAAACAGTAGGGGGAAGAAAGATATTTGTTGAACTTTGCTAAACTGTGGAGGTTCACATTGCATGATCTATCAGCTGCTCAAGAGGTCTTTCAGTATAATTCAGAGAAGGACAATTTAGACAGAATCCAATGCTGAAATAAAACTGGATCTTCCACTGAGTGCTACTGCAAAGACTAGATAACATTTAATGACTTTTCTGCATAATTTCAATACCAAACAGAAATAGATACTGTCTATGGACTGCCAGCTCTCTGCAACAACTAGACAAACAAATTTCTTCTTCCCATCTCAGAGGACTAGATGTGCTCTGCTAGGCAGATTCCAAGGCATCATCTTTAGCAGCCACAGCACACCTGTGCTTGAGCTACAAATTATGTAAATCAGTTATTGCCTGTGTTTCATGTTGTGCTGGGTTTGCTTTATAATTTCTGCATGCATATAATTTCATCCCAGTCATGAAGAAGGTAGAGTGAGTGCACAGTGTACAATTGAACATGCTGTCATTCATACTTCTGAAGATGACTGCACAAAACCTTTTGAAGAAGCTGGCTGGCCTGATGTGGAAAGACAGGTCAATACTGGGAGGAGTACATGCAACCGTATGTGTGGGGAGAGGGAAGAGGAAACTGAGATGAGCCTATGCCCCTTTCCCAGATTTTCAGACAGTTATTTAAGGCAATACTTAACTTCAACTAGAAAGTATAAAAGTCAGTATTACTTCTGGTAACTTTTATAGTGCAAATAGTACTCTGTAGAAACACAGAGAAATGTTCCTATCTTAAACCTCAATAATGCTAGCAAACAGAAGCCTAGTCCTGCTCTTCATTTATCATCACGTCTCGTGCATGTAATAGGTATGTGGTAGAGTACATTTTTCCATGAGTGATACAGCTGCTGTCTACATCTTCCTAGGAGATCACTTCAGCTTGCATCTGGAGTGGAGGGGAGTTATACTAAATGAAAGCTGCTGTTCTTTGGCAAAGCACCAGATTAACAAGGCCTTTTTGCACTTTAACAAATCCACTTTAAATCTGCAGTCCTCACTAATTTGGAGGAATTCTCCCTGGCCACTCCAAGTGGAGCAGCCCTCAGACTGCTTGCTGGCAAAATGAAACTGTGTTTTGGTGCTGCAGAGGTACTTTGGGTGAAGAGCCACAAAGCTGAAGTGCTGTCATTAACTGCAGTCATTTAACAGTCTGGTGGCCTGGGAGGGACCGCAGCAGTGGCTTGCACAGAAGGCCCAGCTCTGTGCTGCTGCTGGGTGTGTGGATTGCCCTGCTCCCTGTACATGTTCCAGGGCAAATTGTAACAAAAAATTGTTACAAATTATATCAAAAATTGGTACAATTTTAACAATTGTACCTAATACCTCTAGTCCTGTCACTGGGCTCCAGTGAAAAGGTCCTGGCACCATCATCTTTGCCGCCTGCCTTTAGGTCTTTATACACATTGACAAGATCCGTCCTCTGCAGCCCTTCCTAATAGGACAGATGCCCCAGTCCCTTAATCATCTCAGTGGCCTTTTGCTGGACTCTTTCCAGTATGTCCATATGTCCCTTGTACCGGGAACCCACAACTGGACCCAGCCCTCCAGGTGTGGTCTCACCAGCACTGCGGAGAGGGGAAGGATCCCCTCCCTCCACCTGCTGGCAACACTGCTCCCAGTGCAGCCCAGGACACTGTTAGCCGCCTTTGTGGCAAGGGCACATTGTGCCTTGTATTCAACTTGGTGACCCCCAGGTTCTTCCCTGCCAAGCTGCTCCCCAGCCAAGCCCCCCCAGCCTATACTCGTGCCTGGGGCTGTGTGTCCCCAGGGGAAGGACTTTGCACTCTCCCTTGCTGAGCTTTATAAGGTTCCTGTCAGCCTGTTTCTCCAACCTGTTGACATCCTTCTGGATGCCAGTACAATCCTCTGGCGTGTCAGCTACTCCTCAGTTTTGTGTTATACGCAAACTTGCTGAAGGTACACTCTGCCCCACCATCCAGATCACCAGTCAAGATGTTAACTAGCATTGGACTCCATATTGACCTCTGGGGCACACTGCTAGTTACTGGCCTCCAACTGGACCTTCTTCCACTGACATCCGCATTCCTGGCCTGACCACTCAGCTACTTTTCAGTACATCTCACTGTCTCCTCAGCCAGCCTGTACATCAACAGTTTATCTATGAGGATCCTGTGGGAAACAGTGCTGAAGGCCTTACTGAAGTTCAGGTAGGCAATAGCCATTGCTTTCCCCTCATCCAATTAGCAGGTTGCTGTCCTGCCGTAACATTCCTCAGGCCTGAACAAAGGAACTCAAATTTCCCCCTTGCTCCAGTGATACCTCCTGCCAATGTTTAACTTTGTGAGTGAGCATTTAACATGATGGAGTGAGTCTAGACTGGTGTTTCTTCACTGCAGCTGTGGGGCGGCTCTGCTTACAAGAAGATGAATTTTTATGTGAAGTTGTTCAGCCAGATACTGAATAACAGGCTGGTGTTTGACCTTTGTTGAAGTCTTTTCCTCCTCGGGTTTGCTTTCCCTGCTAGTGACTGAAAGGTGTTGCTGGGGAAGATATCAACAGCAGGAAGCAACCTGCCTGTCCCCTTTTAATTCTAAAGATCAAGCCATCTTTAGTATGGAATGGTGTACTTCCATGTACCTCTGGACTCCTCCCAGCAACAGAGAAGCTGCAGGGAGGAGGAAAGACAGGCAGATCTTGGCAGGTTATGAGCAAGAAGCTATTACGAATACAATGCAGGTCAGACACAGGAGTGGCAGAGGCTTCAGAAATAGGTTGGGTGCTGCCTAGCCACCCTTTATCCAGTCCTGGTCCTTCTGAGGTAAGGGATTTGATTGATGCAAAATTCTTTGCTGCCCCCTTAGGGTGGTGAAGAATCAAGAACACAGAGGTTGTCTCCTCAAAATGAGGTTCCAGGGAAGAAATGCAGCAGCTGCACGCAATGTGGTTGCCTTGCCTGCATTTTTTATGAAATCTTCATCTCTCAGGAAATTTCCGTATGGAAGGAGAGAAGTTTTCTAGCTGAGGAAAGACATGCAAGTATATTTTATTATCTGAAGTACTGCCACTGTGTTTGAATACTCTCCTGCCTTGCTCCCTCTCCCCTGTTTATAATTTTCTGAGATTGTATTGCAGCTTTTAATGAGAGCTATTTTTGACTGGTTTCATTATAACAGGGCCTGGTAGAGTACAGCCATAGGGATAACTGGATGTCCTGGTTTATGGTCTTGGCTCAATTCTGTAAGTATTCTCTTAATATGCAGTATGTGACTGCCTACAGTAACAACATTTATAATGGGATCAAATAACCTGTTACAGTTGTAATATATTCTCAGGAGGGTATTTAAATATAGATTCCCTGGA
Organism: Ibycter americanus; assembly: GCA_035590275.1. Taxonomy (NCBI): domain Eukaryota; kingdom Metazoa; phylum Chordata; class Aves; order Falconiformes; family Falconidae; genus Ibycter; species Ibycter americanus. The sequence continues at coordinate 55,320,962 of JAVJGI010000057.1, forward strand.
GACTTGTTGGTATAGTGTTATAAATAAAAAGGACTCATTCTAATAAGATTGTTCAGTGTTCCTTCATTGCCTACATAAATCTTGTTTTCTCCCCAACTACTTCAAGAGAACATTTTGTCTAAGTAAAATATCAAGTTAATTTTGTAGCTTAACATGCTTTATTCAAGGTTGAAATTTTGAAAATGTTACTATTAATATGTATGTTATAAAGTTATGGATTGATATTACTGTGTGTTGCTTGGCCATTTTCATCCAGTTCTTGAGCTCAGGCACCTCTCAAAAGGTCAAGATGTTGATCTTGTCATCACAACAGCTCTTGGGAGAATGAATAAAACTGTCAGACAATGAAGGCAATAGGATTTTTAGTGACTCCCCAGGGAACCTTTGCAAACCAGTTTAATTTTTTCTCATCTTCATGCTATTTCACTAGATTGGCCTGTGAGGCAGTAATATTTCTGGTGACAACTCTGGTGGGTGTAATCCAGTTATTGTAAATGTACATCAGTGGGGAGAGGAAAAAATGAACATGCTCTCAAGTTCCCTACCAGACTGCAAGAGAACTCTCCTGGTTATCTCTTCTCCCCTCAATTAGTGTCTTGGTGACTTGGGGTACATCTTTTGCTGATGTCAGACAGAAAATTCTGGACCTTTTCATTTACCTTGTGGTTGAGGGAGTCATATAATGTGTGCAATGTTTATTGATATTTGAAGTCTGATAGCACTTGAAAGTACAGTCCATAGTGAGGCATTAATAAATAGAGATCAAAAAGTTGTGTTACCCTAAAAGAATTATGAGAGAGTATTTAACCCTCTGCCCCTCCCTTACTGCTCTTATCTGTACTAAACCCCCTGTGATCACTGAATGGCTTTCCCACTTATCCTCTTTAAAAAGCCCTGAAAAAAAATGCTATGTACTTTAACAGAGTTATAAAAGAGATAAAATGGGCTGGAGAAATGTCACGTTTGGCTATAAAGACTGCATTACTTCTGGGAACATCAATTCTTGCCGGGGGGGGAGGGGGGAAGAGGAAGAGAAAGAAAAACAAACTAGATTTTTTAAACAATCCATTTCCAAGTGAAGTACAAGCTTTATCTTCTTTTATAGGGATTTGATGTGCTAATTTATGGCTTGATTAAATTCTTCCTAGGGCCTGGTTCAACCAAGCTTAATTTCATTAATTCTAAATGCTTAAGTAGTGTTGCTGAAGTCAACTGAATTTAATTCTGTCATTAGAGATAAACTCTGTTTAATGATTTGCTAAGTTTAAGTTGATATAGAAAGTGCAGAATGAGACTGTCAGAAGACAGATCATTTTTATATGTTTGCTGAGATGCTTTTCACTTTCTCCACTGGTCTGCAGCTCTGTGTTACATGCAGATTCACTGTACCTGGTGCTATCTCAGTATGTTA
>JAVJGI010000057.1:55330192-55357646 GCA_035590275.1 Ibycter americanus
AGAAAAATATAATTGCATTTGAAGACAAGACAGGACTGGTAAGTGCAGGTGGACATGGCATCACAGGAAGTAGCGGGTAGTTTTTATTAGCATAGTAGAGAGTTATTATGACTCATGTTTTTCTGTAGCCTGTGGCACGTTTTAAAGGAGGCATTTGTAGGAGAATGAGGGGATGTTAGGATGTGTGTAAGGAACCCTTTTAGGTGTGAGGGGCTGAGGTGCCTTATGGAAAATTACTTTTGTGGGAATGCAGCCTGGTGCCTTAGGCGTGACTCCTGCCATGGCACAGAAGAGGCTTTTAAACAAAGGCAAACACCTTGGTTCTGAGCATGGTAGAAAGTAATTAAGTGGTGACAGCTTCTGTAACAGAGGTATTATTATTCTAGTCTGTGGCAGCTGATGAGCCGGATCTGTGCATGAGACTGCAAAACATCCTTCTGGAGATGTTCCTTTTCTTCCAGTGCTGTATGCAGAAGATGTAAGCACAAAATCAAACCAAATTTTGTATTTGTTTAGGCTACTCTGACCATTTAAGGGTTGGGGCAGGGAGGAAGTGTTACAACAAGTTGCACAGCTCCTGAAGACAAGAGTTTTTGTTCTCTTTCATACTGGACTCCTCTGCCTGTGCTGTACCTGGCATCCTGGCAGACCTGCATGATACAGACTGTAAAGGACAACACCCATACCAGAAAATGAAAAGGAAACAAAAATGCATCTGGATTTCCTGTGCTGCGAAATTGAAGTAGAAAAATCCAGCCTTGGCTAAATTAAATATTTATCAAGGCAAATGCAAAGAACATTTCTCACAGCTTGCAGAAGTCTGTCCTGTGGTTTGGAGAAACTCAGTGAGCTGCTGTCCAGAGCCATCTCTGCCCATGACTTTGAGATCATTCTTGTTTTCCCCAGTTTGCAAGTGTTCACCTTGCCAGATTCTTCAGTATTTCAGAGAATATTGAAGTGACATTATTGAATGGGTCCAGAAATAGTGTTACTTTGAGACACTGAAATGTCAACAGTTATTACAAGAGAAATCAATCTCTCAGGTGGTATTTCCTGAAAGTGCCTGACCACTCTCTTGCATCTTCTTACCAGAACCAACTCAGAATTAAGAACCAAGAATGAATGCCAAGCATGAATATTTTTGTTCAAGGATGCAAACCCTTTAACTATTGCCTCATCTTTCCACAAACTGTCTCTCCTGTGCTAGAGGGAAGAGTACTTCACTTTGACTGTAAGTGGGCAGCATGGCAAGATGGGGTTTAGTGCGTGCTTCAGGTTCCCTTTTGTTCTGTACGTTTTGATTCTCTCTTTAATACCGTTAGATTCCAACTACATGAAGTAACAAATCTGGCAATACCACAGACTTTAATGGAGGATGAAGGATTTCAGTGAGCCTTTTTCCTATAATACAGGGAAGAAGTTTTAACCAGGTTCATGTGACTCTATGTGCTTGTATTTCTTTTAAGTCTCTTCATGCCTGTCTCTGCATATTCAGATTTTTCAGTCAAGAACTGATGAGTCTTTCGACAATATTTGCATTTTCTGCAAACTCTCTTATGCCTTGGGATATTTATTTGTTTTTGACCATTATCTGCTCTATGTGAAATATTTCTGCCCTGTCAGTGTAACCCCTCTGAAGAGAGACTGGGCAAGGAACAACTACGGTCTTCAGGTTTCAGTCTTGGGCCTGCTTCTGCAGTCTGAACGGTATGCCATCAGACTGGCCTCCCAGAGCACAACTCTGCCAGCTGACATAGAAATGCTGCAATGCAAAGGTGAATAGGAAGTAAACAAGGACAAAAAGAGAGTCAAAGTGAGGTAGAAAAAATTTCCAAGTGAGACATTGTTTGTGTCTGGCCAAGTGTTACCATTTTAAATTCATTCTGATCCCCCAGTCCAGCTGCCTCTATGACATGGGTCATGCAACTGCACATGCTGTTTGCTGTGCCTCCAGTATCACTTGGAAAGTTATTTAGTACTGAAAAGATTGCCAGGGACTTCTTTCCATCAGCTAAAAAAGAAAATGTTGGGCTAAATACGGTACAGGACTTCCCGTGGTCCCACTGTCATCTTAGAGTTAATCCTTAAACTGAAATCAAATTGAAATCAAAGCAGTAGCATTCCGTTTTTTTGAGTTTTGCATAAAACAGTAAATGCTGTGCTTCAGCAAAGCAATATACTTGAAGTTAAATGGGATACTGAGCTCTGCCAGAAGCTTTTGTTTTGTTGCTGTCCTTTCCTTAGTCTGCACATACTGCAGTACTGTGGTAGGATAGTGTCGCACTGCAGTGCACGGTCATCAGCTCTTAATGCAGGCTTTGGAGGCTGCAGTGTAAGACTGCAAGGCTACACCGCAGAGCTGCTGAGCTTTTGAAAAGCTGCAGTTACATCTGGTCAAACAAGCAAAATGTTCACTTGTCGGATTAAACCTGTTTTGCTGTCTGTGAGCAGATTGTGTTCTTTGCAAATATTTCTGTAACAGCCAGAGAACTTGAAGGAAAATCAATCCTCTGTTTCCTTGTCAGGTGGGAGAAAAGGGGAGTAGCTCTGGCAGGCTTCCTGAGTGCTGCCCCAAAGCAGTTTGCATGCTGCATTGTTTGCAAAAACAATGCAAAAAATCCTGCGGTTCACATTGTATAGTATTGGTGAAAGGGAGGAGAGACCAGCAGTAGCACAGAACAGGGAGCTGACACAGGGTAAGAAATTCCTGCTCAATAGGAGTGCTGAGGGGGTTTTATTTGAATGACCTGGCTTTGATCAGGAAAATCCAACAGGAATCTGCAAGTTTTCCCTGTATCTTCCTCAAGTCTGGGTAGGGCTGGCACTGCAGGACTGTGATAATGAATAGTTGGTTTGACAGGATGAGGAGCAGCATAGCTGTCTTTCCAAGGTGACCCAATGATGTCCTTTTCTTCCACACACTCTTGACTGCTGCTGGTGGTTCTGAAGGGTGAAAACTGGCACCTCCAAACTAGTTGTTGATCAGAACTACTTGATCACAATAAGGTTCTGTGAGGTTGTTTGGTCTGGAGGCTTAAGAGTAGGGGGCATTATGGGGCAGCCCACTGTTGCAAGAAATGCTTTGAACACCTGCTAACTGCTCTTGTAAGCAAGGTCACAGGATATTGTTCTTATAGCATCTTTGTAGGGTCGTGTTCTCTGAAAGCTGGTTCTGTGCCAAGGAGAAATCGCTGAAAGGTAGTGTTTGATGAGCTGATGTAACCTGGCCTAGGATTGATCTCAGATATTTACAATCTGTCAGTGTGCTCCTAATGGAAGACAACACAAAATATTTTTGTATATTTGGATGCCTACATTTAAAAACAGCAGGGTTTCTGTCTTTCTGAGAACAGCAGAGATGGTTCTGTTTTACCATCCAATGAGCACATTTATCACTTTGCTTTCCCCTGTTGTGGTCCCTACAAGTAATATGATGTGGCTAGACAAGGACTTCTGTCACAGACATGTATATTCAGATGCAAATAAGCCAAATCAGATGCAAATGTGACTCATTTTATACATGAGTATGGATAATTGTGTAAAGCAGAGCTCCTCCTCAAATGGTCATACAAAGAGTACTGCCATGTAAATGAAAGGAATAGCAAACAGGAGGCTGCCTGTGTTTCTTGGCAGAAATAGGGTTCTCCTAGGAAAAAGATCTGCAGCAGCCCGTGTAACACTGAAGGTCTTGCTAAGAACTGGAGGTTTGGGACTGCTGAAGTTGAAGTATCTGTATCTGAGATCAGAGGATGATGTTGCATACTCCCTGTTCTTGTAAACTCTCTGAAGTGGCCAGTTCATAGGGCAGGTCCTGTGGCAGGTGCATGTTTGATTAGACATGGGAAGGCTGTTCTCAAGTTTTGTTTTTTCTTCAGTTAGGTAGTAGCAGGGAGCATTACGTGATGGTAGGACCGGAATCATTCAAGAAATAGACAGATCCCTTCTGAATACTGTAAACAAATAACCACCTGCATCTTGGCTGCCTTCTGCTGGAAAAGAATGAGAAGAATGATTTAGTGCCTTGCCCATTTTGTTCACACCATGTGTCAAGGAGTGGTGAAGCTGCCACTATGCCTTTGATGAACTCTGTGCACAGTGGTTTCAGAGGATGGGATACAAACTCTATCTGCAGAGTGACGATTTCTCCTCTCAAGCCTGCAGAATGAACCTTTCTCCAGAAACTTATTTTTAACATACCTACTTCTTTTCAAGTTAGTAAGTGTCAGCCTAGCAATTCTAACACAATGGACAGCTCAAAATAAGACGTATGTGCAGCTTCAGTCCAACACATGTCTTGTTATTGATCACATAACACATTTGGAAGGGATTGTCTCTCTGTTTGGCTGTTAAATGCTTCCAAAATATTTCATCTGTGATCCATCAGTTGCCAAGAAGAGGGAAAAAAAATTACCTTGTTGGTATGCTTTCTTTTGTATTACCTATGTAAGCTCAATGGTGGTCTTAAACAGAAAAGTTGAAAAGTGAGCAAAGCCTGTAGAACATAAACAGTTAGCAATATTTGCCACATTTGTAAAAATAGCAGCAAAACATCTTAAATAACAATACATTATCCATGCAGAAAGTGGTACAACACTACAAAGATTTCTATTTTATTGTGATGCAAATCTTCCTTAAGAGAAAACAGAATTAGAAACACATGTCTGACTGACACATGTGGGAGGATGAAAGTCTTTTCATTAATGAAATATAAGACAACAATTTAAAGCCCCTCCAATTTACACTTGAACATCAGAACAATTGACATATCATTTCTAACATGCTATTACAAATTCTTATGAATGCTACTTTGGGGAAAGTTAATAAAATCAGAAGTTCTAATTGTGATGAAAAGTCAGCAGCTGTGTTGCACAGAGCATGTGCACGAGGTACCTTTGTCAAAGGCATCCCAGGATGGAAAAAGGCTGCTTTGTAGTTCCTTAACAATCCACCAGTGGGATGAGTAGCCTGAAACACTACCTGCAGAGACTACTGAAGGAGAATCAAGATCCTCTGAAAGCAATCCTGATTCTCTAGAAAGCAACTAAAACCATTCAAACCTGTTGAGTCAAGCCATGAAATTCCCAATGTTTCTTTCATGGCTGGGTTCAGATGCAATAGGACAGATTTGCAATCTCTATTTTAGAGAGGTTATTTTCTAGCTATTGCCCTGGGCACTGGAACAGAAAAAAAGTAGAGCAAGTTAAAAGGCTAGTTGTGGTATTATTGCTCTCACAGAAAGGGGAGGGGGGCAGTGGGAAGCAGGGAGTCATTTAACATTATCTTCCTATTATGCATATGCCTGTTTTGGAACATACAGATGGAAACTTGCATCGGATAATTAGATAAATAAAATAAATCAGAAGATCATATTATAGTCTAATGCTGGAATAAATTTTGTTGAAGAGTCATTTCAGTCATTGTATCAATGCAAAAATCCACCAAAGCTGTTTAAAAGTAACTGATCATTATTTTAGCATGTTTGCAGGTGCAAAATTGAAGTTGCAGTTGTGATTCTTGAAGGGTCTAGTTACAAATGCAAGCATATAAGGATTTTTGTCTCTTCCTTGGAACTGCGGATGTGCTGGTTTTCAGATTTGGGGAATATTCAACACAGCTGCAAAGACTTTTCCTTTGAGGATATTGTGATAGGGTGAGGTTGCTATAATCAGAGGGTTTTGATGCAAGTTTCTGTGTTGGCTCTTTTGCAAAAAAACTTGTAATCTGACGTCCATATTGGCATTGCTTTGTTGTTTCTGGGTATTCATGTGAATCAGTTGAAATGTAGTTGGTTGCAGTGACACATTCCCTGAAAGAGAATGGAAGACTTTCAAACTGCTGCTTTGGAGTGCTGCAGTCGCTCCGAGGGAATTGGTTCAGTCTGCCTGAAAGGAAAAAAATGAAATACAGTTATTTCTGAATTGGATTTGTGTCCGAGCATTCCATATGCCTTTTTTCATATTGTTGTTTGTTGAAAACTACCTTGAAGTCTTGCAGGACTGAAGCAAGCATGCTGGAAAAAGTAATCACTTTCAAAACTCTGAGATGGATTCTTCCATGCCACTGCCATTCTGACAATTCTCCTCCTTTTGTAACAGCAAAATTACATTTGCATTTTTTTCTGTTTACATCCCCCACTTGTTTTTTATGGTCTTATTTTAGCTGCTTGTGTTAAGTATAGCAGAAAGAGAGGCCTTGCTATTGTTACGGTAGATGAAGAATGCTTTTTTTTGTTAGTACAATTCACTGTTTCTAGAGTGACAAAGTCTTTGTGGGTTTGTTCTGTTCCTTGGACATGTAAAGGTGCTAGAAAAGCATGTCCTGGCACCCTATCATTCGGTGAAGTGTGGAGTCCCTCAAGATATACTTCAAAGGCAAAGACAGGAGAGTCACAGAAAAAAATTGCTAAAGGAATCTTGCCCAATAAGGGGAAATTGCTTATGACAAAGCAAACTACTCACTCAAGTCTGGCAGACTGCATATGAGATATGATTTACTGAAATAAGACAAGGGGTGAAAAGGGGCAGAGGGACAGATCACTTTGTGGCTTGGACAGAAAATACTCTTATTTGCTAATTTATTTGCACATTTAGTTGCTCAAGACTTGCTGTGAGAAAGACTGTGGTAAGAAAAAGCTGTCAAGATGCAATTACCATGTTGTGAGGACTTGAAGAAAATTGCCTTTGGCATCATATATAGACCACATCAACCCAAAATCATGGAACTGGTGGAGTATTGCAACTCTCTAGCTTTCCACAATGAGCTCAGTCTAAAGAGATAGGAGAAGACTGAATAAAGGTGTGAAACGTTTGGAAGTCATCCTGGGCTTCTGAGACCTACGTTCCAGCCTGTTTTCTTGTCACTGAGTAACTTTTAGAAGTCAGTTGGCATCTGGTTATTTCTTCATATCTCGTAGAGAGAGTGCTCTGAGAGCTTGCAGATAGCACTGGACAGTCTGCTAGAAGGCCTAGCAGGGTACTAAGCTCTCAGCTATGCTCAAATACGAGTCCTATATCTGCTGAACCATTTGACTTGGAGGACACAGAGACTATGTAGATAACAGACAAGGCATTCTGATGTGTGCAACTGCACCGCCTGTGAGATAACAGACAAGGCATTCTGATGTGTGCAACTGCACCGCCTGTGAGACAAACGAAATTAAACCTGTTACCTAAACAATGGATGGTTTCTGACCTGCATCTCAGCAGATTATTTGTCTACCCTTGCACCAATATTTGGGGACAGATATTCTTGCTGTTATGGGTATGTACAGTTTTTATACTTAAGGGCAGCAGCCTTTATGTTAACATGGTTCTGGTCTCAGATCTGGTTAAATCTGAGAGATCTTTGGATGTGAAAAGAGAGGGAAGAAGAACAGCCAAAGGAACAGGGATAGGACACTGAGAATGGACACAGAGAATGAAGGGGCCACAAGAAGTGTGAGGAAGCGAAAGCCTCAGCAGAAAAATGAACCAGAAAATGCCTGGGTTAAAGAAGGGGAAAACGAGAGGAGCTGAGTGAAGGAAAAGAAGCTGAGAGAGGAGAGAGCAGGAGCAGGTCTGGGTGAACAGGTACCATGAGATATCTGGCCCATGGTTCGCAACTCCAAGAAATACACTGACATAGCTAGGGAAAAGGAGATTTGCCCATGACTTGGGGTGCCCTGGGATCTCTGTCTGACTCTTAATTACATTGACCTGCGTTGTGACCTTGGCCAAGTCCTGTAGCCTTCCTGGTTTCATTTCATCCCACCGTACACTTGCAGTAGATTTGGGACATGCCAGGCTCCTTATTTCTGTCTGTCACAGTGCTGATTTCAATTTATTAATAACCAGCAAATAGAAACAATCTGGACTTTAAAAAAACAGCTCTGTACAAGTCCCATAGCTACACTGCTAGCTGAACAGACTGAGTGTGTGACCGAACAGCAATGGTGACAGGGTGTTTCTTTTCTGTGCAGTGAGAAATACCCAGACACCTAAACCTCTCCTTTAATCAGTTAGCTCCTGCTTGGCTGGTCACTACATAGTAAATAGTTCCAACAAGAACTAGCTGTTGCCCTGTTATTTCCCTATTTGTATATACTCTGCTATCAGACCAAGTCCTCATGAAGAAACACTGTCAGCAGAAACTGTCCCTACCTTTCTTCCAGTATTTGGAAATTAAAGTTTCCCTCTTCCATAATGAAGAAAATTATTTCTTCTTTTATGGTGCTCAAGGAGGAATCTGATCACTGTGTTGGCCCTGTTACCCTGCCAATCATGGATAACATTTTTCTTTCAGTGAGTGCTTGCAAATCCTTCTCGGCTGGGACATGTCTGCCAAGGAGTCAAAGATCTCAGAAGAGAAGGGAGGAATAGAAAAGAATGACCAAGCCATCCACTTACTGCTTCTAGGTGGCAGATGAGATGTCAGTATTGCTGCAGTGGGGATGACCAGTGCTGCTTATAGGAAATAAAAGGCTTTTTTATCTATAGCATGTAGCAGCATTATGTTTCAGTAGGCGTGGTTCAGTAAGGTGTTCACTGAGTATTTTATCTGAAGTTGCCCTCAACCTAACAAAAAGAAACTCTGGTCTAATTAAGGTAGTGCTGCCAAAGCTTTTCTCAGTTGGTGGTTGCTGCTGAGAAAAGCAGCATTTTTGTATATCTATTAACAATTGGTCAGGTAATTTTTTTGAACTTTCAAAATCTTTGCATTCTCCTGTATAGGTTTCCACATGGCTTGGAAACAGAGAACACATTTATACAGTGAACAGTGGTTGTCAGAAGTTGGTTATTATTTCTAGTCTTCTTTAAAGACTATAAAAAGAAATATCTTAAAGCAACAGGGCATGATTATTCACATAGGGCTAAATGTCCTAAAATAGAAAAGAGGCTACTGGTGGTGACAAGTATATTTGGATGCCTTTAAATTGTTTCACATTGCCAGCAACATCCTGAAGTTCTTCTAGTGCATTCAAAAGGAAGAGTTTGTGCTGGAAATGTTGATTCTATGCTCTGCTGATAGGAAAGGTAGAGCACAGCAAATTTATTATGTAATTGAAAGTACATTAGTTTAATGGCCAATTGATAAAGGAAAATGTTTTAATTGGAATAGCATCTATTAGATATTCTTTCCAGTGTATGGTTTTAGGCAGTTCACTAATGTAACTGTTGGTAGATAAGATTTTATTACATTTATTTCCATTTGTTTTCATTTATTTAATTCCTTTCTTCTTCATAAAAAAACCCCACCATTGTTATTGGTAATTTTCGTGGCTGGAAAGCTATGTAAAAATTCTATTTCTGGTAGAAAATTCACTTGGAAATATGTCTTTGCTCATAAGGATATTTTTATGGTAACAAGCATTAAAGGTGGGTTTGCCTGGAACATTCAAATCATAACGTCATAGAACAATTTGGATTGGAAAGGAATTTCAAAGGTAATATAGTCCAATGCCCTTGCAATGATCACAAACGTCTTCAACAAGATCAGGTTTCTCAGAGCCCTGTTCAACCTGACCTTGAATGTTTTCCGGGATGAAACATCTACCACCTCTCTGAGCAACCTGTTCCAGTTGCCACTCTCATCATAAAAAATGTTTTCCTTATAGCTAACTGAACTATTACCCCTTCTCCTACTGCACAGGCTTTATTAAAGAGTCTGTCCCCATATAAACTCCCCTTAAGTATTTAAGTATTTCCTCACAGCAGAGGTGTTCCATCCCTCTGATCATTTTTGTGGCCCTCCTCAGGATGCTCCAACAGGTTCATGTCTTTTTTGTACTGAGATGCATGGCTTGAAATATTCTTTACTTGGTTATTAGACCAAAATTTTTAAAACAAGAAAGAAAAGCCAAACACTTTGGGGAAAGTATCTTTAGTTGTAGCTTTCTTCCATGTGAATTAGATCTGTTTGTATACCAGGTAAGACAAGTGTGTTCCAGTTTGTGTCAGAATGAACTGGTCTTTTTGGGACAGAAGAGTGGAGCAGGTGGCTTCCAGAGGGTGCCTCCAGCTCCCCTCACTCTGATTCCATATTAAATCTAAACCGAGGTGCCTAAATTTCTATGTCTGTACCTAAGCAGTGACCAAATTTACAAAGCACTGACTAGGATAGCTTTCTTCAGACACTTGAAGCTTTTACCTGCTAAACTCCTTCAGGCCTGTGACATGCCCCTTATTTAACTCAAGTCTTTATCTAATCTTTCAAGCTGCAGAGATCAGATAAGACTTTGCCTTCTTTTTCTGCTGCCTGATATGAACTTAAAAGCAGAAGGAAATAAAAGGAATCTTGTGTTGATATGTGTTGAATCTTTTGATATTTGGTTATTTTTGGGGGCCCACTCTTCTAGAACAGGAACACTGATATGGGATTGTAAGATGCTTGGAGGGAGTAAGGCTGTGTTTGGTCACCCAGCTGTCTAGGGACTGCAAGCTTTTGAAAGCAAGGCTACTTGTAAGCATCTAAACAAGGGTATGAAAACATCAAGCCATGCTATCACCAAACACCATTTTTGCCTTTTCCTCAGAAGAAATCATAGCTAGAAAGGCTGCCAAAGAGCACCATTGAATGCAGACATGGATGCCAGCTATGCTGAATGCAGCTTTCACATGGTAAATTTGTGAAACTGTAGCGCACCTTTATATGCTGCATTCCCCCCTCACCTGCTTTATTTCTCTTTTAGAGTTCCTTTATCAGCAAGGGACAATGACATCTGACTGGAACCTACAGGGAAACAGCAAAACTATGGCTAGTTACAAATGTCAGTTGGCATGTGTTATAAAAAGAACAAGCTAGGTACAGGGCATTCCTCTTGCCTTCCCAAATATCCTCATTAAGAATGCTTCCATTATTTAAAAATAAAAATGTTTTAGTAAAGCAGGAGAAGGTTGCCAGTTGAAAACCGTTTTTTCTTGTAATTTCATGCCAACTGCTGTAAGAAGAAGTATATAAAGTTCTGATAAGATTGAAAGCTTTCTCACACCACAGTAGGTTTTGACAAAACTGTATGACATGGGGGTCAAACGCCTGTATTTTAAAAATGCCTGACTGAGGGGAAGATCTTTCTATACAGTATGGAAGAGAATTCACTTGAGATTCCAGCAGTAAGTGGACTTACTTTCTCCATTCTCTCCACACTAAAAATTAGTCACAGGGAAAAATGAACCAAAAAAATCAGTGGAGTAACAGGCCACCCTCTGCAGAAAGGCAATAGGAGGTGAAGAAGCAGACATTGTCATAGGGCATAGGCTCTGATTGATGTCAATTTCTGCTATGTTTCCCTCAGACAAATTAAGAGCATAACATCCCTCAGTTTTCTATAAATATGCATGGATATTTTACTCTGTTTAATAATTTTAATACCTGGTGTTCACTTTCAGCCAAATTGCTGAGAGAAATGAAGACTCCAATTATATTTCATTTTCATCCATTTTGAGGAAACAGAGGGGTCCACATAGAGGGGCAGATAATACAAGTCATCACATGATGGAAACAGGTTCAGAAAAAAAATTATCCCTGTTCATTAACCTTCAGAGAATCTAGTCAAAATCGTACACTTCACAGTGTCACCTTGCACACTGTGTGACGTTGCTTGCCCAGCGTAAAGTAGATCTTGTGGGCTTAAAAACATGAGCCTGCTTTTCACCCATCTGCGATGTGAACCTGTGAGAAGGACTTGTAATAGGGCAGTTCCATATCCAGCGCAGATAAATCTGGAGATGGTCATGCCTTCTCTCAGCTTCAGATTTGCATCTGTTCCCATCATATTTGTTTCCACAAGTTTTTGACTATGCAGTATACGATGGTGAACTTCCATAATGTAATCCTGGTCTTTTCTCTAATTTGATTCCATCTATCTCCTATCTGCACTCCTATTTTTGCTCTAATTTCATCAGAACATAGAATATTTTTTCTGGCTCCTTAGGAAATAAAACATGGGTACACTTGGTTTTTTATTTCCCCTGAAAAATGAGTTCCCATTTTGCGTTGTACACAACTCATTACATCATCGTTAGCAGATTTAACGTAAGTAATGGAGGGAACTGAGGATTAAATGTGGCCATAAAGATGATGAGTAGTATTAAAGAAGTAGACAACTTGAGGAGAAAGCTATCACAATTTTAGAAGCCTATGAAATGTTTTCTTATTTTCTGAGTTGGTTCAGTTCTAAGGTATAAAATTGTCTCATATGGGGATAATCTTGACTTTCACTGGTAATGTTGATGCCTCTACTATTCACGGCACATTATAAACTCCTAATTACATGTGTTTATAAACAAAGTTGTAGAGATTCTCTCTGGGACCGAATTTTCAAATGCAAATAGTTATGCATGAGGAATAAGATGGGAAAACTCTGTTCTCCATTTGCCATTTTGCTCCTTGCCTTCCACCCCATCATACCTAGGTCTTTTGTATGCTGGCCATGTTTCTGGCTTCATCATCTTCACAGCAAACTCCAGACTAACAACAGCACAGTGACTATGACTAAAGGATGGGAGGTGACAGTAAATACGATTACTCGCTGCGTCATTCACAAAAACTTAAAATAATGCTTCAATAAATTTTATTTGCCTGTATAAATTGCATGTTATTGCTTATGGTGAAGCCCAGAGATTCCCATTGAGATCAAAGACCTGCTTTGAGTTAAACCCAAGGAGTTTAATGCAAGTTTCTGGTGTCCTGGTCCAGTGACCTGCCTGTTAAACATTTCTTGCCTCTCTCACTTGGAATTGTCATTCACATTTCATTGCAAAATGGCAGTCAGAATTTTGCCCCTAAATGTGAGCTATTTTTTCGGTTTTAATCTTTCAATATAATTGTCATACAACACCCTTCTTGAGAAAAATACGTACAGATGGCATATGTTGAGGCAATGGATGCTTTGCATGGTCTGGGATCATCCCATTGCAGAGGAACAATGTAACTCTTAGGGTAATGAGAACAGAATTCCCCAACATTTCTGGTAATTGGAGGAACACAGTGAAATTCATGTCTCTTCCCCTTTCAGGAAATCCAACATGAAAAAGCTTGTTTCTTTCCTGAGGTATTCAATGTAATGAGGACAGAACTTTGCTTTTCTGCATACAGATGATGAGGCAAGTGGCTTACAGCTGAGTCAAATGATGTGGGAACTTGCAATCATCATTTTCGAGAGTACATGGACAATACCTTTTTGTATAGTTGACAGTCTGGATTTACTGTGGGTGGATATGGCAGCTGTCTGCAGAGGACATTCTTTGCAGGTGGCCTTTGAGAGGGTTACCCCTCTATGCGAGAGTATGGTGTGACTTTTCACTGCACACTCTGCTGGCTCCTCAGGAGAAGGAGGATTCACCCTTACCCTTGTCGAAACGGCAAAGCTTATCTAAGGCTGGATAGGATGGTGAGGCTTTTCAGAGTCCGCAAAATTAGGAAGCCAGATAACAGATATGATCTATTTCTTATTCCTTGCAAGATTCATAGAATCCTACATTCGATTCATAGGTATATAATCCAATTTCATCCTCAAAGCAGGACAAATACTGAATTCAGACCAGATTGCACAGGGTTTTATCCAAAAAGGTCTTGGAAAAACTCCAAGAATGAAGACTGCACAATCTCTCTAGGAAAACTCTTGCAATTTTTTCCTTATATCCATCTAAACTTCCACTGATTACATTTTTGACCACTGTCTCTGATACTCCTTCCATGCACCACTGTGAAGAGCCTTGCTGTTTCTTTATGAGCTTGCAGGTACTGTAAGACAACTATTAGGTCCCTCCAGAGCTGTGTTTTTCTCCAGGCTGAACAAGACTTCATCACGGGTGCATGACTGCATTTCTCTTTGCTGAATTTCATGATGTTTCTGCAGGCCCATTTCTCTGGCTTGTCTAGGTCCTTCTGAAGGACAGGTCTGCCCTCAAATGTGTGAACTGCACCCCCAATTTGGTGTCGTCCTCAGATGTGATAAGATGCGTTATCTTCTCATGCAGGTCATTTATAACAATGTCGAATATCAAATAGGCTTCAGGACAAATCCCTGAGGAGAGTCATCTGTCACTCAATCCAAGTGGAGTACACATCAGCCACTATGTTTTGAACACAACAACCCACTCAACATTTCACCCAGGCAGTAATCTGCCTGTCTGGACTATTAAGTTCCTTCTTGGATACAAGGATGCTGTAGGAAACCATGTTCAAAGTCTTACTGAGGTCAAGGTCAGTGACATCCAATGCTTTGTCTGCATCCACACCCTTACCCTACTCACCTTTTTTCCATGATGTTAAATATCATGCACTTTTCATTAATGTACTTGGAAAACATCTGATTTTTCATGAAAGTTAGCTGATCTTCTCTAAGTCTGGACTACTTTGACAAACCAAATAATGTCACCAATAAATCTCATGCATAACACACAGCATAACACACAGGTGCATTCATCTTTTATGTAGCCTATTCTGAACACTGCTTCCTTTTGATCATCCTCTACATGATACCTGTGTCTGAAGGATTTCTGATTTGTGACAACAAACTCTTATGCTCAAATGGGAAGAACAGAGATGGAGAGACAGAGGGATTGGGTACAGATTAGCTCCTGGCAAGTTTAACATCAGTCAGGCTATGAGGCACTAAGCCAGTGTTGAGGTGAGTTAGAGTCCAGAGATGGAACTTGCCTTCATGGCTTATGAAAATGTGACTTTCTTTTTATCTTGGAGTAAGTACTCTACGTATGAGCTATCTTAAAAAGAAGTAAGACTCTGTTTTTGTTTGACCACAAGACGAACTGGCCCAAAGGTCAGGGCAGAATTGAGGTAGGTTGAATCATCTTGTAGCAAAACTGTCACCCCTTAACTTCTGTTTGTAATCCAGGACAGCTGTAAGTCTCTGTGATTGTGCTATGATGAAGAGCACAGCTTTCTGTTTTCAGCTAAACCAAAGAAGAAAAATCAAGGAGCTGAATCACTTTAAGACAGTTCAGAGACACAGCTTTTGCATTCAGCGTTTCCCAGGGCACAAACTGTCTTTCAAATATGTGTTAACCCCTTGATTTTTTTTTTACATACCTCCCAGTCCTGCTGCTTCTGACCTGAGCCATATTACTATGTGCTGTGAACCTTGCACTATCTGGTAGGATCAAGCCATAATGAACCAATGAGTGCTGGAGCTTTCCTGCTTTACATCATATTTCTGTGAAAAGATGCCAGCTGTCAGAAGATGCCTGTTGTCACGTTATACATGAAACTACTACCAACTGCTTTTGTGTCATTTGGGAAAAGATACAAGGGAAAGAAAATACTGAAAAAGTACTACAGTACTAAATAAACTTAAGTTGCTTTACGCTAGATACTAAGTGGTGCAAAGGAGAGAGCCTTTGTAATTTTGATAGTACTTTAGTCCTTTACTGAAACTCACTATGTGGTCCATTAGATTTTCATTTCTTGGCTGTAGTCCTAATGTCTTAATAAAGTTTCTGCATTCTTCTTGTTCCATTCTGTTGCATTATGTTGCAGAATGTTGCAACATTCTGGGGAGCTTTCCACAGGAAAGCAAATTGCAGGAAAGGAACAACAAATTTTGCTGTAATTTTTTTTTCTTTTTCCACTCTCCCTTAGAAAGTTTTAAGAAATACATTTATAAGAAGTTTTAAACTTCTGGGATTTTACTGCTGCTTGCTATGTGCTGAAGTTTGTTTGTCTTACGACTTCTCATTTTCCTGTAAAATAAAGCAGTATTTATAAAATTAAATACATTTATAAAAATCTAAAAAATGTAGAGCAGAAGATTCTGCAGGAAAGCACAGTCCCTAGATCCTGCTAGAAATCTCGAACTACTATGATTATGCACAAAGCTGAGAGAACTAAGAGAGCTCTGAATTTATTTTTTCTGTATGCCATAGTATGAAAGCATTTGGTTCTGTATAATTTCCAGAACACACAGAAGACCTGATTCTAATTTCTGTGGGCAAATGGGATTTGCCTTTGACTAGCAATGCAAAACAGAAATAAAAGTTTAAAGATGTAGTTTCCTTAATTTGGAAATGTGAGACTGTCCACACAGTAACGGGGTGTTAGCATGAAAAACAGCTCAAGAAGGGCAGTGCGCTCTGCCGGCTGTTGGGCTGCTGCCTGCTCTGCTCACCTGCAGGCTTATGCTGCAACCCTGACAGTCACCCCAGCTAGCTGGTAGCTGGGCAAGCCTACCCAGAAGCCTGAGGTCTCCAGAGAATTCAAATTTGAATCAGAAGGACAAAGTCTTTCAAAAGAATTGCCATTTTATACGTGGGCCTTTTTTCCTGTAAACTGTAAGGAAACTGGCTCCTGAAAGAGAATGGTGTCCACTCACTGCAGCTGGAAGGCTGAGGCTGAAACCCAAGCAAAATCACAACACCTGTGCTGATGTCCCCACCCAAAGAGACTTCCCAAGAACCAAAACAGCTGTTGCTCCAGCACTTGGAAGTCCCTCTAGCACCGGAAACCCCCCCTAGCATCCACTCATGAGATGACATGAGGTGGATGTCATAGCTGCAAGTGGGCTCAGCTGGAAGAACTCTTCAAAAAAGTAGCTGTTCCATGAGGAGCTCACCAGGCAGCACAGTATCTGGGAATGTGAGCAGACCACTAAGCGGCATTGTGTGTTGTCCCAGATGGAATAACAACCCTGCCTGAAGCCTGCACAAGAGGAAGGTAAACCTGAATCCAAACTTAAGCTTTCTGACATGTATCTCATGAGATGAAGGAGACTGGACCTTTGTCTCCGCAGGCAGAATGTTCCCCTGCAGTGCCTCTACACAATAGATACAACGCTGTGGGATTGGAGAATGACACATTAGTAACAGACAGTGTACAGGGAGAGCCAACCATTCAAAGTTAATCCAACCACCCGTGTTAGAACCAGTGCCACCAGAAAAGTACATAAAGTATTAGTAATTGGACATTTCTTACTGAGAGGCAGCAAAGCACCCATTTCCCATCCAGATGATTTTTCCAGAGAAGTTTGCTGCCTACCAGCAGTTTGCATTCATAATGTCACTGAGAGGCTGCTGAGCCTAGTGAACCCTACAAATATCATCTGGTCCTACTATTCTATGTAGGGTCTGTGACAAGGCAACGGAACACTCAGAAGAGACTGCATGTGCCTCAGAGGAATGTTAAAAGGATCTGGAGTGCAGGTGGTGGGCCCCTTTATCTTCCCAGTCAGATTTAGGGGTTCAGGAAGGAGGTGACTGAAGGTGAATGCCTGGCTGCGTGGCTGGTGCCATACTCAAGGTTTTGGCTTCTGTGATCATGGGTTTACCTTTGGGAAGCCAGGTCTGCTGTGAGCTGGGGGGGTTCACCTGACCAAGTGGGACAGAAAGGCATTCAGGAACAAGCTGGCCAGACTTACATGGAAAGTCTTAAACTAGGTTTAGCAAGGAAGGGGATGGAGTTTTGAGCAGCAGAGAAGAGCCAGGGGCTGCTGGTATATTAGGAACCAACATGGAAACACCTGTGAAATGCCTCAAAGGAGTTAGGGTATGTTCATCTAAAAAGGTGAAGCAGTTGACAGCCCAGGTGAAGTGCCTCTGTACCAGCGCACGCAGCATGGGTAACAAACAGGAAGAGCTGGACGCCACTGTGCAGCTAGAATGCTGTGGCCTGATCTCTGTCACTGAAACGTGGAGGGACAGATTGGATGACTGGAGCACTGCAATCAATGCATGTAAACTGTTCAGAAGGGATATGCAAGGAAAGAGAGGCAAGGGGAGGTTACACTCTGTGTACAAAAATGGGTAAACTGCACAGAGCTGTCACTGAAAAACAGTGATGAACTAACTGATTGAGAGCTTACGGGTAAAATCTGGGGGTCAAGCCAACAAAGGAAACCTTCGTGTTTACTGCAGGCCACGCAGCCAAGGGAAGCCTGTTGGGAAAGTTATGGGAAGCCTCACACTCGCAGGCTGTGATCCTGCTGTGGGATTTCAATCCATTGACATTTGCTGGAAAAGCAGCTCAGCAAGCTGTAAGCAGTCCAGGAAACTCCTGTAGTGTGTTGAGGACAATTTCTTAATCTGGGTGATAGAAAGCCCAACCAGAGTAGAAGCATTACCAGACCTGTTGCTTACCAGCACAGGTGAACTAAACAGAGATGTCAAGACTGGTGGTAGTCTGGGCTACAATGATCATGTTCTGATGAATATGGGCCAAGTGAAGATTCCTGAATTTTAGGAAAGCAAACTTTCAGTTGTTTAAGGAATAGTGGATTGGGACCCTCTGGGAAACTGCTCTCAGGGATAAAGGTGCTGAACAGAGCTAGCAGCTCTTTAAGGCCATTCTTCCCAGAGTGCAAGAGTTCTTGATTCCCATGTGTAAAAAAACAGGCAAGGAAGGCAGGAGACCAGCATGGCTTAGTAAGGACCTCCTGGTCAAACTAAAGTGTAAGACAGAAATGCAAAGACAGTGGAACCAGGGACAGGTATCCTGTGAAGATATAGGGGTACTTCCTGGATGTGTAGAGATGGGAACAGGAAGGCTAAAACACAGTTGAAGCTGCACTTGACAAGGGTTACAAGGAATAATAAGAAGGGCTTATACAGGTATGTTGGACAGAAAAGGGAGATTAAAGAAAATGTAGCCCCCCAATAAATAAGACAAGAGAACTAGTAACAACAGATGTGGAGAAGGTTGGGGTGCTCAGCAATTTTTTTGGCCTCAGTTTTCAATGGTAATCTCATTTCCCACATCTCTCAAATCCCTGAACCTCCATGCAGGGACTGAGGGAATGAAGATCAGGTTCAAGATCAGCTGAGGAACCTGAGCATAGATAAGTCCGTGAGACTGAATGAGAAGGAACATGGCATCCTGAGGGAACTGGCTGATGTAGTTGACAAGCCACTAAGCTCATGAGGTTCAACAAGGCCAAGTGCAAGGTCCCCTGCACCTGGGTGAGGGCAATCCCTAGTATCAATACAGGCTGGGTGATGAAAGGATTGAGAGAAGCCCTGTGGAGAAGGACTTGGGGCTATTGGATAGAAAGCTAGACACGACCTGTCAATGTGCTCTCGCAGCCCAGAAAGCCAACCATATCTTGGACTACATTAAAAGAAGCATAGCCAGTGTTTGAAGGAGGTGATTCTGCCCCTCTACTCCACTCTCATGAGACCCCACCTGCAGTACTGCATTCAGCTCTGGGGTCCTCAGTACAGGAAAAACATGGACCTGTTGGAGCGGGTCCAGAGGGAGGGGCACAGAGATGATCAGGGGGGTGGAACACATCTTCTATGAGGAAAGGCTTAGACAGTTGCAGTTGTTCAGCCTGGAGAAGAGAGGGCTCCAGGAAGACCTCACTGTGGCCTTTCAATGTGTACAGGGGACTTATAAGAAAGACAGAGATAGATGGATTACCAGGGCCTGCAGTGACACAGCAAGGGGAAATGGTTTTAAACTAAAAGGAGGTAGATTTGGATTACACATAAGGAAGAAATTTTTTATGATGGGGGCAGACAAACATGGCCAGAGCAGTTGTGGATGACCCATCATTGGAAGTTTTCAGGGTCAGGTTGGATGAGGCTTGGGGCAATCTGATCTAGTGAAAGAAGTCCCTGCCCACAGGAAGGGGGCTTGGACTAGATCTTTGAAGGTCTCTTCCAACCCAAACTATCCTATGATTCTATGAGTCTGTGAAATAAATCTAAGGGCTTTTCGTTTTTCAGTGCTATCACAGTCTTCTAGTATAGCTCTGAGAAACTACTGCCTTTGTTCCCTACTTCAGTAATGTTAGGTGTTAGTCCTTTTGCTTTCCCTGCGCACCTCTGTTGTAAACTGTTTCCAGTAGGGGATGACCCCTCAGCCTGAGCATGCATAGAAATAGACCACAGAGCCTATCTGTCTGGACAACACAGTAATAATACATTCTGGTGGTATCTGAAATTATGGAACAGTATTCATTTTGTTTTGGAGAGAGCTAGAGGGGGAGCTAGAGCTGGTGCTGTAGAAAGGAACAATCAGATGGTATAAAACAGCAAGGTTCCTATATGTGGTAAGGAAGGTATGTGTGAGACAGAGACGAAAATAAAAAAAACAGATAGACCTTTCTGAACACATGCAGGCTGGAGACATAATACCTTCATGACATTTCTTATGAAAGACCTATAATGAGATAAAACATTCTATGCCTTAGCTTTTAATGCTGTAGTATTTTCAGTCTCACAAGAGACTTGCGGTCATTGAGGAATTTTGCTTAGAATGTGGAAGCAGATTTTGTATTGAATATTTCTTATGCAGGAATGGCAGTATTCACCAAGAAATGATCCTCTTGGGAAATACTGATAAAGATTGTTTTTATTTCTTTAGGTTTTCTTTAGGTCCTCCAGCAGAGGCCTACTAGTACTTTGTTGGGTTACTCAATCAAATCCATTTCTATTTGCCTTCAGTTACTTTCTACACTTTTGGATTTAGCTAGCAAAGAATGAAAGTGGGGACTGGGATTAGGAAGCGATTTTGGTCCTTGGGGAGGACTAAACAGTCAAGCAATAAAATTATTTCGTTGTTACCTTTGTGAAGAGAAAAAGGCAGACCTAAGGACTTTGCCACAGACATTGGCACCATCTTAACTGTCACAATAGAAACCGAGGAAAGGTACTGAAGATACTGTCTCTGTTATAGGTTCATGGGGAACAAGTTTGGAAAACTGTAAAAGTGCTGCCATCTTTCTGCTGTTCACTGTTCATGGTCCAGCAGCTTTGTATACGAAAAGGAAAGCATGTTACATGGATCCTATGTTAGGGTGATGCCAACAACCAGAGCAGATACTGCTTCCAAAGATGACTCGTACTAGCAATGATGTGTACCACAACAGGGAAACTGAAGCAGCAGGGACTGCAGCACTGGCTGCACTGGCAGCAGGCCTCTGGGAATTTATCAGGTAGGTTTGCTGTGTGAAGTTCGTTCTGCTTTTCTGCCTATTGCACATTATGCAGTCACCTCTCTGACTTCAAAATAAACATGGTGGGTAGCTGATAACCTTTCTGTTATTGAATTCATGAAAACTTTTGTGCCATTAGAACTCCATTTAGCTTGGAGTCTACTATTTGCTTGAATGATAACTGTAAATAGTTAATGTGTTGTCGATGTGACCCACCTGTATTGCTGGAGAGCAATAGCTTTTCAGGTATTGTTCAGTGAGCGGTTTTTTTTCCTGTTTGTGTATAGCACCAAGTGTAATTAGAACATACGGCAAGAGAAGAAACCTTTCAGGTTCATGCACTGTTACCTTCCTTCCCATCTGCTTCAGGAGTTGGGTGTCCTGTCTTTGTGGCTTATAAATGGCTTAGTCCACCTAACCATTTCTTTTAACAGTGAGATGGAAGGTGAAGGGAAGATTCCAAAGGGCATAGCCAAATGTTTTCAGTTCCTGGGACTTTATTGAACAGGTTGAGAGTGAAGCCTTTCTTAAAGCTCCAACAGCTGGACTAGGAAGAGGGAGAGCAGCACATTTATTTTTTTTTTTTCTTTTTGAGAAAACTTTAGTTTCCCTGGCTGAAGAGAATATCTGAAAGTAGACCTGAATATATCATACAAAGCAGCAAGTATGAACTAGATGGCTAAGAGAAAGGCCACCCAAATTCCCTGTTTTAAACACAACTGACCGATTGGAAGATTTGAATTACGGTGTTTTCATGCTTGGAATAAGACAATGCTGCTTGTACCTGGTAATTCTGCCAAGTGTTCCCATCCCCATGGCCTAAATCCCCAAACTGTCCTCTCTCCCAATAGGTATTTAGGACACAGCTTCCTTCAGTTCTGTCACTTTTCCCCATCTGTCTAGGATGACACCTTCTAGGGAAGTGGTCTTCAAAGTGGAGTGCACACACTGCAGGAGCTGCTCAAGGCAATCCATTGGGGTACAGGAAGAAAATATTTTTGTACCATTAATTAATAAAATAAATAAAATAAAACAAAACCTTAAAACATTGCTTATTTAATCTTTATGTCATCTTTAAAAATTTCTAATTTCATGCATGTTTTATAAGGTACATAGTATATTATTGCAGTGGTACATGTATATAACCAATAAATAAACAGATATACCTATAGTGGCATTGTGTGCTCAAAATTTTTTTCCTGATAGGGTTGTAAGTCAAATAAGTTTGGAGAACATTGACTTTTTTTTTTTTTGGTGGTAAAAACAAGCGTTAAGAGGGAAGGAACTGAAGTAAAAATATATGTTATGAGCCTCACTTGTTCCAGGAAGAATAATTTTCTAGCTCAAGTTTTTGAGCACTGTAACTAGTGCTTGAACATTGGGATTTGACTAAATAATGAAAAGGATAAGTAACCTTATTTTCCCAATGATGTTTGAGCAGAGATTATTTTTTGTTTATACTTGTTGTTAAACCTATTAATCTCCTTACAGATATCAGATTAAGTTCATATTTTGTGTTTTATTGTCCTAGTTCCTTTAGATCAGACTGTTCTGCTCTATATCTGCCTGGTTAAATTTTGCAGAATGGCCTCTGAGCCACTTTTCTGTTCTTTAGAGGCCATGTTTCCATGAGAAACCCAAGTGTTTTATCGATCACAACCTTAAAGTCTTTAGGGTTTACACCTTTATTTTGTCAGGTGGTAGAGGGCAAAGAGAAGAATAAATTCATAATGTTCAGTAATGTAATTTTTTGTTTTCAAGGTTATTCCAAGAATTTCCTGACCTCAGCCTTGTCACAATATTAA
Source organism: Ibycter americanus (assembly GCA_035590275.1). Lineage (NCBI taxonomy): Eukaryota > Metazoa > Chordata > Aves > Falconiformes > Falconidae > Ibycter > Ibycter americanus. The sequence continues at coordinate 55,352,861 of JAVJGI010000057.1, forward strand.
TAAAATACTTGTACCCATTTTTAGACATGTAAAATAAAAGAAATAATAATTTATTATTTTGACTTTTTCTGAAAATTTTAAGCAGCTCTGAAGCTTAAAGCTTCTCAGCTTTGAAGCACATCCATCTTCCCATCTTTTTAGTCAGTTGTTCATGAAATAATTCCTTCATGCATCTGTCTATCTGTTCATTCATTCATCCATCCATCCATCCACTACTTCTTGGAGCTGGACTTGTATTTAACTGAATATCTCTCCATGTCTTTGTATATTATCAAAAAGCACAAGCAAACATTTTTTATGCACTATGATGAGAATCCCAGAATACATTTTCTTATTTGTGTATATTCTGAAATTGTATTTCCATTTCAAAGCTTTGCCAGCTTACTTGTGGTTATATGTTACAAAAAGAGAACATCGTGCTGTGGTGATGAAATTTGAGATTAAACAGTGCAGCCCACTGAATATAAGTGCACTGCACTCTGTCATCGTGGCATGGCAGACACATCAAATTAAGCTTTATATTTTTTTATAGATAAGGGTTTTATTTTAAGTGGGAAAACTTAAATTTTGCAGATGGAGCTGCAAGTTACACTTATTTTTTAAATATCCCTGATACAGAAAATTTCATGGAAATTTGGTATCATTATAGAAAACAAAATACTTTTTCATATTTTTTTTACAAATGGGAAGAAAAGCAAAACCAAAACTGTGAGATGAAGGTAACCACACCTGAGTTCATCCTCTTCTCAGTCAGAGGTCACATGCTCATTCTTTGGAGGAAGACCATCATTTCTTCCAGCAGTGGTATCTAGCATTGAGTTACAGGCTATGGTTATGACTGCAGTTCCTCTAACAGTTTCTGGAAATGGTCATACTTGGGAGAAAAAAGAAGACATAAAGAGTTCATTTAAGTGGGAAGAAACCTATTTTTCCTCCCAGTTAAACCAGTGAAAAGGTCAAGAACCAGGAATTTAATAACAGCCCATGGGATCCACAGGTTTAGATCACTAAGGCTTCTTTAGCTGCAAAATCTGCCACAAGAAACTGTTGCCTGGAAACTATAGCTAGACTTTATTCAGATTACAAATAAGGTTCCTGTTTTTAAGGTGGAAGGTAATTAACCATTGCAGGAATCTGTTCACACATGTGACAACATCTGTATATTATCTATATATTTTGATGCCTTTAATGAAGTCCAGTTATCCAACCATAAGAAAATTTCCTGTGGCACAGTGAACATCGTTGCTCTATGTTGCTGAGGAAATGACAATTGGTTAGATCCCCTCTGTGCGTTCACATTGAAGAGGAAGGCCATGTGACACTTTGTGCAGAACAAAGAAGGGCTGAGCTATGTGCAGATTTTCAGAGACATTAAAAAACCTATATGTTATTGTCCATGTATTATATATGCTACATATATTATGTAAGTATAATTAAATACATACGTCATTTTAGTTTTGTGGCTTGTCCTGTTGCACTGATTCAGACCTGACTTCAAACAATATGCTTGGATAATGAATAAATCATGGCACACTGCTGTGGTCACTGTCCTAACATACATGGTCTTTCAGTCCTGGAAACCTATAGGTGAGGAATCAAAGACTGAAGACAAAACCGAGACTCTGAAAGGCTTAGGGTTTTTTGAAGTTTGCTGCATTGACAGAATGGAGGAAGAAATTCAGTCACAGCTTGAAAAGAAAAGGCAATCACAGAAATACTTATCAAAAACATGCTGCTTCAGTATTTTAAGTCACAGGTGCTCTTTCTTCCTGTAGTTTGTCCCAGGAGTTGGACTAGATCTCCACGTTCAGTCATTCAGTGAACCTTGAGGAACTGATGCTGTTGAATGATAGGTACCTAGTAAATGAACTGCATCAGAAAGAGCCATCTACAAGACAGCTAGGAAACAAGGACTGAACTCAGTCTCTGGATGTCTGAATAGTTTGGTCTGTGCTAGCCTCAAAGGTATTCATTCACACCACCACTGCCTGTGCCATCCCACCTGATTGCTCTGCAAGTATCTTTTTCAAATCACAGAGAAACAAAAAATTACCTGGGACACAAGACAGCCAGTTATTACTAATTTAACTGGGGGAAGGTCAACACAGAGTGTTCTTAAGAAGCTCTTAAGATCTGATTCTTTGCAACCAGATTTTATTGCTAGAGACTCATGAGGCCCACCATCCAATATTTAATGAGTCACAGAAGCTGAAGAAATTCCCGGGAGTCTGGGAAGGTCAGGATCCTACTTCTTTGAAAAAAGAGAGAATGAGACCATGGGGAACAACTCCAACTTGGGAAAGATTCTTAGGCACATTATTAAGAAATACTTTTACAAGCTCTCAAGAGCGCATTAAAAGAATAGAAAGCAGCTGATATGGATTTGTCAACATTAAATCATATCAAACAAATGAAACTTTCTCCTCTGACAGCATATCTGGTGTTGCAGATAAGAGGAAAGTTGCTAGTGTAATAGATCCTGATTTCCACAAAGCATCTGAACCCGGTTGCCCTGGGCTTGTTTGGCAGGCAGAGTGGCAACAACGAGGCCTCTGGACAGCATAAAGAATCACTGTGATTCATTCTGTGTTACGATTTGAATTGCCTTCTGGAATGGGACTGTCGTCTTCTGTTGATTGGCAAATTCTTTCTATTTGAGGGGGTCTAAGGCTGCTGGTCTTCTTAGCTGTGTCTAACCAGTTACACTTCCCAGGAGAGGTAGGTAAAATCTGGGCCATTGCAAGAGACCTATCTTGCACTTGCTGACGATCCTAAATAGCTGGTAGAGCTAGCTGGCCTGGCTGATCCATGCACAGTCAAACAGCTCTACAGCAGAAATGGGACAAAGCTGACTTCTCCATCACAGGCCAGTGAATCAGAGCATGGTTTTCAAGGGAGAGAGAACCCTGTTGTGAGATTCGGTTAGGAGAGTTTTTGTGAGAATATGGGAGAGAGGCTGAACTGAGATCAACTCTGTTTCCCTGGTAAATACGGCTTTGCTTTCTTAGGATCATTTTTGTCTGCTGTCATGCAGGAAAGCCTCATATGAGTCAGTTTACAAGCCCAAATGTGAAAATTGAGTGGCGGCTTAAGAGAAAATAACTGGTCATTGTTGATGTGCATGTTAAGCCAACAGCAGCAGCAAGCCAGAGTGTATCCAGAAGTAGGCTTAACAGCCAAAGTCTGTAGTATCTCCAACTCCTTCTCTTGTGTGCTGCTACATATCTAGCTTTTATCCAGGCGGTGCTCAGCCTTCCAGTGCTGGATGGGAGCTGCAGAAGAGAGATTCATTATGATGAACTATTCATGTACTGAAGAGCTTTCAAAAGGAGTCAGCAAAATCCATAGTTTCCAGAAGCACCTGAAGACTAGAGTGTGCTGCAGGCTCCACTAGGGAAGATATTGCCATTAAATGGTAGATTAAGTCCCATTGGAGGTTAGATTCTTCCACATTCACCAGGCTGCCTATTCCCCTAGCAAGGTAAAAGTGTTATTATCTCTAAGAAACTAAAATTCTGACTTTAATTCTGTATCTAACTTTAACCCACTGGGTGGCTTGCATTCAATTTTTGATGAAGTTATATTTCTTCCCTCTTCTCCTGTGTATTTTAGACATTACAGAAGGAGTAACTGAATGATTGTGGGCAATACAGTAATTTAGAGATGTACTCCTGCCTGGTTTGAATATAACAGTCTTTTGCCTATTGCTAGTAGCATATGAAATGTTAGTAGGCCATGAACACTCCACTCTCCAGGTTTTTCCTCATTTTTCAAGGCTTATCGAAACCCAGGGTTTGTCCTACTGGCAGCAGATGAAGACTAGGTTGTCAAGTAAACTTTGCTTTCTACTGCATCAAACCAGGTATATTAGAGTCTTCTGTGTTATAAAGCTGATGAGACCGAGACTGCGTAGTTTGTGGCTTTGAGGCTAGAAATGTTACTGCTTTATTATCTTGTGGAGGTTTATTTGGTTCAGTTAAGTCCATCATGAAACAAGACCAAAATCAGTCAGACTACAGCATCTCATAATACATTAGACACTGGCATGTCATTAAGGCAACACAAATCCTGAGGTTGCCTCTTCTGCTAAACTCATGCTTGACATCAGTAAACCCTATCCTGTGTCATTCAGGGAAGGGTTTCCTTCTGACTGTATATCTCCATGGAGCCTTACGAGAGACACTTTCCCTTTCCCTGCTGCCATAACATCAACGGAAGAATAATGTAGATCCTTAAGTTTAATGGTTACCGATACAGGGATTCAGATTTTATGGCTTAGTTCTGTCTTCAGGTTACTTCATTCATCCCAGAAAATCTTAAAAAAACCTCTAAGTTACTTATAGGTAACCACACATTATTCTTCATTACATTTTTTTTCCTCAGTAGAGATGATGGTGCTCATCTTTCTTGAGATGGGAGGACACTGTACCCAGCTGATGAAATTGCAGCTGTTGCCTGGCCTTTTGACAGTGAAACAGAACACATTGAGGCAGCGTTGCTGGAACTGCAAGACATGCACTGTCATGGTGAGCCTTGGCTTGCTTCAAGCTTTTTCTTTTTTACCAGTCACTGAAAGATGATCGTTACCACTCGACATTAGCCTGTGTGCCAGAAACCAGAAAACCCTAGAAATATGCTTGGAAATTCAATTGGCACTAAATAGTAGAATTTCCATTGTAATTACACATCTGTTTATTACATCTGATGATTCTGACAGAAAGTGAAGGAGACCAGATGCTGCAGCATTAGGTTATAGTAATGCCTTTCATCACCTAAGTGTAGTTAG
>JAVJGI010000057.1:55375596-55406554 GCA_035590275.1 Ibycter americanus
CTTAATGTTTACCACTGGATAAGGACACCCCCCCTGCCCCAACCCCACCCCCCAAAAAAAAAAAACACCCAAAAAAAAACCAAACCAAAAAACCCAACCAAAACACAAACAAACCAAAAAAACCCCCCACCAATCAAAACTCAACCAAATATAGGAAAAATATTAACATGAGAAAGAATGGGAAAGATATTCTGAAGTGGGTGCTGGATTGCTTGTGCTGGGGCAGACAGTTCTCCATAACTTACAGGGTGTGAGGCTAAGGAACATTAACAGCACTGAAGAACACAGAGCCATCCATTTTGTATGTGCTGGCTTGTTAGGCAGCAATGCGCAGAAGTTAGTGCAGGATGCCAGCAGCAGTTGAGAAGTCTTGAGCTCCTTTCAGAATGGAAAAATCTGAAAGACCTTTGGCTGCAGCTCTGTTTAAGCACTTGTGGCCACCTGATGCCAATAGCCATACATCACATTTTTTTGAAAGGGTAGTACACTTCCTAGACCTATTTTCCTTGTACCCTTTTCTGCCTCAGCAGGCTGCCATAGGCAGTTTCCTGCATACACACTTGGCAAGAGTTATGCTATGGTTCTGAATTTGTCCCCTGATGAATGCAAAGTGACCCTGTTACAGGCTCTGCTCAGAGGCTGCTTAGACTTCAGGTACTTCAGAAGATACCTGTTACTTCTGTTTGCAGCTTACCATGAATATATTACCTTTATGCTCTATAAACCAGCCTTCCAGACTATTTCCCAGCACAATCTCACTGCTGAGACTAATATCTGTATTGCAGCAGCATTTCTCAGCACTGGAGAATAGTCTTGAGGATGACATTTCCTGTGCCTAAATAAACTCAGAATTCAGCAGTGTTCCTTCAGGAGTTTTTTGGCCCATGAGAAATTAAGATTCTTCAGGTGTCTAAAACTTATTTTGAAATGCTGAGTAGCTGCAGTTTTCCAAAGATCGACTTTCAGGGAGGCAGCTGTCCTTTCAGATTTTAGGGCTGCTTCTCTAAACTGGGAAGCATTTCTGAAACTGGCCAAGTGAGTACTCAAGTGGCTTAGCTTGCAAGACTATGATATTGCAGGACTGCAGTGTCTGCAAAGACGACATGGCAGTAAACCTTGGTGTATAGGAAGCCTGGAACATGGTGTAGCCAAATGAAGAGAGGCCAGTAGCAATGGGGAACATCTGGTCTGCAAATCTGCATAGGGAGTGAAAGAGTAGTTCCAGAAAACCAGTGGAAACGGGCAGCACAACTGAAAGAAGGACTGCTATAAAGAAGGCAGAAGGAGAATGAACAAATACACATCAGTCATAATATGAGCAATGGTGTCAACAGAGCCTGAGGATTCATGCTGGAAAGGAAAAGGATTAATATAACCAACAGCATGGATTTCCTAAGTATGGAAGAAATATACCTACCTTTGAGATGCCATAAACCCCCAGTAATTTTATAGATGAATGTTAGATAAGCAGGCTATATTTGAACTATTATTAGAAACCATATTAAAAGAAGATTTCTGATGTATCCCATCAGCATCAGGCTGGCAGGCACCTCTAATGTCAAATAAAACTAGCTGCATGTGTGCAGCCTTCATACATAGAAAATCACATCTGTGGAAAGCAGTTGCTCTCCTGTGGAAAGCAGATGCTCTTCTTAAAACTTATGCGTATTTTTAATGCTTTCAATGCTTATATGTAAAGTTGTATGTTTTGATGCTGTAGGCAAACAATCCTAAGGGCTTTTAGCTTTAATGACAAAGTGTATTTGAAAATGGATTGAATAGAATAACAGAAAAATAAAAGGCTACATTTGACACATAAATTTGTACAGTGAATTAGAAATTATTACTGTGAATTAGAAGACCTGATGCCTTGGTGCACTGAGGAACCACTGAACAACCCTCCCTGTTATTCTTGGTTGCCTTCCTTAAAACCAGAGTAAACAATAGAATTGAAATATTTAATAATTAAATTTTACAGAAAGTGTAAGCATAAAAGGAATTTTAACCCCCACTCAGGTTTTTCAAGCAGGACACATGCTTTGGCTACTAAGTGCTAATTTAGGAATTGATTGCACATGTCAGCTTGTAGGCTACCACTGGGAGTTTGCAAGTGCAGCAGGAGATGTTGAACAGTAGCACACTTTTTCAGCTAAGCCCCATCTGCTTGGGATTAACAGAAGCATTACGAAGGTTCATTTTTCCTTCATATAAGTTGTAAGAGGTGGCCAGGGTAATACATGAAGTATTTCCAACCCTGTTGGGCATTTATGTCACTGACCTGTTGCTTAAAAATACAGTATTTTGTTTGGGGTGTACCAGTGCCAGGAATGACTGCATCTCATAACCCACTGAAATGTTACACTCTGGCCCCCTCCCCACTCCAGTGTAACAGGCTAAAAGCTCAAAGACTGAGAAGCATTTTAAATGCACCACTCCCTTCTGATTGAAAAGCTGTACATAATTACAACTCACATTTCTTAAGTTAACTGCAACGGTATTCTGATGAGATGTGTTCTTTCATCTGGCATTAGCCAAAGGAAATGACTTTACATAGACATTAATCTCATGACAAAAGAAATTGCAAAACTAAAGCACCATCATCACATTCTGGGAAATGGGTCACAAACCACTCTGGCTAAAACAGTTCTGTTCACCCCAGAACTAGTTCATACCTCAATACAACCAAAAGCATCCTACTGTAGAAATCTGGGGACAACCTCAGAGAAGCAGTAATGATTTATTTTTTTTTTCCCACAGGTATAACTACCACCCAAACCCAATTTTGAAACTGTATACAGGGAAAAAAACCCTGTGTATTAGTTCCAAACTTGTTCCATCTCCTGCACCCCACATGTTACAACATCAGCCTGCAGTGGACCTGTTGCTGATGTTTTCCTGTTTTTTGCCTCCTCTTCCTCCCTTCATTCTCCTCCCTCCTCTGAGGACATTCCATAAGAGTCATGAGATCTGCCTAACACATCAGGATACATTTGCTGACTACCTAGATTAAATTTTCATGGGCTTTTTGTCATTGCCTTCAGCAAGGCCAGACCTACAGGACCTGCAGAACTGAGTGGTGGTTGCAAGAAAAACAAAGCTAGGGCTTGGAGCAGGACAGCATACTGTGACTTCTCCTCGCTTAGAAACAGTCTCAGAACACAGCATTCTGCAAGATGTGTCAGCAGGAAATGCCAGGTGGTACAACTAGCATACCCCTATGTTCAGTTGTTGCTGTGGTCATCCTAGGCTGTAGCTCCCACGAGCAGGTTCTGTGCTCAGAAAATGCATTTTGTGCTTGCTCCCTCTCCCCAGTTTTTGCACTTTTCTTCACTCTTCTGCATGCTGAGGAGTAATATTGTTTTCAACTATCTGTGCTCTATTAAGCATGAGAAATGCATTAAAGCAAGACGGACCCCAGCCATTGGCTCATCTACAATGTAAATATTGCTGAATCCTCTTACTAGAGAGTATGGAGTTCTGGACTCCCCTTCTTATGTATCCTGGCCCAGGGACTCTTGAAAATCAAGGCCTATTGGAGTCCTCTTGCTTTCTACATCCTTGTAGAGCCATATTATTGGGCTCTGGTCTGATTCATGGTGTTGGTGTGTACTCCTTTGACAATTACATTGGAGAGAGAAAAAAACACATAGGCGGCTGTTAGTTCTGAAGGAAAGGTATAGATAGTCTGAACAAAGCCACACTTAGAGGGAAAATGGTGGGTGGCTTTCTCAGGAGGGAAAGAAGCAAGCACCACCACAATGACGCCGTCCCTACACAACCAAGCACCTTTCCTATGCTCTTCCCAGGATACGTGTCCCTGCTTTCACTGCCTGTGCCTTTCCTTGTTGGCCTTTAGTTTGAACAGCAGGACTTAACTCATCCACACTGGTCTCTTGCCTTCCTTTCCTGATTTCTTACACCTGTGGATTGAGGATGCACAGGGGATGAACAGTCCACCTGATGTGCATCCAGCACTGCAATAAAGGAATGCCTGCTTCTTAATGCTACATTGGTGTTAAGAAGTTTTCTTATTCCTGATTCCGGTGCTGGTTTTGGCAACCCAGATGGGACACTGCTTCTTAATCTCGATGGATTTGTGAGATCACAGGACCTCCAGCTGGTACCAAGGGATTCTCAGGGAGAAGCTCTGATCCCTGGACCAAAATGTTCTGAGCAAGACCCCAGGAAAGGTAAAGGCATTCTTTCGGGAGTTCCTTGAGTCACAAGGAGAGGTCCTGTGCATTAAGGAACTGCGGTTTAATTTTGTGCTATAAGTCTGGGGATGCCCAGAATTGGGGTTTTTTGGTTACCCATCAGTATTATTTACATAATTGTGCATCAGAGTACCACTGTGTGCAATTGTGGTTTTGATCTCGGAACAGTATTGGATATTGAGACCCAGACTATGTTTTAAGATGAAAATTTTTGTAAAAGTGTGTGTGTGAGTGATTTGTATTGGATTTTTGTATACAAAAACACCTGTCTAAGGTGTTTTGTCATTTATTGTAATTTGTGTTTATTATTATCATGAGAACAACTCTATTCATTGAAGGAGGTATTTCAAAGAAATCCCCTTTGGGATGTATGTTGAAACTTTGGAAGGATATTGCAGGATGCCTGAGATGTTCTGTGCCCAGGGATACTTTAATTAAGTATTGTCATCAGTGGTGGCCATTGTATAAATTGGAAAATTGGGGTCAACAAATGGTACTCTGAATTATAATATACTTTTACAACTAATGTTGTTTTTACAGAGGGAAAAGAAACTGGATGAAGTTATGTAAGCTGACATGTTCTTCACTTTAAGAAATCATCCAGAGTGGCAAAACCAATGTGGTATAGTTCCAACACATCCTTTTGTTCTAGCATTAGAAAAGAAAGAAAAATTTACTGGTGTCAAAAGGTGTTGTTCTGCTTGTAGTATAGGACAGAGGTGTCTCAAGCTTGTTGAACAAATGGACGAGGATGATATAAACTTGATAGTTGCCCTGGGTTGCCCAGAAAAGTCTATACAGGAACAGGAGGAGAATTGTCAGAATCAGGAGGGACAGTTGTTGGGAGCTAAAGGACTTAGTCTTATTGCTGCGCAGACACAAAATCACCAAGGAGAAGTGATACAGACACACCTATGTCAAGTGGTAGGGACAGAGAGACTAGTAACAGGCAAAGTTCCTTTTTCAATTGTTGACTTAAATAATTGGAAGGTCACCACACAAAACTGTAGGGATGATCCTGACAAGGTAGCCAGTGCTTTTGAAACGATGGTTAAAACTCAAGATCCTGACTGGAACGCTATAGAGGCAATAATGCAAGTGTTCTTTGATGGTACTGAGAAAAAGATGGTCCACAAGGCAGCCAGAACACATGTAGAGGCAGCAGGTGCACTACAAGGAACTGTTAAACAAAATTTTCCCTCTGTGGACCCTAACTGGAACACCAATAGCCACAGGTCTAGACAGTTATTAAATCAGTATCAAAGGTGGATCCTGTTTGGAATTAGAAATGGTATACCAAAAGCTATAAATTGGCCTAAATTGTATGAAGTAAAACAGGATTGCAAGGAAACACCCACAGATTTTATTAATAGATTAAAGCAGGCTGCTCGAAAATATACAACTATTAATCCAGAATCAGAAGAAGGGAGAAATCAGCTGGCCTCACTTTCTATTGGTCAATTGGCTGATGATATTAGAAGAAAATTACCGAAGTTACACAGTGAAGAGGCCAGAGATCATGGAAAGTTATTAGATATAGCACGGGCTGCTTATCAAAATAGAGCTAGGGAAAAGGAAAGAATAAATAATAGATTGGTAGCTGTAGTAGATGAGTCTCAGGGAAAAAGGGAAAATCTGAAAGAAAGAAGGTTAAGTGCTACAAGGGCTCCAGAGGGAGTCGCTAGAAGAAGGGGAGGTATAGGAAGAGGGTACTGGAGAATGGGAAGGAACAAGGGACCAATACAACCCTGTTTGGCAGAGGACCAATGTGCAATTTGAAAGAAAAAGGGACACTGGAAGAAGGAATGCCCTAACTTGGATCCTGCTTTGCAAGCCATTAAGTTGATTAGATGATGAGTCCTGAAGGGGACCGGAGGAGTCATTCCCAGATGAACCCCTGGCTATATTAAAGCTGGGAAATGATGAGATAGAATTTTTGATAGATAGAGGAGCTGCTTATTCTGTACTTAATACTTGTAAAAGAAGTCTTAGTCAAGCAACTGTAAATGTTGTTGGTGCCACAGGGGAAAGTGAGAATCGACCCTTCCTGTGACCTTTAAAACTCAAGTTAGCAAAACAACGGGTAACTCACCAATTTTTATATTTGCCTGAATGCCTGATGCCTTTGATGGGAAGAGATTTATTGAGTAAGTTAGATGCACAGATAGTTTTTACTAATGGAGAAGCACAATTGTTAATACCTGAATCTAAAGCTGTGGAAGCAAAGATTTTTATGTGTACAGAATACACAGAGATCAAAGGAAGAAATCCCTGAAGAGGTAGAAGATGCAACCCTTTTGGTATGGGCTAGTGGAATCCCAGGTTGATCCAAGTTGGCCAAGCCAGTAGAAATCATTTTAAAGTTCAAAATTAAACCAGTAAGACAAAACCAGTATCCTATTAAGTGGGACAATAGGAAGGCATTGGAAGAGTTAATATTGAAATTTTTAAATTACAGACTGTTAGTAGAATGTGAATCGGAATATAACACTCTAATATTGCCAGTAAAGAAACCAAATGGAGAGCGTAGATTAGTTCAAGATTGAAGAGCCGTAAATCAGATTTTTCAGGACATTCATCCCATGGTAGCTAAGCCATATACCTTACTGACATTATTAAAGGAAAAACGTAACTGGTTTATGGTGCTTGACCTTAAGGATGCTTTCTTCTGCATACCTCTAGACAAAAGTAGGCAGGTGATATTTGCCTTTGAATGGGAAAGCCCTGCCACTGGATGCAAAACACAACTTACTTGGACAGTATTGCCACAAGGGTTCAAAAATTGCCTAAAGATATTTGGCAATCAACTGGCAAAGGAATTAGAATTTTGGAAAAAGAAAAATCCCGAAGGAGCAAGATTACAGTATGTGGATGATCTTTTATTGGCTGCAGACTCTTGGGGAGAATGTCTGCAAATGACTATAAGCTTGCTAAGTTTCTTAGGACAAGGAGGATGTCATGTATTGAAGGGCAAAGCCCAAGTAAGAGAAGAAACTGTGCTCTATCTAGGGTTTCAGATTTCCCAAGGGAACTGGGAACTGACAGGAAAGAAGCGATTGGCCAAACTCCAGAACCAAGAACTGTGCAGAGCTGAGAGCATTCCTGGGCATGGTCAGGTGGTGCAGACCATGAAATCTCAGCTATGGATTGTTAGTAAAACCCCTTTATGAAACCCTGAATGGGTCAAAAGAGACTCACTTACTATGGACCCTCGAATGCCAAGCAACCTTTTAAGGACTTGAAAAGGGCTCTGATGTCAGCACCTGCAATGGGACTGCCTGACTTATCTAAGGCTTTTGAGCTATTTGTGTATGAATGCCTACATCTGGCCAAGGGTTTGCTGACTCAAAGACAGGGAACATGGAGGAGAGCTGTGGGATATTCTTCTGAACAATTGGACCATGTGAGCAAAGGATGGCCAGGATGTTTGCGTGCTGTGGCTGCAACTGTTCTCCTAATTCAAGAAGCAAGAAAATTAAGAATGGGACAGAGAATTACAGCATAAGTTCCGCATATGGTGGTTTCCATTTTAGAACAAAAGGGAGGACATTAGTTATTTCCAAGCCACATGCTCAAATGTCAACTTATCTTCTTGGGCCAAGATGATGTGGAACTTAAAATTACCACAGCGATTAACCCAGCAATGTTCTTAAATTCAGAAACAAGGGATTCTGAATCCCTGTATCATGACTGCTTACAAACTATTGAACACGTATATCAAGATCTGAGGGATGAACCATTAACTGAACCTGATTTGGAATTGTTTACCGATGGCAATGGCTTTGTACAAGATGGAAGATGAATGGCCAGTATGCAGTGGTTACAGCTACACAGGTGAGAAAGGCTGAGGCTCTACCCAACACGTCAGCCCAGAGGGTGGAACTGATAGCATCAAGACAAGCCTTGAAGCCAGCTGAAGGAAAGAGAGTAAGTATATGGACTCATTCAAAATACTAATTTGGGATAGTCCATGCACATGGGGCTATCTGGAAGGAAAGAGGACTGTTATTGGCCCAAGGATCACCTATTAAATACAAGGAAGAAATTCCTCAACTTCTATAAGATATCAAAAAACCTAAGGAAGTAGCAATAATGCATTGCAAAGCACATCAATTTGGATAAATTGCAGTAAATGTGGGTAATTGATTGGCTGATAAAACTGCTAAGGAGGTGGCTGAGAAAAGCATCCTTGTGTTAGTGCCAGTAAAACAGGTACGGCTCCCAGGTCTGAAGCCCAGCTATAGTGAGGTAGATCAACAATCGGCATCGCTGTTAAAAGCAACTATATATAGAGAGGGTTGGTTAATAATTCCCACAAAACAAGTCCTTGTTCCATCACAAATAATGACTGAAATTGTAGAAAAGAAACATGAAGAAATGCATTAGAGTAGTGAGGCTATGATCTCCAGTCTTCAAAATTTTATTGTATGTGTAAGAATGACTGGACGTAAAGTCTGTAATAGCAAAGCGTCCCATTTGTCTAAAAAATAATCACATGAATAGGAAAAGACCACCCCAGGGACCACTAAGAAGGGAAGATTACTGGAGATTATTGGCAAATTGATTTTTCTGAACTACCAAGACAGAATGGGTATAGGTATCTTTTAGTATTGGCTGATACTTTCTCAGGATGGCCTGAGGCTTTTCCTAGTCACACCAACAAAGCTAGAGAAGTAACCAAGGTACTACTCAAAGAAATAATACCAAGGTTTTGGGTACCAATAGGAATGTCCTCTGATCAAAATCCAGATTTTGTAGCAGACATCATTTAGCAGTTAAGTAAAAACCTTGGTATCAAATGGTATTTACATACTCCATGTAGACCACAATCAAGTGGAAAGGTAGAAACACTTGCGAGAATGGTGCCACTGTTATTGAGTAAGCAGGACTTAGTACACAAGGAAAGAGTTAAGAGAGTTAGGAGAGAGGTACTAGCGTTACCAGAAGATTGCATTTCATAAGTAACTGTATAGAGTTAGTGAGGTATCAGCTGCAGCGATACTTGCACCTGGAATCAGGGTGGTTGTGAATTATCATATGTTGAAAAGAATCACTTGTGCTTTAGTTAAGAACATCAATTACACTTCCCAGGCTCTTATGGCCATTGGGACTGAGATGACACAGATAAGAGAAGCAACGCTGGAAAAGAGAGCAGCCGTTGTTAGCTATTATTAAGACATAATCATGAGTGGGAGGAGTTCAAAGGGATGTGTTGTTTCACATTACAGATATTACAGATAATTCCCAATTAGAAGAAGGAAAAATTCAACAATTACAATAATCAGCAATAGGGATTAAAGAAAAAGGAGGATTAGAGTTTTCTTGGTTATTCTGTTGGCTTCGCAATTTGGATTAGCTAAAATAAGTGTTTCTGTTTGTGTTGTTACTAATCATATCGATCATTGTCACTTGCTGTGTGTTTCAATGTGTTCCATTGCGTAGACCCTGGATTTACATGGAAAGGGTGTGAGACTCACCACATGTATAACATTGTAAGTCTCAAAAGGGGGGAATTGTTACCATGTAATATAGTCTGGTTTAGCTTTGCAACTATATTGTTTGTTTCAGTGTAATCACTATGGACAGACTGCTAACCAGCCCTAGTTGTGTAATTTTATCCTCAGAGGGAAAGAGTCATGTAAAACATTCAGTCACTGAGGAGTCTGTACAGTAGCTGAGGAGACCATTGTATAGGTAACTAATGAAACAAACTTGGACTGTCCATATAAGGGAATTAAATTAAGGTTCAGTGATCGGTCATCTGTAACTATAGGATTGACTATTGTTTGAGACCCCTTAGAAGACTCAGAGATACCTGTACGGAGCATGCATGATGCTTAATTAACATAGTACTCCCTGTTGAATGAACATGTACGATTTTTCCTGAAAAGTGTAATGCATAAACATAAGTGTGGACTATATAATTTTGCTTGAATGAAACATACAGCATGCACATTAGGTGGAACAATTCCCTGTGCATCCAGCGCCACAATAAAGGAATGCCCGCTTCTTAATGCTGCTTTGGTGTTTTCTTATTCCTGATTTTGGTGACAGAAGCAACTTAAAAATTTGGAAGAATAGGACATTCATAAAAGCTATGACACCATTTACTTTCCCACATTTTATGTTGTTTCTTCCTGTTGGTGGAAATACTTGTAAGAGCCATGAGCACAGACTCATAAAAGGTAACTTCACATTGTCTTCACATTGTCTAGTTTACCTTCTTTCTTTGTTAGTCATCCTTAAAGCAACTGCCTTGGTGCGAGTTTAGTGCTGTCCTCTTAATACCTAGATTCACAACGAACAGTCAAGCAGCTGCTGCCCAGAGTATCTATACAACCAACATTGTGAAAAAGAAAGCATGTGTAAGGATGCTTCGTGTGAGCATATGCCATGACATTCAGAAGGCAAGACAAATAAAGGGGCACCAGAACAGAGCACATCTGTCTGTCTGTCTGTCTATGTCTAAATTTCTAAGTCAACCAAAGAGCAACTTCTGACTGGAAATTAGATTTGTAGGTAAAGCAAGAGACTTGCTTTAAGACCTGACTAAATCATTTCCTGTCAGTTGAATTACATGAATCTCTCAAACCAAATCAAGCGCTGCTGAAGAAAGACAGCAGCATTTGAGGTAGCCAGGGGGCATAGTAAATGTTTTGTAAGTCATACAAGTGTCTCAGATAATAATGAAAATAATCAAAGGCTACTCAGCTAGAATAACTTTTTCCTCCAGGAAAAACGCTACTGACAGAACTAATGGGCTTTAGAAAAGCAAACACAAGCCAGGACAGTGCATTTAAAGTGACTGCTACTGAAAAACAATATAATTAGATCTCTGTGTTTGCTTTATAGTCACAAATTATTGCAATTTGCCTTGCTCCCTGGCTTCCTGGGAGTTAAAAGGAAGATGAACAGGAATAAATCTCCCTGCGGGCCTTGGTATGTTAGCCAAGCCAGTCTTAATCAGACATGGCCCATTACAGAGATGTTAGCTCACGCATGAACATTAGAAGGATGTATGACATTTGTTCCTTATTTAGAAAGAATACATTTGGACTTATTAATTCTTTCATTTTACTTTCCTCTCTTCCTTCCTTCCTTCCTTCCTTACTTCCTTCCTTCCTTCCTTCCTTCCTTCCTTCCTTCCTTCCTTCTCCTCCCTACCTTCACTCCTTTATATAATATTTTCTCCACAGTTGCTTATGCCTTACCCCCAAGCAGCATGACAGGTCTGAGATATAAATACAAGCAGCTATTTAAACTCTGTAACTAAATTAATGGACTTTGAAAAAAAACCACAACCCCCCCAACAATCTCATGCATTTGTCTCTGCTGCAGAACCTTCCTCTGCCATACATGTTTACTACCTGATCTAAAGAGCTGAAAACGGACCCCTTTGCACTGTTCCTCCATCTCTCCCCAGAAAGATATCACTTACCTCCTTATGTCAGAATGAGTGCTCCTACACTCCTGTCCCTGTCTAGGGAGGAGGTTGTCTACCACAGACTATTTCTGATGATTGTTTTTTTATCCGCACAATGAGCTCAGAGGGTTATTTTCCCATGGGCTCTGGGAAATTACCCTGAAAGTGAAAGTATGTGCTTCTTGTGGTGGGAATCAGCCCCAAAGGAAATGCAAGGGAAGTCTCTCCCTGCTGCAAAGCCTGTGTAATGCCATGTCTGTAAGTACGCTAATTCCAGCTCAGCATTCACCAAAAGGCATCCTTTTAAAGAAGTGTCCTGTGAGCAATGCTGTGGCTGAAGTTGTCGGGACATACTCAGAATCAATATATAGGGTCAGATACAGACACACCAGCAGACAATGGAAGCCTTGTGTCTTTGGGAAAGGATGCAAAATATGCTGTAATTTTTACAAAATACAGAAAAGAAAGAAGTTACTCAAAAGCAATTGAAGTACACTCACACCTCTGTGGTATGTGACTATTTATGAACTAACAATTAATGAAACTACCACTCACGGAAAAGCATACCTTGAAACACAAAAGATGAGTGTTTTAGCATGGCCTTGAGGTTGGATAGAGGTATTAAAATACTGAACAAACTCAGTCAAGCAAGACCCCAGGCCCCCAAGTACCATTACCCCAGAATAGCTTACCCTTGGGGAATATAGTTGACAATATAAAGAGAAAAGAATTCCTGTTTCACTCATGCAGGGAGCCAAAAAAGAAGATATTACATTGGAAGTTTTATCTCCCCAGACAACATCCTGACCAAAAGATGCTTAGAAGAATCAATGGATTGATTCAATTTTGTGATTTTTGCCTCAAGGTGATAAATTTTACTCACAAATGCCCAAGAAATTTGAAGTATTGGGTTATTCTTTGCATATTTCAGAATTTTCCAGTTATATTACAGCTGCTCAACATACAGATGAGCTTCCATTTTCTGTATGCTGTGGGAGCAGAAAAAGCATGGGATAAGAACTGTAATGTATCCTTTCTAAAAAAAGAAAGCAAAGAAGAAGCTTCTGATGGTAAACAGCTTACAAGAAGGAAAAGCTTTTCTCAAGGTTCTTAGTTCATGTTTTCATCAAAGTTCTTGTATGTGTCAAGGCAGAAATTATTTCTGCTATCAGAGCTGAGTGTAATACAAGCAAAAGTACATCATGCCTCCTTTCATTGTAAGATACACAGATATGCCTCTTGCAGCAATTGTGTAGCATATGGTTTCAGTTTCTAAGGAACATTTACTTTTACCTTCACCCTTCACCGTGCAGATGCAGGAAGACAGATGAAATTTTGTACTCTCCGATGTGTGCATTGTAGGTCAGGTTTCATCTCTCAGGACCACTTCTAGCCCAGCCCAGTATCAATCAGCATGGAATAGAATCATAGAATCATAGACTGGTTTGAGTTGGAAGGGAACTTTAAAGATCATCCAGTTCCAACCTCCCTGCCATAAGGAGGTCAGAAATCTGTAGATCTGCTAAATAACACTAACCAGAAAAAGGTATTTTCAAAGCTGTCTTCTTCTGTGGATTTTTTAGGTGACCATGGGCCAGATGTAACACTTGTTTGTGAATCAGTTTTCCTTGCTGGGAGAGGGGCAACAATTCTGTCACGTTTCACGTAAACTCCTGATGATATTCACCTTTTTTGCTTGTTATCTCAGCCTCTGAAGAGGTTAAAATGCGAAGAATAACAACAATGATTACATCAGCAAGATCTTTGCAGCCTTCAGATGTAAGACACTGAGTGGCTGGGCTGGAGCTGCAATCAGGCCATTGGAGGTTGAGCAATCAGCAAGCAGAGCTAAAGGCAAATCCATTACAAGGCTCTCCTTTCTACAGACTGTGCCAGTTAGGAAAGACCATCAATGACATGGAAGTGTGTTTTTGTTCAGTGCTTTATAAATGCTGTGGACATATGATCCCAATGAGGAACAAGTCAAAAATAAAATATTATAATCCACAACCATTCCTCTGTCTTGGGTAACTGCTAAAATATCAGGGTTAGGTAAATGATTTTTTCTGCCTGACAGTGGGATGCTAAAAGCAATCAAAAGACATCCTCAACTTCACCTGAAAACCTACCATCTTTGGCAGTAGGCAAACTGGGTAGATCAGTAAACATAAATCTGCACTGTTTCATTGACTTAAGGATGGTTACTGGGTTGTTTAGTGAGCCAAGAAATTGGCCTGTGCTGCCCATGCAAAGAATCTGAAGGTGTGAGGGCCAGGAGAGCCTGTTCTGCAGTCAGGGATGCTGCAGATAGCCACAATAGCTGTTGAAATGGTGGAAACAGGGTGGGTGTAATTATACAAGAAGCTAAAGCTTTGTCTAACAGCTCAGGCATCACTGAATTTTCGTGTTTACAGAGTTATTACATATTACCTCAACTGTGGCAGCAGACTTCATTTGTGCCTGTATGTTCTTGAATCATGTAGATAGGATAAGGTAAATAATGCTATTAAAGCCTGTTTACTGAAGTTAAAGCTAAAAGGTTTTCCTTCATATTGAAGTGGGTCAAGAGGGTGAGCTGCAGTGATACAGCTCACATGGGGAATACATGAAGCAACTATACCCAAGCTGTGTGTCTTGACCTGAGTTCCCCATGGTTCTTTCCCACATCCCTCTGACAGACAGCTGTCACACCTGTGTTGCTCTCTGCAATATGGTGAACAGCCAGGCAAGACATGGAGTGATGGAAATATCTATTAAAACAGTGCTGTGACACCTGAGTGGGAAGAAGTCTTGAGTTCAATGCAATACTCTGGCTCACCCTGAGACAGTTGCAGGATATACTCCCACTCCCATAAAAGATAGATCTGTGACAAGACAATGTAATACATTTGTCTAAATTAATAAAACTGACAGGAAATTAGGAACTGAAGGTGACCTATGGAAATGAAGTTACTGACTGCAAGAAACTGGTTGGTCTTAGATGACTGCTAAACCAGGCCCAACCAGTTAGCATGTTCACATTCAACTCACAGCTTAAGAAAACCTGGGTCTTAAAATAGAAAGCTTGAGAGAGAAGGAATTGAAGGAAACAATGCAATGTGTAACAGCAGAAGTCTGCATTTCATTCCTGCATTTTTCTTCAGGTACAGAAGGGTGTGTGTCACTCACAGCTTTGGCCAGCCCTCAGTGCCAAGGCAACCCCGAGGGTCTGATGGGAGGCAGCTGTCCACTGAGTGAACAGAAGTTACACCTTGGAAGTAATGGTGCTGTTTTCTAGCCTGTCAGTGGGTCAAACAAAGACAGCTGTGATGTGAAATCTCTGAAATCTCTTTAGCTACACTGAGCATTTTACTGCAGTGTCTGGGGTTGAAAGTGGAAAACCTGAGTAACACAGAGGTTTTTATAGCAGTTGCAGACGCAGTGGGAGAGTAATAGCAGTCAGTGGGAGCAAAGCAGAGACCTGACAATGCTTCCAGCAGGTGGTCTCATAAAGTATCCTGCCTGTTACCATGTCACAGCCTGTTTCCAGAGCATGGAAAATTTTTAAGGGTCAGCTAACATATGGTGCTCAGAGGACAAGCTGCTCCTAGGAAATGAGTACCTTTCCAGTGGCTAGATACAGGAATTTTGTACAAAGGAGTCTGTTGGGGAGGCCAGAGGGAAGGTTTTAAGTTCAGTAAGGCCTGTGCTTTGTGTGCCAGATGCAGAAAAGCTGATGTTGCTCATGCAGCTCATGGGCTTCAGTATTTGCTTTCTGTACCACATTAAGAGAGAACCTAATGGAAAATGCACCAGGCAGCAATCCAGAGGACACAGGCTCTGTTTTTAGCTTCAGGTCATGAGTTTATCTCTTCATCCTGATAGTGATGGTGTTTCTGGATCTCCTGAGTACACAGACAGTAAATTTCATTGCGGTGTGGGAGCACTTGTGTCCGGACAGCTGGGTTTTACCCTGGCTAACCAAGACCTTAACTGGGATAGGTCATATCTGGCTTGCTGATGACCAGAAGTCACTTGAAATCATGATGAAAAATAATTCACATGACTATTTCCCATAAACGAAACAGGAGTTTTAACATTGTGGTACAGCTGTGGTACTCATCTATTGCTTCTCTTTGTGAATTGCTTAGGTGTTTGAGAGTGAAGGAAACCATGTTTCTCTTTATGATGACTCATCTGCCACTGCCTCAGAGTGCTGGCATTTGTTCAAATGCGTGGTAAGAGTGTCTGGCACTGAAATGCTCCTATCTGCTAGACAAGGGATGGAACTGAATCTAAGGGCACAGACCAGGGAAACAGCTTTTTTCACATAGAGACAGAGTACAGCTTTAAATGTGGGTATCTGGATCCAGCGTAGAGTTTGAGCTGATGGTATTTTCAGCCTGACCATATTTCTTCTTGCTTTTCATGCATTCAGCTCAGGGAAAATCTGGGCAAACAGGGCACTGAAAACAGATGAATGAATCCAACAACTGAGGTCAATTTGTAAAAACCTCTTGAGCAGATGTGACAGAGGACATTTTTGTACCAAGCCTCTGCAATGACAAAGCTGGAGGGACAAAATAAGACGACAGGAAATGATAGGAAGCCACAGCTGTGCCATCTGCATCTGTGAGCAGATAAAGACTTTGTACCACAACACTTACAGAATAGCATTCACCATTTAACCCCTCTTCACGGCTGGACTCCATGATCTTAAAGGTCTTTTCCAACCTTAAAGGTGCTATGATTCCTTTCTGGTCACTCACAAGCCACTCCATCTATTTGTCTCTTACACAAGTAGGTAAGCGACGGAAAGCTGACCCCACACGCTAGAAAAATAGAATAGGTTTTTACTCTCAATTATCTGGAATTGGCCATGAGAAATAAAATGAGATTAAGCACAGAACAAAAAAAGCCAGGGCATCAATGAGTTTATGAATCCAAAACCTCATCCACAGATAGGACTGGATGCAAGGTTACAATCTAGCATTTTCTGTTTCTCAACACCCACACCCCCTACTCCCAGTTATTTCCCATTTGAACAGATTTTTTTTCAAATAATTTTCAGCTTCTTTCAAAGTAGTCTGGGTGTCTGTTGTGATTGCCTGTGTTAGCTTTTACTTCTTTTTGCACAGTTAATGTCTTGAAACAAGTCTTCACTTCAGCATGTCATGAACTTTGCAGTATTATTCAGATGTGCAGTGTGTGTGGTGAAAAAACACCTTTCTCAGAATTGCTGCAGTTGGTATGTGTTGGCTTATGATATACAGGTTCTGTCTGATAACTTGCTTGAAGGTGGGCAGTTGGCCCTGATCCATGCAAGCAATCAGCTTCAATGCTCTAAGCTGCTCCTTGAACCATAGCTGTTGGATTGATGGGGTTGCCTGCCTTGACACTGAGAGAGGAATTACTCTCTCACGCTCCACGCCTTTGTCATTGCTCTTGCTTTGCCCCAGTAATAGGAATTGCTTTGCTACCCCAGTCTGCTACTTGCAGACAGTCTGGCTACATCATGTTCCACAGCACATCCTCAGTGTTGCCTTCAAACCACGCGGTATCCTGGCTATGCAATGCAGCTTGAACTCGGACTCAACATTAATGAAACTTCCGCACGTGCCAGAGGGTGGCTTTCTGGAACCAGGCACCTGAGTAGCTGCAGGTCATATTCTTTCCTGCACTCCTTGCACTTCTCAAAAATTCTCCTTCCTGATACTCCCAGACCTTCTAACAACGCCCTTCTTGGCCCAGGTGGGGCCTGTGGGGTGCCCTGCCCCCAGCTTCGGGCAGCAGCTCTGCCCCCTGCAGGCAGGCGCCCGCAGCCGGCAGGCCTGCCCTTCTGCTGGTCATGCGGCCTGTTCACGGCGCCTTGGTTTTGCCCCCAGGGGGAAGCCATTTTGAGGAATGCCATTCCCCATGTGTTCACAGGCTGCCCTGACACTGACTGGCAGCAGCCGCTGCCCCTCCATGTTGATAATACCACAGGAGGTCCCCTCCCATGAGGTGCACAAAGTCCGCCATGGTGTTTCTGCTGACCTTTGTCAGGGCACTCCTTTCCACGGGTTGAGAGGGTTCACGTCAGCAGACTTGGCTTTGAGATGTCCATGGAAATTATGGTTACAGCACCAGTGTAGCAAAAAATCCTGCACACTGTAAAATAATTTACTCGTCTTGTTTCTGAGCATCATGTTAAAACGTTCTACAACTGCTGCGTTTACTTCATCACTAGTAAGAAAATGGTGAACGTTGTACTGCTTTAACAGGCTGTTAAAGCCTGATTTAAAAATTGTTTTCTCTAGTAGGTCTGTAATTTCTGAGGTGTCTGGCCGCCTGCTAAGAATTATTTTAAAGGCCTGGGCTGTTTCAGAGCTTGTTTTAACTTTTGAACTGATGGTTCAGCCATGCTTGACTAATACGTCCATCACCATTAAAGATGTACTTAACACCATTGTCATATGTGGAAAACCAGTGCATATCCACCAAATCTGCCTGCCACTGCACAACCACCTCTACCACAATCACCTGGTCTTTTAGAGTGGTTTCTTGCCACCTTCTGTAAACTTTAAGTGTCCTGGTTGGAGACCCAGGTTGCCACTTGTCTTCTGTTCAGAGTGACAATTTATATCTCCCACGTTTCCCACCTTCCCACACAGTAAATGGCTTTTAACAAAAGCACTGATGCAGGCATGTCTAGTGACCAGCTGCTGCTACACCCGTGTAAGAAATGCAACACTTGACAATCAATTGAACTCATGTACAGGTAAACTTTACTAACAGTGTATGAGGGGAGCTGGTTGCTAAACTCCAGCCTTTTCCCCCCAGAATGTCATTGTCCCATCTATGTCCGTTCTCCTTTCTATGATTGTGCCAGGCCAGTTCCTGGACAGGAACGTGAGCAGGTCATGGTCCACTTCTGCCTCCTCGATCAGTCCACTGGAGCTTTTTGAAACTTTCCATAAGGTCACTGACATAAGGGTAAGAAAACAAATTTAGCACAAGCCTGCACTGTGCATTGGTCTTGCAGGTAGCTTTAAGACCTCCCAGCCATGGGAAAAGGGAGCTCACTACCACCACCTGTCCTGTCTGTGTGAAAATTGTGGAAAATGTCACTCTGCAGTTCTTAGGCCCATTGGACAGTACTCCCAGTCTGTATGGTCTATGTCAGAAAGACTTCAGGGGCTTTTTGTTGTTGTGACCCCATTCCCCCCACCCCACCCCCACCCCGCCCCTCTTCTTCCAGAGTAGGCATTTTTTCCTGGTTTTCCATTTTCATACACAGCGTTGCCTGTGTCTTGCATCACTGTGCAAAAACTGAAGTCCACCCAAATCATACTGTATGGTCATCCAGCTGGTCTGTGGTCAGGCGCAGGGGTCTTTTGGTTGACCTCATAGGATTGGTTTCTTGCATCCATAGTTCAGAGATTGCACAAGGGACCCCTTGATTGGGCTCTGAGGATGGGTACACAGCCATCAGTCATGCTGTACCTTGTTTATGCCTCCCACTTTTGTAATGTCCCCTGCCCTCCTGCCCTTCCCCCACCCCAGATCTGATAAGGCTTGTTCAGCTGCCTTGTAAAGCAGGGTGGGGACTGAACCTGTCTTTAACTTTTCATTTAATTGCTTTCTATTCACACTTAAACTTTAGTTATTGATTTCTTCAGCTCTTACTAAAGAGTATTTTCTACCTTTTATACCTGCACTTTTATGAATATATACATGTATATTTAATTTCTGCCTTTCTGGAAGTATATACCTATATATGAGTGCTACATATAGGCGTGATGGAGTCAAGACACAGCCAATCACAGACCAGTATGAAAACATCTGGGACATGACAGTTAGTAAAATGGTGGCTACTTGCCATAACACTGTGGCTGAGACAAGTGGATCATTGCATATTTAGTGGGTGGGGCTTTCCTGCTCTGAAGTCCTTACAGGGTAGACAGAGAGGGTGGATGTCTGTGGCTGTCAGCCAGTCACAGGGCAACCTCTGAACACTTGGGTAATGATGTTTTATAAAGTTGTGACACTCAGGGCAAAAAGAGGTGGAGCAACAGACTCCATGACTGGAAGAAGGGAGAGACCTTTGGGGCACATGGACATGTGACTGCCTGCAGAGGGTGAGGCTTACCCAAGTAAGCATTGTCATTATAGTACTTCCATACACTTGTCCTGCCTTGTTCTTCTGACTGTTAACCTCTGATTCTGTTTTTCAAGCTGCTTCTTGGGGAAGTTGCATATTTCCAGAATTTCTACAAGCAGAATTCCAAAGGAATTTCTTTATGGGACACAACTTATCTGACCTACTTTACTACTGCCTATGACTTTAGGTTGATCATAACGTGAGTCTAATTCACACAGAGTCACCTACTCTCTAGATATTTAGTTAGGCAAGGTGAAACATCCTACCTCTGGGAAAATATCCAGGAATAAGAGCTTATTAACACCTCTGCTACAGGAAAAGTTACGAATGAGTCATAGCACTCTGCCAGACAATCAAGAACACCTCCAGGATACAAAAAAATAGAACACCAAGCTGGTATGATTTCAAGAAAGGTTTTAAGCTGGCAGAATTTGTATCGTAGGGAAACTCTTGAGAACTTTTCTGTTGAGTCTGGCCATGCAAATCTAATAACAAATACTAAGACAACTTGGTTCTTGTGTAGGTTTATCGAGCATGACCCAAAAAGCAACTACATCTAGTTTGAGCTCTTCAGGTTGCCTCCTACACCTCCTTTCACTCAAAGTCAATTGCAGAACACTCAGGCCAAACTAATCATGTTCAGCCTACGAAGTAGTTTGCTTGGGATTCCTTACCTGCTGGAGTTTGGCTTAAGTAGGGCTCAACACTGATTTTTCTTGTTCCGCCTCTCACCATCATTAACTTTCACCTGCGGCTTGAGACTGAAACTCAAGCATGCAACTAAGGAAGTTTCACAGGATTCTTGAGAGTGAAATGAGGAAGATGGTTATTAATTTCTGTAGCGTTCCCCAGTCTTCTCACATGCTGTGTATTATAAGGAAATTGATGGCAACCTCCTTATATTTTAACTAATGTTTGATATTTCTGAAAATTATGCAGCTGATGGATGCCTGCCAGGAGGCACAATTTTTTCTGCAGAGAGGCAAGGAGTATTATTCTTGTGTTGAATCATAAGCCTCTAATGTCTGCCAACAGACTGTGATGCAGCTGTCAACAGGGCATAGAGCAGTCTCTCTTTTTGGTGCCAGATCATGGTTTGAGGAGGAAATACATGCTCTATAAAGGACAGGATGTTTCCAAATTAAGTTTTTTATTTTTCTGTGTGTTATTGCAGAAACATGCTTATGAAATGGAAGTATGTGGGGAAGTACACTTCAATCTTATGACCTTACTAAATGTTTTTGACAGAATGTGATTTCTTGTTGCTTTCTGCATAAACAGACCAAAATTCATTAGATAGGAATGAGTTATATGAAGCAATAATGAAATTTTGATGCTCAGTGCCATCTCTGGAAATAAGCAACTGTAAATTAAAATGACAAGTTCTGTCCGGTACAGAGAGTATGGATTAGAGTTCAAGGTAAGTAAGTTACTGGAGTAAGATTTTTCAGTTGAGCCCACTAAGATATAAGATCATAAATCGTGGAGGCTCAAGCTATCCGTTGTATAAAAAGGTCCTCATATGAGGTAAGAACTGACGACTAAGCAGAAAGGAGTGAGAGAAGACACGCAAAGAGCAAAAGGAGATATCAAAGAGCAGCTGTATGACTTTGCTGGGGAGGAAGATTGTCCCTTTACTGTATTCATAGAACGGTTTGATGATTCCCTGATGGTTTAATGATTCCCTGATGATTATCATGGTGTGCCACAGTGTGAAATTTTAGTGGCGGTCTGCTTATGATGGGATAGATCATGATCCTTCACTAAGGGAGGCACATTGTGGAGCACATAGTGCTGCCTTCCACCGTACTGTAGCATACTTCAATGATGTGTGGTAATCCTTCTGTGCCTGATCCTTTGCAGGAGAGACCTATTACCGAAGCAGAGATTTTTGTTCACATGAAGAAGAAAAATCTCACACCAATTACAGTCAGACTCCTAGTGTCTGAAGTCTGTTCACAGCACCTGAGAAGGTGATACTTTTTGGAGAAGCATCACTTACACAGCAACAGTCACTTTCAGAACCCAAAACCTGTGATGTATACCAGGGTCACTGCTCATCTGCTTGAGCCCCTTTCTTGGAATGGTTCAAGCCTGATTCAAGCACAGAGGATCTGGAAGTTCATCACCTTGGTTTCTACCATACTTCAAACAGAAAAGGGATGAATGATATTTTGGTTTTTCCCTGTCAATTAGAAGATTTATCCTTGACCCATCATGTCCCTTGGCCGGTCTTTTGTTTTGTGTCTTCATTTCCTTCACTTTGAAGAAAAGAAAAATGACTTTCAAGAATGGTAATAGTAACCTATCAAGAGCCTACTGTGGCAAGAACGCTCTCCTCTCTGCAAAATTTACTACTGGGCCTCCCCTGTTCCTTTCTGCCATCCCAGGCTTGTGACCCCTGAAAGCCCTAACACCATTGTGTTTATTTTTTGCTGCTGGAACACCTGTAGACAATGGCTGTTTTCTAGCTTTCTCTCCCATACGCAGATTTGTCAAATGGCTGTGACTCCTGTCTTCCTTGGCTACAGTCAAGACTTTAATGGTGTTTTTCTCCCAGAGGGAGAGCTCAGGTCTCTTCTCTGCTATGTGGCTTTGTAGCAAGTGGGGAGTCTTTGGCACAGAGTTGCATCAGGGCAGATGTGCTGCAAAATCACCTTCATAACACCTATGTAGTTCTTCAGCCTGCTCCCATTTTAATTGCCCCTCCTGTTCCCTTCACAGATCCATGCTGCAAATATGGTCTGTTCATCATACAGATGGTAGTGTAGTGCTGAGAAGTCAGAGAAAGCTGTCTTCTTACCTCTCCACATCCTCAGCAGAAGGGAATTGCATGCCTTTGCTCACACCAGAGAATAAAAAACACTTTGTGTTTGACCTGAAATGTACTTGAATTCTCAGCTCTGTGAGGTGGGGAATCTTGCAGAAGCTTCTGGCCAGTTGGGCTGAGTAAGACCAGTGCTTTCTAAACACTTTGATGTTTTTTGCATACCCCATATTTCAGCACTAGAAGTGCTGATTTTCTTCACTTTTGTTTGACTTCCATAATATTACTCCAATCTCAGAACTGAGTCATTTTGCTATGAAGATGAAGAAGACCTCACAATCTTTGTAATGCTTCCCCTTCCTCCTTTTTCTCCTGATTTAAAATCTCCATTACATCCTCTGTGCTCTGCTGTTTCTGTTCCAGTGGAATAATTTTGTCCCAAGATGACTGAACTTTTAAATTAGAAGTATGTGTTGGTAAGCAGAGGTTGTTCAAGATGTCTTTTATGTATCCACCCAGCTGTGGCTCAGGCACAAAAGCACAGGATTCAGAAATCACATGACACTGCTTTCATGTCACTGTAATTTCAGTACACTCTGTGCAAATTAATACTGTAATCTAGTGAGACAGCATCTCTGCCATTGCTCCTTGACAAAGTTCTTCATTGACCTGAGACGTCAAAGGCAAAGCTGGAGCAGAAAGCTGAGATGTGGAGAGTTGATCAGCCAGATTGGAACAAAGAATGCATTCAAAAAGGTGCAACGTACCTCTTGTGAAGAATTGACACAGGCTAAAATGTGCAAGAAAACAGTACTGACATCTGGGGTATATGAGACAGAAACACGGAGTTCTCAGGGCTTGACATGCACACAGAATTCCAGGTCATCCCGTGGTTGTTGTAAGGTAGTATTCACTGGGATCTCAGCTGTGGGATGGAGTGCACGATGAAGCATGAGATAATGTTTGTTATCCCTTTGTCCCCCCATGTGCCCATCATTCTGCAAAGGAATTTCCTCCATTAGGCTAGAAGCCACAGGCTACAGTTCTGCTCACTTTTCAGCTACCTGGTGACTGACTGTTTCTGTAGCTGCAATAATTAAATGCCTGCTTGCAACTTGCTCTGGCAACTCACATACCCTGCTGCATTAGTTGGTGGGACATCATCCAGCCCACGTACCATTCATAGTTACCTTCTATTAGACGACCATTTCCTTCCTCCCAGACTCTTCCTGCCTATGCAAGACTAGATATGATGACAGAAG
The DNA here is from genome assembly GCA_035590275.1 of Ibycter americanus. Classification (NCBI taxonomy): domain Eukaryota; kingdom Metazoa; phylum Chordata; class Aves; order Falconiformes; family Falconidae; genus Ibycter; species Ibycter americanus. Next base: position 55,399,385 of record JAVJGI010000057.1, read on the forward strand.
TCCTTTCTATACTAGTGCATCTACATAGTTCAATGCTCTTATACCAGCTTCCCCCAGCTTCTTCTGCATGGTTGTTGCTAGGCCTCCAGCACAGTTCACAGCCCAGAAACACAGCTGTTGTAGATTTTACTTGGTCTGTAGCTTCTTAAGCAAAACAGATTCAGAGGCTTATGGATCAGATCCATGTTTGTAGGTTTTGATTTGCTCTGTTGTGCAAAGCAGAGCAAATGTTTTCATTCCTATTTGTGGGACATATCTGAAACATAATACCCTTCCACTTAGACCAATGGGAGTACCACATCACTGTGAGAAATGCAGTTGAATTATGGTGTGCTGCCTATTCTTTTCTTGTCCTGTTTGGCAGGGTACTTTCAGAATCTAAATCTGAGACTGAAAGCAGAAATTGTTTGCATCTCATGGGAAAGACAATATGAAGAAGTCAGCGTGGAAAAGACAGTGATAACAATGTCTTGCAGACAGAGCAATTCTACTAGACAGTTCTTTGCAGGTGGCATGCACACAGGCACAAACAACTACGATTCCCTAGAGAAAATTCAGTTGTAACTGAGAAACTTGAACTGTTCCTTTGGGTCTCTGTCACAATGGGAAGAAAGAACGAGTGAGACTCAGAAGTTTACTCATTGGCCTAGCACGCTGTCTCTGGAATGCCTTCCACTTAGTGAAAGTAATCTGATAAAGAACTGTAGGATACAGTTTCCTCTGTTTAACTGAACTGATAATTCTTCCACGACAAAATCTGCATACAACCAGATGCTCAGATGGAAAGATATGCATACAAACATCTTGTTTAATGATTTGTATGCCACTTGAAAATTTGCTGAAACGGCTTCAATTTCCTCCAGAAATGTGTAAGTGAATTTAGGGGGCGTCAGACCCTAGCAGCACCATGATCCAGCAGATCTGTGATGCTTAGAGTGAGAGAAGTGACCTCTAAACTGACAACCCAACACTACGGATAAATACAGATTTTGGTGAGCCTTTGGAACTGACAGAAGTAGGGTTGTGCTATTCAGCATAAAGGCTACAGTGTGCAGCAAAAAGATTCACTCCCTTATGATAATGAGGATTATGAGCTCAGTCAGTGAGAAGAGATGCTGATCAACCTGTGTTGACCAAGAGCAGCTATACCCTTTATGTTTCCCATCCTGCTTCCTCATTAATTTCAGCTGCTTCATATTTTCCTGCTTTGCTGTCAACTAGGTCCTCATTAGGCATATTCTATGTGATTTTTCTGCTGGAAACTGAGTGATGGTAATGAGAGATACTGCCATTGGATTTCAGTCCCTCACTATTTAAGAAGTCATAGAGCATTTTTGCTTCAATAGATAGAGGTGGATTGATTATAGCATTGTTGGCTTTTGCACCCTGGAATTTGCAGGGAATTCATGCCATGATGCTGCAGAGAAGTTGAAATTCAAGAGCTTCTTTTACTGTGTCTATTGTTGCTTAGGAAGGATAGTTACAATTAATAAGCTGGGTCTATTCAGAACTGCTTGTTAAGGTCTGCACACAGAAAGCTGCTTGTACAGGTTGTAAACAGTATTTCTTAGCTTTAAACTTTCTTTTTATTGTTTTCTAGAGATACATGTGTATGTTTACTTCAGATTTATCTCTTAATAACCTCACATCTGATATAACTGGGTGACTTTAATTTAATTTGTTTTCTACTGTCTTTTATGTGACTGGGAATTTAGAAAATACATCCATTTCTCTCTGCTGACTCACACTCATTTCTTTAGCTGTCTTCCAAGTATCCAAAGATAAGGTCAAAATTGCTTTTGTTGCTTTGTTGAAAGCCTTAAGTGCTAGGCTGGATTAAAAGAGTAGTTTTTAATTCTGTGAAAGCCTCTCTCTTCTTCATTCCTTTGCCTGTGTCTTGCCCTGAAAAACTTTCCAAAGAAGTGATTTTGACTGTTTTGTATTATAAGGTCCAACCTTCTCCCAAAGTCTGGCAGTTGGGAACAATACCTGATGGGGCTGTTCTGTCATTTATGACACCTTCCTTCTTAACAGAAAAATAAAGAGCAAGCATTTCTTTTAAACTGTAGATAAATGCATATGGTAATTTTTACAGTGAATTGCTGTCAGTTATGTTCTCTTTTGATCACTTTAATTTCCTTTCAATAAATAGCTTTATCGCTGAAGTTTCCTTCTGCAGGTCAGAAAGTTTCACTGATTTATTTCATTTTTCTCTTTTGTGATCCTCTCTTAGGCCATTTTACCTTGAATTAAATTTGTCTAGTAAAGCTCACTTGTACCAGGAACAGAAGAATATTTATTATTAAAGCATTCTGAAACATGTTGTGTCCCTTTAATTTTTCAGTTGTGAAGACACTTTTGTCAACTCCTTGGAATATTTTTGTGATACATTATCATCTCAATTTTTTATTAACATTTAGCAAAATGTTTCTAAGTGTACTGAATGTTAGAGGTGTTTTTAATTGGCATTATGCATAGCTTGCTTTTTTTTTTTTTTAAGAATACCTTAGCAATTGACTTCTGTTTAGTCCTGTATGTGACCTTACACAGTTTTCCAGTTCATGCCAAGAACCCCTAAAAAACTGAGTGACACTTTTGGATGTTGAAGAAAATGAAATTTTGAAAGAAAAAGAAAAAAATGCCACTTGTTACACAAAAAGATTTCTCTCTGAAATAAATGCTTCTTCACCAAAAATATTTCAATTGGAAATGTGGCTAGTCTGACCCGTTGATAAGGGACTTCCCCCTGCTTTCCCTTGTCTTACCATTTATCTCTCAACAGTCACACTGCGGAATCCTTGCTTATGTCAATAACCATATTCTTTGAAAAATCTCCTCCTGAAAAGAGTGTGGATGACTCATTGGCTTAAATATGACTCTCTGACTCAACAGTAGCACTCCGGTGATGTGCACAGACTGAGGAGTAGAGCCATTTCCCAGGAGTATGGGCGGGCTCAAGAGCGGTCTGCCTGTGGTAGACTAACTAATGGGAGAAAAGCTGGAAGAGGAAAGAGGAAAACAAGACAAAATTGTTGAGAAAAACCAGAAGATCTTCTGGAAAGGAAAACACAAATTAAGGAGATCGAATGGAAGGATAGCAGTGAAGGTGAAAGGAAAAGGCCAGGACATGCACCAGGGAACATCAGGCACTGTGAGAACTGCCAAAGGTGAAGTAGTGACACCTCCTGCCCTAGTGCTGTAGGATACCCTTCCCTGTCTATCCTATAGCCTTTGAAAAGCTGTAGGAAACATAAACAAAACAAAACCAGGATACAAGTGAATCCTTCAGAAGGTGGCCATCTGAACTCTGGATCTCTTCTTCAAGTGCTGAATTAGACATCTGAGATTCGAGCTGGACTCTTCTGAAGTCCTGACAAGATTAAGGCATTTGCCAGAATACCTTCAGTTTTGAATGTTCTACCTGTATGTTCTTCAAGTCTCAGCCTGGCTCTGAGCGGCTCTCCCAGTTTGTCTTCAGCAGTGCCCAGCTGTCCAGGTACTGGTACACATGTATCTGTGAGACTGGAGCCCTGAGTGATCATGACAAAACACAGTAATGCCTCTGAATACGTCCCTCAAGGAAGCAACATGGGCCTCTGCACAGCTGTTTCATACTGTTTTATATTGTTCCGGCAGTTCTACTCTAGAAACAGCTCATACCTCTGGAAAGAACTGATCTTCCCATGTCACACTTCATGTTTCATAGACAGTCTCAAAGCGTGATCTAGCTCTGGTTGTGGCTGTCATAAGCTTGCACTTACTTTTTTATAACAGACATTCCTGCAAAACTTTTTATTTCCTCATCCATTTAAGAGCAGACAGTGCTTCTCGTTTGATTCGTCTTTTTTTGACTATTCCAGATGTGGGTAAAATTAGTAATTAATACACTTTATTTTGTCCCAGAAAAGATGAGTTTGGAGTTGTCTTATCATTTTCAGACTCTGACAGTTCTAATCTGGAAAATCTTTTTACTTTTCTTGACATTTTCTTTCATACTCATAGAGTAGTCACTGCAATTATGCTGTTCGCAGCTGTGATTCTGGGAAGTGTTTATCCATGGCTTTGAAATTCCTCTGGAAGCATGGCTAAGCTGAAATATACAAAATTGCATTATTCTCCATCAAAATCTCAAGACTGGTTTACAGTTTGCAACTTTCAGGGATGTGGGACTCATTTTATTTGCCTTATGGTTTTAGAGCTCTTGCAATATTGTTGAGTCATGTTATCTAGTGCTGTGCTGTATTCCTGAGGGCTAGAGATTATTGGACTTTGTGTGGAATTGGGTATTTTTTTTGGTGTGTATTAATAGAACTTCAACAGCCTTAAGAGAAAATATCAGCTCTCACAGAACTGTCAGTAGTGTTCAAATTCCCGTTCCAGGGTTCTCAGAGATGGCACTGAATCTGAGGCTTACCTGAGAATTTGCCTAATAAAACCTGGTCCTAAAAGCTCAAACAAGTAAAAGCTTGAAAAAAAGTAGTAAAATGTATTTTTAAAGTTGTCACCTCTACTGCTTAAAGTGAGTCAGCAGATGGGTATTTCTAGAAAGGGGATTATCTGTGTGTCATCTATGATCACATCTGTTCCAGGACTGGGTTTCCTTAACTACACTGAGAAAATACTCTGATCCTATACACCCCGCTTCTCTATCAATAGGAAACCTGCCTGCAAGAAGACCCAAATATCTACTACAGATTTGAAAGGGACAATACTGTCCCTTTGAAATACTGGTTTGCATTCCAGGGATCTCCCTGTCTCCTGCCTGTGGATCACTGGAGACACTTCTTGTTACTTAGCAACATTTCACTTAGTCCAGGTTCGGATGACTGCTGTCCCAGGGTATGGGCAGAGCTCCTGAATTCTTATCACTCATTTCTGCCTACCTAAGCATCATGATCCACTGGTCTCTGTAAGGATCTCTGTGCATGCCCACGGAGGAAAAACAGCTATTTTGAACTGCTTTGCGTATTATCTATTTAGTACCAAGTACGGTGTAGAGAAGGGGAATGATCGGAGATCCGTGATGGCTTTGGGAATGAGTAAAGAGACTGCTACTGCTATGAAAAATAATAAATAGACGTCACCATGGGATAGACAAAACTGAGGGGGTATGACAGGGGTCTGTAAATTCTATTGTAGTGTGGAGAAGGTGAACGGAGTTTGACTATTCACTGTATCTTCAAAATAAAAAATTAAGGAGCAACACATGAAATTAGAAGGAAGCGGTTTCTAAACAGAAGGATTGTTTCTTCATACAAATTACCATTAATCAGTATAACTCCTTGCCACAGGATACTGTGACTGTTAAAAGCTCACAAAGGTTCAGAAGGCAACTTGACAAAATAATAGGATATAAATTCATTGGGGTCTCTTAAATATAAAAGCATCTTCTTTGGCTGCGGAAGTCCTTGAACTGCAAATTGCTGGTGGTTAAGAAAGTATTTTATAAAATATTGCTGCATGCTTGCCCTGTTCTGCTCTCTCCAATCATCTGGTGTTGTCTACTGTTTCAGACCAAAACTACCCATTTTATGTTAAAAGATTGTGTGCACAGCATTGAAACAAACAGTCCCTAAGATTTCTATGGTGTTGCAGCTACCCTCAAATTCCAGAAGCTGGATATTATTCATGGCAGAGGAATATGATGCAATATTTTGCGCTCTTACTGTGCTGTTGATTATGACTATGTAATTGCTGTTTGCCTAATAAAAAACAATTATTTCATTGCCTCTTCAAACTATACTCTAGTGAAGGTATATCCTTTTTATCCTGCTACGTGAACACCTTTGAGGTGTACACAAGCTGACATAACTAATGACCAGGGGACAGCTGGGAGAAGGGCTGCATCTGTACTGTTTAGGCAGAGTCCCTAGGGTTTCTCTGCTCTGCCTTCCTTTTGGAGAAGGCTAGCCAGAGAAGCTGGCTAGCAAAGGAGATTGCTATTGTTCGTGTGCTCTTTGTTCTTGCAAATGCTTACACTGAAGGCTTATAATAGAAACATTTAAAGTCTTCTCCCATGCTTATAGACCTCCTTTGAAGGACAAGCTGATTTTGTTTTTGCTTGGTTAATTAACGTGCCTTTAAATAAGCCTTTACTTTGTGAAACTCAGCTTTTCTTCTCCCGTTACGCCTTTTGATGTTTCTGTTTTAGTTTTCCAGTTGTTCCACTGCTGCCTCCAGGGATGAAGGCTTGTATTTATTTTCTAATTTCTAATGAATTCAGTATCTTTCTTTGTGTATTTTAACTGCATTTTATTCTTTCACCCATCATCCTATTCTCCAGTGTGAAAAGGCTTGCTTTGCTCTTAGAACTCCATATATCAGCGCTCTTAAATCAGTTGATCATGGCTAGGATATGCAGTGCACTTCTGGATGTATGACACAGCAGTGAGGTACTTGATCTTTCTGACATGCTGCTCTGCCTTCTTGTAAAGGGAGGTTTAAGCAGGCATTACCAATTATTGAACAAAGATGATTGTGTGATGTCCTCTACTTCTTCCGTTGGCTACTCCAGCTGAGAACTTTGTGATGTTTGTATGCATGTAACAGGATGCAGTTCATGGTCCTGAAGCTCTTACAGCCTGAGGGAGCCTTGTGTTAAACAAGGAAACCATAGGTAACTGGTCTCTGCTTGACTGTCCATTAAAGAGGATAACCAGCCCTCACCCCTGTGAGGGCAGGCTGGTTGATAGTTTGGACATCAAGTTCTCCTGGAGTGGAAGAAGCCAGAGCTGTCAGGCCATGCAAGTGCAGTCCTACTGCAGAGTGACACAGGTACAGGGAATTTGCATCATCAGAGCCAGTAAGTGAGTCTTGCAGTGCCTTCACCCCTACATGCCCATAGTACCTTGTTGTTAGGTTATTTTGGCCTTCTGATGAGGAGCTTGAGTCTGTCCACAGCCCTTACAGACAGACTTAAAACAGTGTGAACCAATTTGCGCACATCACTACAGTGGTGCAGAACTCCATGGGGCACCATGGCCAGATCCCATCAAGGCTGAACAGCACTGGCATCTTGTAGTGGTGATGAGCATTAAGACCAGTTGTCTACCTCCCTGGGCACCCCCTCACAGAAGAAAGTCTGTCCTCTGGCAGGGCTGAGTACATCCGTGCTTCCAGTAAGCACTCCTCAGAGCCAGTGTTGGGAAAACCTTTCTTCGAAGAGGAGTT
>JAVJGI010000057.1:55427841-55445489 GCA_035590275.1 Ibycter americanus
TAACTCAGTCTTACACCTCTAACTTTTAGGTAGCGCGTTCAGGGCATACGAATCTCCTTTCATTGCTTCCACAATCATAACAGAAATGTGTGAGTCCTAGTGAGAACTCTGTTTGATGGCACCTAGCCATGTGTGAAATATTCTAGCAGAAACGTATGATAATTACCAACTCATGTACAAAACTCATGAAGTGTCAACCATTTCAGTCCCACAGTAACATTTTTCTTACAGAATCAGAGATCTCTGTAATGAGTGTAGCAGAAACTCCTGATGCAACTCCCCTTAACAGAAAACCAACACATTGCCATAGATCAACAGGATAACTTCCCAAATCAAATTACACCTTCTGGTTCAGTCTCATGACTTATCCATAGTTATATGACTTACAGATTGATACCATGAGACAAGTAAAGGATTTGTGGATCTATACGCAACTCAAAATTCAGTTGTGCACCTATCATCAATTCACAGACTCACCAATGAAGTTTTGAATGCCATAGTTTAAACCAGATTTTTCACGTTGTGTATCTCACTCCTGGTCACTGCTTCTGCTGTCTCCACCGATTTGTGTATTCCCAGATGCCTGGAAGTAAGTATCTGGTAGGTACTTTTCTTCAGGGGCAGGTGTGCATTGAACTTTCACAGGCCCTAAAACAAACACACCCCCAGGGACTTCTTTCTTGGATTGGAAGACATACCTGTAGTTTAATAAATGGATATTGTGTTAAGAGTGTCTGTAGTAGACCCAATGCCTTATTGTACCAGATGCGGTGCAGACAGAGGGTAAAGCCACAGACCTTGGCCCAAAGCTGTTATCTCCTGTAGTCTAAAGTTCTTGTCACGAGCCTAAAGCTGACAGTTTTCCTCTTTTAGGTTTTATGTGCTTTTTTGGTTCATTCCCTGGAAACAAAGCCAGAGAATCTCAGAATACCTTAAATAAGATGAAGACCAATTGAAGACGAATGTGAGCCAGCATCAGAACGACTGAGAAAAGCATTGTGACAGGGATGTATGGTGTAATGAAATTGGCTGTGCTGTGATTATATGGGCCTACCTCTTCCTTGCTTGCAGGCTTTGGCAGATGTTGCAGTAGGCCACCCTTCCTCATCTTTCCCACTCTCCCCAGCATGCAAGACCCCAGCCATCCAGGCAGTGTGGTATGCATGGTATCAGGCGTTGAGGGGAGCCTGCAACACTGCCTAGCAGTGGAAAGATGAGGCTTTACCTGAAAGCAGAGCCTCAGGACCACAAGCTTTTCAGAAACAGGACTTACAACAGATGCTGCACACTCTATCCCTACAGAACACAGTTCAGACTGAACAGCTGCAAAGAGGAAGCAGGATAAATGCAGTGCCACTGGCAGCTTAAACGATTTATGTAATGCAGTGGACTAACGCCACTTTGGGACTTCTGGGAAGTGTCTGACCAAGGTCATGTTTCCTGTTTCATGCTTCTAGCACCAGGCTGTATAGTTTGCCTTTGTTGGGTTCTGTTTTGTGGGTGCTGGAAATACTTGTACTGCATTCAAAGTAAATAAGGTCCTCCCCTCTTGCTCCCTCAATGTGTGACTTTCTTTTTTGACTTCTCTGTGTATGGGCCAAAATACAGCAGCATTCACACTGTGGAGTCAGTGCTGTATGTTTATGTACATGTGTAGGCACAATGTAGGGAGCTTTAGGGTGTATTCAGTCATATCTGGGATTTGTGTAGTGAGCCTGCCACAGAAGGTGTACTTAGTTGTCCTCCATTTGTGTGTGTTTTGAATTCCCTGATGTAGCATTTAGAAGGAAGAACATCTATATACAGTAACAAAAGGCACTGTCTCACTGTACTTGAAGACAGGCTGTGCCAAGGCTGATCCATGGCATTGAGAAGGCACAACTGAATTTTTGAGAAGGATGAGAAGATAATCCCTTTCTATTAAAGTCACAGGGCTTTAGAGATAAATTTCATACAAGAGCAACCACTCAAAAAAAGGAACACAGGTGTCAACCAAAGAGTTGTTTCCTCACTAAGGTTCTAACTCAGCCACATATATTAACATGCTTTAAGCATTTGCATACATTTTCTGATGAATTAGCCCTGTGATCTTTCAGACACGCTGTAAGCAAATATATCCTTCCTGGAAGATACTTCGTGCCTCATTGCAGTAATGCACGAGGTGCATTATACCCTCTCCAATTTAAGTCAACATGCTGTTAAAGCACTGGAGAGAAATGTTTTTCTTATTCCATATTTCTAAGGTTCCAAACAATGTTTTTTATCTCAGTGACCATATAGAGTAGATATAGTGTTCTTTACGTTTCATTTTTGTGTCCCTCCCTATTGCTTTAAACATACACCTTGGTTTAGGGTCTGCAGAAAACAAATGAAAGGTGTGCATTAATCTGAGCAGAAAGTGGCTCATGGTCTGAATTACTTGCCAAGATGTAACTAGAATGTTTTTCAAAGGGTAGAACTGATATGTCACAGTCTCCAGGACATTATTTACTTGGTTTATTCAAAAGATGAACAAAAAGGAGAAAAGTGTAAGTGTGAACTGTTTTGTTCTTCCCACTTGCAAGACTGATAGGATCTTTTCACAGCTGGGTTTGTGGTGGTAGGTGGTCCCACTGGTTGTACTAGAGATCCCATTTCATTGGGTGCCTTCGGTTTTGTCAGCCCATTGCTACCCAACTGTTTTGAAAAAGCAAACTCAGATCACAAAATTCTGCTCTCTGTGTTGGCATTCAATTCAGCCAGCTCCAGCTCTGGGCCACAACTCTGATTTTCAGCACTATGTGGTGAGATTTACAGAGGATACAGCAGGAGGTATCTTCTGTGATCTCCTAACTGGACCTTTTTGTGTAACACAGGAGAAAGCCTTACTTCATAGTTCTTGCATCAGTCCTGAAAATGGTGGAAGAAATGGGGCATGTCTTAGAAGGACCTTCAACCCAAGTCCCTAGCTATGTCTGAAGAAACTCTGTCCTGAGTCAGCACCCTCTTTAACAGCTGGCTTACGTGGATATTTCTCACAGTAAGTGAAGTTAGACATACAAATGGCAGAGAGGATGGGTCAGAAGGGAAAGTGAGGACATTTTGAGAGAGCTAGACGCACTGTTAGAATCCACTGCTGGGAGACACAAAACTAGCTTTCTCACATCCAGCTCTCCTCTTATAGAAATGTTCTCCTTATTTTGCATAGAAGACAATAGCTAATAAATAAATAGAATCCCATCGCTCTTCTTTTGTGAAAGAGGAGAATAGTAATTTATTACGAAAGGGAAGTATCTTAGATAATTACTACCGCAGACATAGTTTTAGGATAAAAGTTAAAGCTGCATAGCTCTTCTATCTTATGGCTATAAGAGCTTCTGCTTAGTAGTTCCTTAAAATGGAAATACACTAAATGCATTTCATCCACTGGAACTGTGGGACGCTCATGCTGATCACTCATTCTTTGGCTTTTCTTCTGATGGTGCTAAATCTTACATTTCTGCAACAATTCCAATTGTAGGTATCATCACAAATTCTAGGTATACAGTAAGTCCCACTCCAAAGTGGCTTTGAACTTCTGCTATTGTATTGCATGAGCTGGGTTTCCCTCATGGAGCCTTTATTTTTACAAAGAGAACTTTTATGTAGGCATCTTCTTTCTGTACATTTTCCTTGACTCATTTACCAAAACAAAGTCTGTTGCAAGATGTGGAGCTCTTTCTTCTTTTGGCCTCATGACATTCTGCTTGCATTGATGTTGCCTTTCCACTGAAGATAAACTTGCATATAATACTGAACCACAGAAGGAATTAACCTTTTCTTTTTGGAATAATCAAGTATCTGCCATTAGAGGCTCTGCATTGATCAGCTGTCACAATTCAGGTCCTTCTTCTTTCAGTAGGTCTCTTCACATATGATGATTGATTTGCTATACTGGACTAAAATAGCTTAAACCACATTACAATTGTTTAGAGACCTTGTCTGCTGGGTTGACTTGTATATAGTGTCCTTCTGATGACATTCACACTATAGGTCTTCATTTCTACTCTAGAAACCTACCTAAAAGTCGGAGTTTGTTTTAAAGGATAGTTGAGGTTAATTCCTCTCTCATACTGTGTTCTGCAGTTGTTTCGGAGCACAGTGCTTTTATTTTGTTAAGCATTTCAGCAGCACCAGGCATGACAGTACAGATCCTCAGCCAGCTGCCCTGCAAACGTAATGGCTGCTGGCAGTTAACACTGCACTTGCTGTCACACAGTTGAAGCTGTATGTGAGGACTTTGCAAAATCAGGGCCTGTCTCTTTCCATCTCTGAAGCCTCTGCTGAGGTATCATAGGCTCTCTCTACCCTGCTGAGAGAATCAGCCGACTGAATACAGAGTGCTAGGGTGCTGACCATCCATGTTTGTCTGGTTGTCTCTGAAGCAAGACTGCTGCGGGACACTTCAGAACATGAACATCCAAAGAGCACTGGAATACTGCTCCTGATCCGTAGCTATGGGCAGAAACAACAAAACTGATGTCCAGCATTATATCCCGAGTGAAAACAGCAAGCCAGGGGAGAAGAGACCAAGGCCCAGCTCAAGCCCAGCACCATGCATAGTGCCCTGTTGGAGAAAGGACTCTCACCTGGAGTTGCTTCTTTAACCCCTGTTTTGCCTTTAAAGACTGAAAAAATCTGGGCTAATGCTTCTATGTCAAGCAATCTGATGAACTGTATGTCACTGAGCCCATCTTTGTTGGTCTGTGATATACTAGCTTTATTTGGATTTGGGACCCACTCAAAGTCAACAAGAATCAAACAAGTTGGCACAGTAATTCGGAGTTAGAAAAGTTCATACATGCTACATGCTGAGGATCTACGTCATATAAGGCCAGAAGAAGCTGAACTCCATGCAGGAGTAGACAGCGGAAAGCAGACCCAGACACCTGGCCTATATGTCTCCAAATGTCCTAGCCTTTGGTAAGCTGACTGGAAACTGAAAAAATAACAGAATTTTCTTCTTTTAAAGTCTGACTCCACAGTTATGCTTGTAGTAAACTCCTAGAAAAGGGACTTTTTATAATGAAGGCTTTTTGAGCAAGAAACATGTTAAAATATCTTGGTGCTGTTAAATAACTGTGAAAAAGTAAAATAGCTGATCAGTTTTTGGAAAAGTACCATTGCAATTGGAATAACTAACCCTTCTTGTGATGCAAAAAAAGCACAGGAGCAGACATACTCCACAAGATAAAAGCAAGAAGCTTAGCATGCTGTCTTTAGCAGGAGCTACTTTTGGTTCTTCGGGGAACAGGGTGAGAAAAGGGGCTTTTATACTGTTCTGAAAGGGACTGAATCCCATTAGAGGTTTTGTTAAATCCCAGCTTTTCAGACTGTTTGTTAGAATTGTCCATTTTGTTTATTCTGAAATTTTTTTCCTGGCTATACAAAAGTAAAAATTCCTTTGAAATCTTGAATAAACTTTCCATGACAGATCTATAACCACACAGAAAAGCTGCACTGAAACATGAAAAGAGTCTACCTGTTCTTGTTTGAGGCTTGCATATAGATGTATAAATTCATGTATTTTTGATATGAAAGGAGAGTATGTGGGCAGTAAAGATAAAAACCAGAACTCCTGGTTCTCAGGTGATTTAACGTGTCCATTTTTTGTGCTGCTTTATGCTTCATCACTGCCAGAGTGCTTTATTCTTATTGTTATGTTTATTATTTATGTTCCCATGGCAACCAGGAGCCTTTGTCAAAGAGCCAGCTCTCTGTGTCTCCTTTTGAGCAGTGTCTCATAGAGACAGTCCCTGCTCCAAGAAACTTAATGGCTACAGAAATCTGTCAGAGGACATGTGGAAAATAGATGCATGAATCAAAGGTAGCAGTGCTGGCTGTGCACTCTGTTGTGAATGCATCCAGGGATGAATGTTCACTCACAGAGGGACAGGAGCGGACCAAGGAGGTACAGGAGAGTTAATGCTGGGGAACTGACAGGTGTGACGTGTGGTCCAGGCACAGGAGTTTTTCATCACTGGGATAATCTTTCCTGGTAGGGCAGGTGTTCCCTGTCTTGGTCAAGTTCAAAGGTGTCATGTTGAAGGAGGGATTGAAACCAAGGAGACAGCAGCACAGTTTTTTGTTACATGTTTGTTTGACTTTCATCAAGTTCACAAAGAACACAGTTGTAATCCTAAAAAACATGCTATTTCTGGCTGAATATTTCTTGTGCTGAACTTTTATTAATTTATAAGTGTCTTGACTATATCTTCATATAATGAAGAAGCATTCTTACTCTTTTATATTATTGGTCTTACTAAAAATACAACAGAGGAATTTCTCTTTAAATTATATGAAATTTGGGAACATAAGTTATAGTTGCTTACAGAAAGTTTAAAAATGTGTTACAGGATTTTTTTGTGTATTGAATATCAGCTTGGCAATTTCAAAAAAGCACCAGGAGCACAGCAGTTCATATTGGTTTATTTATGTTCATGTAAATAACCCTAAAGTGTTGAAAGTCTGCTGGATTTCAGATGGGGTGATGTAAAGCTCCCTTTCTAATATTCACACTGCAACTATATGGCTGGCAAGCCAGAATAAACATCTGGTATACCCAAACAGCCTTACAGACCACTTTTTGCCTACAGCATTAAAACAGCTGTCAAACTACACATTCCCTAAAACAGTGTCCATGCTGTAGACAGGCGAAAGTCACTTATGGTAGGAAAAATGAACTGACTTATTTTATTTTTATTTTATTTCTACCTTTTTTAAGTTTCCTACATTTTAATAAATAAAAGCATTTAGACCAATGTACTTGTCTGCCACTAAAATCTTTGGGATTCTACAAATTCTGTTAAGAGGGTGGCAAAAATACTGGTAGGAAGTTTTTGACTATTTTGTACGGGCCACTACTGCACAACTTCCACTGCCTGCCCAGCCCTGCTGAATTCTGCAAATGATGACACTGTGCTGCAGAACTCCTTGACTAGCTCTTTAAATGTCCACAGTCCTTTCTTGCAATTTATAATGCATTAGGAAACAGGTTGCACTTATTTTTTTACCTGACCCACCCTAACAGACATCTTTAACAAGTGGCTTCTTGGGATTTTGAACTAAAACACAGCTTCCAATACTTATGGGGAAATGCTAGCCAAAATCTTAGCCTTATACCACAATGCATGTGCCCTCCTTGTCCTCCATTGCATTATAAATTGCCTTTCCTGTAATCAGATGGCTCTCAAAATACTGTTGCTTAGAAGGAAACTTCCTAGCTATATCACAGAAGATAGTTATTCTGTATATTTACATCATTAACAGTTGAATCTAAAAGTCCACCACCAAAATGTTCTCTGGTTGCAGCATTTCTGGACAACAATAGAAATCCTCATTAAAATAAAACACTTGAAGTGGGATAAATTTCCTTCACAAGCACATCAGGGAAACTTCTTGCTCTGGACAGTAAATTGCCAGGGTGGAAACATACCTAGGGCAGTCTTCAGACTGTCTATTCAACATTTGAAAATATCAGGACATTAAGCTGTAATATGTCATGCAGAACTCAGTGGAGCGTATTTCCTGACTGCTGTACCATGTGGGTATACACAAAGCCTTCTGGCAGGTCCTGTGAGGTACTGATGGGCATTAGGTGTTTGTCAGATCGTGGTGTAAGATACCTTCCATCCTGTGGGAAGCCAAGGACTATGGGAGCAGGGGTTGTGGAGGCACTTTCAGAAAGTTTAGAGACCAAGGAGAAGGCAGGATCATGCAGCCAGCTCATGGCAGCACAAGATTAGTAGATGGTACATCAAAATTGTTTCCTGCTGCACTATGTGCATGCAGAGCAGGGATCAAGCCTGGTAAGTGGCTGTGCTCTAAGATGCCTTCTTTTGACTACAGTCTCAAGCAGTCTTTACTGGGATTTGACATCCTTGCTTCTGAACGGGGTCAAATTGTTGTGCCTCCCAGATCCTAAGACCAAATGACAATTTTTGGCTGTTGTGCTTTTTCTGTACTCTTCACTGACCTAGCAGCTTGTTCCAGCTCTGCTGTGATCCTTGCACCACAAGTATTGCTGCTTTGATGGTGATGCAATCTCTCTGAATTAGTTGTGGGAGAACAACCACTGCCAGTGTGTTAGTGCTGCTTAATCTGTGTGTGTGTACGGATCCAGTTAACTGGAGGGTTTCCGCCCTGCTGCTGGAGAAGTGTGATGGAGACAGAAAACATCCAGCAGCTAGTCTGGGAGCAGCTTTGTCATGTTGGAAAAGAACTGATGGGGATCCACATTAAAGGTCTGCATGAAGTGCTTTCCCAGGAGGAGTAGGACTGGGACCTTGTGTTCCAACCTGCTGTGAAGGGGCTGTAATTTGCCCCAGACAGGTATCTGGCCTGGACCAAATGCTACACAAGCACTCACAGTATTTCTGTCCTCTGACTATATGGATAAAACAAGTGCAAAATTCATCTCCCAATGTGGCCTTTATGTAAAACATGGCATCTTGGAATGGCAAATGGCATGCAGATCAGAGCCTGCTGTATGCAGCTGGATATCTGCACTGTCAAAATTAGATTCTGCTCCACTTTTACCCATACAGCTCAGAAACAAGGAGATGAATGGTGACCTTTCACCTGGGAAACACACGTATTTGTGATCTCCAAACAACTGCACATGTGAAATATATGGTAAATTTTGCCCGCATCATCATGGTACCTAAGTCACAACACACGTATTTGGTGGGATCTTCAAAACATCCTGAGAAACACAGAGCAGAGAAATCCACAGTTCATGCACTGTTTGTGCCTGCAGTTCTATGTTGCATGCTTTTCCTTGCACAGGACTGTCAGGCAAGAACAAAGCTTCATGACTAGAGGCAGGGCAGGGTTCTGCTACCTGAGAACAAGAAATGCCAGCGGGTTTCCTTCCAAAAAGGCACCCAAAAGAGGCAGCAAGTCTGTACATTGCAGGTTCCCATCTGAGACAGCAAATGAGACATGGAATATTTATCTGTGTCACTTATCTTTACTTTATCTTCCTAGTCTAAATCTTTGTCCTTTGAGTCAGAACCAGCTATTCTGGTAGATCAGGAAAGCCATCTGAAAGTAACGTGGTGTTATTGGATGAATACATAACTATCTGAGCTGCTGCAGGGTGGGAGCTGAAAGGGAGATGATCTCTCAGTGTTCATGCATTGTACCTTATTCTCCTCATCAATATCCACGATGACTTCTGTTGGACACACAATTGACTTGAGTGGATCACTGACCAAGCACAGATATTCTGTCTGCAGATGAACAGACCTGGGAGCGCTCAGCAAGCAGGGTATGTTCAGAGAAATACTGCGAGCTCCACTGATGAGTGTGTATGGAGGATGTGTTGTGGAGGGAAACTTTTGAGTAACATTAGGCAATGGAAATGCTCTTTGGTGGATTCAATGCATGGCTCCACTTAAATTGTTCTCCACTGCTGCTTCCCCTACCACCCATGTATGAAGCAAGCTGCCAATCTGCAGAGGCATAGGCTCATTCAGTCCTTATGGATCCAACCTCTTACACTGGAAGTCACAGTGTGACACAGTCTGGGGTGTAGTCAGAAGAGCTTATGAGCCTTAACTGCAAAGGATCTGTGCTGCAGCAGAGAAAAGATCATCCTCCAGACCTCCTCTGTGACAGAGATGTGAGTGTCCTTGGCCGCACCACCACCATGTAAAGGTTCTCACTGAAAGGAGAAGGGTTTGGGAGGTTTCTTCAGGTTGGATGCTGGTGTACCTATTACTCCCAGGCTCACTCTTTCCAGTTTCAGTGAGAACTTTGGGAGGAGCTGGCTACCAGTGAACACTGAAAACTTACACAGGAACTTCCAAAAGACCAATGCTTATGACCAAAGGGCTACAGTGCATTTCGATCCTACGCTGGGAGATGCTAGCTTTTTCTCGCTTACCTGCTGTCTACTCTCCTCTTCAAAGTCCACCTTTGGAAGCCAAGTTGGGAACAGAACTTCAAAAATTAGTCTCCCTGCTGCTCTCTAATTTGTGGTGATGAGTCCCTTACTTGTAAATATTACAGTCATGAAGATTTTACTGATTTCTATTTCATGCTTAATATATGCCCATTACTAGTTGATGCCAAGCTAAACAAGACCCCATGTAGTGGGATTTCTGCTTGGAGATGAAATGCCTTTTGAACTAATAGTTTCAGAGTTCTGTTTGCATGTGAATGCTGCTCACTTTGGCACTTCTGGTTTGCTCACCCCAGCAGGCTGGAAAACATGGCAGGGGTATGTCTGAAGAAATTGTTTTTTGTAAGGTGCAAGGAAAACCCAGCAAGAAGTTAAACCAATGAAACTGTAATGAAGTTTTCCAGACAATGCAAGATGTTTGACAGTACCCAGGATTCTTCCTCGTTACACCTGTAGCGGTAATTCTGCCTGGGTTACAGAACTCAGGAGGTGGTGGCAGACAATCAGAACAGTATGCTTTGCCACTTTTCCCCACCACATATGTCCTGACCACTTTTACTTCTTGGTTTTGTGAAAGGGAGATACAAAGGTTGTAAGGTTCATGCAATGGGAGCATGAATTTGGCCTCTGCTGCTGTAACACAGGGAATAGTGGTAGCACTTGGCTTCTCTGAATCTCATTTTTGCTTTCCTTTGCAATGCCTAGAGCTCTCCTTCCTTCTTCTCTGCCTGCCCCTCACCTCTCCTTCAGTCTCCTTTCCACACCTCACCTCAATATCTCCCTGTAGCTTACTCATGACCTCTCTTTATTGAGAAATGAGGCTGACAAAGGAGCAAAGTGAAAGTGGAGAGCACCACAGGGCAGATGCTGGACTTAAAATGATTTGGTGGTCTCTTCAAAATAGCAAACAGGTGAATTGCTGAGTGTTTATTAACAAAAAGCAAGGTATTCCTTTTCCATCCAAGTGTTTTTGTGTTTAGGCCTTAGTGTCCTGGATTTCTTCACCAGTGTTGCTGTAAGTGCACAATTGCTAACTCACAACTTAATTACACTTTAATCACAATTGTGAATGTACAATTGTGATCTCCAGTACTGCTGTAAATGTTTCTGGTGAAGTGGGACCTGCAGCAGTTCTTTCCTTACAGTATTTTCATTCTTTTTGGAGGGTCACAATGCCCCTTGTGTTTTAAAAGGTACTGTCAAGTTTGTCACCCCAGTGACCACATGTTTTTACCAGTTCTCACAAGAACAACTGGATGTCTGCATTAGCTGCCAGGGCAAACCTAGGGCACTGTGTTGATCACCTCCTTCTTTTACATATGCTTTTAATTGCTTGACTTCCAGTTTCAATTTATTTGCACAACACTGCATTGTGTTTGTGTTTGAATCATCACTTGCTGGTGGCCTGATTCATTGTAAAGAATAGAGCCATTGGACTTTTGCCTCATACTTTCTGGGAGCTGGACTGTACTACCATCAGATCTCACCCCCTCTCTGTCTTTCTTGAATTTTAGCCTCCTAGGTTTCTTTTGTCACACCTAAACCAAAAGATGAATATGTTGATGCAGTGACTTCTAATCAAAGTGTTGACAGCAGCTAACTCTGATCTATTCGTACCTGGTATGTTTTTGTCCACCTGCAGATAATGACTGAAGAGAGCTCCTAAGGTTATCAGATGGGCAGTATGGATGCCAATGTTCTTGCCTTCCTGGTTTATGATGGGCTTGAGAAAGTGTTGTGTATACAGTGCTGTTTTGATACATCTATGATCTGTTCTAGTCATTCCTTTTCAGTCAAGACATGCCTCTAGCATGCAAGAGAAGTTCTTGTTCTTCCATCTGCACTCACAGAGAGTTTGTAATGTCCAGTGAGGCATCACATATCTCAAAATATATAACAAAAATCTCTCCTTAATTTGTCCTACTGCAGAATGCCCGCCTGTGGTGCCATTAATTGTTTATTCTTTCTCATTACGTTTAATGCTCTGTCCTCTGGCACTGGTCCTGACTGGCCTGAAAATCTAGGTTTTGACATTTGTATGGAACCTCTTTCTAACTGTGGGCTCTTCCATCTGTGCTCTGTTGTGGGGAGACACTTTATTGCATTGTATAGGCTTGATTGTTTCCCACATTCTTCCTCAGTCATTAGTTATCTCAGGATATTCATGATTTCTCTCTGAGAAATATCTTCTTTTTATGCTAATATTTGTCTGAGGGGAAAAAAAATAGTTCAGGCAGCCTGCCTGTATCTTTTTTTAGCTTGCTTCAGTGCTTCAGTGAAATACCAGTTGTGCTCTGTGGATTCACTGGCTTTTTTTGTGCAAATACATACCAGAAAACAAGCAGGACCTGGTTTGTTGGTTAAGCCACTACTTTTGCCAGGCCCTGCCAAGCTTGGCTCTTGAGCTTTCTACGATATTTCTGATTTCTTATTCCAAAACCAGGGGAGGTTTTGTGGCAATGTTTACTTGGTCTGCTGAATGCCTAATGTGACTCCACACCAGCACTTTATCCAGCAGCTCATCAAAGAAATAAAACCCAACATCTTTTAGCGACTGTGAGACCCTCAGCAGTGATCCAACTGTACATGGCACAGGCACCTAGGGTATGCAAGGCTGGAGTGGGGAAAATGCAGAAGAGCTATGCAAATCTAACATGCATATGTTAGCAGTCAGCAGAAAGCAGAGTTAAAAATTCTCCTTTTTTTTTTTTTCTTACTTTTGGCCTGTGATATATTTTTTTTAGATTTGTTATGGTCAATATGATTCCCAGTGCAACAATAACCCTTTTGAGAGCAAAAGCCTCCATGGCAAGAAATAATCTTCTGAAAATTATGATAAAAATAAAACTGCTAATGATGTTTTATTTAAACACCCCAAAGGCTCTCATATTTACAAGGTACTTCACAAAACTATGACTTGTTTTTTACCAAAAAAAATCCAAGCAGTTTTTTTGTGTGCTAGAGGTAATTTCTACAGAACAAAGCAAAACTGAATGAAATTAGGTACCAGCCCGTCACAGCCAAACTTACTGCAGGGATTGCATAAAACAGCTTCCGAACAATGGGATACCCACCCCAGGGAAGACAGCACTTATAAAGAGTTCTTTCTACATCCACCAGTTCTTGTTTTGCCAGCTACTTCAAGTGCATTTCCTACTAGACAGAAGTATTTTAAGTGCACACAACAAAACCAGGCCTGTTTTAGTGGTTAGTTAAGATTCAGGATTGAGCTAGTGGCATCAGATTAGTGATGGGTAGTTGTGAGATTAGGTTTTCACAGTGCTGGTGCCTAGTATAAATTTTATAGCAGGAGTAAAAGACTTCATGTCAAAAGATTATATTTTAGAACATAATCAGCTTGTGTAGAAGACATTGCTTGCTGCAGAAGCCTGTGAACCAAATATAAGATACAAAGCATATGGTGGAAAAGGTGGAAGGAGAAGAGCATACAGTACTTACCAGCATGGTGGTAAGAAAGTCTGCTTCTGGAGGATCCCTGCTGTGATTGTGATCAGGAGACCATTGCATGCTGAGGAAGTAGTGATCCACAATAGTTAACCTGAGCTCACCGGCCCAGTGCTGTTCTGTGCTGGGCATACAGCATGGCCATCGTGCTTATGTTGTGCTGCACAATACCTTGGCAGCAGGATAAACTCATCCAGCTCATTGTAGCTACAGGCAGCTCCCACCTGGCACCAGTAATTACTACATTTTCACAGTCTTTCCTTTATCTAACAGAGCAGCGAGAAGTTTTCATGAGAACATCCTTTCTGTTTGACAGTATAAACGGTGAATAGAGCTGTTTTGCTGTGACCAAAATGAAGGAACCTCTCTCCACAGAGGCAATCATCACAGCATGCCATGGGAAAATCCATCCAGGGTCTGTTCAATGCTGTACAATCATGGGTTTCCCAGCACTTGAAGTGACATAAGATTTACTTGCTATGTGTATTGCTCTTTTTATTTTCTCTTATTAAAGCAGCAATTTTATTAAGCCATCTTTTGTCAGACCCTTCTCACTGAGGCCCAGAAAGAACCGTGCATCCTCTCACTCTTTCTCACCTCACCTCACCTCACCTCCTTCCTGCTTGCCCTCACCCTCTCACTGGTGCGTAACAGGCCAAAACCCAGCCTACAGTGGAGAAGGTCTCTTGGGTTTGGCTCACTGTGTCTAAATACCTGGATGGGAGTGAAGGGATGATGAAGACTTGGCTTTCTGTAGGGGGTGGTAGGAGCAGAGAAAGAAGAAACTGTCAAGTACCATGGGGAGGGGACTCTGTAAGCATAGACCAGAAAGCCATGCACAGGCAGATAGGAAAGCTATTGAAGACAAGCAGCTGTTAAAGTTTGCATGATGTAGACTGGGGACTGGGTGTTCATGAAAGCCATGGTACTGATCCAACGTTAGATATGGAGCTGATATGTCAGCCAAGTCTGTTCAGTGCTATTATTTTTGCTAGCCTCTGTCACAGGGAGTAGGAGGCGGCAAATCCCAGCATTAAACCTTTCAACTTTTTGTCAAAGACAGAAAAAGAAGTGAACCAAGCTAGAGTGTTTTATATGTGCATTATAGCATGTGGCTTTCACTCAACATTAACCCTTGCTCCTTTCAGTTTAGCTGCTGAAAGCCTTTTATATGGAAAAGTCATGTCTGGCAATGCTATAGACTGTGTTAAAGAGAGAGGCTGGAAGGCAAGGAGAAAAGGTCATTTAGATGTCTAGAGCTGCTGTTGCCAGTCAGTCATCTGTTTTCCTTCAGACATGCACATACACAAAAATGTAGAGAGACAGTAAAGATAAATGGGGTTCTGCCTGTGGCACTGACTTTGATTTGGAGAGCCATTCCATGTGGTCAGCCACCTGGCAAAGCGAGAGACTAGACTGTATTGCCTTCTCCTGAAACACAGCGTTTTAACTTGCCTTCAGATCATAGCCTGAAAGTAGGAATGGAAAGGGTAAAATTACCATGGCTAAAACAAACCCTTAACAATCAGAGGCAAAAGGAAATAATATGCCATAAGCAGCAGGTGGCAGCACTGGAAATATAAGGATCCCTTACAGAACCATGTTGAGGAATGGGAAACATCATCTGATATCTTCTTGCTGGTGGCCTGGAGGTATGGAGAAGATATGTGTAGGAAGAGGGGAAAGGAAGTGGGGACAAGCTGCCTGCAGAAACATTTCCCGTTTATATATGGATGAAGGTTCTGTTTTGTCAGCTGGTGGTGACTTTGAAAATATGTGTAAAACCACTGTCTCAGCTCTGTGTCTGCTGAAACCTCTCAGCCCTGCTGAGCTGGAGCTAGGGCTTATGGACATCATATTAGATTCTGGGCTCTCAAAGATCAGTGGGAGGCTCTTTCACAGCCTCTTTATATTGTCTATTTCCCTCACAGGCTGGGGCAAGTGACCTCTGAGCCAACAGTGCTCAGGTGGGCTAGTGATCTCTTCATGCGTTTATCAGTCCAAAACCCATCATATTTTCACATCAGGTTCTCCTCCCAGTTGTTCTGCTCAGTTACCATTCCAATTCATGCCTTTATAGCAGCATCCACAAGAACTCTTTTAGCACCGTTCTTTTAAACCTAAGGAGTTCCAGCTTTGGCCCAGCCATCCTGCCTCTAGCTTTTGTTGATTCTCATAATGAATTTTATGGAACAGGCTGAGCTGGATTTTTGTTGCTATGGAAAATGTGAACAGGCAGATATTTGCACAGTAGGGGTCAAATGAAGCTTTTGAGAACAACTTAAATTTCTGCACCACTCACCTTTGCAGCCCTTAATATTAATTTTTGTTTCACAGAGGAGGTAGGAGTGGATTTCTTGTGTGTAAACTTATGAGTTAGGAAGAAAACGAAGTGTGCTTATGAATATGCAGCAGCTTGCTTAATGGCAGGCCATACAATAGGTCAAGGGTGGGAAATGACTTGCTGTATGCAACCTTATTCTGCATTTGAATGCAAGCTGCCCTCCTCTGATTACACCTTGAATCAAAAGCATTTGTCACCCTGTTAGAGGTTACCAGCCTGCCTAGCACATGGATTTTGTGGCAGAGGGAAGGAGCTGCCCTGTCTAGGATTCTAGAAGTCATCACAGAGATGTCTGGTCTTTGGCAGTCCCAGGGATATAGTAGGACCAAGACCAGTAAAAGTCAAAGTGCTGCATAGCATGTTCAGGGAGAAAAGGCTGTCAAAGAACAACTTTCTTCTGCAGGTGGGTATATTCATGAAGAAGCTTTCTCTGTGTCTGTCTAGGAGTCAGACAAAACAGCATTCTCTGCTGCATGCAAGAGTGCTGGGAGAAATGTTTTTTGAAGTCAGACAGCAATGATTATATATGGAGTTTTCCTCAGCCTGCTACTGATCTCAGTCAGGTCACTTTCTCTCCCAGGGCCCCAGTTTCCTGCTCCATAAACAGAATAAACTGTCAGGTTCCTCTGTGAGGTGCTTTCAGCTTTACTAGTATAAATCTTATAAAATAGTGATTCCTAGTTGTCCTTCCTTAAGGGATGGATTAGGGGGTTATTTCATTCATGTCAAACCTGTTACTGAAGCAGAGGGTTTATTACAGGTGATCATAAGATGCCTGTCAGGAGGGAGCTCTCCTGGTGGACGGTGAGCCTGGGGTAGAAGCAGGAAGAGCTCTAGAACCACTGACTTTTTCTTAAAGGAACCACCTCGTTGTGTGATAGCCTGTGAGAGGAGAGACTCTGGCTGCATATCTGTTTATTCTTCTCTTTCCATTTCCAGTTTACTTGGGAAAGGGTTTGATTAGACCACTGTTATGCTGGTGGAGGCTTATTCAGGTAGTCGTGGAACGGCTCTCAAAAGCTGTAGACTTACATGCCTTCTCAGAGTGAATCTCATGCTTTCAACATGGGGGGCTTTTTAGTGGGTCTTGCATATTTTTCTTTTTTTTCCCCTAAGCACACTGTTCTCTGTAACAATCTTTTATTTTTGTTATCAACCTTGAGCCTATTTTGAGCACTCTATATATGCACGCAGGCTTATGAATATCTTAAATGTCACATATAAATGGAGGAATCATTTTTCCCCATCGTACTGATCACACAGCTGGTGGCAATCATTCCAGCTTCAAACTAGCTAAGGTCAGCATAATTAAAAATTCCACTGAGGATGATTTTACTAAAGAAAGATTCACGGCAACAGTCGAAATTTTTGCAGAGACTACAGATCATGGGACCTCATGATTTTTTGTTTATTGGAGTGGAGTCTTCCTGTCTATTAATTCTGATTTTTATATCCATTTCCTGTCTGTGCTATTTTCTCATAGCTTATGCCCAAATTTTTCAACTATCCTGATGTTTCTTTGCAGAATTAGCTTACTGACTTTCCCAATTGAAGTCAAATCGTCTATGGCGAACAGGAGAAGCATAGCTGGATGTTTAATAGCAGTATTCAGTATTTGCAGTCATATGTGGTTTTTGCTGTGTTTGTCTTTCCTTGTGAAATTCAATTTTCCATAGATCCTAAAGCACTCTTCAGCATGATACAGCACAATATTGTAGTTAAGTTTACACAAGGACTTACTAGATGTAATAAAACCTCACAAATCTGAAGCCAAACCTGTTGCAGAAAGATTGCCTCCCACTTCTAAAGACTTGTTAAACACCAACAACAGCAAGCAGTTTGCTGGCAAATACAGCTTGCTGGAAGACAGCTCTAATCCTAAAACTGCGGCTGCCTCAAACCAAGGCTTTTTAA
>JAVJGI010000057.1:55463368-55483383 GCA_035590275.1 Ibycter americanus
TGAAGTAGTATTATGCATGGGATATCTTTTGCTGTCATTGCAGTTTATCAGGCATATACAGTGTGTTTTCTTGTTAAAAATGCTCTTAAGTGCCAGTTAGAAAAGCCTCATCCATATTAGACAGCATTGTTTTGAACATGAAGCCCACTCCTACTTGTTTAATGGGATCTGGATTGTGTGCACAGGAATATTGAGCTGAGGCAAGACAGGAACCCATTTGGTTTTGCCTCAGGTTCCCGTGCAAATCTTCTTGTCTCCTCTCCTAGAAGTTCCTTGGCATTGGAATAGGCAGTCTGCTATCCTGGGGAATCTCTCTATTTCCTCAAGCATGTGTCACCCCTGAAAGCCGGTGCATCTGCTTTCAGCAAGTTCCAAACTATCTGTTTTTAGTCTGGATGGTATGATGAAGAATTATAGCCTGTAACTTCTGTCTCTTCCTGCTCAGTGAATAGGCACCTTCTTTTGTCCCTTCTGTCAAAGAAGTAGGCAACCTGAGTCTCTGGTCCTGACTTTGTCTTTCTGCAGTCCTGATTTTTCTGCAGTTGTTCAGGGTGAGACCAAGGACAGAGTGAAGCAAGATTAAGAAAATTTTTTTTCTAATGATTGCTGCCGATAGGACTCTCCTCTTCCTCTGGTCTACAGCTCTGAAGGGTTTGTGTTTTTCCTTTCCTTCTTCTTTTTTTTTCTTTGGGTTTTTTTTTTTTTTTTTTCTCTCCTCCTTTTCTTCCATTAAGCCCTTAGTTATTACCAAGAACTTATGCAGAGGAACTGCAGTCCCCTTCACTCCAAAGCGATTGGATGGGAAAGTGCCAAGAAGAAAAAACAGATTTTGATGACAATACCATAAGAGAAAAAAAAAAGAAGTTATTATGGAAATGTTCCCCTTTCACTGTGTTTCTTCATAATATCTGTGAAGATGGTATTCATTCCAAGCTCCCCAAGGACAAATTTACCAAGTGTGCTTCACTTGAGTGAAGAAGTTGAGAAGGGAATTTTGGAATTGCAGACTCTTGCCTTACAGATTAGGTCCATATGGGACTATTAGAATGTCTTTAGCACCAAACTAGAGGTAAGGGCTTGTCATTACTGTTGAACAGTAAGTCCTATTGGAAGAAAAGTGCAGTTGCCAAGGAAGAAAAACATC
Source organism: Ibycter americanus (assembly GCA_035590275.1). Classification (NCBI taxonomy): domain Eukaryota; kingdom Metazoa; phylum Chordata; class Aves; order Falconiformes; family Falconidae; genus Ibycter; species Ibycter americanus. The sequence goes on from JAVJGI010000057.1 coordinate 55,464,513, forward strand.
TTCATAAATTTACCCTTAATTGACAAATATCATTGTTTAGAAAACAAAAATTAAGGGAAAGGGTGCAAGACCTGAAACATTAATTTTTGGAGTGTTTTTCAAGTTTACAAACTAAAAAAAGCATTAAAGCTGTTTATTTCCTTGTCAGGCTCCCCACACATCAAAAACCCAGACATCTTTTGCCATAAAGGGTGAAAAAATTAAGGGGACTGGAATAGTTATGCAGTTCTACCCTAACTGCAACTGAACTAATAAAATGAGAAGGGAGGTTTGCACATCTCTGAGTGCGTTATACCAACATATGCAGACATCCAGCACTTCCAGCTTGTGTAGGCTTTACCTTTCATAAAAAACAGGTTGCCTCTTTGTACACACTTTGGCACAGAGTTCAGATTATACTGGGCTATTTATAGTTAGCATTAGGAAGACACTTCAGTGCACTGATGTGATTAGGGATTGATACTAATGCATGGTGAGTAGTGAGCACAATGCTGCAGATGCTTTCTAGGAAAGGAGGTGAAATGGCAGGACTCTGGGGACAGCTTTGGACAGTGATGAAGGAACTCTCAGGGATAAAGAGCTGAGGAAGGGCTTAAAATACTGAGTTCTGAAGAGGACAGGGCTAGAAGAATCAGCATTTCTTATGGAATGGAATGACCTAGTCATGAAAACTTCATTAATTTTACAGCCGTTCATTTATTAGCACTAATGAAATGCATCCATAAATAAGTAAAATTAAAAGGGAGTTTGGGGATATCCTTGGGAAGATATTAACAAGAAGGTAATTAAACCACCTCTAACTCAATGCTGTGCTTCAGCTAACACAGAGAAAAAAAATGGCTTCACAGCTTTGCCATGAAATGGGATGAAGTATCAGCATTTTTCAGATGGAAGAATTCGAAAACTTCAGACATTTCAGGAATTCAATCTTGCAGCAGCAGGCTATATTTCCTAATGAAAATGGGTTTTGAATTAAAAGCCAGTTTCATTTTATGGCAAATATTTTCTTTTAACAACTTCAGAAAATTTTCCTGCCTTTGCTTGGGGAAGAAATATGTCATTGAAAAATTCCTGACCAGACGTAGTTAAAAAATAGTGAGATTGATTTCTTCTTCTCTTGCATAATATTAAGATGCTATTCATGTAATTGTGTCTTTTGAATACTGCGCTTCTCCTGCTGGCAGCATAAATCACCATAATTCCCATGTCTCTCAAAGGTACAGAAGCAGAGAAAACGAGAGGCCAACCAGGCAGCATGTTAGTATCATCACATCAAGACAATAAGGAAGCTTGTTTTCTAGCCAGAGAGTTGATCCAAGAGAGCTAAGAGTTGACATACATTTAATCAGGGAACGATGCACAACCCAGGCTGTATAACGAGGTTGGGATATATTGGATATGCAGTTGAGTCTTGCTATCTGATTGTGATAATACTGGGTAATAGTTATGTCAATGGCACAGCCATAAATTACCAATTTTTAAGCTAGGTGCTGTTGGCAAGAGTAGGAGATAACTGATCACAACTCTGCAACCAGTATCTTATTTTCTGGATGTGAGCGAAACGAAAAGTATGAAAATGAACTTGGAGCAGGCTGGCACCTCTGTAAAGTGTGCTGTGGAAGTGTACCAGTTGATGTGTTGTGTATCAGAACAGCTGGAAAACTTTGGAAAAAATGAGAAATTGTTTTTCTTTCTCTCATATCACTACTGGTGTCTTCTCCCACATGGGAAAAGGCAGACTCTGGCCTTTGGATCATTTGCCTTATGAGACATTGTGAGGGCCATTTCTGTTTTGTTTTTTGTGTTTGCTGTGAATTTTCCTTGTTAATGGAGCTGCCTGGAAGAAGAAGAAGAGTATTTTCTTCTCAACAGTAGAGATTGAAATACTAGGTTCTTTTTTAATCATGTCTTGATGACATTAGTTGGGGGGTGGGAGGTGGGGTGGGGTGTGGGGGGGTGTTTCACTGTCAGTTTCTAGCAGGGAACTTCATTTTGCTCCAGCTTATGGGAAAAATAAATTTCTGACTGGCAAGTTTCCTCACTAAAGAGGACACAGAAAACCCTGAAATGACAGGGAATATTTACCAAAATAAAGCTGAAGTATTTACCAAAAGAACAAGAACACTTCTGATGCTTTTACTGAGATACTGTAACAACCACATTCCCTTTTCATATTCTTTCATGTTGTTAGAAGACTCAGAAAGGAATGAGAAATATTGTGAAAGAATTCTCACTGGCTCTAGTAAGTTTCTTTCTATTTAGTCTAAAATTCAAAAGATTCTTTTATTCTGAAGTCAGCATTTTTAATGAGTTCAGAGCATTCCAAAGATACTGTTATTTCTGGAATAAATCTGCCAAAGTGAAAGGACCTGCACTGGGGTTTACCTTGTTGAGCTAAACCAAACTACATGTGGTGTTACACCAACCAATACTGCACATACTCATCAGTCTTAATCTGATTTTTTGAAAGAGTACAGACCCCAGTTTATTTCAGCAGAATGAGTTCTAAGGAGAATATCCATCTTTTGAAAAGATGAATAACACCTGTAGATGCCGCAGGAGAGTTCAGAAAATAATGTGTGTGTGCCTGCAGCTCATCATGTAGTTCTCTGGTTCGCCCCAACCTCACAGAGTCCAATTGAAGGAGACTTGAAAGGTATTTAGATCAATATGCCTTTGCCACAAGGTGACTTCTCTTGTCCCCAAGTTCAAGCTTTCCTTAGAAAGGCACATGTGGTTGTACAGTGCTTCCATATTTGAGGAGAATCATCCAAGACCTTGCTTCTTGTGCTTGGTATTGCCCATAGCACGTGCCCTTATACTGGAGTCTGGGAGATGGCCTACCCAGATACCTCTGATGTTTCAGTTTTACAAGGTCCAGGAGTATCCCATGCAGGGATCAGGGGATAATTACTTCGTGCTTTTTTTTGCCTGCATGAAAATTAATGCCTAGAGTGATGTCATTCAACACGGGCTCACCAAATTCATCTTCTTCCACTCTGGAAGTGGAAAATGAAACAGGCTACCCAGGAGTGAAGGAGTTTTTTCTCCAAGCCACCTCTCCATGCTCACAGGTCTGCTTTAGGCAAAAGCCCTTGCAAGCAGGAACCCTGAACTGAAGCAGTACGGGATGTGGCATAACTTTGAATCAGGGAGCACACATACCACTTGTCCTGCAGTGCCCGTGTTGAGCACTGCAGCATTTCTGAGATAGTTTATTATTCACTCCAGCTGCGATTTACAAGGACAAATATCTGATGGAGTCTTTTCATGTGAGCTAATGTGATTAATTCATTTGGTTCTCTATTAAGCCTGGCACAGGTCCTCTGAGGCCAACATCTTAAAGACCTCTTTTTTGTGAAACTCCATGATGGTGAGTCACTGTGGAATCTAGCAGGAGCAGGTAGAGGCTACAGTTTCTTACTTTTAGCTGTGCTTCCAGAATATTTTTGTTTAACATTACTTTGATGTAGCTGGTTGTTGTTTTTTTTTTGTCTATTGATTTTAAGAAATATGTGGCAAGCTGAACTTGGTGAGTGCTTTCAGAAACCTCATACCTGAGCAGTTCCAGCTTAGAAATTGAAATTGAAGAAAATATTTGGGTTTGAAGAAAAAAGTACCCATTTAGATTATTGTCACAACCTTGGTGGATGGTGACAGACTGACAACTGTACATACCCTTGGAAACAACAGTACCTCAGACAGGAAGGTGTCAGACTTCCCAAGCTGACATGAAAATTATTAAAGCCCTAAAGCCTGTCAGAGCACTGACTCCAGAACCCAAAACGTCTGGCACTGTGCTCACATTCTGCTGTCACTCCAGTGCTGGGGGCAAGCCAGCATGAGAGTGAGAAGCACCATGACCAGATGTGTTCCCTGCTTCTGAAAGACTGATGAGAAATTGACCAGGAGCTGTTTGTGCTCCATACCTTTCCTACACAGCTCAAGGAGGTCTGTGCTGCAGTGGGAACTATGGAAAGAAGCTGGGGGACTGTCTGTACTCAGAACATTTCCCTAGTACTTCTGCCATGGGTTGTGCTCACAGACAAATGATAGCTACAGTCCCCACTAAGCTCAGTTCACATGAGCCTAAACCAATTTCAGACCAAGGTCAGTCATTTTTCTGTATCAGTGAGAACTTTCAGTGAGCTTGACAGGTTGGGCCAACTGTTCACCACAAATAAAAAATATCTGGGCAAGCCCCTCTCAAGTTCCCCTTTTGAGCAGTTATACTCAACAACGCTGTATACCAACTGTTTCACTTCTTTTCATTTTGTTTGCAATTTCATCAAAACAGTTTCCTTAATTTATCAAGGACTACACCTTAGTGTTTCCAGAGAACAAAGCAGTTAATGTTTGCTCAAGGATCGGACCTGCCTTCTGCTGCAATTCTGCTTTCCTATACTGAAAGATGAGGCAAGCTACAGTGATATTGATGCAAAAAAATGCTGTCAGCAAGTAATCTCACTACTGAGGACAGACTTACACTTCAGTGACTTTGCTAGATCTGTCTCTCATACAAGTAAAGCTGTAAGGATCGAAGGATTAATTATATACTGTACAAGATGAACTAAGCAATGGATTTCCCATGAGTGTTTTCTAAGTAGCAATTATTATAGAAGCTGGTATTTTAAAATTATTTTTGCAATTCTATTTCCTGTGCAGTGATTAATCTGTCTCCTCTGTACCACTATTAAAAGCATGTGCAAAAACTACACTCTTGCATCAGGCTTTGGTTGTGATGGTGTTCATCTTTGTTACTCCAAAAGAGACTAAATTAATGAATGGGAATAAAGAATGTGAGCAGAAGGACCAGACACCTCTGCATGAAAAGGAAGAAACTTCAGCTGCCTGAAGAACTGGCCTGGTGAGTAGCCAGTGCTAAACTAAGACTAAGGAAACTGTTTTCCCTAGCTGTCAGCTGGGAAGGTCCATGCTCTGTAATCCTGCTCACAGGATTATTCTGTGTGGGTTGAATCCCTACAGTGGGCAAAATGAACTGGGGAAAAATATATGACTTGAAGCAAAAGAGGGATTTGTGGCAAGCCCTGTGTTGAAAATGAGTCTCACCCATTCCCTACAGCCCTGCTAGTGGTTACAGCAGCAGATTAACCCTGCCCTGAAGAGTAAAAGGCAGACTGAAGACATGTGGAAAGGCTGAGCTGTCCCTCTCCATGCTCTGTGAGCCCCAGGGCTCCAGCATGTAATCTGTGTACATGTCATTATTGGTTTTATTCCTGAAGTTTTGCTTTCATCTACAATTTCTTATCCCCTGTGCTGTACACCCTCAACCTCTTTGCAAGCTGTGGACGCACCTCAGAGTTCTCCATTACATCTGTACCACCTGCCTTTGCCCTCCTGTCTCCCAAGAAAATCCCTTATGATTTCCTTCAACCTTTACCACCATCCTGTTCTTGCTCATTCATCCACTGCTAATCTTGCATGCTCTTCCCTTTTCTTCACAGCATTCTGGTGCATGATTCACAACTTTTTTTCCAACAGCAACTATTTGTTACATTTCTCTTTCCTTCCTTCCTTCCTTCCTTCATTCATTCATTCCTTCCATTCAGTAGGTTCACTTGAAATAAAGAAATAAAGTAGCTTTTTCTGTCCTCATAGTACAATAATGATTTATCATTCCAGTGACCTGACACCAAAATTTTCCAAATCTCCCAAACTTCCCAACACAGGTTATATAAACACGTTGCGGTGTATTGGATATGCAGTTGCCTTTTCAGGGTTTCCAAGTCTGCCTGTTCAAATTATCTTAAATTTCTCACCAGGGGATGTCTGACCCCCATGTCTTTATGTTCTAGAAGAATCCAAACCCTTTTTTTCTCATTCCAGTTTTGCTCCTGAGTGTGGTATTGTGATTCAGGAGAGCCTTGCACACATCTAGAAAAATCAATATTGACATCCTTCAGTGGAGTTCATCAGGGGATTTTTTTGTGAAAGCACCTGTTTTGCATGAAAATGGCAAAACAAACTGATTCACCTGACAGCTGTAATTTCACAATATCAAAAGGGCTTTGCCCTGGTATCAAAGAAGATGCTGAGTGCTTCACCTCAGACAGCAGCAGCCTTGCAATGAGCTGTGTGCTGCCTATATGCAGATGGGGATCCTCACTCTCAGTTCATGGTTATGGGATCTGTCACCAGTCATAACTGGTTTTGATTTCCTGCTTGAATCTAGAGTGACCTTCTCACTGTGAACAGCCTGGCATGCCCATCTTTTCCATCGCTAGGTGTATTGTTCATATTATGAAGACAGAGGGTAGGGAGAGGGGGTGGGGGCATGGGGATAAGGAAGATACAAGACATCAGTTGATCAGCACGGCGCTATAAGAAGATGTTTTCAAAATGATGTCAGGAGGAGTTTGGCAAAGATCATATAAAACAGAAAGAGCGCCTTGATTTTCAGACCACATCACAAGCACCCTTGTCTTTGTCTAGATCTGCATCACATAGCCAAAAGTTTCTTGATTTTACCATCCACGTTGATAGTATTCTGCCCAGCATGCTGACCTAGGGATTATGTGAGTGTCTTTTTTCCCTCTAGTCTCTGTGACTCTACTTACCTGTAAGGAGGGTTCACCTTCGGTCTCTGTGCAGTACAGTCAGCTTTTGGTCACAGCCTTCTCACAGCCTGCCTGTTTGTGGTTCTACTTGTTTAGCTGCTGATGGGTCAAAACCCCTGTCTCTGCTAAGAAGCTCCCAGTCTCACAGGAATACAAGCATACACATTAGCAGGAAGAAAAAAAAAAATCACAGCCAACACAGAAATGCACTGTGGTCGTCAGTTTGGCTGTTCCAAAATGAGGGTCTGCTGTTTCAAGTACTCACAGAGGCCCTGACCCTCATCAGAAGCTTGTCGGAACTTCCCACCTTGGGAAGACCACACCATCTGTGACTCAACATCTGCTGCTACAAAATGGTTTCCTTCAGCAGAATTTTCTCTTCAGAAGCTTTTCATGGTCTCCTTGAAAACGGATTTCAGTGTTAAAAAAGTTTGTCAGTGTCTGTGCTTGAAAGAACATGTGCTCAGGCCAGACCTTACCATTTGATTTCTTATTTGACCACAGCAAGTTACAAAGTCTAAAATTTCAGGGCTGCTGAAGAGTCTGTTGTGACTCAAACGTGATCATTAATTTTGATCTGGTATCTAGAGATGTTGCAGTTCTTGGATAGGAGTGAGACCCGTTCTCCATGTTTCGCATCCAAACTATTTGCACACAGGGTTGTCTAACCTGGCTCGTGAACTGCTTTTGCTAAATCCTTCCCACTGTTCCACTGGGCAGGGTGTCAGCGAGCGGCTGTGTGGTGTTTATATGCCTACCAGGTTTAAACCACAGTAGTCAACCTTCCACAGCAGGCAAGAGTTCCTGACTTGATTTTCTGTTCTGCTGCTCAGCCGTGCCAGGAGTGGAGTTCAGAACCAGATGAATTTGTTCACTACAACCTTTCTGAAAAATGGCTGGAGGCTTCCCTGAAGAATAAAAAGAAAGATGTTCAAAAAATTAGGCAGCATGCAGTGAGGCAAACCCTACCTTCATTCCACTAGGAACAAGTATCTGTTATGCCTAAGCCTTGTGAGGGGCTGCAGAGATCAGGAAAAAGCCAAAGAGCTGTTAACAGGCCAAAGAAATGGGAAACAGCACAAAGTCGTTCTGAATCCTTAAAGCTACTAGTTGTTTGCAACCTCCTGTTAAATGCACTTGTACTTTGAGCGCCAGGAGTTCCTTGTGTTGCAGAAATGCAATTCCCATTAATATGACTGGAGCTCCAAGGTGCTGGAAAGAGTACCAGCTGCAAGAATACTAAGGAAATTATTATGACAGCAGCTTGAAGGTGGCAGGAGTCAGCTCCAGTGATTGGCACTGACTCACAGATAGAGCACTAACAAGCACCCACATCAGGAGAACAGCTAAGCTGTGCCAAAGGGAGCAGCAGGGAGTGGAGAGATGGTTGGAGTGGAAGACAAGTGAAAGAAGGTGGGAAGGGGATAAGCTGTTTGGTTCAGAAATATGGCTGATAACCCTTGAGCCAGTTGGTCCATCTCAAATCACTCCTGAGCTTTCTGAAGGCAGAATTGCTTTGTCTGGAACCAGCTGGGTGAGGAACAGTGGTTCCTGAACTCACTGCCCTGTATCATACAGGTGAAATACAACAGAAATCCAAGTAGTGATTTACTGGAGATCTTGGGGATAATTAATCTTCAAACATTTGACTCACTGTGACTGTGCTGGTAGACTATGACATAAGCCAAGTAAAGCAAATCCTTAGTTTTTCTGTTAATGAGTGAAGATATTTTCACACTAATGTTTCAGCTAACTTCTCACAGGCTACAATTTTTTGCAGTGGATGTTTTTAAGTAACTCAGGCTTCGTAAGACACAAAGCTCAGTACAGGAACATTTCTTGGTGACAGATCTTAATTGGTCAACCCTTGGAAAGCAATTAACTGTTTTTTTCTTGAAACTCCTTGGACAATTCAAGTTTTATTCACAGATAATGGTCTGCAAATATAGCAAGATCTTTTTTCCCTACCTGCAATAAAAAACCAAAGAAATTCCTCTCCTGAAGCACACAAGTGAATGTATCTTTAACCATGACAGTACGATAGTAACATAATTGCTAATAGTAGATCACAAAAGTAGAAAACATTTTCCTGATGTTGATCTTGTTACTTTTTAAATTTGAAATTTACTGACGCTAGGGTACATAAAATCTAGGACTAGATTCCATCATTGGCTCAGTTAATTTACTCTGCCTTCTGGAAACTTTACTCATAATTTAGAGTGCTGTCAAACAGAGCAAATGACCATAGCATTTGATGAGCAGAGGAGTATTTGACATAGGTGGCATAGGTGTTTCTGTCATTGTAAAAATCTCTGTGAAAAATCATCAGATTCAGATATACTTTCACATCCATTTGCAAGTTTATCTCTTGCCTGGAGGTATTGAAAAGGACTTAGCAAGGGAAAGAATCAAAGAACTCTACAATCAAGGCTTTAATTCAGCAAGAGTACAACAAAAGGTCAAATGAAGACTGCCACAAATAGCAGGTTTGTTTTACAAGGTGATTTTGTCCAAACTGAGTTTTCTTCTCTCTGGCAAAACTTACTGGTCCTTTGAATATTTCATGTCTTCAAGGGAAATGCGCTCATTCTGTTAGTTCTGAAACATACTAATTGTTTCACCTTACCTATGATGTCCACATATACCTAAAAGTTATAAAGGAAGCACTAAGGTGAACAAGTAACTTCCTGTAACTATGTATAAAAATATCTGAAGGCAGTAAAGCCCATTCAGAATACCATTTCAAGGCTGTAATTTTCAAAGCTACCTAAGAAAAGGTGAAGCTTTTGTCCTGATTGCTTGGCCTGAAAAATCTATTAAGCTTTGTTCAAAATCTCAGTGCTGTCCTTCAGAGAAAAAATATGAAACAAAGTGAAAATGAAGCTGAACACCACTGAAAGACAGAGGTGGATTGTCACTCTTTCTCCACATCTGTAAATAGGAAGTAGAGTTTTGTCATGTGAAAGTGTGAAAGGACAAATAAAAATTTCTTCTGGTTATGGAAAGAAAGTAGAACAACAAAACTGCTGCTCCACTTAGATGTACACAGGTTTATGGGGCTGGATGGGATCCACCTGAGGGCAGTGAGGGAACTGGTGGAGGACATTGCCAAGTCATTTTCCATCATTTATCAACAGTCCTGGCTAACTGGCGAGGGCACAGAAGACTGGAGGTTACCCAGTGTGACACCTGTCTACAAGGAGGGCAGGAAGGAGGATCTGGGGAACGACAGGCCTGTCAGCCTGACCTCAGTGCTGGGCAAGGTTATGGAGCAGATCATCCTGAGTGCCATCATGTGGCACATGCAGGACAACCAGGGCATCAGGCCCACTCAGCACGGGTTTATGAAAGGCAGGTCCTGCTTGACAAACCTGATCTCCTTCAGTGACAAGACAATTTGCCTACTGGATGAGGGAAAGGCTGTGGATATTGTCTATCTGGACCTTATTAAAGCCTTTGACACTGTCTCCCACAGCATTCTCCTGAATCTTGGAGATACTGGCTGCCCATGGCTTGGACGGGTGTACTCTATACTGGGTAAAAAGCTGCCTGGATTGCCAACCCCAAAAAATGGTGGTGAATGGAGTTACATCCAGCTGGTGACTGGTCATAACTGGTGCTCCCCAGGGCTCAGGATTGGGTTATATCAGTTCTGTTTAATATTTTTATCAATGATCTGGATAAGGGGATTAAGTGCACCGTCAGTAAGATTGCAGATGACACCAAGCTGGGGGGCAGGGCAGTGTTGATCTGCTGGAGGGTAGGAAGGCTCTGCAGAGGGATCTGAACAGGCTGGATCCATAGGCTGAGGCCAATTGTATGAGGTTCAACAAGGAGAAGTGCCGGGTCCTGCACTTGGGTCACAACAACCCCATGCAGCGCTACAGTCTTGGGGAAGAGTCTGGAAAGCTGCCTGGTGGAAAAGGACCTGTGGGTGCTGCTTAACAGCTGGCTGAACATGAGCCAGCTGTGTGCCCAGGTGGCCAAGAAGGTCAGTAGCATTCTGGTTTGTATCTGAGATAGTGTGCTCCACAGGACAAGGACAGTGATTGTTCCCCTGTACTTGGCACTGGTGAGGCCACACCTGGACTCCTGTGTTCAGTTGTGGGCCCCTCTCTTCAAGAGGGATGTAGAGGTGTTTAAGTGTGCCTGGAGAAGGGCAACGAAGCTGGTGCAGGGTCTGGAACACAAGTTTTATGAGAAGCGGCTGAGAGAACTGGAGTTGTTTATTTTGGAGAAAAGCAGATTTAAGGGGGAACTTACTGCTCTCAACAACTGCCTGAAAGGGGGCTGTAGGCAGGTGGGGGTAGGTCTCTCCTCCCAGATAACTAGTGACAAGATAAGTGGAAAAGGCCTCAAGTTTTTGGCTTGGATTGGATATTAGGAAAACTTTCTTCACTGAAAGGGTGTTAAAGCATTGGAACAGGCTGCTCAGGGAGGTGGCTGAAGCACCATCCCTGGAGGTGTGTAAAAAAAGCGTAGATGCGGTGATCAGGGACATGGTTTAGTGGTGGACTTGGCAGTCCTGGGTTAAAGGTTGGACCTGATGATCTCAAAGTTATTTTCCAACCTAAATGATTTTGTGATTCTATGATTCTAAGAAAATTCAAGAGAAGGATTATTTTTCTCACAGAGTAGTAGCTAGATCAGTTTTTTAACATGCAGTCCCTGAAGGATGAGTTAACAGGTGTGCAATATGCAGTGATCTCCATTTTTCAGAAACAAGTGACTCAACATGGGGAACAGTTTTCCAGAGTTGTTGAGCAAGCCATTCATTACTGGCTACTGAACTCCTTCCAAAACCCATCCTCAATCAATTTTCACTTTCCGGCTGCAGGAGTCTGAGGCCAAGACCCTGGGAAGCAAAAGGGTCTGTCCATTATTCTAAGAACTATCTAGACTCAGTGGATTCTGTAGAACAAATATGAAGCCAGCTTTTCTTGAGCATTGTTCTGGCTGCTGTAAAACTATCAGGAGAAGAGTGGGAGTGGCAGGATAGATAAGCCAGGAGTGGGGACTTTGTTAAGCACGGAACAAAGCAAGGATCTTCTAAACCAAATCTTGTTTGTCTGAGTTTCCAAGCAGAGAACGTGATTTCAGCTCTAATTTTTCCAAGCAGGGGGTTTGTCCACAGCTGGGTGCAGGTAATAAGCTAGAGCAGATCATGCTCACCTCTTCTAGGCATAGGCTCCTTGTCAGTGCTGATCCAAGCCTTCACTATGCTTTTCTAAAACAAAAAAATAATGATCTTTATCAGACAAAGAAAATATCCTTCCCTTTGATGGTGTTAAGACACTTTACGTTGCTTTTTACCTTTACCTTTTGCCCATAATGTAGCTCAGGTGGAGGATTAATGCAGTGCACACTGCAGAAAACCATAGCGGTCTGAACCCCTCTCTTGGGAGAATGCTGCCCCTGCTGCGCCTTCTGCAGCCTACTTTCTCCTGGCAGGCCCATTCAGATGATTGATTGAAAATGAGTCATTCTAAAAATACTTTTTTTTTTAAGTCTTCTTGCAATGTCAAGATGATTTAATAATGCAAATACATCACTGTGACATATTTAATTAAAAAAGAAAAAAAGACAGATTAGACCAATGTATTTTCTAAATGATATGAAGTTACTTTCAGCCATTACACAATTAAATGATGTCAGCTTTTGCTAACCATTTTCTTGAGAAGTACAATTAGAAAAAGGGGCCCTCCAAGGACAGATCAGAACCTTCAGAAAATGTTCTTATCTGTGATGAAACAAAATCCTTTAAACTCCAGTCTGAAGCTTTAAAGTACCAGAGTACCTTCCTGTGGGACTCCCATTGCAGAAACCCTTTCAGCTTTCCAAGAGGTAAATGCCCCAGCCTTTGAAATTATTTTTCATATGCTTAGAGTGTAGTGTATCCTCAGAAAGGCTTCTCAGCTAGGTGAGATCAGCTTGGGCACAATGCTGGTCTGACCTTGGCAGCATGCTGTGTTGGTTTGCTTTACAGGAGCTTCCTCTTCTTCCTTCTGTTGTGGGATGAGAACTGAGCACAGGTGCTGTTTGAGACAGAATTCGCTTAGCCCCCACTGCTTAGTCCAGCGTGATCCCAGCACAATGTTAAATCCCCAGCAAACCAGGACTGGAGGAGGGGAAGACTAGCAAATGACACAAACTGCACCTCTAGTAAGCCACCAGGCTTTATCCCATGAGGAAGCAGGGCTGAAAAGGGATTCAAAAAGAGCACATCATGGACCTGAAGGCAGCAGGGTGAGAGCTGTTGAGGGAGGAGATAGGATGGCCAGTTGTCTGCTGGAAGTGCTGGCACTGACAGCTCAGAGCAATGCAGCCAAGGTCAGGCATGTAAGATTGGTATCACATGAACCTCCACTGAATTTTCTTGCAGAAAGCAAGCCCTGAAAAGCAATGAATAATTGTAATTCTTTAACTGATTAGAAGCTTACAGCAAGCACTTACAAGCAACAGATATTAACAGCATTCTTCAGCCCTGTAAACTTGTTCATATTTTTAATTCGGTTAATGTTTGGAGAGAGACATGGAAAAATACTCTTCTACTAAACCTTCTCCATGGAGTCTGTTAATAACATAGGTCAACTTTAGGAAAGCTGTAGAAGTGAACTTATCCAAGGATTATATAATTTTGCCTTAGTACCACTTGCATAACTTTGTAAATTATTTCACACCCCTGAAATTAATATTTAACACAAAAATTAAATAGAAATGAATTAGTAAGAGGAAAACTTAAGTAAGTTACTCTCTATCTGCACCATTAGAAATGCAAGAGCTTTTCTTTATCTGTTTTCCCACCCCATACTCTATAGCCTGTTAAGTCATGATCCTGTCTTTCTTCTGCTGCACTTCAGCTCTGTAGATTTTTCTTTATTCTGGAATTGTCATCAATTTAAAATAGCACTGTCATTTCTCAGTATGCATCACATTATAATGCACAATAAGCATGTAGTTAAAACTCAGTACTGCCTTTAGCACTGAAGTCTTTTACTGACTGTGAATCTCTCTTTCTTAAATAGTTTTAGTGTTATTGATAAAGACCTAAATTTCATGCTCTTATTCTTTTGTACAAATCCTGTCTTGCAGCATGTAACATAAAGATGAGAGAACAACTTTTCTCCAGATATGGAAGCATCTCCTTGAATATTTTGCTAGGTCTAGAAGTCTGAAACCCTCATATATTTTTCATTTATAATTCATGCAAATTTCATATTTAAGTCTGTAATCTATAAACAGCCTCTTTCTGATAGTTTCTGCAGAAGAAAAACTCCTCGGAGTCTCAGATGGTTTTTTTTTCTTGCAAAAGCAATCTAGCAATTAATCCATTACACAGGATTTAAATCCCAGTTTCTATGGATTTTAATTTGTTTTATTTTTAAATCAAGTTCAGCTCTGTCTTGCCAGTTTGCTTCTTCAATCTAAATATACATCTATATCATGATTTATGTTCTGGGAGAGTCTCATTGTCTCTGGCATCTGAAACCACAGTGGCACCCACCACTTGAACAAAACATTGATGTGGAAGGTATAGCTTCCAGATGGAAGGTAACAGAAAGAAGAGGCAGAGAAAAGCCATGCTAAATCCCAGTCTGGTGATAGCTCCCAGTCCACTTGTTTTCCTCCGAGCCAGTGACACTCCAGCATCCTTCCTTCAGGATCCAGTCCACAACCACTGAAACAAGCCAGTTCTTCCCCAAGGGCATGAAGAAAAGAGTATTGTTCCTTTTTCACTCCTGTGCTCATTCAGTTTGTTTTGGTCTCAGCCATATAGTATTCTGAGAGCTGGGTGAGACAGCAAATGCTGCACCTTTGCCTTATTCTAATAATACCTTTTGCCAGCCAGGTCTCAAAACGAAGAAAATTTTAGTGGAAAAATAAGTACTCATCTCAAGTTTGCTACTGTGAAAGCAGACTTTTTCAAGCCAAGAACACAGTGTTTGTGACATAACTTTGTGGGTTTTTTGTGGTCTGAGATATTGTGTCTGGCATGAGTGTGTGTGTGTGCGCCTTATCTCCCAGGAACTCCTTATGCCTTGTGGACTTGCTGGTCAATTTTAACAGGTCAAAGTCACTTACAGCCAGCTCTGACAATTGCAGTCATCTGCAGCTTCCTGTCAGCTCCCCAGCATTCAGGCAGTCTTGTCCTCAGCAAGGGAGGGAAGTTTTGAAGGCTGTGTTTATTGCTGTGGGATTAGCTCCTCCACTGCTCTCATCAGCTGTAATCGTTAGTTCCATGCAGTCGTTTGACAGTGACAAAACCACGCTTGCCTACAGGTTTTCATCTAAAAAGCTGTGATTGTGGTTAAAACCAGACCTCATTTGTTGATCTGTACTGCTTTTTTTGGTTTTTTTTTCTTGAACAGCTTAAATTGTCTAGACTCAGAATTAAAAGTCCTGATGAGTTGTAGTGCCACACTTCAAAGTAATGCCTGCCTCAAATGTTGTGGCCCAACTGGACTCTCTACTGTGGTGATTGCTATTAAAATACCAGTGCTTGATAGTGGCTATTGCATTTGTGAGTTATTTTAAAGTAGAGTGGACATGCTTTGGTTATTGTGTATTACCCAACACTCTCACTGTGACCAAACATTGGCTTTTGACTGTGGAGTTTGTATGTGGGACAGATCAAAGGCAGAGTTTAAAAAATGGTGATTAGTTCAATTTTTACAGTTTCATAGGTATTATTATTAGAAATTAGACTGTGCTTTATAGTTAAGCCTGAATTTAAAAGAATTGAGTAACTGCCAAGTAGATTGATAGATCTGGTCTTTGGGAAGATGGCAGGGGAAGCATTTGATAACTGGGGCTTGAGTTTCTCACTTCATATCTTTAGAGGATGTGTTCACAGAAAACGTGCAGGGCTCCAAGGATAGAAGTAACCTTGTTCTCTTGAATGTCCTCAGCTTCTGCTCTATCCCATCCCATATTCCCTTGCACTACTCCAAATGAGGAGGTTTGTTTCTCTGCTTCCTTGGAAACTTTGTGCCAAAATCGCCGCAGGCTGCATCTGGTGACTCACAAAGACATATAACAGTGTATTCTCTTCCTAGAACTACATTTCCACAGAAAGCCTGGCCACAAGGGGAGATTAAGAGCAGAGAGCTACAGAGGGAACCCCTACTGTGTGGAGTAAAGTCTCAATGGTGTACCATAGCCATTTACCTTCTGCCTCAACGATTCACATAAGCTCATCCTCCTGCATATTGACACAACACAGCTGGAGTACTACCAACATGTCCTTGGAAGGAAATTTGTCCTTAGCAGCCAGCCCGCAAAAGCTTGTAGTCTCCCAGTGCTGTCTGGTCCTCCCTTTTCTTTTCTAGTCACACTGTCATTTGTATCTCATTCTGCTCCATGCACCTGCTGCCATAGGATGGCAGGTGTTCAGCCACAGAATTACAGCTTCTATTTGGCAGAAGGGTATGCTACAGTCACATGGTGCCTGTGGTCCTGCGGGGAATGGGTTGCTCCATAAACACAGTCAGTGAAAGTGGGAAGCTTTTGAGAATCAGGCTGATCCTCACACAAGTACTTCTGTTCTGCTCATGTAGACGTCTGGTGCGATGGTTGCCACTTGCAGGGGAACTGTTGTGCATGCAGCTTGAAGTTATGTTAAGCACCTAGCAGAGACTGTCAATTCCAGAGAAGATAAAGGGAGATTTTCCACAACTGTCTTACATCAAGCTATTTGTCAGCCAAAGGTATGACATCTTACATTACATCGACATCTAACAGTACTACTAGGTTTTAGTAGTGTCCCTAAGATGGCATTCCAGTTGCTCCAACAATAACAAAAGGTGCTCTTGCAGAAACTGGGCAGGCCAGTCTGCGAGCTGCTGTTGCAAGGCATGAAGAGATGGAGAGTTTTCTTCCATGATCAGCAATAAGGATGTCATTCTGGCCTTCACTGAGACCACAGCAGGGAGGGCCTTAAGGGAACTTGTGGCACATTTCAATTAAACCCTGCTGAAGGAAGGCTCATCTGAGAGGGTGAGAGGGTAACATAGTCATGTTGAGATCATGCCTGCTCACATGGTCCCAGTGCTGCTCAGAGGTGCTCTGTACTTAAAGATCTGGCTTTGGATGTAGTGCATTTTTTGTTTAGGTAAAGCAAATTTCTATGGATTGGGTGGTTTTGTCAGATCAGTGTCTCTTCGAACCCACTGGGAAATGGTAGGGAAAGACCATTCTTTGATGATTCAATTAAAATTAATTTCTCAACAGCCAAGCCAACTTCAGGCTCATTAATATGAGTAAATTTCGTGTTGGTCTGTCATTTTTCATCACATTCTTATAACACTGTTCTAATAGCATGGAAAGCTTAGGAATAATTAATTCTCTCTAAGAAGAGAGTTGCTTTTTTTTCCTTCCCTAGATTATTGATGTCTTCCTTGGAGAAGCATGAATAGAGTTTCTTCACTGTCAGCTGCCAAAGTCTTTTGGCAATAGCAAAGCAGTCTGTGAAAGATGTAAGCTTAAGTCTCCACCAATTAATGAACCAGAGTGTCATTAAATGCCTGCCGAGACTTAGGGTGGACCAGAGCCAGATGTACTCTGCCAAACAGCAACACACAGGGAAAAGTTGCGCATTATCTCCAAATACAAGCTTACAGACGTTGCTGTTATTTTTTACTATCTGAACTCTCCCTGGTGACTGCACGTAAAAATGCTGCATGAGCCTGGGTGAGGCACTTACTCTTGGCAAAGAACTGGAGCTAACCTGGCTTGGAAATATGTTTCTTAAGCCTAGCACCCAGCAAAAGCTAGGCCCCTAGGCACAAGGAATGCCCTGGCATTTTTTCCCAACGGTGTGGAAGCTCAGTGAGAGCTCAGGTGTCATATCTGTTACAAAGGATTTCAAACCTCCTTCCTGGCCCTCTGGTCCCCAGAAATTGGAGAAGGTCCCAGATTCTTACCAAATGTATGGGTAACCAAGGAGTCAGGATGCCATTAGTAGGCCACTGAAGGAGGTGTGGAAGGGTAGTAGGGAAGGAGGTGTGGAAGCCGGAGGCAAAATATGAGAGTCCTGCATGCTGTCACTGACCTTCTGTATTCTGCTGACATTTGGGAAACCTGCTGGTGCAGTGTGCAGCTTCTGAGGTGGTCTCTCAGAACAAATTTGGACATCAGCTTGCAAAGCTGCCAATGAAGCCAAGCAGAGCTGTCTACTCCACTGCCTGAAACTTATTCCTCACCAGCTTCTTCTCATCCTGGCAAAAGCCTCTCAACATGCCTGAGATGGCTGGCACAAGGGAAAAGGGAACAAAGAAGCTACTAATCTTATGAACTAGACGCTGTGAGGATAGGGGTCCCAGTTCTACATCAGCAGAGAGGCACAGAAGGAATGAACCCTGCAAACAATGTGGCAATGGAAATGTATGCAAAGGTGGAGCTGGTAAAAAATGTTTTCACTTCAAAATGTTTTATACTTTCACTTTCCAGGTAAAAAGGAGAGAAGTTTGTAAAGGGAAGTATGTGGCAGCTAGGGTCTTGTGCTTTCGAGATGGCCATGTGTTGCTTTGCAGTCACTAGGCAGAGCTGGGAATGGGCCTTCTGTGCTGGCCAGGGAAGGTAAATTGGTTTTCTAGCAGAGTTTAGTTGACATAAGAAATGAACACATAATTCTTCGGCTCTCATCAGTGCTTCTGGTATGCTCACAGTCAAGTCCTGAACTTTCCAGGCTTATGGAACACTGCAAGTCCTTCACTGTGCAGCAAAACCGAGCACTGTCAAGAGCGACTGTGCAGAGACAATCACAAACTGTAGAAAGAGGGATGAATATTTACCCCAGTTTTGTCTCTCCAGAGCACCTCAAGGGTCCCTCAGGCTTGCTGAGCATCCACTCCCTGTCCCATCACGTGCCACATCACTACTAGTGTGTGTTTGTGTCTTTCTCACATCTTTTACTTTCATCTTAATCCCAAGATCTGGGTAGTCTCTTTGCACAGAACCAAGTCAGAGATTTACAAGCCAGGCCAGAAAGGGTTTAAGAAGCCTTTTACAGTCATTAGTGGAGAAGGGTGTTTTAGCACATGTCCTGGTTTCAGCTGGGATAAAGTTAATTTTCTTCTTAGTAGCTAGTATAGTGCTGTGTTTTATCTCTTATGTGAGAACAACGTTGATAGGACACTGATGTTTTTAGTTGTTGCTGGGTGATGTTCATACTAAATCAAGGACTTTTCAGTTCCTTGGCCCCTGCCAGTGAGAGGGCTGGAGGGGCATGGGAAATTGGGAGGGGACACAGCCAGGACAGGTGACCCAAGCTAGCCAAAGAGGTATTCCATACC
>JAVJGI010000057.1:55483483-55498574 GCA_035590275.1 Ibycter americanus
CTCAGTGCAATGCTCTCTCTCTCCTTTCTGGTCTCTTGACCAGACAACAGTGTTATGGCACAGGAGATCGGCTGGAAAGCAGGCTCCTACTGGCAGGCCTGGGCTTTTTCTGACAGCAGCTGGTACTGATTCTGAGACCCTGGATGCAGCCAAGGCTACTTCCATGGGGAACCTGGTCTTAATTGGAGACTTTCAGTCACCTGACAGTGATTACTACCAGCCACAGGACTATGGGACATCACTCACAATGAACTCTGCATTTGTTCAGCCCTAAGCATTGCTTTCCATGATGACTACAGCCTCTCCTGAGCCCTCACTCTGAGCTACTAGTGGGAGAGAGGCAGGTAGAGGACTTGCAAAATTTTTGCTCTTCATTAATCTCTTACATTATTTATTAATATGGAAAGTCTTAAGAAGTTTTATTCTTCATCTCTTTTTTTTTAAACAAGCCAAGAATTTTGTCTTCATTCCTTTTCCTGGAGGATCTTTGGTCTGTGGAGACTGTGATAATAACAAGTAAGTAAAATACTAGAGTAAATACTCGTAGTTCAGAGAACTTCCTGATTTGGAAGAAAAGCTCATGGTGAGATGTTTGATGTTTCATTTCTGCTGAGTATTAATTTACCACCCATGTGATGTCCACCGAATGCCTTGACTGAGGCCAGACTGTCTTGTCTCAGCATTTGAGAAAGGAAGTGAGGGCACAAAGGAATTTTTTTAGTTGAAAACACTTGCAGTCTCTGAGAAACAAACAATAACATAAGTGAATACTGGCCACTCTGTGGTCAGCTTTAAAGAGGCTTTGGTTGGTTCATGGAGGGGGGAAGTCAACAGCAGGTAAGTAAGCTTTATCCTCGATGAACATTTAATTGTAATGAACTATGTCTCTCCAGTTTGTTAAGCTGTTGCTGAAGCACAGTTATCTTTAAGTTGGCACTCTGTGTGTGCTCCATTTTTATATAAGTATGCAGTGGACTTTACAGCAGGTAAATAAATTTCCATCTGAAAAATATATGCAATTAAATATCTGACTATCAGGCTGCTCTAACTAATTTTAATTGGGGTCATAGCCTAAAGTAACATTTGATACGTCACAACTTTTTGATTTGTTTCACCTCATCATTCCCAAGATTCTTTCTGACACACATTCCTTGGATATTGTTGACATCTGAGTTGCCAGAGCCCTCAGAGAAGGCTGCTTATGTAAAGAACAGCATGCTTCACTGGGACATCTCAAAGAGGGGTCAGTGTCACTATCATTATTCTCACTTCACCAGTGGGGGAAAACAAAGAGCTCTGTAGCTCTAGCTTCTTCTCACACAAGTGAACTAGACTTTAATAATCGGGCAGTGTTCTCCCCTGTGCTTTTTGCACAGGGATGACTTTCCACATCCTCTTCTTGTGCATGACTGTAGTGTTCCTGCTAAGACATCCTTCACAACCTCGGCTGAATAAGAGTACTTGTGTAAACTGCCTAGGAATTTTCTACTAAAATGTTCTATTCTAATTATTCTGCTCCCGGATGTAGTGCAGAGCTGACCTAAAAAACCCATGAACAATCACCGTCTGCCAGCCCATGATTTTAACTGCATAGTGGACATTTTATTTTTTCTCTCTTTGTCATAGCCCATGAAGCTAATCTGGCTCATATGCACACTAAAAATGGCTGCAAACCCACAAAGAATGAAGGAGCTTTTTTTTAAAAAAAATAATGTAAAAACAAATTATCGTTAGGAGCTTCCTAATGCTACACTGTAACATGGTGTGA
The DNA here is from genome assembly GCA_035590275.1 of Ibycter americanus. Classification (NCBI taxonomy): domain Eukaryota; kingdom Metazoa; phylum Chordata; class Aves; order Falconiformes; family Falconidae; genus Ibycter; species Ibycter americanus. Next base: position 55,485,252 of record JAVJGI010000057.1, read on the forward strand.
AAAACTCCAAATGCCTTGCATCTCATCCCCACTTAGTACTGTGAAACCCAATTCTTTATTTAACCATCTGCTTAAGAAGGGCTTTCAACCTGTAACCTGATGGTCTGCTAACAGTTGGCAAAGGATGTGCTGGATTTTCTTCAGGTATTACTCAGAAAGAAATAATAGTTGTGGGGTTTTTTCCCCAAGTGGCCCAGATGAGTTTCAGTACCTAGGTATTTTTTCAGACAGTCTATCTTTATTAACGTACTTATTTGTAAATGCATTAGTGCCAAAATGTTCACATTTCATCTGAGATTTGCCATGCTCAGTCTTCACAAAAAAAGAGGATTCTTTGTGGCTGAGGGGTGAGTATCTGATGAGCATCTGTTCAGTTGTTGATAAGGTAGGGAAATGTGGACAGGTGTCTTATTTTCAACAGTTTAAAATCCAGCTGCTAGATATTGGGTTCATGTATGCAGAAAATTCACAGCTTATCAAGCTATGAAACTGGAATAGTAAAGAGTCCCATCCCAACCATGCATGGGCTTCAGGATGATGGCTTACATAACCAAATCTGAGGTGGTTGCACACATACTGAAGCTATTTTCAGCATCAATAAAGTGAAAATTGAAACAGAATACAAAGACTCAATACTTTAATTCCATTTCAGTACACATAGTCCCTTCTCATGCACACTGAACTTTGCTTGGGTTTGACTTCTTTCACCAGCAGCTGACAAACTGGAAAGAGGATGTTCCATTTTGTGTAAATTTAAAAATAATGATTTTATTAAAAATGAAATAGAACTGAACTATATTTTCAGTTAGGCAGTTGTTGCTTGTCATTGTCTAACACTCTCATAGCCCAACTGAAATGTTCACCACATAAGTTTAAAGAAGTAATTTTCTGACTCAAAACACCCTCAGCTGCTGCAGCTTGAGCTTGCCAAATACACTGCTATATCTGACCCTCTACTATAGAAATATAGTTTGGGAAGAAAGCAAATCTCACATTAATAGCAGAATTTTGCTTCCCTCTAAATACTGAAGGCTCAAGAAAGCATGGGTGTTTGGTATCACATGCTCCAGCCATTTGTCTTTCTCAGTTGTTCTTTCAGCACCTATCTCAAGCTGTCTGTAAAATCACCAGAGACAGGCTGTAGCAGAGCTATCTTCAACAAGGAATATCCCAATGCAGTTGTAACCTTGTTTTTCCTGAAGAGAGGAGGAACAGTTGGAAAGGGAAAATTAAAAATCTTGGTTGAGATTTTTTAACTGGGGCTGTTGATGTTTGCCACATACCTCCTGGGATGTCACTACATAGGACGACGTTGTGCCAGCATTGTCCATTAGCCTTCATTCAAGTCCCATTTGCAAAGAAAGCTTTATGAGGCCTAGATCATCCATGGAAGAAAACGGAATTAAACCATTAAAATGGACTTACTCAGCACAACCAATGGTGATTATCATTGCACCCAGGTTTTCATTTAGGAGTTTAGTATCTGCCCCAAGCATGTAGTCTGTGCCTCCATTGCTGTTAGTGAAGGCTGGTAGCCTTCTCTGTCTGAGAAGTAGATCACTAATGCACCTTTGAACTGGAGTGATCTTCACCAGAACCACTCATGGTGTGCCTGCTGACTTCTTTTTGTTTTGTTCTCCTCTGGAGAATGTTTTACCTGACAAAGCATACATTTAAAGTGGGAAAATGTAGATTGCACCAGCTTTACCACTGGAATTACCATTTTGCATCTTTTTAATAAGAAGTCAGAAGCTGTTTCCAAAGAATAATTTACCTCCATTGCAAAATGTAGACTGTCAAACTCACCTGCTTTCCTTCTTTGGTATCTGTAGCCTGTCCCCTCACCACACTGGTCTGATATGATTATTTGGTTCCTTTGAGCTGGCTGTTCTTAGGAGATCCAATGAAAAATACCTTCTTGTCCAGTTATCTTCCTCAAACACAGACGTCACCTGGAACTCTGCGTAAATGAAGAGCTTGCCTTTGAACTTACAGGCTGACGTAGCATTAGCGTGTGTCGGCCTTAGCAGTGCTGGGGTCAAAGTCTGAGTGCATGTTATGGGATGTAAATAATGTGGGTTGATTCTCTGTGACAGTCCTGTGACTGCTTCTGTAAGTAAAAAAATCCCCAACACATTGCCCTGCAGTGACCCTGAGGAAGAGCTTTCCGATGGGAATGGGTATCAGCATTTCATATGAGATGTATGATTATTTCTCTTCCTTTTTCTAACATGATGCAATGCTTTTATGCTGAATGTAACTACTGATTTATCTCAGAGCAAGAGGCTTAGATGTGTGTAGCTTGCCACACAAAGAGTTTTGTATATATCACAAATTCTGGATCCAAAGACTTATTTGATGTCATTGCAAATCAGCTTTTCACCATTTTTGTTTTAAGATCCAAACATATTCTCACTAAATCATAGATAGATGCCTGTGTTTCATTCAATGAAATGTTGCTCTGCCCTTCCTAAGGAAAACTAATTTGTTTTATTTGTTTAATAGTAAAACTTATTTCAAATTTGATAATCAACTGTAGATGTCAAACCTCACCAGTGTTTTTGACAAAAGAAAAAACCAAACATATCCGTTCAAATAATATCCATGTTTCTCCTTGATTCTACTACCATTCTTTGCGTATCAGCATACATACTTTGATTTCTAACTGTAGCCTGGTAGGAATTTCACAGGAAAGCAATACAAAAAAGTGTATGAAATCACTGGGGTTTTTTATTGGCTGTGATTCCATTTTAAAAGAACATCATACCATTTACCCACATCATGCAGGAAAAAGTAGCAGGCAAATAACAAATGAAATTCACATTCACAAAGTCTCTACTTCAGATTATCTTCTAGTTGCTTGGAGAGTACTGCATGCATCTGAAAGAAAGCCGGGGAGCATTTCTACTAGAAAATGCATGGCTAAGTTGAATTGTTCTCTGTGTGTGTGAGAGAGAAAGAGGGAAAACAAGCAATTTTTTAATGACTGTACCAAAACATTTTACTAACTGAATGCATGAAGAAACAGTTACCTTGATAACATATATTCTGAACAGATACAGACAAATTTCAGATACATAAGACGTTACGTCGAGATCACAACAGCTATTTTCTAACAATGCTTATTCTAGCACAGTAAGCTTGCCAAAAAGGTGTGTTCAGCAGCATTGGTATGGTCTTTCTTAATGAAGGAAAGGGTCTGGGAGGGACCTAAGCCAACACGTGGTAGTAGAAACAGACAGAGGAACTCCAAAGTGATTTAGCACATGATTTTATATTTTGTTTTATTTATTTTAAACACAAGAGTAGCATTCATAATTGATATTGCAGTCTGATTTCATATGGCTTTCTCTAAATAGAAACGTGAGTTCACAAGGTCAATGGCAAACTAAATTATTTACCCTCCAAATACGGAGGCCCTTTGACTTTTTTTTTTTACTAACCAGTAAGGTCCTGGAGCTGTGAAGGAAACTGGCTGCAGTATCTAGCCACCAACCTTTCTGTATAAATAAAAAAGATTAAAAAAACAAAAGACCTCATATACCTGAGATTGAACAGACCAGTGATGCAAATAAAACAATGGCATGGAAAGACAAGGAGATATTCAGAATCTAAACAATGAACCATGCTTCTCTTTGGTCTTGTTTAAGTGCTTCAACATCTGCTTGAGTGCTGAGGGGGAAAATGTCTGAGACAATGCTTCTCACATTTATACATGAGCCAAAGGTGTCTGTGTCCCATGTTGCCAGTTCAGAGTGGAAAGAGAAATGGGTGGGCAGAAGGGAGGGGAGAGTGCCTGCTCTCAAGTCTGTTCAGCATGGCTTAGGCACTTTGGGGACAGTAGACTTGAGGAGAGGTCCAGAATGCATGCAAGGTGCCAAAAGTTATGTGAGGCAACCAATCAAAACCTGTGCAGTACCTGTGGTAGATCTTCTGTCATGTTCCTTTATTGAAAGAAAAGGAAAATTAAAATGGGAATACCAGCTTATACCTGGCTGAACTCTCTGCTGTCCATGGAGAAAGGGCTGCTGTGTGTGTGGAGTGCTGAGGTACAGAAGTGAAGACATGGCTGGGCTGGGCAGGTCCCATAATGAAAAAGACTCGGCAAACATAATTTAATAAACTACATTCCCTTTCCCTCCTGCTTTGTAAGCCTGGTATGAAGCCTAACAAACTCAGCACAGAATTCCTATGACCCTCTTCAGGGTTTGGATCAAGATGCTCATGGAGCTCATCTCACAAAAGGTGTATTTTTAATGTTTTGAGCCCAGGAATAGCAGTACTTGCTTATGAAATTTGAGCACAAGATCCGACTTAGACCTGCCAATTCAATCGCTCAGCTGCTGAGGCAGTTAGCAAAAATAATACCAATCATTATTCCTTTTTCTCTGTTCTCCCTCTTTTCTCCCTTTTCCTCGTCTTCCACACATATGTTCACACACAGGCATATCAGGCTGTGAGGGAGGCTGTGAAAACAAACTAACAATTGGCAGCAACATTCTGCAAGGACATCAGGCAGAAAAATTCTGATTCTGTGTCAGGAACACTATATGGATGGATGAAGAAGTGAGTCCATGATGGGGGTTAGGGAAAGGACCGCAGGCAAGTAGTAGAGAAAGGCCAGTGCAAAGCAGAATGAGTCCATCCTCTTTGCAAAGTTCTCCAGCAAGGTCAGGGCAAAATATGAATGGATGTGTTTTTTTAGTAGGGGCACATTTCTGTTGGTTCTGCTTATGTATTAGGGGGTGCAGGGCACAGAGATTAGTCAGAGCATTTCAAATGTATTGATGTCGGTGTGTCATTGTGATCTGGGCTAGAAGATTTCACTACCGGTAAGTGGCTGAAGCAAAGAGCCAGCCTCTGCCTTTTAGCTTTCAGGTGTGTTGGATTTAGTTCCCTTTGTGGCAGATCATCAAATACAGCTGCTGCCTTTGTGACAGGAGAGTTTTCAGTTCTTTGAGGTTTACTTGAATAGACTCAGATTACTAGCTCCTGAATTTGCATGGGGTGAGTAGGACACTCTCCCTAGAAAATGGTAAATTGCTCCACACTGCTATGCTGTACCCAAGCACTAATTCAGAGATAAAGAGTACTCTGGGTCATCAAAGTCTTAGGGGGGATACACTTATCTTCCTTTAAATAAAAGTTAGGGCAAAAACCCACTGACATTATCCAAAAGAGCAAAACCTGCCTTCTTTTTCCTCTGGGAAGCTTTTGGCAGCTTGTACATGAATGAACATGTCTTGTTTGTAGATCCAGCCTGAAATAAGTTGCATGTTTATGAGCTGGTTCTGACTTGTAGATCAGCCAAACTTCCTCAGCCTCCACCTTGGCTGAAATCACTTGTAAAGAAGCAAGGACTATCGTACCTGAAGAAGAATTGGATGAGAAGGGTAAAATAAACATATTTCTTCTCTTTCATAATATTTTTCCCTGTAATGAGAGATGCTGCGAAAAGGCCCAGAGTTCACAAGCTCACTGCCTTAACCATAGTGCAGGTTTCTTCTGCTTACCTGAAAAGATGACAGTTATCTTTTAAAATTCCTCATTCTGAGATGTTTGCCTAACTCAGTTCCACTGAACTACTGCATGAAAGAAGTTCCACTGAAGTTAGATGCTTAATTTAGGTACATAACGAAGTGTTTGAGATCGCTTTCCTTTTTGTGGTCAGTAGAAAACACGTATTTGCTTCCAAATCTCTTCCATGTACTTAGGAAAATTTTGTTCCATGACAAGCTGTGCTAGTTCTGCCAGACAAACCCCAATTCTCTGACAAGATTATGTGAGACTGAGATGGCATGATGCTCTCACAACAGCAACTACAGAGGCCTAGCCACATGCAAAAACTCCAGGATCAGCTCTTCATATGACAAGCCAGATAGCTGATCACAAGGCTTTGTGTTCAAAATGGTTCTATGTATGTGAGTCTGTATATGTACTAGCAAACCAAGATCTCCAGTAGAATTTGGCTTATTCTATGCAGTTACTCAATGCCTACAGTTCTGTATTGAGAAACCCTCTGTATCTGTGTCTGGGAAAGGCAACAGAATATTAGTGAGAGAGAGATTTCCTCCCACCCTGCTAGCATCAAGGGATGTAACACACTGTTACAATATTAATTAGCTCCTGCACAGCAATGGAGAAGCATCCTCACTTTATGCCTTTATAGTAGGTAGAGACTGAACCCCACATTGTCACAGCTGGAGAAGCTGGGTGGGGCAGAAAAATAAGTGTCCTCATCAAGGCAATGCAGTAATGTAGCATGATACATAGCAGGCATACTCAGTATTTCTGGGTCTCCAGGGCCATGGCTAACATTCAGACCACCACACTCACCCACATGCGGCGGGAAGGGGTGGGCATATCACAGTTGCAACAATATACCTGAACCTGAATGTCCATCCTGCAAGCACTGCTGGGAATGGGACAGCTGAATATGGCACTGGGCAGAAAGAGGAAAGTTAGTTAATCAGAACAGCCTTTGTAGTTGGTCATTGGCTTCAAAGGGGTTGAGGAGGTCCTCTACCACAGCACCATGCACTCTCCCATGGTTTCAGCTCTCTGTATGGCAACTATCTGACCAAATCTGCTCTTACAAGCTAAGTGTATGGCTAATTCCCAAAGTAACATGAGTCTTGCTTAGATTCTGAGGCATTTAACTTCTACCACCATCTGAGGGCAGATGACTCACTTCTTGAACAGTTCTCAGTGATGTCAGCTAAGTCATGCATGTTTACCTTCCAGATGATCTCTTACTTATGCCAGTCATGGAATTAAAACAGAAAAGCTCTACTTCCCTGGCAGAACTGAGATACTCCTTTCAAGGGCAGATGTGCCTAACATCAAATGGCTAATGTGAGCCAATCAACAAGAACATAAACAACTATGACGACTAATTTTATTATCAATAATAAAAAGAGGATTAAAGAAAATTAAAGAGGCCACTGTTCACACTCAGTGAACATTCCTTCCTGCTTTGGATGGAAATGCATGTGAGGTTGCTCCTTTTCTATGCTTAATGTACAGTTGCCTTATTTAACATACATAGTACTATGGCTTATAATAAAAGTTGTGTAGTCTGCAGCTTTTTAATCTTTACATCCATTCAGAGGCATCTACTGGATGTGACTATGTACAAAAAAGGAATGGATGAGTCTTGGGGTGGAGGGAAGGGAAAGAGGCAGTCAGAAGGGAATGGGAAACAAAGGGACTCCTAGTGAGCAGTAGGGGGCAGAGGCGGGGAGAGCTGCATGATGGATGGCAAGATTGTAAATCCCCATTGGGCAAAAGAGAAATCCTTTGCAGTACTGTTTATGCCCATCTAACAGTCTGCAGCTATTATTTCTTGAACATGTCCTGCAGAGGCCCTGGTAGGTATTTGATGACTGTGTCTAGAATGCTCTCTTCTTCCTCTTCCTCCTCATCCCCACAGCCAGGAGGGATTGCCTTCTTTGGGCGTGTCAGACTCCCTTCAGCATTAGCTTCCAGCGCAGCCTGGGCCTCTGCTTCCTTTTCTTCCTTCTTCTTTATCCCATACTGCAGGGGAGAGATAACACACTGTCAGTCACCCACTGAACAGGATGACTGATGAAGCCAGCCATCACACATGGTGCCTTCTGTTCTGCATTGTTAATATTCTGCTTTTGGTCTTTTACACAGACACCCAAATTATCCATCCTAACAACTCAGGCCTAAGTACATCCCAGTGGATGGACAGCTCTCACAAGACAAGATGGTCAGATGCTCAGATCATTCAGAAGCAAGTACAGAAGAAAATTTGGGACTATACAGCCATGAGCCTAGCAAAGACAATGCAAGCTCTGTGTTAGTTTAAGTTTTGGGGTTGTATTCTACTGGTGTTGATCCATCTCTTTTCTGTTAACAAGTCTGCTGCTCAAGTTCATCATCTGAAATGATTTTGAAATTCCATCTGCAGTATTTCATAGTAAAGGTTAATGCATATGGCAAAACTTGAAGAAAAAAAAATAATTACCAACAAAAGAAAGCAAACAGGATAGCACAGACAGGCATACTGCAGTGAAAAGGACCGGTTTAGATATTCTCATGGAGGACATATCTTACACAACCTCATACCTGTTCTCTTGGTATAAATGGACAGGAAGATCTCTTAGGGAAAATAAATCTTCGTGAAAAACTGTCTGTATTTGCACACTGAACTCTGCACTTCTGGGGATAAAGCTGACTCATACTGTCTGAAAAGAAACACCCTTAAGCCTGTGAGTACAAATTCAGATACCTGAAATTCCCTACCCCATTAAGAATTAATGGAATGCTACTAAGACTTTACATGAGTAGCCAGAACCTCATTTTATGATTTTATATTCATAATGCTAGATTTAATAAAGGAGTAAAGATATGGATGAGTGAATCAGACTAGGGAGAGAAGTGCTGTAGTACCTCAGCTCCCACAGCGATTAGGACTTTCTTTCCAACTGCTAGTTTGAAGGCATGTCCAAGGAAAACAATTTCTGCACCACCAACCTTCATCATTACTTGGCCTTCAAATATTTCAGTAGTTCTCAGTTTTTGCTGCTATTTCGTAAGTGTTTGCACAGAAATTTTGGGAATTATGGTGATACATGACAAGAAAAATCAATTTAAACTGTCACATGCAAATCTACAGCAACTAGGATACCTGCAAGCTATCCTCTCTATTATAGAATCATAAAATGATTTGGGTTGAAAGGGAGGTTTAAAGGTCATCTAGTCCAAATGCCCTAAAATGAGCAGGGAGATTTTCAACAAGATCAGGTTGCTCAGAGGTCTGCTTTGTTTATTCAGACCAATTTAAATTTCCCAGACTGTTTCCATTTTCATTGATGACAAATGGAGGTTAAACTTTCTTGATTTTGTGATCATCAATGCAGTCTCAGGAGATGTCCCATTTCTCAGTGTCCAGCTGTACATTGGAAGGATGCTTCTGGTCCTCAGGATCACAGCTCCCAGGCTGGCAGGAACATTCCTCTTCCCAGTCATTTCCCCTTCTAACCAGACACCTTTATGTCTACTCACACCTGCCTGCTCCTGCCTAACAGCTTCTCAGTCACTGGTGACCTCACAAGCACCTGCACAATTACTTACAATCATTTCACTTCAGCTACATTTGAGAGGCATTTGACCTTTGTGAGGAAGAGGAAAGGCATTCAGGTTTGCTGTAGCAGCCATCAGCTTCAAAATTATTGCTCTGTAAAAGCTATTCCTTTACTTACGCTTAAATTTTAATTAAAGTACCAAATGGAATTAGGATTGCTTGCAGTATATCAAAACCATAAAGTAACTAACTTAAACTCATGCAAAGACCAGCAAAATATTTTGCACAAAGAAGCTTGAAAAAAAACTTTGAAAATTATATATGATTTCAAAAGTATCAAAGAATTATGTTGGTACAAAATAATTAGTATTTTCTAGTATCAATAGTATGGTACAGCTGAATAGACATGAAGTAGATGCTCTTTTCATGATTTTCTCTTTTTGTTTTCTCCATTAAGAATAGACCAAATGGTTTACCACTAAAGCAAAAAATGCATTGCTACTGTCATGACTTTCTGATTTCAAAGGGCTCTTGGGTTTGACAAGAAACTCCTAAACATTTCTGAGCAAAGGCAGTATTTTTTCTTCCTTTCTCCATCATCATTAAGATTTAGCATGACAGCCTCCAAGGTTGAAACCAATAACTTCAAAAATCCCTAGTTCTCTTAATCAATTCTTTCAAGCCAAAATTTTCATTAAGGACATTTGTCTTAAGAGTTTTATGCCTAGTGGATGCCAGTAACACCAGATTTCATGGGAGAGATGTTCCAAACAAATGATGTCTCCATTCACCTCTGAGGCAAAGGAAACATTTGACCAACTTGTAATTACAGGGCTGAACACCACAAAGAAGAACCAACATAAGGTCAGCAACCGCTGCAGGGGGAATCACATATACTGCTAGGCTGTGGACAATCTGTATGGCTGGGTGATACTCTCTCCCTCTCAAGCCACAGGCAGATTTCTCTAGGTGATTCTTAGTGTAATTTATCTACAGCCTTTACCTTCCTTTTCCAGCTAGACGAGAAGAGCAGTAGTGGAGACAACACAAATCATAGTAGCACACAGGTCCCCTGCATGCTCTCAAATCCTCCATCTCAAAAATAAATATCAGTTCAGGGGGGGTTGATCCTCTAGCTCATGAACATGTTGAACAAACATCCAGGCCACTGGAAACTGTGGAAATCAATCACTCAAGTGCTCCTGTGTGCTAGGACAGAGGGAAGCTCAAAGGTTATATGAAGGAATTAGCACTGTACTTGTCAGCCTGTGCTGACACGTATCTTAGGAAGCCTCTGCTGATTGCCCTCTGCACAGCGGTAGACAGACCATAGCTATGACCAGTCTTATGGGGCAGGTGCAGAACAGAGCAATACATGGCCTGAAAAGAGATTTTTTGCTGTAAAAGGGTATTAAGAAAAACCAGATTTTATTGTTCCAGCTTACTGTCACAAATGTTAAGTACAGATACTCATTTTTCATGGTTCCTACCTGTAGTGATGCTACAACATGTGGAAATGAGTCATTTCCCCCTAGTACATATGCAACACCCAAACATAAATTTATTTTGAACAGAATTATTCTTCTCTTGGAGAAATATGACATTGCATCAAAAGCAATTTTTACAAGAAAGGATCAGTTTTGAGAATTCAGTGTTATCATTTAAACTTGGTGCTATTTTGTAATGCTTTATATTAATGAAAATATAACGCTGTGATGGTTCATAGGTGAATAAAATAGCATTTTTCAAGTTTGAAAGTGTTTCAGAGGAAATCGAATTATAGAACAAAAAGTCTTAATACAAGCAAAATCTTAAAAAACCATCTTAGTGTCTTCACATGAAATCTTTTAGGTGAAGTCCACGAACAATTTTTAAAAATATAACTAAAAGTGATGGGTTTGGTGCTCTGGCTTTCCTGAGGATGGGAAATGTTGCATTATCTCCAAAAAATTTGAAGGATAAGAACAGTTTCATTTTTTTTCAAGGTCCAACCCCAAAGTTTATTATCAGAGACTGTATTTGTATCATTATCTGCTTGGCCTTTGCTCATGCCACCATGTAGTTAATAACGCAGAATCATGGACCTAACCCAACAAGATACTGAAACATTTCAAGTACGTGAACCACCTTGCTGGTCCTAAAGTCATTACTGTGCTGTCACATAAGGATTGTTTTCACTGGGTCATATGTTTGTGAAATACTGGCAGGCTGGAGTTCTGATTCATCAGGTGGAAAGAGTAGGGATAAAAATACCATGGCCCTTGGTTTACCCCACACTCACCAACTGCATGTCAGGAAAAGACTAGACTAGCAATGCCATCAACTTCTTCCCTATCTCTTTCCTTCCCTATTCCTTCTGTTTTCAAGTGGCAGCCAAAGTAGAGTGCATGAACTAGAAATATGCTGGTAATTCAATCTAACTCTAATGGCAGTAAGGGTGTCAAGGACTGTTGAGCGAAGCTGGACCCGCTGCTAAAATGTCAACCCACCACAAATATGATTACCATTTCTTATGACAAGCTAACGATTGCTTGCTAAAATTGAACATATCTATCTAGCAAATATCTAGGCCACAGAATGAATAAAGCAGTAACATCTCAGTTAAGGCACTTGCAGACGTAACTGCTTATCTATGGGTCAGTTGTAGAACAAATTGTCCAGGAAGACAGCTACAATCAAGGTGTGAGTGGTTACCTTTGCATCAGATTTAGTACTGACTCCTTAGGAACAACAACTGATTTATCTGGAGAAGCTAAGGAAATACAGAAGTTTTGTGGAGGTTTCAAAGACAATTCAAAGACTGCATGGTGGGACCAGAAGGAGATTATCAGTGCAGAGGATCCTGGAGTGAAAATAAACTGCCGTCAAGATGAATGTCTTTTCCATTAACATGCCAGGCAGGATGCCCCTGGTACTCCCATACTCTGTTCAGGGACTCAAAAGACCAACAGAGTGGTCTTGCTGACCTTAGCAGGTTGGGTTAACCATAACACAATAACCATAACATTATGCTACTAATATTTACCATGATTGTATGCTGCTAAATTTATTATAGTTACTTGCTAAGATTATTACTGTTACTTACGTAATTGTATGTGCTATTGTCATGATGGAACTATAACATTTTACAGTCTCCATAAACTATTAAATATTGCTACGTATATACTTTGTATAGTCACAGTTTCTTTCATTACTGGGTATTTTCACTGCACACTTTTCTTCCTTCCTAATACCTGGATAAACATGGAATGAGGACTGGTGCTCTTAGTACTGCACACATGCCTGGCAGCCCAGGCTTGCAGCTGCAGGGAATGTAAAGAAGATGAACAAAGGTCCTTGGAGCAGAGAAAGGAATCATGTTCCCTTGGCTAGCTTGGCATGTTCACAAGTCTGACTAACGCAAGGTTCAGCTGACTTAGGGTGTGCGTGTATAGCCTACCGCAGGCAGTGGGATGCAAGTAAATGTAGTGCCTTGCTAAGATAAACCCATGCAGATTTGGATAGCTGGAAATTTGTAATGGAACAGCGTGTCCTAGGTAGACCTGTGTGGCCAGCACTTTTTGTGGCTGGTAACAGCTGTCAATCAAGTCTCTTCCTCTACGGCTGCATCTGGGTGATGCATCTAGAGGTATGCATATAGGAACCCTGCAACACAGCTGTGCACCACCCATGGTGCTAGGCATTGCTCATGATTGGTTGTTTTCATTGTGGAGAGCTGAAAACATTGCTCTTCTTTCACTCTGGAAACACTTTTCCCTCCCAAGGTGCTCTGAGAGCTTGAAATTGGTGTTCAGTCTGCCTCATGTCAGCTAACACTGAGCTTTAGTTTCTGGGTAAAGGCTGGCATATGAACGATATTGGTTACATTTGTCTTAGAGAACTTTTCTCCCCTGTGGTTTTGTGTAGCTGCAGGTAGTACTGAACTTGTGTCTGAACAGATGGGGCAGATATAGCCATCTCTGGAATTACTATTTTATTTACCATATGAGCTTTTAAAAGGTACCTAGAGACTTCAGTGCTTGTTCCTTATCCTGCTTGATATATGAATTAGGGGAGACCTTGTCTTTTCTTACACATCCCTGACTATTAAATTTAATTCACATTCCAATCCACACACAATAAAGAACAAAATTATCAGCCAGACTTGAAAGCATATGCTTAGAGAAGACACTGTCAGGGCAACTTGCCCATCCTTCCACCACAAGGGTTAACTTGTCTTTCATAGAGACAAAAGGTCCGAGAGAGAGTGCTGGGTGTCTCCAGTCCCTGCC
>JAVJGI010000057.1:55499214-55512376 GCA_035590275.1 Ibycter americanus
ATAATTTGGTTGGCCTCTCTGTGAGTAAGCAGGCTGCCAAGCACATTTTTGGCTTTAAGTTTCAGGTGACGATAAGGCAGCGTTCAGCTAGAGGTTTAGGAAAGTATCTGCCATTGAGATGGACTGTGGTTTTTCTTTTTATTGATGCTACAGTATTGCTTGCAGATCTTTCTCTGGTGAGAGTGCTGCTGTGTGTTTAAGTGACAATGGAAACAGCATATTTTTCTTCCCCTGTGTCTATTCTCTCCAAGCCCTTGAGCTGGGGATGTTGCAGAGTCAGAGAAGGGTTTTCCTGCAGGAGATGACAGTGCTGAAATGCAAAGCCCCAAGGACTGTTCTGAGCTCACAGACATGCTTGGATGTGGACCTGGCCCAGCAATGTGCACTAGGTCTTCTTCCACCCCAATAGGGACCTCTTGATTTCATTTGTGTGTGAACTTTGTCTCTTTTTGTTTGTTTGTTTCTGTGGGTCTCCTTGTCCTTCTGATCAGTTCATTTATCCCTGGCTTGATGTCCAAGGAGTTGCCATGGAGAGGCAGAGAGGATTAGTCCCATGAAAACTTCTGGGGAAGCCTTTTAAGACATTTGAAAGGAGGACACTATCTTTATCCCTCAATTTATCCATTTAAGTCTAAGTTCTGCAATGCAAGGTTAGAATTACCCAAACTGCCTCAGGCAGCTCAGCCATGCTGATCCTGGATAGTCTCTATGCTTTATGAAGAGTAATAAAGAATCACAACCTGCCACATGGGGAAGTGTGCAACTTTCCAACTGTGGTAGAGAACGAAAGGTCAGCGAGAGAGTGCTGGGTGTCTCCAGTCCCTGCCTGGGGGGCAGGATGTGGGGTCTGTGTTCGTGTAAAAGGGCTGATTAATAATGGAAAAGAACAAGGCAACGTCTGGAAACTGCAGTCCTAAATTATTCTGTTCAATTGCATGTGAGCCAAGGAGGAACACAACTCAGGAGACAGGTGGCAGACAGAGAGAAAACAGGACAATAAAACTTTGAGAAGGGGGCACTTAGGTGCAAAGGCAGAGATATGGATATATGAGCAGTTTCTGCTTCATGCCTCATCTCTGCTGGAACAGACCTTCCCAAGCCATCTGTCTGGAGACTGTCAGTTTTTCAGCCACCTTTCCTTCAGAGGCTGTTTGTAGATATGGCTTCTGTTCTTTGAGTCCTTCACCTCATCTAAGCCTCCATCTCCCCACAAGTTCCCTGTGGCTGCATGTGCCTTTCCCTTGCAACACAACGATGGACCAGATGCAGATGTGGATTTCAAAGGTCTCATCTGATCTTCATCAGCCTCTCATCAGCATCGTCTGGTGACACCGGGGGAATCTGACAGTCACTTCCTTCTCCCCCATGGCAACATGGCTGCCCGAGAACCACACATCTGCTTTTCATGCTGATTAGCTGTGGGTTTGCAACATGTTCCTATGGGAATACCCATAGTCCCCAGCACCCAAGAGCAGTGCTGCCCAGATCAATAGACGTGAAAGTTTCTTTTCTGCTGTCCCACAACAGAGACTGTGGAAGATAAAGTGCTGCTCCCCTGAGCAGATATGTTCTGTACTCCACAAGCCTTGCTACTTTACCTTGATTGGAAGCAATAACACATCTGTCCAATGTTTACTGTTTGTGTAACTGTAAGTGAAAAACACAGCTGCATCTGATTCCTGGTTACAGAAGACATTGAATCTGCTGTAAACTGAGATCAAAGGGAATCTTTCCATTGGTCTCAATGAAGGTAGGACCAGTCATTTCTGGTTAAAAGAGAGAGATGGGAAACTTGATTTGCCTTGATCTACTATGGTTGCTGAAGCAAACTGGCCATTTCAATGTAATCATAGAATCATTTAGATTGGAAAAGAACCTTGAGATCATCAAGTCCAACCTTCAACTCAGGACTGCCAAGTCCATCACTACACCATGTCCCTAAGCACCACATCTATGCATCTTTTAAACACCACCAGGGATGGTGATTCCACCACCTCCCTGGGCAGCCTGTTCCAGTGCTTCATCACCTTTCAGTGAAGAGATTTTTTCCTAATATCCATTCTAACCTCCTCTGATGTAACTTGAGGCCATTTCCTCTTGTTCTGTTGCTTGTTATCTGGGAGAAGAGATCTACCCCCACTTGCCTACAGCCTTCTTTCAGGTAGTTGTAGAGAGCAATAAGGTTCCCCTTGAGCCTCCTTTTCTCCAGAAAAAACAACCCCAGTTCCCTCAGCTACTCCTCAGAAGACTTGTGCTCCACACCCTTCACCAGTTCGTTGACATTCTCAGGACACACTCCAGTACCTCTATGTCCACCTTGAAGTGAGGAGCCCAAAACTGAACACAGTATTTGAGGTGCAGCCTTACCAGTGCCCAGTACAGGGGGACAATCACTTCCCTGGTCCTGCTGGCCACACCATTTCTGAGCCAGGCCAGATGCTGTTGGCCTTCTTGGCCACCTGAGCACGCTGCTGGCTCATGTTCAGCCAGCTGTCAACCAGTTCCCCGAGGTCTTTTTCTGCCAGGCAGCTTTCCAGACTCTTCCCCAAGCCTGCAGCATTGCATGGGGTTGTTGTGACTCAAATGCAGGACCTGACACTTCTCCTTGTTGAACCTCATACAATTGGCCTCAGCCTATGGATCCAGCCTGTCCAGATCCTTCTGCAGAGACTTCTTACCCTCCAGCACATCAACGCTCCTGCCCAACTTGGTGTCACCTGCAAAATGACTGACAGTGCACTCAATCCCCTTATCCAGATCATCAATAAAGATATTAAACAGGACTGGCCCCAGTACTGATCCCTGGGGAAGATCAGGCTGACAGGCCTGTAGTTCTCTGGATTCTCCTTCCTGCCCTTCTTGTAGATGGGTGTCATATTGGGTAGCCTCCAGTCTTCTGGCACCTCCCTGGTTAGACAGGACTGTTGATAAATGATGGAAAGTAGCCTCGTGAGCTCCTCCACCACTTCCCTCAGTACTGTCAGGTGGATCCCATCCAGCCCCATACACTTGTGCATGTCTAAGTGGAGCAGCAGGTCACTAACCATTTCCTTGTGGACTGTGGGGACTTCATTCTGCTCCTTGTCCCTGTCTTCCAGCTCAGGGGGCTGAGTACCCAGAGGAAAGCTGGTCTTGCTATTAAAAAGTGAGGCAAAGAAAGCATTAAGTACCTCAGCCTCTTCCTCACCCTTTGTTGCAATGTTCTGCACTGCATCCAGTAAAGGATGGAGATTATCCTTGGCCCCTGTTTGTTTCTCATATATCTCTAAAAAAAATGTTTTTTATCTTTTACATCACTGGCCAGCCTGAGTTCTAGTCAGGCTTCTGACTCTCTAATCTTCGCCTGCATAACCTTGCAACATCCTTATAGGCCTCCTGAGTTGCCTGCCCCTTCTTCCAAAGGGCTAAACTCTCTACTTTCCTTTTTTCCATGAGTTCCAGCCAGTTCCATTTTGCTCAGCTGCTTGGACTATGCTAAGCTGTCCCAGTCAAAAATGCTTCTTTCCCATTACTACATTCAGGTGGTGTGAACTACAATTTGTGAACAAATTTACTCTTCTTTGGTAAGCAAGACCATGAGAAAGAACAGGCATAGGTATCACATATCATGAATTTTTCAGAATACTGAGCAGAAAACGTTTTCTTTTTCTCTGTGTTTGCAAATATATTAATTTGCTTCCTCTTGTGTACACGGCATCCATATTAAAACAACACCTTAACGCATAACGGTCAGCCTCAGTGAGAGGGAATGTGGTTTAGAAAGTTTCAGGAGTGGATGTAATTAAATTACTGCTGAATAGCAAAGACTTCTGTCTTGTAATCAGAGAAGAAATCTCCAGAGTGAGAGGATAATACCTGACTCATGAGAAAGACCTTAGGATCAGAGGCTCCAAAATATTGATTTTAGGTACCTGGAGGGTTGACTGAAATTGCTACTCTAACTCATGACCACAGGAACCAAGATAAGTACTGTACATATTATACTCCAAAGCCTGTTAAGGCATTGGGAAAATCTCTCACCTAGAACCCAACTCACAGCTTCAATTAGGAAAATCTGGGTCAATTCTATTCTTCAAAGCAGCTGAGACAGGATAATAAGAAAAAAAGTTACATATTCCACACTAACAATTACAGCTTAATTGTATAGGTTACAGTGATGATTTAGGTTTGCTCTATGATCACTAGGACGGGGTCAAGCTGCAGAAGGTTCCCATGAGAACAGAGGCATTTTCCAGTGATGCAGAGCAGGTGCAATCCTAGCCAAAGTATGATATGATTTCTTGGATTTCCAATGTCTGCATTTAAGTTTTTGACAAAAAACCCACAAACTTCCCAGAAACCAATGGCAGGGACCCTGGAAATATGCAAATGCAGTTGCTTGTATAAGTTTAGAAGAATTTATGTTACAGCTATGTATCTGACAGCATAAATAAATCCATAGGATATATCTGTGTTTATGTGTGCATTTTGGAACATCAGATCATGGAGTATAAGCTGCTCCTTCTCCTTCCTGCCTCCTGTAATTTGTTGCTTTGCCAAATGAAAGCCTTCCTTTTAGTACAACACTGGTAAAACTAATTTCCCAGGATTCTGCAGTAATTTAGATTGGATATAACTGTTTATTTTCCTTAGCCTCTCTTTACCATATGTGAAAAGCTATTTTTTTATTATTTTTTGTAATTATTATTTTTGCTTTATTTAATCTTATTTTGAAAGCTCTAGTCAAGTCAGTGTAGGTCTGGGCTTGTGTTTCAGCAAGAATCTAATACAAGTGCTCCAGTGGATGAGGAGTGGTTCACCACAGGATGAGGAGTCAGCTTTGTCTTACATGGCAAAGTATGGTGAAGATGCAGATAACTGCCAACAGAAATAGCTTGTTCTCTCCAGGGGGATAGGAAACTCACTGGCTGCTCACGAAGCTTAGAAATCATTATCATCCTGCATTGCTAGGTTTGTGCTTGTTAGGGTTCATCATTTCATTGCCTTATTGATCACAAGCACTTTAGCAGTCTGTAGGTTGAAGCCAGCTGCAATTCAGAGACTGAACCCTAAATGGCTGATTGATTTCAAGTTCAGCTCTCAGTAGATATGCACTATGCGATCTCTCTGTATTTGATCTCATTGCAAATCTCTGGGAGCCACTAAGCACAGATTTTTTAAAAAACAGTTGCTGAATGCCAGTTTTGTTTCTAGCATGTAGCATTTATTTCGCTGTGAGCATGTCAGCTCTTGCTGATATGAACCTTAGGTTGTCCTTGGCATTTTGTAGTGCATGAAAGAGTGCTCTTGAATATGTAGGCATGTGTTACCAGCAAAGCAGCAGGTAACAGAGCTGATCATGGCAGATCAAGAAGGAATTCAGAAAGTGTTCTGGAAGTGATAATGTTGTACATGACTGAAAACATGCTCCAATTAAATTTGTGTTCCTTGCTGTAGTTCAGCACTGTGAGGGGCAGTTCCATTCAATTATACTCTTCTATTAGATAGTAGATTTGAGGGACAGGAAAAAGATTAAATTCTATCTAAACAATAACAACAGATCACAAACATAATTGTTACACAAGGAAAAAAATCCAAAATATTAGAAGACAGCCAACTAACAGACCCAGATATAAAAGAAGCCCTGATATCACCACTGCTGACAATCCTGAGGCCTAACATGAAAGGAAAATAGTCCTCTAGATTCACATTTAGGTATGCATCTGCATATTTTTCCCACGTTTCTGTGTGACCTCTATGGGTGAGAATTAATTTCTTCTTGGTGGACAGAGAACTTCAGTAAGATTTACCCTTCCAAATGAGCTGCAATGAAAGACTCTGCTCTGAAACACAGTCATTGCTTAAAATGATGCCACACTGAAATATAATAAGTGGCTTCCACACCATTCTCATAAAGTTATTGAGTCCTCAGTAACTCCCCTGGGTTAGTAGGATGAGTTTGACAGGACGTTAACCTCCCTCAAATTTTTCTCTAAGATTTTTTTTTTTTCCTTCAATAACCTACACCAATGTTTTCAGTGCTGACTTTGCTGACAGCCCAGGACAATATAATTCTGCAATAGTAAGAGCTCAGGAAAGATTAGTTAGGTGATTATCTTTAGTCCTTGCTGTGAGACTATTTAATCTTTGTCATCAACTCCTTGGTGATTCTTCTGTGTGGAATAAATGCTGCCATACCCCATTGTGGCTAGGATCTCATTAGCACACCCACCCTGACAGTGCATCTGTGGAGACCAAGCCACTGCCGCAAGCTCAGAGCCAAAACTCAGAAAAATCAAAGGCAGATAATCAATTAGTCTCAAACCTTTGACATACACTTCCCTCTGTAGTACAAAAAGTACTTCTCAATCCCATTAGCCAGCAACAGAGAGAAAAACTCTAACATCAAAACACTTTGAAAATGAGAACACTTTTGACACCCAAAAAGAGCAAGTAAAAAAGTATAAGTGTTTATTCACATGCTGTAGCCCTGCACAGGGACATGAAAAAATGAAGGGTTACCTTTCTCTAGCCCTTTTTGATTTGGCAAAGCAGCCTCTCCCTTTTGCAATTCAAGGTACTTTTCTTGCTTCCCAAGAGGCTGTGGAAGTCATGTTTGTAGTGAATGAAAGTTGATTATGGAGAATATCTGGTGCATCTTAACAATCCAACTGAAGAGCATTAATGGTGTTACAGTGCTAGAGGGACCCACTCTGGCTCTATATTGCTGCAAGGTTGGATTGCTATTACAAACTTGTAGAACTGCTGTCACCTGTGAATAGCCACTGCTCACAATAAAGCTCCCACCATTGCAACAGCCTGCAACCAGCCTGGGCTGATATCTCAAAATCTGCATTAGACATGAAGTGCATGTTTCACATTTCTCTTAGGTGAAATCAGCTGTTGACCTTTTCTCATTCTTTCTGTTGACTGACTGTGGTCAGAGAATAGATGTTTATCCTTGTCAGTGATATCTGAGCAGGGGCAGATTCCATGAAGCTCACAACTCACATCAAGCTAAGAGTTGCACACCTAAAAGGAGAGACAAACCTTGTATGGAAGAGCTTGCTAACTCTACTGTACATTTTTCATATGCATGCCTTTGCTTTATGGCAACAAGACAAAAGAATTTAATCTCACTCCTACCAGCTTCTATTTACTAAAGTAACAAAAGGACAAGGGAAAGCAGTTACTATAATAGTTTCCAAAGATACTGAGCTCTTGGTTGTGACCTGCAGTTTTTCTTGGGCTCTCCATATATGCAGGACCTCATAGCAATTCAGATATGAGGGAATGGAACAGCTGAAATGTTAACCTCTTGTTGGGTGGGGTCATTCATCCTCCAGACAATGAGTCAGGACAAGAGTGACAAGCCCATTTTCTTTCTCTCTCAGTGTGATTGGGTGCTTTTTTTCTGACACAAGAATGAATGGGATCTTTTGCAGTGGCATGTTGGCTTTTTGCTGTGTCCATTTCAAAAAGCAGCAGCTCTGAGTACTCACTTACGGGATAAGTGATATCCAGCCATGCTCATGTTATCATCACAAGCTGGGCAAATGAAGGCTGACTATTTCATATTGTCTGAGCAATTTGGCTTCATTAATGAGATTTCCAGTACTCTTGATGAGGGGCAGGGGGGCGTGGCATGAGAGACAGCCCCTACAATCACACTGAAATTGATCCTTGGATGATGTGAAGTGGCACGGAGTGCTGGAAAGAAACACACTAGTAATTGAGCCTGCACATATATATGACTACACACATCAAAAACATACTCAGCTGATCATGCTGTTCCATGCCCCCGACCACTATTTAGCACCTTTCCATAATCTTCCCTTCATAATATATGTACATGCCTAACAGAGCCATGAACCACTGCGAATACCATCACTTCAGCAATTTCCATCTCTCCAGGCTGTAATGAACAGTTCAAAAGTAAAAAAGAATGATTAAAAAGAACAACTAAGAATACATTTCACTGAAACATACATGAGCTTTTTTGGATCAGCTGATTTGGGGTTTTTGTGGCCAATGCCTCAGCACATTTCGGTAAAGGCTGTAGTTATCCAAATAGCTGATAAAACCTGGAATCTTTTCATGTAATAGCCTTTGCTGAGAAGGAGGGAGAAGACCCCTTTCAAACTGCAGTGTCAGCTGCCACAAAAGAAGTCCTGTGTTAGTGGAAGGATCTCTTTTACTAATAGTAGAGTACTTAAAAAATTATGACCATGCAAGTACACACAGAAGCTAGCGCAAAGGCAATGAGGAAAAGAGAAACTCCGATACTGGCAGCAGGAATATTGTCTCCTGTGAGAAGCACTATAAAGAAAGGGTGCTCTATGTGCAAAACAGAGAGGCCAGCAACCAACTCAGCAACCTGCCCAATCTAGAGCCAGGGCAGGAGAAGAAAATAGGACAAGATCCTCTGTGTCTGAGCTGGTTGGGTTGCAGGACTGAAAGATGTGTCACGGCCACTGATGGGCAGCTGCTGGCACCATGTCAACAGGTCAGGCAGTTATACTACCCTGTGATTACCTTTCAGATCTTGCTTAGCAGATGCTAAAGTGTGTGTTTGAATTCTGGTACTTGTTGCTCTTGACCTGATTTGCTTTGAGGGTGGAAATCTCCCATCTGCAGTATTTCTGCCAAAGGGGCTTGCAGAGTTTGAGAAGATAGTAAATTTGCACATTGGCAAAAAACCTCTGTGCAGGTTTTTAAGCTGGGCATAAGCTTCTAATTCTGGAGTTCTTTCAAGGAGAAAAGGAAACACGATGTGTATTTTTTGCTGATAGAAGATTTCCTTCTTATTTATGCATTTTGGGCATCCTTACTGGTAACAGCTTGCCTGTCACTTTCCCAATGTGGCAGATTCCTCATCCCCAGTTCCTGCTCTTGTTTGACTTGGTTCTCTCCCCAGAAAGAAACCAGACCCACGAACAGGTGTGTCAGGGGAAAAAAGCAGGATCCTTAGAGACAGAGTCTTTTGATTGTCTGAAGACAGAACAGGTCAATAACAGCACAATCATCACTGGCTCTAAAAGCACACGCATGCTCTCTAAATCACCCATCATTATTCCATCACACCCCTGCTTCCCAGTGCAGCACAGAAAGCCTGAGGACATTGTGTTGCTGTTCAGTAATGCTGTATGGAAATGTTATTTGCCCGACTGTTCAGGTTTGTGTTTGGAAAATGACTTTTCTGGGGTGCTAACTTACTCAGCCTTTATCAGACCAGGTGGGGGGCTCCCAAGAGGAGAAGGTGCCAGCTTGTGCTGGTGGAGGGACAGTGACACTGCAGACAAGGAAGAAGGTAGGAAGCAGGGAGCTGCTTTGTCTCAATGAATTTAAACAGAAGACATTAACAGTGTTTTTTCAACTTCTCCCTGTGGCTTTTCCTGCTGAGATATCATCCAGAAAGTACATTCAAACAAAAAGGGAAACGCCAGACACTACAGCAAATCCCCTCCGCACCATGCTTTAAAAAAATGCAGAGCATTTCTGCAGCACAAAGGACAAGCTCTGGGAAGCTACACCATATTACGTTTATGTGTCCAGGCGCTGGCAGCAGGGATCTACAGGGATGACCTTTGTGGGAAGAGAGCAGAGGCCTCCCCGTGCTGGACACAGCCAGTTCCAGCTCCAGAGAGAGACATGGACTGCAAACTGGTAGTTGATTTAAGGCCATGATTAAGAGGAACTAAGCCAATTATTTAGCAAGATGTTCTCCCATTTTGAGCACTCCTCCCCGCAAAGGCTTTGCACTGAATTTGGTGATAGAAGGAGACGGTCCTCATAAGCACCTTGCTCAGTTTGATAACTACAAGTTAAGCATCTGTTCTAACCTCTTCTAGTTAGTGAGGAGAGACATACACTGCGGACATCCATGACATAATAATACAACAAGATGACCTGCCTAGTGGATGAGAGAAAGGCTGTGGATATTGTCTACCTGGACCTTAGTAAAGCCTTTGACACTGTCTCCCACAGCATTCTCCTGGAGAAAATGGCTGCTTATGGCTTGGACAGGTGTACTCCACGCTGGGTAAAAAGCTGCCTGGATGGCCAACCCCAAAGAGTGGCGATGAATCAAGTTACATCCAGCAAACAAGTGGTGTTCCCCAAGGCTCAGTACTGGGGCCAGTCCTGTTTAATATCTTTATCAATGATCTGGATAAGGAGATTAAGTGCACTGTCACTCAGTTTGCAGATGACACCAAGTTAGGTGGGAGTGTTGATCTGCTTAAGGGCAGGAGAGCTCTTCAGAGGAATCTGGACAGGCTAGATCCATAGGCTGAGGCCAATTGTATGAGGTTGAACAAGGAGAAGTGTCAGGTCCTGCACTTGGGTCACAACAACCCACACAATGCTGCAGGCTTGGGGAAGTGTGGCTGTGTCCTGGTTTTAGCTGGGATGGACTTAATTAGGAGCTAGTGAGGTGCCGTGTTTTGGCTTTGATGTGAGACTTTTCAGTTCCTCAGGTCTTGTTAGCGAAAAGGCTGGAAGTACACATGGAATTGGGAGCGGGGGACAGCCAGGTCAGCTGACCCAATTTAGCCAAAGCAGTATTCCATACCATGGGGCACCATGCTTGGTATATATACCTGGGGGGTTGGCTGGGGCAGGCAGATCATTGCTCAGGGACTGGCTGGGCATCGGCCGGTGGGTGGTGAGCAGTTGCATTGTGCACCACATGTTCCTTCCTTTCCCTCTGCATTTTATTCTTTCCCTTCCCCTTTTCATTATAACTGTTATTGTCATCATTGTTATTATGTTTTTTTTCATTTTTATTCTATTTCAGATATGAAATTGTTCTTCTCTCAACTGAGTTTTACATTCCTTTCCAACACTCCTGCCCATCTCTCTGGGTGAGGGGGAGTCCGTGAGCCGCTGGGTGGTACTGAATTACCATCTAGGGTTACACCATGATAGGCCGGAAAGCTGCCTGGCAGAAAAGGACCTGGGGGTGCTGGCTGACCCCTGGCTGAACGTGAGCAAGCAGTGTGCTCAGGTGGCCAAGAAGGCAAATAGCATCCTGGCTTCTATCCAAAAATGTGTGGCCAGCAGGACCAGGGAAGTGATTGTCCCCTTGTACTGGGCACTGGTAAGGCTGCACCTCAAATACTGTGTTCAGTTTTGGGCTCCTCACTTCAAGATGGACATAGAGGTACTGGAGCGTGTCCTGAGAATGTCAACGAACTGGTGAAGGGTGTGGAGCACAAGTCTTCTGAGGAGTAGCTGAGGGAATTGGGGTTGTTTATTCTGGAGAAAAGGAGACTCAGGGGGGACCTTATTGCTCTCTACAACTACGTGAAAGGAGGTTCCTCTTCAGCAGCAAGGTTCTTCTTCCCTTTTCTCCCTCTCTCTCTCTTTCTCTCAACCTCCCTTCCCTTAGGTGTAATCAATTCCTTCTGCAGAAATGGAAACAGCCTGGGAATACATTTGGGTTCTGCTAATGAAAGCTGGCAGTAGCTGTGAGATTCACCATAGCATGTCCCAACAAGTTCCGATGTATATTAGTCACACACCATCATTTCACAGCTAACAGCTAGCACGAAGAAAAAGTCTTTTCAAATGAAGGCCAAACTACCTTCATTTAGTGCTGATTGAATATACCTCTTGGCTTACTGGCATGGATTCAATTTAGATGTAGTCAGGATAGTCTTCCTGTAATTCTAATTTCCTTACAAGACTTTCGTTACTTGCCAGATCTTAGCTCTTTGCAAATGTGGAGCCTATCCCTGTGAGGAACTTAAGATCAGCTTCACTAGGTCCTCCTTTTGCCCTCTTTTGGAAAAGGTAGATGTGTCTCCCCTGACTCATATCAAAGACCTTCCACAGAGTTAATGGCTTCCCAGTCAGGATGATAATACTCACTACCTGCCCCTCAGCTGAGAGACCACAAACAACATTATCATTTCAGCTGGGAAATGTGTACCAGGAATAAATGAACTCTTGAAATGTCAAGCCTGATGGCCCACTCACTAATTATCCCTGTTTCCCTCAGCGACCTGTGGACCTTTTCCAGTGATGCTGTGTAACTGGAGAATTTCTGCAGGGAAAAGTTCAGGGAACAAGCTTTGGCTGTTTTTCTCTGCACACCCTGAGCCACAGTGCAGTAGGCTCATCTCTTTTCTTTGGGTACTGGTCTGCTGTCACTACTCTCATGCAACCTGAGGCCCTCCCGGACTGACTCCTTGAAGGGAGTTAGTGGGTCTTAAGCTTTGAATGGTTGCAGGGTACTCAACTCTCATCAGCCAGTCAGAGTTCTGGAGAACATTTTCATTTTCTGGGTAGAATTAAGATTTTGCTACAAGAATGAGCTTTCATCAAGTATCACTTTATGACTCTCTGAAGAAATGATGCTGGTAGTTGTGTGTTGGGACAGTCTGTGAAACTGAACACTGTATGTCACCAAACACAGTCTTCTGCTGACCTTTGAGCGGAATAGTTGTGCTGTGGCTTGAACAATGGTCCCTAATCAGGCACTTTCCTTTGTGCCCTCCAGTATGACACAAAGCACAGACATATCACCTAGAGTCGGGATGAATCAGGACGAATTCTGAAGTAGAACATATGGATTTGTGGTAGAGTCATTTCTGTGCCCACCAAAAGCAAAACTGTTTCTGTCTTTGAGTTTTTCCTAAACAAACTCAAACACATTTTTGGCAAAACTTTCCATGAGGATGATGAAAAATGCGAGCAGCCCACATCCCAGACTAAAAATGTGCCGTGCTTAGTGTAAGCCAGGACTAAGCAGGGAGGAGGAGGAGGGGGAGGAAGTGGGAGAGGGGAGACGAGACATAATCACCAGTGCTAACAGCCTAGACTTGCTCTCTTCCTTATATGTAGTAGATGTAAGTCAGTCTGGGCTTATAAGGAAAAGAAAGAAAAAAAACCCTACAGAAAAATGGGCAGCAGGAATGCAATAGTAGAGCAAAACTGCAATACTGTGTTAGATCAAGGGGCCAGTTGGCAGGCCAGAAATTGCTGCTCTGAGAAAGATTGCAAGAATTAGGGTAATATTAAGTGAGCCTGCCTCTGGCATCAACTACTTTCAACCGTCAGCAGTTTAGGGACATACAATCAGAATCATAGAATCATTTAGGTTGGAAAAGAACCTTGAGATCATCAAGTCCAACCTTCAACTCAGGACTGCCAAGTCCATCACTACACCATGTCCCTA
>JAVJGI010000057.1:55514994-55525663 GCA_035590275.1 Ibycter americanus
TATTTTGCACCACAAAAGTCAATGGTAGCTTTACAATGCTTTAACAAAACTCAGAGGGCACGATACTTTTGCTGTTTTGGAAGAAACTCTCCATGTCTGATTTTATTTTCCTTCACTGAAATTGTTCTTTATTAAGGAAAAAAAAAAAAAGTACTAAATGAAAATGAGTTCCGAACAAAGGCTGAAATTATTTGTTTTACTAAAATTAAGACATTCCACTTATACTGGTTTTGTCACTTGCTCTCAACAATGAGTACTTGTTTGAAAAGCTATTTCAATATTGAAAAAAAGTATTTCCTGAGATAGAGCTGTTTCATCAGGCCAGAAACATTCCATTCTTCTGTTACTAGATGAAGTCTTTCAAATTGATGTATTGTCTTCAAAGGTCTTCAACATCAATGTTTTCAGCAACATTTTCTTCTCTGACAACTGGTTGATGAGATTTTCAGAGCTACTCACAGCACACATTTTTCTCACTTAACAGAGATTTTGCTTCAGGTCTGTAATGCTCCATTGACCGTAACAGAGATATGCTTTAGGAAATCAGCATACATTTGTCTAAAATTTATCCTGCAGCTGTCTGTTCCTCTGGGAGAGGGGAAGAATTTTTTCCAAGAAGGTTGCAAGCCCTTACTCCCCTCCCTCTCCTCACGCATGCCAGGAAAGGGGAAAGAAAGCAACCTGACATCCATTCAAGTTTCAGGTAACTTGGTGATTGGATTCTGGCAGCATGAATGGCTTAGGGGTAGCTAAGTGAACTGGAGTCATTAGCAAGCAGAGCTGTACATCTACCCTAACATCACCCAAAGCACAATTTGTTGTTTCATTCTTGCCTTTAATTGTCTCAGAGAAAGCAAAGACATTTCCTACTGTAGAAAACTTATTTTTATCATCAAATGCATTTTCCCCCTTTTCTTCCTTGTTTAAATAATTTATTATTTCAACAACAGTTCTGAGTAAATCTGCAATTTTTGTAAGAATTGGATCTGCCTTTATTCCATCACCAAACCACAGGCTTGATGGCTGAAATGAACTCTGCCCACAGCATTGTTATTGTCACATGATGATTCACCTGAGTTTTTCATGGGATGTTATTTCTTGCTTTTAATCTGTTGTGCAGAAAAGAAAATAGATTTTCTGTTCTTTATGTCCTTAACAAAAACATTCACTAGGTCCAGGGCCAAGGACTAATAATTCACAAGGCTTGGAAGCTACTTACTTGATAAGGATTCTGTTTGCAAAACCTTTATCCATTTAATATGTATTTGAAGCTATCAGTTCAGAAGTGATATTGTGCCAAGCCTAAGAATGTCCTGTTATATTATGAACCAAGCTTCTAACTGCATACAAGAACCAATTCTGTCTTCCAACTTCAGATGGTTAAAGGTAGTCTCACTGGTATTATCTTATCTGTATTTCTTTTTCTGATGTATCCACCTAACTGGCTCAATCTCTAGTATCCACAGTATAAGTCATCTAAGTTTGGTCTTTTCATGTCAGCCCTGTTATCTAGCATCACCTTTGGTTGTGAATGACTTTTTAAATTTTTCATCTCATATGCATTGTTTGTGTTTCCTGTACCCAGAAAAAAATTTAGATCACAGAAGAGCTGGCTCTGCAGTTCTCTGTTGCAACATAGTGAGCCATAGCAGACACTAACTTACAGCCCATCTTGTATGTGAAGCATGAGAGTATCACTTCAGAAGTATTTGGGGTCATTTGCCTCGGAGCTGCCTCAGAAAGCACAGGCAACACACCACGTCAGAGGAGTGATGGGGAATTCAACATATGGTGCCAAGGAAGTGCTGACCAGAGTTTAACCTTACAGTCTTTCCACCCACTAGTAGAGAACGTTTCTGTTCCTCGATGGTCTAGACCACAGGCATAGCAAGTTGGTGGCATGTGTCCCAGCTGTTTCCTTGCATCAGAGCGGTGTGGACATGTGTATGTACAGAGGCTCAGATAGGGGCCAAGCCGGGTGGAAATACTCTGGCTAATCAGGGACAAAGCTGTTTGGCAGAGCGCTGTTATTACATTAGTTTATAAGCGCTATTACTGTTTCTATTCAGAGCAGAAAGGAGAGGGAGGAATTGCTGACTAGCAGCCAGGAGACTGCAGCAACATGGAAGCAGCTCATGCTTCTAACTCCACATGGGTGGAGTAAAGGAGACTATGGTATCACGGCCACGGTCTGAAGTACAGCTACAGGGTACTTTACATCTCAGGATTGTAAGGCTGAGGTGTATCCCCAGAGCCTTTCTTGTGTTTAAGCTCTGTCAATAACACTCCACTTCCGCACCCGACAGAATCCAGCAGCTCATACCAGGCACAAGCCTGCTCTCCAGAAAGGTGTTAAGGACTAGCAGTGATCGGCGACTGCACAACTGGCCTTGGGAACAGGTGGCAAAGAACTACCACACTCGTTTAAGTTCTTTTTTATAGGGAGAATGCCTTTAAACCTTGGCTTGTGCATTTTCCCCCTTTAACTTGCTTAAGTTAATGATGTAAGTTAAGCAAAATTTAAGTTATGACTTAAAGAGTCAAAGGACAGAGAAAATATTGTCAACTCCTTGTCATATATAATGAAAATTTCTAATCATGTAAGAAGATATTGCATACAATATCAGGTTCTGACATTTTCTTATCAGTTGACATTTAGTGATACTATTTCAAGAAAGAAAAACCACCTACAGGCTGTGTGAAAAGCAGCCATGGAGCAGAAAGGCTGACATCTTGCATCAGATAAACCATAAACAACCATCTGATGTACACATACACAAACAAAACAAGTTCAAGTGTCCACACAAAAAGCATTGCAAACCTTCCTCCTCTACAGAATGTGCAATATCTATGGCAAAACAACCCTACTGATTGGTTCAGAACAAAGAATCAGAGCACACCAGCTCTTACAGAAGCAAAAGAAAGGGAAAATCAGTCTTCAGTTGAAAAGATGAAAAAAGTTGTGATTAACATAACAATATCATGTTCCTGTATTAATCTGTACAATTGCGTTTAAACAAGTTAAATACTGTAGGACATTTCTTTGCAGTTTAAAAGTTCTAAATAAAATCATCAGTTACTTTAATTTGTAGCTAATATTTTCAGAGCTTTTTTCAGTGGAAAAAAATATCCATGCATGTATTATCTTATTGAAGCTTATAATCAGCAACATACTGTGACTTTGAATTAATTTGATTTCTTTTTTTTTTTTTTTTTCTCTGGAAGTAGGAGGCAGAGGATGATGTAGAATTCGAATTCAGTAAGGGACACAGACTGCAAAGAATCTTGCACCTGTTCTTGCTATGCTCTGTGATGGTCTTCACAGTGAGATTGGTCCTTAAATGAACAGGACTTACATGCACAAGTGGTAGGAAGCATCACAAATATAAGTTCTGCTGTCATCATTAGAATAGCAATCTATAGCAGAAACATTAACAACACTTTTCTGTCACAGGGTATTTTCTCTTAGCTGTGGTATCATCATCATCCTAAAATGTTCTGCCTCCGAGCTGAAGGCAACTGGCTGATTAAAGGAGCCAGACAAGGACCCAGAGTATCACAAAATAATTTTTCAAGCAGGATGGAGGAAACTACCCACCAATTTGTGATTCAGGTCCTGTCATATACCTAGCCTACATCATACCCTTCTCTGCACCTGCTTTTCCTTTCAGTTTGGCATGTCTGTCCAGCAGTGTTCTGAGGACAGGGATAACCCTGACACCAAGTGCATGCTGTCCTTCCCATGTGAGACTGTAGAGGCAAAACAAACCATCTTACAGCCCTAACTCAGACAATTGCTGGAAACAGAAGCCAGACTGCTTCTTGAGTCTATCATCTTTTCCAGGCTGCACTGGAGGTGAATTTATCCCTATTCTTATGTGTTACTTCACCTTTCACCCTGTACCAAAAGCACCGCCATAATTTCTGGTTTAGAAAGTATGAGGCTGCTTACTGGGGTGGTACTTACTGTATTTTGTAGATTATAAAGCCACTGCAACTCTTGAATTTTCCCAAGCACTACCCATAACTATAAAGGATGTTCCTGCCTTTGAGTTCTACCTTTGTAAACCAGGAACCATCAGAAGTTTTAGCCACTTGTGATCAGGACTGTATTGCATGCAAGACCGGAGGATTTTACAGAAGGGGAGCTGCATTTAAGAGCACGATCACTGGAAAGTGCATAGACTACCCGATTTAATCAGATGTGTGACGACAGTGTTATGTTTTGTTGATCAAAATCATGATAAATCAATCCAATGAACCCTTTTGTTAGCTCTGCACCAACTTATAAATTAGTCTGTTTCTACAGGCATCCTATTGTGCAGCTTCCAGTTTGATTTTTCATTCATATTGTGAAGTTGCTCAATGTGCCTTTGAGTACAGTAAAGACAGAGAGACCTGGTATCTCTTAGCAAGACCCAGGTGCTTTAATAACTATTACTGCACTTAGCCAACACTTCAGAGCTTTTAGGTTTGATTTTAATTAGAGCAGCTGTGACATTTTCAGTATTTTTTAAGCAACTGCCTTACTTCACAATCACGATGCTCTGATTACAAAAGACTGGGAGAACAGGGACTGTGCAATGCTTTTGCAAAATAGCTGCACTAGGAAGAGCCATAGTTTTGTCCTGTGGGATTCTTACCAAACTCCTTCCAGGCTGTGCTTACCTGGTATTGATGCTTTGAACTTTTTATTTCAGGCTTCTGTCAGAATCATGTACAAACTTATGTGTGCACAACAGTGCAGGGATTACTACATTGTTTCTGTGTCATCACTGAGCAAATGTCAAGGAATTCTCCTAAAAAAGCAAAGTTATATTTTGTGTTAAAAGTTTGCAGTGTATACGTCTGAGATATGGGAATGGATTTTATGTTTAGTGATATCAGGACAGACAAAGCACCTTTTGTGGTGTCACTGCACCTGAATTACCCTCACCCTTTCAGTAAATCAATAGCCAGTTCCTGAACTCCATTTCATATCAGACTTGGAAGAAATAGATGAATTTTTACATTTAGCTTTTGAACCAAAAATTCAAATTTATTTCTAAACTACTTCAAGCCACTAGAGGAGAACAGTCTATGTCAGTCAAATAAATCACTTCACTAAGACTGAAGTATACTTTTTTCATTTCCAGGCATCCTTACTAAAAGCAGACAACAAACCACAGACAATCTTTCATAGAGCTACTGTGGTTATGTCAATGCTCTTCACGCTGCTCTGTGGTTAAGACACTTGCCAAGACAAATATTGTAGAAATAGGCAAGGAAGAGCTTTGAACTACCTTCTCCTGCCAGGATTTCAAATATTGTCACTGCCTGCCTCAGTAACATACATGAACAGCACAAGAAAAACACAAGGGGTGCCCAAATCACTGATACTGGAAAGAAAGATGTCTCAAAACTGTCCACATGGTGAGACTTCTTAAAAAATATAATGTTACTGAGCCTAAAACCTTTCACAAAAGAAGTTTTAGTAAGGGTATAGTTTCATAATTTTGTTAAGCAGATTTTAATTATTTTAATGCATTCAAACTCTATGTTCCTGTCAGATATTTGCTCTTGTTACCTGTCATGTAGTATCTCTAACATTCATGTGTTCATGTGGATCATTAAATTGAAAAGACGAGAAAAAAATTTAAGCAGGTCAGTTCCCAGTTCTGACAGAGTGTGGGAGTGCTGAATCTAAGGCAAAGCACCCTGCCTTCTCTCCTTTGCCTCATGCCTCTGTAAGTGCTCTCAATATTCAAAAATCCCAGGTTTGCTCTTGAGAAGTAGATATATTTTTCAAGGAGAAACTGCCTTTTGGAAACTCAGGGGAAGGAGAAGAACACAGTCTTGTGTGTTTGGTTTAAGATCTAATTTTGCATTTGTGAGACAAGCAGAGATAAAAAGCAGTACTGGGAACATAAATTGACCATTTTATGTGAACAGCCAGAAGGTGGAAGAGAAAAATCAATACAAATGTTGGGGTGTTGAGTTCTCCCATAATCTGTGGTTGCTTTTGCCAGCCAAATTCACTCAGAGATTCTTGCCAAAAATGTTGGTGAACAGACCTGTGATTCCAGTCTCTGGAAGGGCCTGGAGAGTGCAGAGTGCCTTTACACAGGCTCTAATGTGACATGTCAGACTGAGAGGCAGATTATGACTAACACAGTGACAAGCCTTTCTCCTTGACACTCACAGGGTCTGTCAAAAAAGGCTGAGTGTTAAATCTCTGAGAAAATGGAAGCTTAAACAACAGACCACACACACCTGTCAAGGGAAAGAGCCTCCAGAGCAGTTCTGAGCCAGTTAGATTCCTGCTGCTTCCCTCACAGTGTCAGATGCCCTTCAGGAGCAGGAATATCCCTATTTCTGGGCATAGCTTGGCGGGTTCTCATTTGAGATTCTCCCACTACCTGTCAAAAGTGAAGCCCTGAAGTATCCCCTACCTCCCTCCACCTCCAAATCCACACCTAAAGCATGTGGCAGCACAGAATCAGCTTAAACCACTTGCCAAACGCCCAGTCTGAATGACAGAAGAATGGCCATTTATCCAAAAGCAGACCAGTGTTTTTCCATTTGTTCCTGTTTGCAGATCACCCCTCCCTAGCAAATCTCTTGGAGGAGGAAAGGATTCCTTCACCATGCACTAAAATTTAGCAACAGCACACTACTTTCCTTTGCAACAACCTGTCAGAGAACATATACCCTCACCCTACTCCTACATTGAAAACCACTGGTTTTGGGATGGGCTGACCACTTTTCAAATGCCTGTAGAGAAATAAGTCCACAGCCCTCTCACTGTCCAAGTCAGACTTCCCCAGCAAGAACACCACATAGAGCCTCCCTTGCAGGTCTCAGCTTGATCTGTGGTCTTCATTTCCTCCTCTGGAGTCTGCCTCCATTCTCAAGACATGGGAGACAGGCAAATGAAGACAGAAAGCATACATTAAGGCTGAGACTGTTTCAAGAGCACATACAGGTTATTGCCTCTTTTATTGAAGGAAACAGCATAGTTAGGACTGAGAGCTGGCCCTCTAAATTAGAAAAGACAGATTTGCAAAGGCTGGAAGACCAGCTGGTGCATGGATAGAAGGCATTGGTGTTGTACTTGCTGACTGATAAAGCACTGTCAAACTTTCAGAAGTTAACTAAAGTCTGCTTCTGCTAAACAGCATCAGCCCGACAGGGCCCTCTGTGAAGTCAGGAAGCTGTTCTGTCAGATTTCCAGAAGGCTCTGCATCATGTCTGAGGCTTCATGGGGATCTGTGCATGCCTCAAACACATATCTCTCTGTTTCTGTTTTAAATCTTCTCATCTATCTCTCCTATCAGAGCTGTCCAGGAGCAAAAACACTGTAGAGAGGAGCCATAGTAGCAGCAATGAGGTATGGATGGAGAATATCCCGGAAGCCTTGCTCTCCTAAAATTCCCAGCCTCAATTCCAGATCAAAATTCACCTAAATTCAAGCCAAGTGGAAGTGCTGTCCTTCACCTCATTGAAGACAGTTTACTTGCTTCTTCCTTCCTTCCTAAACAAAGCTAACACCCACTGCAAATTACAGTACATGGAAATCCATGATTAGTACATCAGAGCACAGGAAATGTGAACACAGCAAGCAAGAATTTTCTAGCCAGATATGCAGCTGGACCAAGCACACAGACATGATGAAGCTGATGCTCTGCTGCTCTGCAGCACTGTTTTGCCACTTTTGCCTTTGCTGGCCAGGATTATAATTTGAATGTGTAAGTTCTACCGATAGCATCTTCACAGGTAGAAGCCACTCATTAGAGAGAGTTTCATTTCAGCACCACCCACTAGTCATCAACCAGGGATTCATCAGAAACATCAGAATGTGACATAACATTCTAGGGACTTTCAAGGGAGGTACACTGGGATATCTCTATCCCCAAAACTCCTTGGCAGCAGCTGGAAGAAACTTCCAGGAAGGAGATCAGGCATACAAGTCCGGAATAAAAACCACCTACAATCCCCATTTTGCTTTCTGCCTTTGAGTGAAAAGTTCTGTTCAATGGACAATTTGTCAGCTGCTTTTCCCACATCAGGCCTTTGCTTGAACTGTCTTTCTGGTTTGATCTCTGGCTGAAGAATCCTTCCTCTAATTTAGGGTCAACCTGTTTAATAAGGAGACAGAATTTGCATCCCTATTACACAGCATGACAGAAATAACCCAGCAGCTGTAAAATGACTAGTGAGATTGTATAGATATGGTGCCAGTTTAAAAAGTCATCTCAGCCCTATTATAACCTTAAATTTCTAAAGGGCTGCATGGAACTCTGGCTGGGATGAAGAGCATAAAAGCACTGTACCTGCTCCACTGTATTTCATTTAAGCTGATGGCCTTGTGAAGACCATGCCAACAGTTCCAGGAAATTCTGGGGAATTTGAATATGGTGGCTTGGAGCTGACAGGCTGCATTCTTCCTCTCTTCTTCCTGAGGAAAAGCAATTCCTCCATGAAATCTCTCTCTCAGCAGGTAACGAATAACCTGACTCTGTGCTTCCCAGCAGGAGTAGGCATACTTGTATGTTGTTTTAGCAAAGGAGAAGGCCTACAGTCTACAGGACTAAAGATTGTGCTGAAAGGAAAAGGAGGGAATCCTGAAAAACCTCATCCAATGGAAATGATGAAAGGGCAAATTATTTCCCCAGATATCCTACTTCTCCCCCAGCAGCAGCCAGTCTGTCTTCCCCAAACTCTGACATGGTCAAAGGACAGCCACAGCCCTTCTGCTGCATCAGCAACAGGCTGCCCTGGCCTGGAGCCCAGGCAGGGCACCTCGCACTGGAGTCTGGTGAGATTAAGTCAGCTCTGCTCATGACTGCCTCAAAGCTGGCCAGTGAGGAAGGGAAAAAAAAGGGAAATCCTGAGGGCTGTCTCAGACCCTCAGGAAAGCCACATGAATTGGCACTTACCAGGAGCAGGGATGCAAACCCTCCCTTCTTTTCCCAGCTTAACCATAAACAACAAGCATCAGTGGGGAACAAGGACACACAGCAGGCAAAGGCTATACAACTACCGCAAGCAAGGCATGCCTCAGATTTCGGCATCCTGTCCCATGCATGAACTCATATCTGGCGTGGTTTCAGCCCTTCTTCTTTCAGGCATGTGGGGTGACTAATTGTCCCTGACAGTCTTAAATCCCAGGCTGATGAAACTGAAAGCAATGTCAGAACAGATGCAGACCTTCATGGTGAGGCCAGCATACGCTCACGTCTTGCTCCAAGGAAGCAGCAGCATTTCAAAGGCTGAGCCTGTCCCTGATGACTTTTACCAGAAGAGAATGATGCATCTATTAGCTGAGCCATGAAGGCATCAGGCTGCATTCTCAAGCAGGTGTAACTTCACTGGTCTCATTAATGCCTGGTGAATTATCCGATTGTTGAAGACTCAGATAACAAACTGCCACTATAAGAGACATAGTGTGGCTAATGCCTGATTTTAAGCAGTAATGGGAGCTCTTTGGCTGCAGCAAAAAGGGAACAGACCTTTAAATCCTCTTCAGTGACCTTCATAGTCCTTGAATTAGATTGACATAAAAAAGAACCAACAACTGTACAAGCTCTCCCTTGCATCTGATTTGTAAGCTATGAAAAAAATAAGTTACATGAAAAAATGGTGTAGCTGTACTTGTTACAGGCAACGGTACTGATCAAATTACTTTCATGCCATTGTCTGCATTTTGAGGCTGATGCAAGCAGCATGATCCACGATAGAACTGCCTACCTTTAAAGATCAGATGAATCAAAAGATTTAGAGAGGTTGTGTCGGAAAAAACTCAGAGGTACTCCAGCCACTTAGTCAAATTTTATATCATTCTGACTAAGGGTTTTTTCCATTGAGGAAAGAGTATTTTATTCCCCAGAGCAGCAAAGCAACAACTACTCTGTTCTGTCTCTCAGTGCAAAGGGACGCATTCGTGCCTTTGTTTGGATTTAGCAAAGAGATGATTACATGTTGTCTTGGCTCTACTGGCTAAAGAAATTCAAAGTGGAAGGGTTTGGGCATGGCAGCCATTTCTAGAGACCAGTAGCAATGAGGATGCAGGTCATACAGGCTCTGAGATGGTGTTCACTTCTACATCCTAATCTTTTGTTATAGACTGCTACCTGTGGAGGTGCCCAGGTTTTCAGGAGGAGATGAAACCCCATTTACACAAGGGTTAGGCTATCCCTATGCCTCTGGCTCAGGAAATCGATTCCCTACTCAACCACTGTATAGTTTTAGGCAAGTTGCTCAATTTCTTCACCCATGAATCGCAAACAGTAATGCTAAGTAAAAATTATTATTAATAACAAAATTATTAATTACACTGTATACCTAATATATAATATAAAACATATAATACACATTGTATGTTATATCATTACTATATGACATATATAATTAAATAAAATAATGATAAAAATCAGATTTTGAAGATCTCTTGGGAAAAAGCCCTTCCTCTGTGCAGCTTGGTCTTGCTGGCTGATGTGAACAAGAAGTATCATTTGGTGACACTTTGTCCTGGTTTCAGCTGGGATAAAGTTAGTTTTCTTTTTAGTAGCTGGTGCACTGCTGTGTTTTGTCTCTGATGTGAGAACAATGTTGATAGGACACTGATGTTTTCAGTTGTTTCTGGGTGATGTTCATACTAAATCAAGGACTTTGCGGTTCCTTGGGCCCT
>JAVJGI010000057.1:55531463-55544748 GCA_035590275.1 Ibycter americanus
GCTTTTGTACTTTGCAAACAGAAAAAACTCAACAAAATTCTTTGTCACACACCCAGATAAATCTCAGAAGAAACCGTGTTTGGGATGAACTTACCAACTATATTAGTGAAAGCATAATAATAATAACAAAGAATTAAATGCTTAAATGAGGAAACTCGTTCTATTGCTGTCAGAATTTGGATACTGCATAGTATATGAGCTTGAGAACACACACTGTAAGGTATGGCAGAGATGAAATACTGGACTTCTGCTTACTAAGAAAAGTTGACCCTCAGCTTGTGCAATGGGAGAACGGAGGCTCCTAGAAGTATAAACTTATGACCATGCAATTAAGCACTGTGCCACAGTCTTTACACAGCACCCAACAAGGTCAATTACAATTGTAGAGACAAGTTTAATTCTTCCAGCATTTGAATTTTCCATTTGCCACCTTTCCATACTTCTCATGCAGCTGGAGGCTACAGGCATTGTCTCACTGGCAGCCAAGACAGGTACAGTGTTAATTACAAAGCATGTACTAGGGCTCTCTCAGGACTGGGTTCTACCAGAGTGGTAGAAATAATTAATCATGTAAATAAGTAATTATGGATTATTACATGAAGAAAGTAATTAGCTTTCACTGCTGAGATGTGCAGGTATGTAACACAAAAAAAGCTCATCTGTTTATAGAAGGCAGTATTCCACTCAAGAGCACTGGAAACAAGATGGCGGCTCTAGTGCAGCAAGTTGATAGAATTCGGTATTAGCAAGATAACGAGGATATTAGCTCTCCACAGTCCCACCACCGGGATGCTGGACACAGACCCTGACCTACCAGGCATAGGGGCACTGAAGGCCTCTCACAGCCTTGCCTGCGCTGGTCAGGTGAGGCACCTCTGCCCAGAGACAACTGCAGTAAGACCCAGAAGATCTGTGAGGCAGTAGTGCTGAGATCAAGCCCAGATGAGATCAGAAAGCAAGCTCCATACATGCATCTGGGGGCAGAAGGAAGCCGGAGCATTCCCAATTTATGTCCTTTACATTCTTTCAATCCATTTTCAGTATCAGATGCTAGACATTAATAGTAAGTAGGAGCTGGAAGACAACTGGCTGCTGGTCCAGTTATTTCAAAATGTCTTGTCCAAATGTCATCCTTAAAAATTCATTTCCATATGAAAATGCTGCGTAAGTTTTACGAAAAAAATACTTGATTATTGCGTAATTCATTCTATCCTTTCCCTAAGTCATTTCTCTGCCCAGCTGCCACGCTGGGCTCGGGGCACATGTATCTCAGTTTAACAGATTGGATTTAAAACCTGAAGTTAGCACATGCTGAAACATATCTGTGGTATCTGTCATCATCCCTTCCAAGCTCTGCCATAGCTCCCACATTTTCTGAAGCCCTAAACAAGAGAGTGCATTTATCACGCTTGTTGAAAAGCCATGGCAAAAAGATCAAAACAAACATGATGAGCCTGTCCTTTCTGTGGACCTCACCTAAGAGCCATATTAACTAACTGATGAAGCCATCATTCCCTGGCTTGTTTCCCTGACATCCTGCAGCTGCACTAAAGGAGTAACTGTGTGACTGTGGATTCATGACCTAGGCAAACACTCTCAAACTTGTATTCTGCATAAATAACCTGTTCCTACTCACTCAAGTCGTGCTCATTTTTCACTCTTTTATGTGAGAAATCAGCAAATACTATCACGGAGATCTCTAATACTTAAAGCTTCTTGGATTTCATTTTTACCTGCCAACAACAACTTGTGTATGTGTACATACCAGATAGAATTCTGTTTCAGTTTTCTTCTCTACATTTCTGCTTTTACTGGAGTTGGTGAAGAAATGAAGGTAACTTCTAAATAAACAAGAAATGAAGGAAATAATCCAGCCCTCTTTTCTATTCTTTCAACATTTTTTTCACACTTCCAGCCACCACATTCACAATACTTGGAGACAAAGTCTTGTATATTATCAAATCCACCTCCTTGTCAGGACAAAATAATCTCTGTCTTTCATGGAACTCTCAAACATAAAGAAAACCACACACACCAACCAATCTCAAAACCAATGCCTTTCTACAGCTTTATCCATTTTTTCTGATTTCATAGAAAACAGCTTCATCTTTCAAACACGTGCTACCTGGGATTATTCCCAGGAGAAAGAAAACCACAGGGAACTGAGCTCCTGTGTTTTCGCAGGCTGGGTGCACTCTCCAAAACAGGACTTCCTATTGCTAATCTGAAAGATAACCCACCACATCACTAGAAAAGCTGCAATCCAGAGCTCTGATGGAGGTCAAATAACGTTCCTCCAGGTGTTCCTGTTTACTCTTTCTGCAGAGCCAACCATTTGCTATATCATCCAGGAGTCAATGCATTTCCAAGAGACTTGACCAGCCAGTACCCAGCCTGACTCAGCAAAATCTAGATAGCTGACAATATCCCAGGGAAATCCTCATTGACTAGTTGTTTCATCGAAACTCAGGCTGTGTGCACAATACTCATGAACATGTGAATTCTAGTCTAGATGACCTTGGATTTGCAACAGAGGGCATCTTGGATTTTTCAGATGCTTTTGCAGCAGTTTGCCCAACAGCAAGAAAAATGCAACAACCCTGCCTACCTCGGGGAACACTTCAATGGTTTAGCAGAAGAGATGGTGACTGGTGAAAACAAGGCATTAGACCCATCTGCCTGCAGCTCAGAAATTCATCATTCGTTTATCCCCTTTCATGTCTAATACAGACCTATATCATTGCTTTGAAACAGTTCCACCTGTAAACATACATCAAACATATACTGCACGCATTGATATGCTTATATTAATATATTACGCTATCTAGATATGTATTAATGAAATACATTATAAAACAGCAAATATTGACCAGGTAGGGGTTCTGCATCTGTCTGTCTGGTAACTAATACCCTCTTTTAAATTCTCGTATGAATGCCTTTCTCTGGCTGTGTCACAGGTTGACAATTCCCTGTAAGTACGTTCTTTTCTTAGAAGCATACTCCCAAATTTCTTTATTTGCAGAATAATTCTTGATAACTCCTTACAAGATGCACTATGCCACTAGAGCAATTCATTCTTATCTGTGCTTTCCTCCTGAACCATAAGGATTAGGTTAGAAGTTTGACCCAGTGCAAACATAGTTTTGTTTATGGACAGTTGCTCTCAGATCTGTGATAAGCCTTTGAAGCTTTCTCCCAGACATGTTCTTAGGGCAGTATAACCTGCTCAGAGGTAGGCACTGCACAGGGAATATCTCCTAAACTGAGCAAGACTTCCTCATTCTGTCTACAGGTATTTTCTATTGTTCTTTGGCACGTGATGTAAGTCAGCATACAGGCCTTCATTATCAGAAACCCCTTCTCCAACCATTACCCACATTTCTTTCCAAGTTATCTGAGTGCCAGGACCTCTTCCTATAAAAGTAAGTTATTCTAAACAGACAGTTTTGACCCAGTCTTGAGGGTGAGGCAGCAAAACTGCCTTCTCCCTCCACACATCAATCCCTAAAAGCTAATGTATAGTAACAATAGGTTCAACTATCTTAAATTAAGCTCATTTCTCTAGTAGAGGTTTGTTTTGTATGTTTCATTTCAATCTCATTCTGAACTCTCACAGTTATTCATTTCCTCCTTTTGCAAAATTGTATCATTACAAGAATCAACTGAAGTAGAAGAGAGTGCTTCTCAATGGTTAAGTCCCTTAGATAAATGAAACCGTTTCTTTCAGATGAATGGCCTCTGAGTAGTAGAAGCCTAAATATGAAAAGTAGAGTAGATTTGTCTCATTTCACCTGGTAACACAAAGAAAGGTTTGGAAGCAATACAGCAGAAACTTCGACTGTATCCCTCAGAAACACACTGCATTATGACCTTTCTCACAAACCACAAATGCAAGCTTAGAAAGCACCTGTATGGGGACAGAGATGCCGCTAACATTTAAAGTAATGCAAGCATTTAACAGATGATGAGAAAACCAGACATTTTTCTCCCCATATCTTCACTCTCTGTTTCATCTTTGCAGGACTTCTCTGTGTAGGAGGTATGTTTAAACAGGAACAGAGCTCCAGGGACAGTGCACAAGATTAGAAAGTTCAGTGTGGCAAGGTGATTGCCCGGCTCTATCCAGGTGCTCAGGGAACTGGTCACAAATCAGCTGAAAACTGCAGTTCTCCACTGAGCATTATGAGTTACCTGGTATGTGCTGAAAGCCAGATCCCTACCTTGTCTCGAATCCCTTGTCTTATAACTTCTCTTTCAGCCTCCATCTTGGCATATTTGGCTTTCCTCTCTTCCTCTTCTTGCCTGAGGGCTTCCTGTCGTTCCTCTTCTTTCTTGGCAGCATCTGGATCTTTCTCCTCATCCCCACCCAGCATCTTGCCCATGTCTTTGGTAGCCCCTAGAGAAAGCACATGAGAAAGTCAGCCCTGTAAGAATGTGGGAAAGCCACCACAATGCCAGCTCCCTCCTTCCAAACTCAGGACCTTATTCCACTCCTTCTGCATCTGCAAAGGTTTCCCCTTCCACTGAGAAGGAAGCACACTCCCCACAGAGGAAGGAGGTGGACAAAGTACCCTGCGTGACCAGATGGGTTACGTGGCACTGGTGGGAGAAACACAGCAGCAAGAGGAAGAGATCACCTCTGTACACTTCCACGATGGCAATACAATTAGTTTGCAGTCCTGAAGAGGGCAAGCTGCCATCCACACAATGTTTTCACTCCATCAGCTCAGTAAAGTGACTGAAGCTTGATTTTGAAGGGTCTTTAATGTTACAGGTAGATGATACATCCAGAGAGTAGTGACACCAGGGCTAGGA
Organism: Ibycter americanus; assembly: GCA_035590275.1. Lineage (NCBI taxonomy): Eukaryota > Metazoa > Chordata > Aves > Falconiformes > Falconidae > Ibycter > Ibycter americanus. Next base: position 55,536,279 of record JAVJGI010000057.1, read on the forward strand.
AAGGAATTTGAAATTTTGATTGCAGGGATGAGTAATCATAAGCTTAATTGTTGCCAGAAATTACACATCCCGTGACAGGTAGGAGCACACAGCATTAGCAAACATTTGGAGTTGCTGATGATTTGTAGGCTCCTACCATGGATCAGAAAGAAGCTGCATCTCTGCATGTCTCTTGTCTACCCTTGGACACCACTGCCTCTAATGCTTAGCATGTAGGTGGGACTCTGGCTCTGCCTTGTCCTCTTTATACCCCTGCATGCACATTGGTCCCAAATTTTCAGCACATGTGTGACTCCTGAGCCAGCTCTTTGTTATTGTGAAAAGCCCTTGCACAACCATGTAAATGGGGAGGCTTCTTGCATGCCCCTTTGTCCCCACAGGGCTGCATAAAGCCATTTACCCTGTATTTCAGAGGCATCTTTATGGGCAAATGAGTGGCAATCATCCAGCTGAGGAGGAAAGCAGGTGCTGGGGAAAAGGATAGGGCATCTACTGTGGTGCTTCATCAACAGGGCACTGCAGGGCTGCATCAGGATCAAGCATGGTTACATGGATGAAGTGAAGACACATATCCTTTTGGAGTTGTGTTGGACTTTACCTACACCATTTACCAAAACAGGTACTTTCACCCTGGCAGAACACTGTAGGTGGCTAGTTACTGTCACAGAATGATATAATCATAGAATCATTTAGGTTGGAAAAGTCCTTTAAGATTATCAAGTCCAACCTTTAACCCAGGAACAGGTCCTTAGTTCCTGGGTCAGAACAGCTTCAGATTGGCTCCTTGCTGAGGAGTTAATCTGAGACAGCCTTGTTGTAACACACATTCACATGCACATACATGTATACATATTTAACATCTCTTGCCTTGCATAAGGCAAAGTTATCTGGTCTTTTCAAAGGCTAGGCTGGAAGGAGACACTGTCAAAGTCCTTCCAAATAACTGTTTGTTGGCACTATTAGAGGCTAAATGAAAGGAAAAGGTTTTCAGAACCCCCTTATCCCTCTCTTCTAAATTACCTCTTCAGTGTGGCAACAGTGCAGAGGACTGTGTTTGCTCCGGCTTCCACATCAGTTCTTGGGATGGTAGTGGTGGAACCTTGATTGTTACAGGGAGAAACATCTGCAACCTGTCAGGATGATTCCTCCTGAATTGCCTCAGGGATGACAGTTACCAGACTAACTACTGCCTCTAACAACTACCATGGAATTTGTTGAGAGGTGAGCAGATCCTGTGGCTTTCCCCTCCACATTTCTTTTCCAGGTCACATGTTTTCACAGAGCCCTAAATTGAAAGCAGCTCTGAATCCATCTCCCATGGAGAAGTATGGGGAAACCAATCATTTTAAGCCTGGCAAGATTTTATAAGCGGGGTTTTTTGCCGGCTGGGAAATGATAACAGTAAACATGACTCTCTCCATTCAGCTAGCTAACCACATGCCTCTCGACACTTCCATCTTGTTGGGAAACCTGTGGATAAAAAAAGGACCTAGGGACCCCCCAGAAGAACCCAGCCGGAATACTCATGGTCCCCAGCTACTGTCAGCCTTCCTCTACTGTCATTTTGCATCCTTCTCTGCAGGGTCAGAGTAATACAAAGTGTCTTGCATTTTGAGGGCAAATTTACTCACACCATCTGGTGATTTCTTTCCCGGGATGCAAGGAAGGCTAATGGAAGGCTAACTGAAATTGTAAGCAATCTAGAATTTCATAGCAAGTGGAAAGGGAATGCAGACTTAGTGGAGTACCACATCCCTATTGCAGGAACCTCCCTAAGTAGCCTTATTGCACATAAATCATTGATTACCAATGCCAGTAGCACCTTTAATTCCTGGGTTCCCCTCAACATATATTTCCACTGATGATCAAACTGATATGGGTTCAATATATCAAGTTAATCTCTTTGTAGTTTCTCTCCACTTAGAGCTACCCAGACAGTGTAATACACTAGCTACTTATGAAGCAGAATTCAGCAGCAGAAAGAGGTTATTTTTTCCCCTGTAAGCACTACTTCTAGGCTATCATTGAGTTATAATGTCAGCTCAGCTCATCACGTAAGGATTGAAATTGTGTAGACTTTCTTTTATCTCTTAGACAAGACCGAGATTTTGAGTACTTTAGGCAGTTGATTTTGCAGCTATTCAGCACACAGGACACCTACAAGCACAAGAAGCCAGTTTCAGGATCCTCACAGACTCTTTTAACTCACCCCTGATTTCAAAGTCACTTTCTAAATGTGCAGAAAGCTGCACTGTGCTATCACTGTTAACTGACTGGAAGAAAATGTATTATGAGAAGCAAAAGTTTACATTTTAACTTCAATCTCTTGTGTTACTTCTGGTATAGAAAAGCTTTTTTTTCTGTCTCATTTGTTCTTCATCCTATATTTTAGGCTTTGTTGTTAATGTTCCCTGGATAGCAGTTTCTGTTTTTAGCAGTTCAGCAGTGGAGGCCCCAGAGAATTCATTTGCATGCAACAGAGATGCTGTAGTTACAGGCACAAGCAGAAGGAAAGAGCAGAAGTTCTGTCCTCAAGCCTAATTTTGAAGCCTCCAAGGAAGCAGAGGGGAAGGACACACTTACTGAATCTGTTCATATGATAAGCCTGGGTCTTTTTGCCTTCTTTCACATCCCAATCATAACACCTACCTTGACATAAAGAGAAGACAGAGAATGCCGACGTAATCATTAATCAGTAAGGAGATTCAATCAACATTAATTCCAACATCTCTAGACAAAGCCACAGGAAGAACACAGAAATGGCTAAAGCTCTAGGACAACATGTGCAAGTTGTCACCTTGCTGGCTATAATAAACAGCCATTTAAGGATAAAAAACTTCGGTAAGGGAAAGCATCTCAGACATGGTTTGTTTAGAAAACAAGTGCCATGGCAGGCATTTCAAACTAATCATCATTCCCTTCATCCATATGAGCTGAAGAATTAGGCAATCAGGTGTTAAGTAACTATGAGCGCACTCAGACACACTTCCGTGTGAGACTTGTTGGTTTAAGTTGTCAACAGCCGTCTGAAAAACAGTAATTTAGATGTTTGGGAATGTGTGGGAGACGTTCCCTAGTGAAACAGCTGGAAAGCAGGTCAGCTGTCCAGAAAGCAGTTTTGCAGTAAAGGCCTTGGGGTCCTGGTGGACAAGCTGACCATAACATGGCAATGCATCCTTGCAGCAAAGAAGACCAACAGCCTCCTGGGCTGTATCAAGAGGAGTGTTGCCAGCAGAACGAGGGATCCTTCACTTCTACTTAGCCTTGGTGACACCAAATTTGGAGTGATGTGTCCAGTTCTGGGCTCCGAGATACAAGAGAGATATGGATTTGCTGGAGTGAGCCACTTAAGGGCCATGAAGACAATTAGGAGACTTCAGGATCTCTCATATGAGGAGAGGCTGAGAGAGCTGGGACTGTTTAACCAGGAAAAGAGAAGGTTCAGGAGGTCTCAGAAGTGTGTGTAGATACCTGATGAAAGGGAATGAATGAGAGGGAGCCAGACTCTTCTTTCTGGTGCCCAGAGACAGGAGAAGAGATAATTTGTACAAACTGAAAATATGGGGAATCCCATTTAACATAAGAAAAAAAAATATTGGGTTGCAGAAAAAGGCTGTGGAGTCTCTGTCTGTGGAGATACTCAAAACTTCATAGGCCACAGCCCTGAGCAACCTGCTGTAGGACACCCTGTTTGAGATGGGATTGGACTGGACAGCCCCTGTGCAGCCCTGCCAACCTCAGATATTCCGTGACTCTGCGAGACCTCACAAATAAGTGGTTTAAATGGCAACGGAAAGTGACTGAAGTGAATCTGGCAAGGAAGAGGATGAAGAGCACATACCAAAACACATCCTACATCTGAACTGAAGGAAAGTAAATTCTTAAACTGCCTGACCTCTGTCACAGGAGCACCACCTCCTATGACCTAAGTCTTCAATAGCTGACTGACATCAATCCAGCTTTCACACAGAAAACATAAACTCACAGAATCAGCTTGCAGAAGCAATGCTCAATTTGTTACTTGTTGAAAAAGAAAATCTAAATATTGACATGCAAAGTTCTTTGCGACAAAAGCTACACAGAAACGGATTAGGATTTTTAAGGATGACTTACAGAGAAAGATTAGTAGGAACATCTTGGGCATTTTTAATTAAGCGAAGCATGATGGAAATTTGCACACACCATTGCTTCAGGTAAGGTAATTAAGTGAAATCAGAAGAATTTCTTTTGCACAAATCTCATTTCATATTGCAGAGAAATAGTACCCCATACCTGTCTTTCAGGAGGGTTGGATATGTGTGTGCATAGATCTCAGAGGATGTTGCAGAAGCTTGCCCTCTTAATCACAGGTGTCAAAGGAAGCAGCAAGAGGTTTACCTGAAACAGGCATGCCCTGAGGAAATTTTGCAGGGTTTTTTTGGTAGTACTATTTGTAGCTGAGCCATATTTAGATCGAACAGACAGGATAACTGATGTCTCAGAGTTTCTAAACCACAGCATGATTTTTATCACATCGTCCTAACAATTTGGAGCTAATCAGATAACGCTGTCCTGGAGCAGGAATGGGTCACTCTTTTTGCAGCATTACTGCAGAACCAGAACTAAGAAATATTTTATTGATATCACTGGTGAGAAACCTTTTTCATCAAGGCCATAACGTAAAGCTTATGTCTGGTATACAAGAAGTCCATTCCCCATTTTAAGGCTCATGAAAAAGGTGAATTTGCCATTTAGAAAAAATTCTCATAACAATCATCATGGGACTCCTTACTCTGTCCAGAAGTCAAGACACTTAATTGCTAATTTGTCAGGAAAGGCTAGGCTGGCATTTATATGAAGACTTCACTGAACAAAGTAATTTCACATGGAAATTTTCCCCCGTTATGAATCATATCTAAAGGAATCAGATCTGTTCAAGTGTTTTTATCCTAAGCCCTTAGATACTAGAGATGTTTTCAAATTATTCCCCCTGGCTGCTGTGACATAAAATTTGTCCTCTGTTGCAGCCAAAATACACACCAATAGGTGAGATTATTTTACACAAAATACAAACTAAACTTCTGTTCCCCCTGCCCTCAAAATATGGTGCTATATTTCCAACTTGTTTACCTTCTTCCAGCAAAGTCATTACATCTGCTGGTTACACCTGAATGAACTAGATTGCCTGAGAGAGCAGTTCTCACCACCAGGGTGAAATCCAGTTCCTGACAGCGATGGCTAGATTCAAGTTTCTGCTCAGAGATGTATCCATGTGTGATGGGTACCTGGCTTCCCATTACAGCAAATGGAAGCCCACTGCAACCTTCCATTGCCTCTGTCTACCACTTAAGAGACAGGTTTCCTACAGAGCCTGAATCACAGTCCAGGAAATGGAGTCCAAAGCTGCATCAAGCTTCAAGTAAAGCACATTCCCACCTCTGGTGAGTTTTGGTGAGTTTGCATATCTATTTGCAGTGTCAATACCTCATGTAGACTCCTTGGCCTATGTGTCTTACACAGCAGGATTCATCTCCACTTATTCTGATCTAGTAAACAGTCAGCTAAACATCACGCTAAGATCCAGATTTATATACACATCTTAGTCAGAAACAGAGTAAAAACCCAAAACTACAGTCTACAGGAACTGAAGGGGGCGGGAATGAGTGTAACTATCCCTGGCATAAAATACAGACAAGAAACAGCAGGCTCCCAAACATGTTATGTTTGGACAGCAATCCCATTTTAATGCACTTCCTTTCACCTTTAAGCAAGTAAAAGGTGTTTCCAGCACATCACCAACTTCCCCTGCAGCTAAGACAAAGTGATAGATGAATGATCACTAAACGGTATTTTACAAAGAAACTAGTTCAGTCTCAAATAAAATGGAAAGTAACAAGTATGTATTCTACAGAGAGACCTAACCCATTGATCTCTAGAAGCTGGATTTTTTCAGTGCTATGCACTTCATTCCACAATGCCTTGCAAAATCAATTGAATCATCCATGAGTTTTCTGACTCTCAGAAATGAAACAGCCCCAAACTGACTACTCATAGCTCATTATCTTGTACACAAATAACTCCTGAAACTGTGTTTAAACCCAGCAGGAATGTAAGTTTTCCCTCTTAGGACTGGGTGAAAATGAAACAATGGCCTTGGGATTTCCAGCAACCAGATGGGCCAAACAGGAAGAAGTAAAGAGTAGTCAATGATGGAGATGGGCTAAACAACCTTATTTTTGTCTTTCAGTCCGAGAGTTCTTGACATTACAAGATGGTTTTGATGACTTACACTTCCCCATAGTTTTTTGTATCACTCTTCTTTGAAAACAAGACCAGGCAAGAATAAGCAAACTGAGCTTTTCAGGATCTCTGCCCAGGAAGAACTCCTGAGCTCCATTCTCTTCTAAGACTTATGGTCTGCATATTATGAGCTTTTCTGATATACCCTGCTGCATCTCCTTTCTTAAGTCTCCCCACCTATAAAGCAGCAATGAATCTAGATGCCAAGCTCACTCCAAGACTTTGTGTTCTGCGTATAATGTAAGGCTGCTCCTATTTTCTTACTTTTTTTGAGTCAGTTTCCACCAGGTGATGCCTGTTTCAATGCAGAGTTTGGTACAACCCAATAGGAAGTTATCAGAGTCAACATGAGCAAACGAGGTTATAACCTGCATAATCCAAAATCACTATATTAAGACCAAGGCAGACTAGGGCCAGTTCAAGAACCCTTAACTGCATGGAAAATTTTTTCTTGTCAAGGATGAGATCAAAATAACTCATCCACAAAGAACCAGTACATACTGTCAGCTGGTCAGTATAAAGGCGCTGACTTTTCCACACCACTGGGGCAGCTTGGTTGTCTGCCTGGTCTTTCTGTCCCATTGACAAAAATGGGAAGGGCGGAGGGGGATCTGGCCCATAGGGATCCAGGCCATCATACCTGTTTTGGAAGCAAAAATTTTCCTCATATGAATACAATAAGACAATAGCCGGGAAAGGTTCTGCTGTTTGTGTCCACATTAACCTGCTGCTCTTTGTAAGTATGAAAAGTAGTCCTACGTTTGCTCTTCATCCATTTAGGAGGAGAACAAAACAAGGCTTTTAGGAATGCTTTGGAAACTAAAGAGTACTGCTCCATGCTTGCTATAGAAAGCTGTTTTCCTGCAAATGTTTGTACATTTCTTCAGCGATAAGAACACAGGTGCCTCTACTATCTGCCTCCTGCTCCTTCCACTGGCAGATCAAGGTGCGGGGTCTTTTCCTTCTGCAGTTTTATTAGCCACCAGATTGCTATTTTCCATCAGAAAAGTAAATGCCACATCAATCCTTTCAGGTGAAAAAAGCCCTGACTTCCTCGTGTTAAAGTTTTAATAAAAATGTAACAGCTCTTCAGGAGAGTATCACGTGATATTCCAAAGTGGTACTTGCATGAATGAAATAGGGTGTTTATACATTAGTACTGAATAGCTCCAAAGGAGCGACCACAATTTATTAATTAACTATAACTACAGACCTACTGAAGTGCATTACCAATTTCCCTTTCATAAACAAAGAACTGATGCCAAGCTAACTTGAGGAGCTCACTTGAGAAATCACAAATGGCACAGAAAATGCCATTTTTCTGGTCTTTTTGGTACCCTCTTTTTGGTACAATGGGGACATCTGAGAAGGATTATTAACATGGTATTAAATTAAGAAATTCTTAATGAAGTTCAAGCAGACAGGAAATCTTTCACTGTTTACTTTTCCATATCCACGCAGCACAAGTGTCTTACACAACTGAGAAGGTGCATGTTTATACACATTTCTGCTCCCTTGGTCAGTCTATGGTTTTCAGCTTATTTCCAGGTCAGTGGGATGCCTATCCCTTTCAGTGTCGAGTCTTCTGAGATACCACAGAAAAATAATATTGGAAGGATCTTAGTAAGGTCCATCTGAACATATTAAGTGGTGAGCCATGGATCATAGGTACTATGCAAGTCATGTTGTGGCAGAACACAAATGGGCACGAGGAAGGAGTAGAAAAGGAACACTCAGAGTTTCAGCTTAGTTTGTTTATAAATGAACACTATTCAGAAAAAGTTGAACAGAAAATAATGAATTTGTTTTTTCATTTTGTTCCTTTTTCCCACACACAAAGTTGTTAGATTACCTTCCAGATAAATGAGAATGCAAGATACCAGCCTGGTCTATCCCTTGCCCCAAGGATCAGTCTGATGTTCTTCCTGCCAGCCCTTTGTCTGACCTGCTATCAAAGGACTGTAGAATTGAAGGCAAAATAGTGAATAAAGCTGTGGTCAACAGCTAGCTGGCCACTGTAATACTCATCACATAGCAATACAGACGTGGTCTGCTTTCACTCTTTTTGTTTTTCCTCTATGTCCATTTTCTCCCACTCATTGTGTCAGCTCTACCTGGACTCTGACACTCACAGGTGAGTTTTCAAGCAACATATGACAGCATGCAACCTTTCACATCCACCCACCCAAAC
>JAVJGI010000057.1:55544762-55560886 GCA_035590275.1 Ibycter americanus
AAAATATTCCTTACCATAAGCTAATCAGAAAAGACATGGCCTGTGGATACCGAGCACCTGGAACAAAGGCTTCACTGAGACCTGTCCCATGTAACAGATATCAAGACAAACACAGGTGATAGTGAGAAGTTATTCACAGAATCAGCACTATGACAAGATACGAGGTGATCATTTGGGTGATCGAGACATTAGGGTGATTATCAGCATGGTATCTATACTCCAGCTTTCCTTCTTCCACATCCTGGGATTTTTTACCACACCTTGATCTGTGTTTATGATGTAATGCCATAAACTTTCAAGCCTTGGATTCCCTGTGCCTTCTTCAGAAAAGGGTCCTAAAAAAGGAGGTTTTGCTCTGGCTATCCATGTTTAGACAGAGAAGTCTTTATATTACTGTCTTTGAGGACCTTTGCTTCAGCCATTCCCCCTCCCCAGACTCAGCTTTCTATGTCTCTTGTATTTTACTTCATTCTTTCTCTCTCTCCCACTGTATCCAGCCAGACAAACTGCATTGTTCAGAGGTTGTCATGTTGGGAAATGAACTGGTAAGTTGAGCAAACTCTGTGTAAAGGTAGTTGAAATATTTAAGAACATTTGAAGGTATTTGGAATTCCAGCTATTTGGAGACAAATGCCTCTTCTTAGCACTATGGCAATATTTCATTTCCCTTACACACCCCAAGGCAGACTTTAGAGGCTGGTGTCGAAGTGCCTTTTCCAAACTTGGTACAAATCCATGTGGAGGCACACAGAACTTTCTAGAAATTATTTTTTGATCATTTTTCTGAGATAGCAGTAGGTTCTAACATGTGCAAGAGCAATGTTTCACCCTGCAGATGGGTATTAAAGCCCAATATGTGAGGTAGATAGCCACATTAACAGAACATAATGATTTTCCTACTTTACAAGGTACTGGAGAGCCTCCTTTGGCAGACAAAAGATAGTATTATTTTTGGAGCAAGACCCTGCTAGCCCCATCAGCGTAATTTCTTTTGCTAAAACCTTAATCTCTATGGCTTTTGCTCTGTGAAGTCTCCATCTCTGCACAATGACGATTTTTCTCTAGCTATGTAAAGCTGTACAGTACTTGCACACAAAACAACATCTAATCTGAATGGTACATGTGCAATTGTGCAACAAGTAGGTAAGCCCCTCTTCTGTTTTCTCTTTCTAGTTTACAACTATCAATTAATGTATTTAAGTGAATTCTTCAGTTAATATATGATTTATTCTTTTGCACTGGTGCTAAGTCCTTTTTATACTGCTTTAACTAGAACAATAAAGTCGACTATGCAATGCAAGTGGAGAAATAATTTTTAGGTGACATTTGTCTGATCTGACCTCAGACCCAGAGTGACACTATCCTGGACATATGGGGCTCTCCCTTCTTGATAGAATCATTTAGGTAGGAAAAGGCCTTTAAGATCATAGAGTCTAACCTTAAACCTAACACTGCAGAGTCCACCACTCAACCATGTTCATAAGCGCCATGTGTACACATCTTTTGAAGACCTCCAGGGATGGTAACCCCACCGCTTCCCTGGGCTGCCTGTTCCAGTGCTTCACCACCCTTTTAGTGAATAATTTTTTCCTAATATCCAATAGAAATCACCCCTGGCATAACTTGAGGTCAATTCCTCTTGTCCTGTCACTTGCTATTTGGGAAAAAAGGCTCACACCCACCTTGCTACCACCTCCTTTCAGGTAGTTGTAGAGGGCAATCAGGTCTCCCCTGAGTCTTCTTTTCTCCAGAATAAACAATCCCAGTTCACTCAGCTGCTCCTCAGAAGTCTTGCACTCCACACCCTTCATCAGCTTTGTTGACATTCTCAGGACACGCTCCAGCACCTCTATGTCCCTCTTGAAGTGAGGGGCCCAAAACTGAACACAGGATTTGAGGTGTGGCCTCACCAGTGCTAGGCACAGGGGGGCTATCGCTGTCCTTGTCCTGCTGAGCACACTATCTCGGATACAAACCAGAATGCTGCTGACCTTCTTGGCCACATGGGCACACTGCTGGCTCATATTCAGCTGTCTGTTGATGAATAGCCCCAGGTCTTTTTCCACCAGGCAGCTTTCCAGGCACTCTTCCCCAAGCCTGTAGTGTTACATGGGGGACCCCACGCTCAGCCTTGTTTGTTATTGGTTTTTGGGGGGGGGGGTTAAATTGCCAGTAAGAACTTCCATTTCATGACAAACTAGAAATGATCACTGGGCTAATACATATCTCTTATTCAGAATGACCTGACCAGGCTTTTTCCAGGTTGAAGCAGGTACTGCATTTTATAATCAATTTGTGAAAGATGCCAAACACTGTTGATGGCCTATCAGTGGTATCTCATTTGTATGCATCAAAGCCAATGTTCTTACCTCTTACTGTGCCGTGCACATTCTGTTTAGTGTACTTAATATCTCTAAGCAGTTAAATGTTCACTTCAGTTGATTCATTAGCTTGCAAACCTCCTCTGCTGTAAAAAATAAAAGCACTTCCTAGCTGAAATAGCTCATATTCCCTGATGGACTTTCATTCATTCTCTTTCTGCTTCCTGGGTCTTGTGAAGCCTACAAGGCAGCATGAACAGTTATTTTCTGATAAGTAAGTGTACTGTATGCCAAACAGCTAATAATATCTTAAGATGAACCCATTTAATGTCAGGAACTACAAGATGGTGGTACATGATGAGATGATTGAGAGGCACATACAATGTAAATGTGGGAGGACAGAAGCTGCGGGAAGGTTATCTTCTGCCTCTTATGTGGGGGTAAGGTTTTGCAGCAGAAAGAAACCTAGTACTAGCAGACGTGTCGTGATAGAGTCTGCTGCACTTTGGTTTTGAAAAGTTAAAAAAGTCTCAGTTCCACATATATACACATCTCACATTCTGCACGAGATTGGTTTCCTTTTAATCTGAGGGCATCATTCTCCAGCACACAAACCACAATGAAGCACTTTTACTATTGCCTTTGCAGACACACAGGCCCTGAGGAAAGGCTGACTATTACTTCAGTCACTGGTAAAAGTAATACTCCTGTTGATTGCAAATAGACAGTCTGGTAAAGTGCTGAGCTCACCTAAGAAGGTCCCATTGAAGATGAGAAAACTGTCTCAAAGAACACTGTTTTTCTGCAATATTTCAAACATAATTTATGTTCCAGTGTTGTTATGAAAGGCTTCACTTTGGTGTGCATATGTGCTTAAGTAGCACACCTGCAACTCTAACCCTGACATACAAGGCAACATCTGATGATGCACAGGCAAAGCTCAGTGTGAGCAAGGCCAATGTGTCCAGGTCAGCCTCAACTAAAAAGATGCCTTGGGTTGGGGACACACCATCAGACAAACCCAGGTAGCTCATCACCTTACTGGCTCAGATCCTTCTAAAGGTAAAATTTAGACTTTCACTGCCACATACTCCAAGCAGACATTTTCACAGATTATCTTGAAGGAACATTCTCCCTTCCCCATCCCACACTGATGCCTGTGTCCACTGCTGAAGAGTACCAGGTCATGAGTCTTCAAGGTCCTGCAGCTGTGCAAGGGGCCAGGAGGAGATGTATTTTGTTCCTGAGACCAACACACAGAGCAGGCAGGTTCCTGAGCTTCCTTTTACTTCGCTCTTGCCAGTTAAATCCAGGTAGCAGGAGGAAAAAGCAAAAGGCTGCTGGCATCGAGGGGCATTAAATGCTGCTTCGTATGTGGACTTCCGTGTTCCAAGTTACTCAGATTATACCAGTTACCTTCAAAACATTTTGCTAGCACCGAATTCAGATGCATTTGTTTAATAGTATTAAGGCCAAGAAAATATATTTTTTTTTAAATTTACCAAAACAAAACCATAAGACCAGACATTTTAGCAAGATGTTATGGTTGCCTCAGTTGCTTCCTCAGTGGCTGGGTGGGAGGTTGCAAACTGTTCCCCCCAGCAGATTTCTTAGGAAGGGATGTCTCCTTGAAGGAGACCCCTGTAGGAGCTTATTGGCAGGAAGAATTGGCGCTGGGACTAACCGTGAGCTAAACCATCACTGAAACACAACTTCCTCCCACAGCAAAGTTCGAAAGGGAATGCAGTTAAATCTTCAACAATCATTACAAGCCTTTCCCACACAGTTGAGTTCTTCTGATGAGATATCATTGTGAACCTCTTCATAGCAGCAAGAGGTGTTTAAACAGCTGTAATATAACTAGTGAAGTTACATGTCAGAAAAGGTAGGAACTCCTTAGAAATAATTAATACACCTTCACATATTTTCTAAATGTACTTCCAGAAATGTGGATGCTTGATAAGAGCAGCATAGCAAGGCACTGGTGCTTTGATGTTTCTTGGCAGCTACAGTGCTATCAGTGGGGTGGTACTATACCAGAGGAAAATGTTCTGTGGAATAGGCTGTTACTCAAATTAGGTGCTTGTAAACCTCAGCTTATTGCATACAATCAAGTTCTGCTTGAAGAAATGTTAACATATTTTCTGTCAGTGATTTGTCACACTTTCTCAAGCCTGAAGGTCAGTAGGTAGGCTGTGAGTAGAAAAGACAGAGTTTTCATGGGAGGCTGTGGAACTTCCATAGTCAAGAAATAACAGTGATGGCAGACGCACTACACCCAGAAAGAAACTTTAAATTTGGTTTGCTCTCAGCAGCTTCTTCATACACCCACAGACAGAAACATAACATAGATGCTTACACACACAAACATTGTATCTGCTAGCCAGACTAGTTCTCTCTTCTCTCTGCAGCTTGGGCTATTTCAGCTCAATGTGGGTGTTTCATCTAGAATGCAGCACTGATGAAAAATAAATAAAACCCCAAACAGAGAAATCTATCTGGAAGGAAAAATTCAAACAGTAAAAGGCAAAGTGTGCCTCCAGAACTTTCAGAACAGAAGCTATCAAAAGCTGCTACCTTCCCTCAATTTAAAAAAAATATAATTACTTCAGAGACGTGACTTCATCTGCAATCATCCATGTCATAACCTCAACAGGCTTATTAACAGATTTGACATCATTTGAGGTGACATAACTCTTTGTCAATGCCTGAAAAGCTTCCTTGGCAGAGGGAGTTCTGTGGCACCTTTCACAATCCATATCCTCGCAGAGCACTGCCAAAGCTGGCCCAGAGTCAACAAAGGGGTGCACACACACATCCCTGCAGAACAGGAACAGTATCATTTGCAGTGTCTTTTGCATAGAGGTGCAAATAAGAAGTCCCAAGGCTGCAAGGGCTTCCTTGGGGAAATGGAGGCAAAGGAGTGTGTTTTCAGCTTCACATGAGGTGCTTTGAAGCCCTGCACCCGCACTGAGTGACTTCTCACCCGGGAGTCTCTGTGTCACCTGCTCCAGAGCCTTAGGTCATCCCCTCCACTTGAGGAGGCAGTCCTGCCTGCATCTCACCAGCAGTCATGCCCAGTCTGACCTTTCCCTGCCACTCATCCCTGGTCTTGTCCATTGCTGTGGCTTGAGCGAGCTACCTCCATACTACCATTAGGCTGTGTATGCTGTCCTGGCAAGGAAAACCTGCAGATGCTCCCAGCCCATTCTCACCGCCTGTTTCCCACTGTCTTTGATTCACAATTTTGTGTTGCAAAAGCAGCACAGCATGAACCATCTCCTCTCTCCTACATACACACACACCCCCCTCACAGCCTTTCCATTGGGGCCACAGTGGAACTTCAGGACAAAGGATTTCCTGAAACGAGTTGACAACGTGCTGCCACCTGCAGGCAAGCTTAGAATGCAGCACTGGGTATCCCAACCTGCTGAAACAGACGTGCAATGGATATACTTGCTTTTCTAGGCACCTGTCTCCAAGATTTGGAGCTATTAGCAATTGTAGACAGAATCAGTTCATGAAAGAGCTAGAACATTCTGCCCAGTGTTTTCTAAACACTGTTGCCTGTCTAATGGCCTTGAGTCTGGTTGCTGCTATGGATCTTAGCAAAATGGTTGTCTGACCTTTCCAAGAATTCCATGCATGTCACTAAAAGGACTATCTTCAGAAAGCTGCAAAAATGAAAAAGAACTCTAAAAAGTGAAGAGGAAGCAGTGCTGGAGCAGTTGGACCCTACTCAGTTCAAAGTTTTCAGGAGATATGAGATGCCAACATTCTGTCATGAGAAATAAAGGACTGAAGTTTCTTTCAGCCTAAGACATATGGCTTTATTTGTAAAAAAGTAATAAAAAAATCACAACAGCAAGGCACTCATTAACATATTACATTGTTTCGTAGTCTAAGAGGGTGGAAGTGCAAATGGAAGCCTGAAAATACATTTTAAAAACTAAAGAATAAAAAAATAAAACAAGTGAAATCATTCTCTGAATGTCTAACTTAAAGTTCACTGAACATGTTGTTCATGCTTCAAACCTAATAATTAGGTAAGATGTGTGAGGTTATTTTCGAAACTGTCATTGTAGGATTATTCTGTGGTGATTGTATCTCTCCTAGAAACCTTAAAATTTTTGTCCTGGCAAGAAGGAGATTCAGTACGAAAAGTTCGATCTGCAAGTTCTTTGAAGTCTGTATTCACAGAAGAGAGACCTGAAGAAGTTGCCTTCACCAGTATGTAGGTAGAGAGTGTCAGAATCTGGATCTCTATGCCTCCTTACTCTGTAAACACAGCTCCTGCATGTGACCTGGCTATTGTCTCTTTTCACATGCACCACACTCTGGTTTATTCTTTAGTGTTAATTAACACAACTCCGAACTCCACATCCCTATCATCTTCCTTTCTGCCATGGTGACTTCACACTTTTGCCAATGTCTTCAGATGCATTTCAAGAGTCTCATACATAGTCTGCAACTTAGGCATTTGAACACCTCAACAAAAAAAACTTTTCCATTTTTCCCTGATGGACTGTGAGCAGTAAATCTACTCTGACATCCAGAACACCATCTCTCAAGACTAAGAACATCCCAAGGTAAGTTCATTGCCTTCAAATATCTGGAAAGAGCAGGAAATGTCTTCTACTCCCAAACCAATGAATGTAGCATTGGTGTTGCACATGTTCCTACCCTGGAGGTAGGCCTTTTTTCATCTCAGCAGTTGTGATTCTGGGTCCTGCAGACCCCAATGGGTAACACCCTCAAGACAAAGGCTGCTCTTTCTTTTTATATTAACAGAGACAGATTTGTGAGACAGACTCTAATGTAGGTTTCATCATTTGCTGACAAATCTAAGGACACTCCAGCTATCTGACACTACTGAAGTTTGTACCATAGGCTGTTCTGAGGATGCCAAGATGAAGCCATCTCCCTTTTTCAAAGCAAGAGTCATGAATGTAGCTGGAGCAAGATCCATATGGCCACCTGAAGCATCACCCAGAGCTTGGCCACACACTAACCCAATAACAACGACAGTCCTTTCCTGTCCAAACAGCACAAGAAAGGTAAGGAAAGCACAGTAGCACTATTACTATATTCAATAGAACTTCCTTTTATAATTTAACCTAAACATTTACCTTATCTGAAAGGAAGAACAAGGCAGGATTTCCCTCCTGGAGGTAGAACATCAAAGGACTCACTGAACTATCCCAAGGCCATCAGGATGAGAGGCCACAATGACTGCCCAGTCTGCCATCAACTTCTGTCGGCCTTCTATCAAGACCAGGCTACATGCAAATGTCAGCACAAATGTTCTTAAAAGAAGGAAGGTAAAGTTTCTTGCAGAATTTTATAGTAATTTACTTCAGGAGACAAAGCTCCACAATGCTGCTAAACGAGGGAGCAAAGACCTCTTTCAAGTCACCTTACAGCCTTGATTGTACAAGATGTGCTTGTTCTATTTTCAGTCTTCTATCAGTAGCTCTTTCTCTCACTCTTTTTAATATATAGGCCATGCCTGCTATTGATCCATGCATTTTTCAGCATGGTATGGAGTTACCTCAGTCTGTAGAATTACTCAGAAAAGCTCAAGGGATCAGGATATAATTGGGCAAGAAAAATAATTGATGTAATTTCTGTGCTTTCTCTTTACTGCAGGAGAGTCAAAAGGAAATTGAAGGGCATGGAACACTTTTGAACTAGAATAAAATGTTTTTTTGAAACTTTTCTGTAGAAGATTTTTAAATGTTGCCCAATTTGAGATTTCACATCCTCATTTAGGGATGGAAGATGAGGAAAGCAATATTTTGGTGGCTCACAGCTCTAGATAAGCCTCAACTCACAGATATATTACATAAATTAAAGAGCCAACAATGCAGTTCTAAAACAAGGTGTATTTGTATAAATGCCTATCTAGTGAAAAAGACAAGAGACTGTTGCTTTGACTCCTTGAAGGCATCTGGATTTACATGGGAAGAGTTTACTACCTAAGCAACACAGCTTCATTCACCCTGCATTCATTACTTGTATGAATGTTACCTTGTTTTGCACTCCAGAGAAAGTATTGCAAATGGTTGTCAGGATTGCTAAGACACCATCTATACCTCATGGAAACATTTTTTCCTTTGGGAACTCCTGTTGTCTACCAAGCCTGTTCTCCAGAGACACTCTGTCCCTCTTGCTGTCCTGCAGAACGGAGGGTACAGCAGGAGGGTACAAAGGAGCCCTCAACAAGTCTTCCTTTAAGAGCCACAGCCACCTCTGTTACCTTATCTGAGCAACAGAAAAGTCAGGGTTTGAAAGAGACACTGAGGGTACAGTCATGCTCAAAAACTTGATTACTGCACTGTGGTACAGGTTTGCCCCAGGCAAAGAGTATAGCATATGGTTCTAAACATCCTTGCAGCAAATCCAGCACAATCAACAGGGCTTGCATCCTGCTCTCCTTGAAGCATTTTAAGGTGGGGGAGTGGTATACCTCATAGCTGTGAAGAAAGGACCACCACAGTCACTTGCTGTATAAAATGACTACTTCATAATCTGAAGTTCCAATTTACATAAAAAGCTGTATTTTTTGTTTGTGGTAAATAGGTATTCTATGCATACACAGTCTTTTCAATGGACCCTTGTATTCACAGATCTGCATCTGAATTATTACTAAACTGAATGTTTCACATTAGAAGTATGCAATATTCAATGGCTTGTCAAGTAGCTTAATCCTGTCATGGAAGCATCACAATGAGGTCTCTTACCTAGAGGAAAGATTACTATTAAATTTTCTTACTCCATTTTTTTACCCAGTCCAAACCCTATGGACTATGCTGAATGCAAATATGACTCAATATGTCATTACTGGCAAAATGGAACCAGAAATAGCATGATGCAGACTTAAGAATGGAGTAATTGGAAGATAACATGAGACTTCAGCAATAGATGACCTTCATTGGAAATTTTTGCAGTTCTGAGTTTGGTCCTGGTGCTCCTGTCTCCTCTCCTCTAGACTCATGGAGAATCCACACAACTCATTAACTACACTGACCTCGCTTTGCTATGAAGCTAAGCACTGCAGTATTTGCAGTAGGTAAGAGGTGAGAATACTGTTGTCATATGTCCAGCAGAGTTCCTGTACGTGCCTAGGTGTGTGCTCATAATAGTAGCTGATGCACCTGGATGAACCCAGTTGGGAGGTTTCCAAGGTGATCCTCCAGCACACTCCTCTCCCAGCTCTTGGTGATGTTAGAAGTACTGTTGAACCCAGGTGATTCCCGCCCAGCTGGGAGCCCTCTGGCCACCCGAGCCATCCAAGAGAGCAGGGGAATTCCTAAGAGCATCTGAACGTACCTGTGACTATCTACAAAAGGTCATCAGGATCCAGAAACAGAGTGACTACTATCTGTTAAGAGTGCTGTCTTTCCTTAACCCTGGCCGAGAGAGAAAATAATTAGCTTTTTACTATCTACTTTCTATGCTAGAATGTAGAACTAGCACCTCATAAAAACCCCTTATCCCTGGAGGGACTGCTGCTGTTATACCACTTTGCCATCCCCTATGCCCACAAGCCTCAAGACCCAAGGGAGCTCAAGGAACGTATATAAAGCTTTCAGTACAAAACAAGAAAGTCTGATACATAGAAACCCCAAGCCCTCAAGCTTCAACTGGGATAAACTAGTGCTAGAGAAAGAGACTGGTTTTAACTCCACTGCCAATAGTGCAGTAAAGACACACTTCTGCAGTGCAACCTAGTGCTGGCAAGCACATACATGATTTGCCAGGGGGAAACTACTTTAGGCTAAGTCTTGTGTTCCCTTACTACTTGCTCTGGTATCAACAGTCACTGGAGCAAGGCTGACATGACAGCACAAACAGCATCCTTTCAAAGCTACATCTTGCTTGCTGTTAAAGACATAATCCAATGTGTGGCCTGCTGTACTTGGCCTTGTTCTTCCTGATCCATAACACTGTAGTCAAACACAGACTACATGCAAAGGAAAGGAGTGAAGGGCACAATTAAAAGCTTTACATGGAGAAACAAATACTGTTCACTTCAATAGCCAATTAAATACATTTAGGATCTTCATTTAAAGCCCAGAATTGCAGGCATAAGGAAGGACATCAAAAGGACAGTTTCAGCATTGAGATGTTTACCAGAGGCACTCCAGAAGAATTAATAGGAGGGATTGCTATTTTCATTCCATCTGTAACCAGAACTGCAACTCTATTCAGTCTCGTTTTTGCAGACAGATGGGCTGCAATACTGAGGATCTGCCCATTTTTTCCTGTGAAAAACAGATCTCGCCATTCCCTGTATGCATGGGGGAAGAAAGATAAAAAAAGATATAAAGAGAATATAGAGAATATATTCTCGGCTATAGGAAGTGAATATCTTTTAAACTAATAAACTAAAAATCAAAATAAACTTCTTTATCAAAGGTCAGAAAGATCTTCTAGGAGTGAAACAAAGTTTATCGATATCCACTAACAGAAATAGTCTGAAGTAGTAACCTGAGAGAAGCACAGTGCATTTTGTGGTGTGTGTATGCACTCAGCATCTGTCATGAACGGGTGTAGGTTCACATAAATGTGTGATTTAGACTCCATTTGCACTGCAGGAAAGGTCTGTGGAGACTGCCAAGGTAAGATGACATGAAAGTAGGTCATCACCAATGGTGGGCATGGGACAGCTTCAGTCCAAGAAACTATTAAGTGTGGACCTTTCCACTCAAGAAAAAAAACATGCTGCTGGAGCTCTGCAGAATTGGGAATGACTGGGAGTAGGAACGACTCATCACTGTCTCTTTAAATATAAGAGCTAAACAGGAACTAAGGAGGAAGCAAGTTTCAAACAAAGTCAGTTGTTTCAAAACTCCAGAGAAACAGAAAAATATGTTTATTCATAAAGCAAGTAACTGACCTGTGAAACTCCTCAACACAGGATATTGCAAATCCTATAAATTTCCATGTCATGGAAAAGAAAAAAGACCAAGAAGAAAAAGAAGAAGGCTGCTAAATATTAAAAAACTAATTTCTGTTCAAGAAGTTCCTGAATCAGAATTTTTGGAAGTTGGGAAAATATTTGGGGAAACATGATTCTAACCTTCCTCTATTCTTATAGCCTTCACTATGAGTAGTAACAGGATGGGGAGCTCAAGTGACCTGTGCTTTTACCCTGTTGGACTGCTGTTCCAGCAGTGCATGATGTTGAGCCTAGATTAGGATTATGGTAAAATCAGTTTACACCCATAGATTATTAAGTTTCAGCACTAGGCTGGGGGCAGGGGAATGAATGGAAATTGAGGCCTTTGTGCAAGAGTCCTTTAAAAAAAGAAAACAAAACATGACATTACAAATTCTGCTATAATTTCTGGAAGCCAAGGCACATCATCTTCCCTGATGTGCCATCAAGACATGATTTCCTTTGCTGTCTTTTATTCCCCACAGTGAAAGCAGCATATGGGTATCTGTGTATGTATTTTACAATGTTTCTACATGGTATGGATAATTTTTTTGGTGTTTGGAAGTTTAAAAAAGGCTATTACCATTAGAAGATTTAAACACAGGAAGTCTGTTCCACCAGTGATGTCCTTTAGTAAGTAAAATATCACTAAATATAACACTAAACTATTGCACTCGCTTCCATTCCTTTCCTAGCTGGGGAAGAATTCCTTCAGGCCACAGGAATGGAGTATATCAAGGGAAGGATGCCTGAGCTCATGCTGACATCACTTTCACAGAACTGAGTGCTGAAACAAAAGTGTCTTGCTAGAAGTTGAACTAACCCTCCTTGTCCCCCAGATACACCCATTTCTAATGAAATGACTTTGTGCTTCCTGTTCAGGAACCAACCGTAAACCAACACTAAGAACGCAATGTGAGGAAGATGTATTGACAGACTGACTTTACATAGCTGTGATGGACTTCATCTTTTCAGCATGATGAGAATTATCTTCCAGCTTTCTTTTTGATCTTTCACATAAACGAACAGCAGGTGTGGATGACTAAGCAGAGAAACAGGCTGTAAACCATGTAATAGTCACATAACCGTTAGTGAAGGGGTAAACAGAGCTAGACCGAAAAGAATATCATCCTTTAAAAGGTGGAGCATGTCTAAGTATTAGTTTCTGAGTTTAACAAGGTACAGCATACTGCTCAAGGTCAACAGCTCTTCAGTTACGGACATTCAATTTAAGCATTTGGATATTTATTTCTGCTAGTAATTTAAGGGTACAAGCAACATACTCACTCAGGGAAGGCATTTGGGAGATAATATCCCTAAAGCCAAATAGACATTTCACAAGTTCACATACTTTTATCTTGCTTTGGGAATTAACACATTGTCTTTCTCTGCTACTTGAGGACTGTGCTTCTGTCAAGCTAGGAGCTTTGTAATAACTAGATCAACTAGATATCCAAGCATGCTTCAGGCTTTTGGAGTTCACTACATAGACTAACACTGCACTTCAGTGTAAAATTGAAGGTCACAATATAAATTAAAAATGCCATCAATCTTTGCAGCAGCACAAGGAGATTCTTCCTAGCCCATGATCAAACACCTTCTATATCCATAAATAGAGATTTTATACTTGAACAGAAAAAAAGATAAGTTGCTTGGTCCTTACAACTTCATTCTTTAACAAGAACGTAAATGTATCCTCTTTAATCCCAACAAGTCCAGAAGTTCGAAAACAGTTCCATTTAAAACAAAAAGTCTTGTAATGTAAGCCTACTGTTTCTTTAGGCTACATTTTACTTCATCAGTATTTTTCCATTAGCAGTTGTCAAACTTCAGCTATGAAAGTTCATCTGTGACGTGCAACGTGCTGTCTGTATGAAATACAGCAAGCAATAATCCCTCATCTCCCCATCTGCTCAGTGACAGAATTACAGGCACCCCACTGGTCATGCTTTGTCAAACACTGACACAAGTACTTTTCTTTTGAATTGCAAATTTTGTGGAGCTATTTATCCAATATAAATTCTCTTCAAAGAGGCATTTACAGCTAGCAGACTCTTCCTTGGAGAGGAAAGAAAGGAAATACATGTACTCAGGAACTTTGTATTTTATTTAGGCAACTGCTTAAGTCCCAGGTCCTGTCCATGTGCACATCTGTGACACTGGACTGCAGATCATGCTGTTGTACTGAATATTGCACAGCAGTGCAGCTGAGGTATGGGTGCAGAAGCACTTGCCATGACAGGGCCTTGTGCCCAGAACCTTCATTCTGTTCTGGGAGCAAGTAGAGCCTCCTGCCAGACTATAAGTTTCTGCTGTTACCCACCAATCTATACACCCAGGGTGAGATTTTGCCTTCAATCAGAGTTGAATGAAGTGTTTCCATCCTCCCACTTCATTCTGCTTACTCTGTGTCTCACAAATGTCCCTGTGCAAATCTTTGCATGGCTTCTTTGAAAATGGATGGGAACCTATGACAGAAGGAATTGCTGTGTTGAGGACTGCCACTGTCTACCATTCCTGGAACCACAGCTCGCACCATTTGCTTCACAAAATGTGAGGCTGAACGTAAAACCAGACCATTTTTCAAAAACCTCAAGAATCCTGCAGCAAATTATCCCTTGGCGTCTTTACGAAAAGCAAGCTGCTTTGCTGGGTACAGACAACATACATGCTGCTAGGACTCACTACATTCGGCCAGTCATTCCTGTCCCTTCTTTTTCCTACCAGAAATTATCTTCCTAAGCTTTTCAATTCCAGCCACGTGACTGTGATCCAAGATGAATGTGTGAAACCAGACTGGACAATTTGATTGGTCTGAGAGGCCTCAAGTGCCAACAAAACAGCCCGAGCAACACTCTTCTGTACCTTCAATACGTTCATCTGTCCAAGGAATCTTACCATGAAACAGACACTAGTACAAAGGTGGTTCAAATCCACTGTCACTCGATCCCAGGCCAGGAAAAAAACAGATTAAGAGTATGAAACACTTTTATACAAAGACTCCTTGTGTCTTGGAGTTTAGTCATAACACCAGCATAATTGTGCAAATATATAATCAGGTAATTATACCGGTATCTTCCCATAGTCCTCAACAAATTTTTATTTGACACCACACTGCCAAGAGTACTAGGACTACACAAAATACAGTTGCCTAATAATAGACTTTGAGTTACCTTTATTGTACAGTCCAGGCTACAGTAATAATAGACTCTAGCCTAGTAATAGGTGACTATTCTCAAGAACAGTTACTGTCGCTAGATATAGTGACTTCCTTCTGCCCCAGGCACCACAAACACCATTAACAGCCACAAAAGGATGCCAAATTATTCCAAAAAAGTACTCCTGTAATACACAATGGAGTTTCCAGTCCTATTGACAGTACCACCGCATACAATTCCTGGCAGTATATTCTTCTCAGCTCTAACTAAATCATTTAGGACTATCAAGCAAAGATTTTTCACAGCTAGCTGTGTCCTTGTCCCTGCCAGGCCAACCAAGGGGAAAACATTTGATCTGTTCCAACATGGAAATATTAACAGCACAATGTTTAAACCTGTCTGTACAATGGTAGGATTCGTACAGATAGTCTCTCACAGGGGACCTTGTTTAAGGAAACTGGGGGAACAGACATCAGAAGGACAAGGATTTTTGTGATGTACTGGGACAATCTTCAGAAGAAGCAATGCAGCTTATACAGGCCGAATGGGAATTCAGGGTAATGAAAGTCTGAATCATGCTGAAGCAAAAGTTGTTCTGAAAACAGTAGACACCCACTGACTTCAGTGCATGGCAGAGCAGGTTGCATCTATGAGCACTATTAAAAGCATGGACTTCCTATTCACGGGAAGCCTGGTGCATATGATGTCTTATAAGCTGAATGGAATTCTGGGGGCAAACATGCAGCCACTCCCATGGTGGCTCTGCAGTCTGAAGTGCCACCTGTTGATACCTCTGCTCCATTTAGATGACTGCAGTTTCATTTGCAGTCTTCCCCTGCCACCATTTTGGGTTTTACTATATCATTTTTCCAGTCCAGAAGCTGCCGCTATTAAATTTTTCCTCTAATCCTTTGGACAACCCAGTCTCTTGCCTTGGAAACACTGTCCCTTGACAGGTCCCCCAGAATACTAACTACATACCAGAGGGCAAGACAATCTTCAAACAGACGTGTAACATAGAGCTCTACTTGAAGAAAGAGTTTCTACAGATTGTCTTCTAGGTTACCATGGCATGCATTCCTTTTACTATTCTGGTTTTTGCTTTCCACAGAATCATAGAATACCAGGTTGGAAAGGACCTCAAGGATCACCTGGTCCAACCTTTCCTGGCAAAAAGCACAGTCTAGAAAAGATGGCCCAGCACCCTGTCCAGCTGAATCCTAAAGGTGTCCACTGTTGGGGAACCCACCCCTTCCCTGGGGAGATTATGTCAATGTCTCATTGATCTCAATGTGAAAAATTTTCAACCTGTATCCAGTTGGAATCTTTCCAGGATTAACTTCTACCCATTACCTCTCATCTTTCCATGTGACTCCTCATAAAAAGGGAGTCTCCTTCTTTGTAGCTACCCTTTAAATACTGGAACATTGTAATAAGGTCTCCACTAAGCCTTCTTTTCTCAAGGCTGCACAAACACAGTTGTCTCAGCCTTTCCTCATATGGCACGATTCCCAGGAGTTTGATCATCTTTGTGACCTGTCTCTGGACACACTCCAGCATGTCCACAACTTTTTTTGCACAGACTTTTAGAATCGTTTAGGTTGGAAAAGACCTTAGAGATCATCAGGTCCAACGTTAACCCGGGACTGCCAAGTCCATCAATAAACCATGTCCCTAAGCACCACATCTAACAAGTTTTTT
>JAVJGI010000057.1:55564018-55582201 GCA_035590275.1 Ibycter americanus
AAAAAACTTGTTAGATGTGGTGCTTAGGGACATGGTTTATTGATGGACTTGGCAGTCCCGGGTTAACGTTGGACCTGGTGATCTCTAAGGTCTTTTCCAACCTAAATGATTCAATGATTCTATGATAATGTTGCACAGAGGTAAGCAAGGAGGTATAGAGGGTGGGGAATGCTTATTTGCATCTATCCTGATCATGCTGAAAATATGGTCTAACTGCTAATGAAGTCCATGAGCTGCTTGTCTTAAATCTCCATACAGAATTTAGTTGTTTCTGCCGCAAAGCACAGGCAGATCATTGGCTACAGTTCTATCCTCGGGAAGAATGAAAGGCCTGTTTGAGCTGTCATTATCAAGTACATAGTCCTTCCTGAACCATCTCTAGAGAGTGATCATTTTGCTGCTGCTCCGAAATCTCAAAGCAGGTCACCCTTCTTTCCTAGGCTGTGCAAACAGTCCACTCCAGCAACACCAAGCTGAACTCATGAATAAGGACACAGAATTTGAACCTTTTGTTATGGATTCCACTCTGCACCACTCCCAAGATGTGTGCCTTTACACTGCCAATGCCCTAGCAAGGCTGTACAAACTTTCCTGGCTAAATCAGTCATCAAAAAGACTAATTAAAAAGCAATTGGGCATCATGCTTGTGGAAAGATTATTGCCTGTAACATGGGCACAGTTTTAGCAAATCTGCATATATTACAACCTTAATTCTCTCTGAAAGCCATTATTCTGTACCTGGCATCAGTGTGTCACTAGAATAAAGCAGATATCCATGTGGTCTCTGTGGCACTTTGCTGGGTCATGGAGACAACTGGACACCCAGCAGCATGGTGATCTTGACCACATCTGGACCAGCAGCTACTTCCCATCAGTTCAGCATAGGCTCACCAGCCCTTGTCTTGCCAGTCACATAACAGTGTACATTGTAAGCCTATGGTTTCTGTTTGAAAGGACATTCTGAACCTGACCTAGGACTCGGCTTTAATCCATTCAGTATGCTGTTTGTTAATATCCCAATGTATTTAGTGACAGTACAAAGTGCTTACTTTCACATCCTCCAGAACCCAAGGTATTATATCAGCAATACTGCAACTCTTGTCTGGCATATCATCTCCTTTCCAGAAGAATTGGCTTAGTGTGACATGGTATACTTCTAAGAAAATGTATATTGACTTGCATCAATTAAATCACGCACACTGAAGTATGCACTTACCTTCCTTGTGTCAGATATTTTCTTGATTTTTTCAGCATACAGATGAAGTACAGTCATCCCCTTTCCCTTTCAACATTTAACTGTTGAAATAACATCAATATTCTTCTGAACTTCCAGCAGTATTAAAACAGCTTACTGGGAAAACACAATTTTACTTTTTTAGAGAGTTCCTTGTTCAGCAATTTTAAAATTTTGCAAAAGCCCTCATCCTTTTGGGATGGAAAGATTTCACGAGTTTTATAGATAGTGGCTGTACCATTTGTCCCCCTTTAAATACTTATTCAATGCATCCCTTCTTGTGCAGAACACTGCAAGCTCAGCTGTCATTAAAGAAATTAGGTCTAAGCCTTTGGCCACTTGCTAATTCTTCATGCCTCCCTTGTCAACTGAGTTGAGTTTCCCTTTCTATGCCAGCTTGCTCCATTTTGCTCATACACCCACATAATTCACCTTAATTTAATGCCAGACAAATATTTCTTCATTGGAAGTTTTTGCTTAAGGATGCTTAAAGCACACACACATACAATTTTTTAAAATAAGGGTGCAATGTGATCAGGCTAGAAATGTGAAGCTGACAATAAAAGGAGTGCTTGTTTTCCAAGATAAAATATTTGCTGAACTGCTTTGCATGACTGTTTTTACAATTCTATGAATATTTAGATAGTTAGATGCACAGGGACCACTTTTAAACGCACACATATCATGCTTCCATCACTAACAAGGACTGGCTCTATTAAAATAGAAAAGCAAAAACCCACAGTGTCAAAATCCATTACCTTCTTCTGCAATAGCTGATTCTGATGACAGTCATGAACAGTTCTTCCTCTAGCCACTGGTGAGAATGGTGTGCTACTATGGTCAACAGTTCAACAAAATGTAGCTCGCTCTGTGCGATATTTCACTGACAACTTCCTTCAGGTTAAGGGAAATGGGAAGTTTCAAGTACAGTATCTTTAAAAGCGAATTTAGCTACTCTGGACTCCAAATTATTTGGCAGGCATGTCCAGACATGCAGATATTCCCAGATGAGCTTTTCCTGAAACAGGACTTACAGATAGATCTTCAGAGAAGATGCATTTGATTGTATTTCTTTTTGATAAGTTGTAGATTTTGCTTTAAGACAGAGTTACCTGAGTGCTAACACCTACTGAAAATATCCATGGAGCTGCAAAACCCAGGTCTAAATGTCCAGAAGTGAAAGCACAATTCTAAACAATGTCACAAGCGGGAAGCAAAAAGGACTCATAGGTCTGCCATCTTATGAATGCAAGCCTAAGATCACCTGGAAATACCAGCCTATGCCAAATCTATTCTACAGAAATGTTTCATCACGGATGGTTGGCATATGCCCACCTGAACATTTTAATCAAGAATTAAAAGCTTACCCCCAAAAAGAGGAAAGACGGGGGCCATCACAGTTCCTGCTCCTATTGTGACATCCTTGACAAGAAATCAACACAAAATCTTCTGGGTGATCTTTTAGCAGTAGACACGGGCCACCACAATACACTGACCA
Organism: Ibycter americanus; assembly: GCA_035590275.1. Taxonomy (NCBI): domain Eukaryota; kingdom Metazoa; phylum Chordata; class Aves; order Falconiformes; family Falconidae; genus Ibycter; species Ibycter americanus. The sequence goes on from JAVJGI010000057.1 coordinate 55,566,751, forward strand.
ATAGAAGAACAAGGCTTGGGACTGGGTGAGGGGGATGGCAAAGACAGATGGAAATGAAGCCTGCAGGACTGATGCAAAATGTGTATTCAAGCAGTGCCAGACCTCCCTGTTTGAAGATGACTTTGTCTATCACCCTTCATTTTCTTTCTCTTTCTTTCCTTCCTTTTCCCCCATAGATGGACAAGGAGGGAAAGGGCAGCAGGCTACTGGACAACATCTGGCACCAAAGCAGGATTTTGGTGACAACGGCTTTGGCAGTAACTCCAGGACCAGCTTTCCAATGGACACTGCTGGCTCAGGATTCACTTCCAATCTGTCCTACCTTTGTGTTATGCTCACAGTGCACAGGGTGGGCTGGTAAAGCTCTGATCTGGATCACTAGCTCAGGGAATTAGATCTGAAGCACTTACATCATTAGTCTAGCATCTTTTGGGTGTGGGTACAGATAGTTGTGCTGAACATTTGGGACCTCTAGAGGGGATTACGCTGTATGCATGGCCAGAGTCACACAGGCTGGAAAGAGGTCTTCATCAGCTCCCAGAACTGCTTTTAATTGCACTATTTCTCACCTATATCTCAGCTCAACCATTTTTCTTCACACATCTCAAGAACAGAGGCTAAAATTTCAGTCAGTACTCAGCAGGAGGTAATACAGAAGACACTAGCAGGAAATCTTACCCTGTCCCAGAGCTTTTTAATGGAATTGGCGCTTTTAAAAAGCTCAGCTAAAGACTGAAACATCCATTTTGTAAGTCCAAGCATCCAGCTTCTGACAGATCAGACTATCAAGGTTTTTCAGTTTGGTCCTGATAAACCTCTGCAGTCCCTTGACTTTCTGTTGCCTTTTGAGAAGTGAATCTTTTTTAAAACATAAATCCATATCCATGTTCTATGTCTCTGCCTTTCTTACCATCTTATTACCATCAGACCTTGTTTGATGCTGGCATACGCATTCTGCTATCCCCAAAACATAATAAATAACAGCACATCACCAGCAGCACCATGTTGCTCACAGATTGACTTAACTAATTAATGTCTCAGAGGCAGTACTTGTTTGAGAACTGACAAAAAGTCTCAGGCCTGCAAGAGAGCTTCCCACTCCTCCAGGATTCTGACTTCTTTGTGGGCTTTTCCTTTCATCCTTGCATAAGTACTGCTAGTCCACTATCATAAAGTCTACCTGACCTTTGATTTCATGTTGAAGTATTAACAGAACCGTCAAATTTGCTTCCCATTCTAAGATTCAGTGTAGCCTGGAAAGATAAAGTAAGATTATTTGACTTGATTCTGTTTAAATAAAGAAGAGTTTCTCAGAAACTATCAAGGTTCTTTTGTTTTTGTTTTGGTTTGTGTTGTTTTTCTGTCATAGCATATAGGCATGAGGTCTAGAAACAAAAATCATACCTGGCACTGAAGAACTAACCCTTAAAAACCAGAAATCTGTTAAGACTCTTGTCTCTCTGTCTGAAATCTGCTGAAGTTTTACTTGGTGAAAAAGCTCTCCTTATTTCACAGTACGCACAAGACTGATTATGTGCACTGCCAAATTCTCCTTTGCTGGGACTCAGCGGATGGAAATGCTAAATTTTCTTGTATGGTTTCCAAAAAGGCATGTCTGAGCAAGCAGTTAACCCCATATTGCATCATACTGGTCATGAAGAGGAAAACACTTACAACCTCAGTGCAGGTCTCCTATAATATTGATGCTATTTCTAAAGCATTCCTGCAGTCATGTGGTTGGGGATGGAACGTTTTTTTGTGTACTGGGAAAAAGATATTCCAAGTAGCTCTTTAATGGCTCACTAACTAGTAAGCATAGTGCATCAAAAATGACCTTAGTATGACTTCTACACTCCCTTCACAATAGGCTGAGCCATATGACTCAGCCCTCTGCAATCCTAAACTGTCTGCTGGAGTGACTTGGCTTCAGAGATCAGGAGCCACCTGCCCTGCTGCTGTCACAGTTTATTTCACAGCTTCGGTGGGACTCTAAGAGAGAACTAAGCTTTTAAAGTGCTGGGGAGGCAGCAGCAGGCAGAATTGCTGCCTTCCACCCATCACACATGTATCCTTGCTGCTGCAGAGCAGCCCCAGCTAATGTAGACATCAGCAAATTATTTCTAACACAGCTAGAATGAAGCTTAATATAAAGGATTTCTGCTCTTTATGAGGAGTTTAACAGGGGAAGCGTTCATCAGGCCAACAACATGTCCTAGGCTTACAGCATTGTCTTCTGCACAGACTGCTTTGCAGCCAGGTATAACTCATGCAAAGGTTCATCTCAGATCTGCCAGCACAGAAGATCTACTGACAAGGGACATGACTAATGCAACACTCTGGTTTCTTGAATTTGGCCACCAGCAATAAAGCAGCAAAAGCAAGTCCTGAAGCCCTTGGGGTTCACCCAGTGGAGAAAGCCCTGCCGAAGCAGAAGAGCTTTTGTCTTAAATCATTCATGTCCACATATTTTCCTTCTGCTACTCTCATTTCTTCTTTATCTTGCACATTCTCGGGACATGACAGGAGGCTACACAGACTTTACTACATAAATAATGACAGAATGGCATTCAGCAGGTAGAAAATTCAAGGATTAAGGCAAAGGTGATGATACCTCAAGTCCAAGCTTCAGCGTCCAGTCTGTAAGCTGGGACTGTGTCAATGTCTCATACACTTATACACTAAGTAAACTGTGTGCATCACTCAGGCCTGCATTGGCTTAAGGCATAAGTCAGCACAGTGGACTTACCCATTCTTGCACCACTTAGTCTTCTAAATACATGGAATTTACACCCTAGCTGTGAAAGTCTAGATAGATGCAGGGTCAGGATGGAGAAGCAGCTGCTTTTCCATCAATAGAAGACCTCATGGGAGGTTTGATTTAGAGAAAAAGGCTTTCCAGCAAAAGCCTGCCTTTGGAGTGACTTGTGCTTATCAAGAAGATGTCAAGGGAAGCTGAGCATTGCACTAGGATTTTGCAGCAACAACCTAGTTGTTCCCTTAGCTGCCAAGCAAGCAGCCTCATAACAGCTCCATTGTCACTCAGCATGCTTCCTTTCGAAATCAGGAGTATTCTTTGTATTTTCCAAAAAAGTAGGAAATGGTAGGAAGTTAGGATTCATTTAAGCCCTCAGCATTGGCAGAGGTCACCTGGGCTCTAGAGAGCAGCACAAGTGGTTGAGTAGAGCAGTGCCCATAGTAGTGTGAGTAAAAATGAATGCAGATATATTGCACCCCACAGAAAAAGTCCAGACTGCCAATTTCTTCTAGTTCAAAACAGAATGAAGTGACCTGGCTATAAGACTAAGCCTGTTTCACTTTAGGTCTTATGGATCATTGCAGAAACCAGCCTTAAGAGTTTGAGCCAGTGCTCTCTCTGGAGGTTGCAGCAAGCACCTTCTGCAAGTTTTCCCAGCACAGGAGGCTGACAGGGCCCCGCAAAGTAAATTGCCATTCTATATGTGGAAAGCAACACACACACAAAATGAAGACTCAAATGGAAGGCAGGTTACTATTTTCGTAGAATCTCATTTGTTCATTAGTGCAGACAGATCAGACTGTGATGTTGTTTTGACATGCAAGCGGATGGCTTGATACCTTCCAATCCTGTTCTCCGGCTTATTAGCTGGGCAACACACCTGACAATTTCTCTTTTTCTGTCTCCACTTGACAGAAGTCACACATGCCTCTCAAATGAGGCATCCATTCTTCCCACCTTCTACACCTCAAGTACAACAGTGTGCTCAAGTGGCTGTTTTTCTAACAGCTTGTGTTAATTTTCAACACCAAGCAAGTACGTGTTAGGCAGAAGATCTTCTCTTTCCCACCAACACACAAATGACCTTCAGCCCAGGTCTTCAGAGGATTTGGGAATAAAACCTATTTCACAGCAGTGGAAGAATTTACCCACCAAAGTGCCATTTTGTGCTCCTGGAAGGGATCAGAAAGACAGGAGCACAGCATCGTGCACAATGACGAATCCAGTCCTGTCTTGGGACCTCATTTTTCCACAGTCAGTTCACTCTTAACTTCTATGACCAAAAACCAAATCATTAGGAAGATGAACTCTACAAGTTTTATGACTGGCAAAAATTATTCTTTATTTCCCTGATCATGCAGTCTGGGAACCTGGCCTTTGCATGAAATGTAGTCTGTCTTTGAACTTTGTGAAAAAAAATTATAGTCCGGCAGAGTCCTTAAATTTCTCTATGGCAGGAAGGCCAGGATTCAGTGAACCTACTGACCAAACCTGAAGTTTTGAACAAGCTCAACTGCTTTCCTGGTTAGGCACTCATCCTCTGAAGCACTTTTCTTATTATTTTCCTACTTTGATTTCAGTCTCTTTTACTATGGAAATCAGATCTGAGCAGGCCAGAAAAAAGACTAACTTCATTCAAACCATTGGAGAGAATTTCCATTTCCCCACTTTAAATGAGAAAAAGTTGGAAAGAGAGCAGCAAGACTAATAAAGAAAACTTTGCAAACTAATAGTAAAATATTTACACATATCCAGATGTTCAAAGAACTGTGGCAAGGGCCCTGGTTACCAAAATACAACCAACTCCTGCAAAAAATAATAATATTTCAATCACTGTTCATTAAACAGATTTTCACAAACCAGCTGGTTTATTCATTGAAAGGGGTTTTCCTACATCTTCGATTGATTACTTGCTATAAGAGCATTACTTTCTGGGGGAATACTGAGAAGCAGTCAAACCCAGTACATACTCAGTAAAAATATCTGGAATTGTTGGAGCATTGCCAGACTTCTCTGAAAGACTTCCCTTTGTAGGGCTGGATAGGACATCTTCATCTCCTCAGAAAAATACCCAGTGTATTACCTACTGCGTCTTTTGGGTTGTTTGGGGCTTTTTTTCCTGATTTTTAAGCTTGCTTCCTTGGAAGATTATTTGTATGCCACCACACTGTAATATATAACCATGCCACACTGACCCTCTCTCTGCTTTCCTACTGACAGAGGGACATGCACAGTTTCACCCTGTTTTCCAGTTGCAAATAGATTAGATGGAGCAGACCAGCTTGAAAGCTCTTGAAGTGTTACATAAAAAGCATAAGACAGAGAAAGGTTGATGAGCTGAAATTAGCATTCACAGGGACAGAGATGATGACTTTCCCTATGCCAGTGGGCACTGATCAGAAGATCAATCAGCATTTCTTTAACTACCAATGCTGTCCATACAGATGGCCAGTATAGGAAAGAGCAAAGAGAACTGTGGAGTGGGAGCAAAGAGGATGTGATCTGGGGCATTGTTAGGAAGCTGGCGCCCAAGGTGGTGAACTGATGGGATAGCAAGGAAGCAGAGATAGGTTAGCTACGATATGAGAGAAAAAACATGAGTTCACAGGTGGTGAGACTTTATTCTGCTGATTCCCAAGTCATTTTGATGACCATATACACTCAAAAGGCCCTGGACCTTGCACATTAGGTAGTTTTGCATCCTTTCAGAATGACCAACAGGTCTTGGGATTGCCACTGATTTTCCTGAAGTGGGCAGAAGCCCTCTCAGTCCTGCAAGGAATGATTGAGTCCAGCATCACAGAACTTGTTGGAGTAGGGGTGACTCAGTCCATGGCGTAAAGTTTTTTCAATATCCAGTCTTCAGTATTTTGTAAGTGTAAGAAAGGAAAAGAAAATCACTGAAGATGAACTGAAGTTGATTATTCCCTCCAATCACCTTTACGTAAAATCTAAGTGGGGCTATTTTTTCACTACAGCAAGGAAATTGCTTGATTATTGAAATAAATTACATGCTTCCTTCCCCTGCAAAGAGATAATACAGGTAACCAAGATCCTCTTGTCTCGTAAGCTTCAGTGTGGTTATATTTTAGTCTGTGTTATAGCAAGGAGTTGTGGCATAACATAAACCTAAAAAGAAGCCAAAGCAGGTAGGAAAGTTGTTCCAGGTAAGTCAGACTCTGCCCAATGCCAGGATGCAGTCTTGCTTAGGCAGTCTTTGTGGCCTGGCTATAGCTTTATCTTCCTATAGAAAGCCACAGATGTGCTACCTAAAGTTGTAAGTACAAGGGAAAGGTTTACACCAGAAGTCAGAGTGTACATCCCCAGCAATATTTTCAAAAGATGGAACAATCCCTGAATAATTTACCAATCAACACCCTTCCACAATCCAGTTCCAGTAGAAAGCATTTGCAACACAACTCACTCCCTCATGAGTCTCTGCAGGGACCTGAAATATTCTTGAAGATGTAAGTAGTTACATACTCATTGCTTTCCCCCAGTGCTCAGTGATGGCTTATGCTCCCTTGCAATTGGTTCAAACAGCAAACATCTGAGGGGTAACTCAGGTATGTCTTCTAAATTTAAGAATGATATAATTTAGCAGTATTACTAGAAGACGTGGAGGCCTTGTTTTGAACAATTTTACTTTCACAGCAAGCACTTCCTAAGAATGTCAAGGAATTATCTGCTAGGTACTACCGTCCCATCTGGAAACAAGGTAATGTGAAATCTGTCCAGCAGTGGAGCCAGGAGATATTTCCACTCTCCTCATAATCAGCTGAGCTACGTACCTGGTGCTGACTTCACTCACTGCCACAGAAACAACTATGGTAGGAGCCAAGCTGGACTCCTAATATCACATCATGACAACTTACCAAACTTCGCTGAATAACCCTGGCCATGCATGTATATATTGGGCAATCAAGAGCCTTGGAGATAACGTGCCAAATCAAGTCACAGAATACTGCAACCATTGCAGCAAAACATCAGTCTACTGGGCAAAAACAAACCTCAAAACTACCACCCCCAACCCCTCACCCACAAAAACCTAAACCACTCCTTAAAAACAATTAAAGAAAAAAAACCTTCAACAACACGTGCATTGTATGGCAGGACTCAGGCTAACTACACTCAGGATTAGAGGTCTTCCATTAACAGGGCTCTTAGAGCAATGTTTGGAAGTCATTGCTCATTTTCACAGTCAGTCCACCATAGATCCATTCTCCTTCTTGCACCTATGACCTGTCCTACCAGAAACAAAAGGGCCAGGGGGAAGAAACTGAGTGTAACTTGAATGTACCAGGTGAAAATGCATCATCCAAGCTGCACAGTGAGAACAAGAAAAACATCTGAAGGAATGAAATCAATGGCAAACAAACAACTAGAAAAAAGAAGTACTGTAATTCCCAAAGAACATGTTAATTATTACTAATAAAGTAATTAACATTTTTTAAAACCTCTGAAAAATGAAATTGGCTATGCAGCTTCTAATTAATACTGTAATAATTTATCACAACCTAAAATGAGAAATCTTTGCTCCTCTTTAAAGCAATAATTCAGTAGAATTTTATCAGGGAAAAACAACCATGGGAAATAGGGCTGGAAGGATCCCAAAATAATCACACACTCCATCCTCCTGCTGTGACTAGGAAGCTATTTCTGCATCACTTTATCTGATGGATTGTTTTCTCACCTGTTGCTAATCCTTTGGTGGAAGAAACTCCACCCCTGCCCACTCCCAAGAAGGAATTTAAATTTTCTCTGCCAGGTATCTGAACCCTGAACATTGTCCCCTTCCCTCTCCTTTAACTCAGTATAAACCAGTACTTTGGCACCATGACATGCGTGGAGAGCAGTTTCTCATTTCCTCCAAGAGTATGTATGGAGATATTCCAAACCTGACAGTGCACAGTCCTGGGCAGTTCAACCTGACCCTGCTTGAGCAGGGCAGTTGGAGTGGAAGATCTCAAGAGGTCCCTTTCAAATTCAGCTATTCTGTGCTTCTGAGAGTATTCCTACTAAGTGTATGAATTAAGATCCAAACCAGTAGGCACTATCCTTCTGGTAAATATTTGGTCCAAGACATAATGTTGCACTTTTCTGGGATGGAAAGAAGCTACTGGAGACTTCATTACTTCTCATTCTCTCACACTTAAGATAAATGTCAGACAGGTGTGTCTCTATGTATTCATAAACACCTCATCCAGGAATCTGCCTCAGTACAAGGTATTGTGATGGTATGTGAGCAAAAACTGAGCTCTAAAATGCAACCATCATCTCCATGTCCACTTTGTGCAGTAAGGGACTGGTGCTATCACTGCTATGACATCCCACCTCACAAAATGAACATAGCACATAACCGAGATGACAACTATGCTCAAAGTTGAAAAGACAAGAGCCACAGAAGGACAAAGAAAGATTCACATAGCCTTTTCCTGAGTGCTAAGGAAATTCTGGACAGTGGTTTTCTTATAAATGCCAGTTTGCTGTGTGCCTGCAACAACAACTAAATCTTCTAAGCCATACATTCTCCAAGTTTTTCTCCTGATTTCAAGATCGCTTTAGGACAGATTAGTTACCATGAGAAAAAGTAAAAAGCAGAAGAAAAGCAGTATTTCTCTTTTCTATTACTACTTTATTGCTTGCCTTCCTGTAGGATATTTTTCCCTCATCACAGTAACTTATGAGCAAGTTCACTGCCTAAATATCAGAAAGAGATTTTTATTTTCTGTATGTACAAAATTTCCTCAGGGATGATACACAAAAAGTTGCAGGTCAGGATAATTTGTAGTGCACAAGGAAGCCACAGAAAGTTGGATACTTATGTTTCCTCAAACCTCTTATCCTCTTCATGATCCCACTCACTCCTGCTGAACATCAAATCTAACTCCTGTTTTCTTTCCCTTGCATACTGGTAGTTGAACTGTAAACTAACGCTTTTGTATCCAGTCAAGGCATCCTATCAAATCGGCTATAGCACCACATCAGGAGTGAGAAACTCAGTTCTCCACCAAAACTACTCAGATGAGGGAAATAGCTAAAAAGTGCTGCCAATAGCATCATCTGCCAGAACTGATATGCACAGACTAAATATTAAGGCAAAAGCTGGAACCTCTCTGCTTCAAAAGAATCAGAAGCCACATTAGTATTATTCCCCACAGAAATTACTTTATGGTTGTGACATGCATACTAAAAAATAATCCTTTAGTCACCGCACTGTGGCCTGCAGAACATGTCACTAATGGGATTTTCTCTGGGGGAGAATACCAACTTGAAAGGCACTGCCAACACAGACACCCTGACACTCTCCAACAGTTTGACAAGTGTGGGCTACAGACTGTGGCTGTTTTATAGGCCAACACCATCTATGCTTACCCCACAGAAGCATGCTAGCACCTCTAGTGAACTAAATTTCATCTTATAACATCTTCTCCATGAAACGTGTCTCACATCTGGCAAATTTAACTCCCTGAATTCATTTACACTGAAATATTTCTGTTCCCAATAGCAGGATGTATTGTCATCTGGGAAACCCTTTCTAATGCATTTTGACTAGAGGAAGGCAAGAGAAACCAGTTCTATAACCTGCATAAAACACAGACTTGGGAGGGGGAGCAGGGAAGCACATGTGCATTATGCTTATAGACACAGTTTCCATTTCTAATGTCAGAAGTATTCTTACCACTAGCTCAGGCAAAAAGGCAAGACTTGGCATGTCCCAAACACCATCTTTATACCAAATGTTTTACAAATATCCTGCACTAAAATTGCTATGCTAGGTTGTACAAGAGAGGAATTCTGAATTCCCAGCCCATGAAAGTGCTTAGTGGCTTAAGCAATGATTTCACCAATTTGAGACACTCTTGGAACTTCTTTAGGTCTCATGGCCACCCACATTCCATATTGATATTTGTGCATAGTCATGGGTGGGTCTGGTTTACCAGCTGAGTCAGGAAGGTTATGAATAAATCTGTGCTGGCAAAGGTGGGGGGTTGCGTTACACCATCCTTTTTCTGAAAGCAGAGGTCCAGATATTTCTCAGCTACTTCCTTCAGCACTGCAGTCCATTAGCTGCAAAACTATAAATGGCCCAGAGTTTCAGGTCTCAGGTAAGGTAACACACACTTTCTTTGCACTGGGGCATAGGGTAGGAAAGCAAAAGGAATTTCAGTTAACCCATGCTACCCCTACAAAACATAAGCACTCCTTCACACAGAAGCAATTTGCTCTATACAAGTGGCTCTCATGCAAAGGACTGCAGAGGAAAGATGCAACTGCCCATTTTCTGCTCTTTTGTAAACACTTTCCCTTTTAAGCCTCAATCATTTGACTTACCCATCTATTGTCAGAATAAGAGCTGATCCTTTTTCTCCATTTTTTCATTGAAGCTAATTTCCCCAGACTAACTTAAAAACTGTAAGTAACAACAGCAACAATAGTAGTAACAGCATCAATAATAGTTTAAAATTACTAAGAGACAACTCTCCCTTTCATCCAAAGGTAAAAAAGATGGAGATAGTTAATGTATCTTCTTTTTTCTTTTCTTTTCTTTTTGTCTTCAAGCACTTTCTTTCTAACCACATAGGTGGGGCTGTGATCTTGGTTCCTATTTTAAGCCAGGCTTAGACTTACATGAAATGAGGTCACCCTACCTGAGTAAGTCAGGGAAAGAATGAACAAGTGAGCCCTAATCTAATTATTCCCAATACATTCTTTTTGCTGCAAGCTTTGCAGTATCACCCAATCTTCTTTCTAATTTCTAGGGGTGCTGCTGTTAATTCTTCGCATTGCCATCAGACCATGGACAGAGAATTGTCAAGTGATGGAGCTTTCTGAACTGTTCATTCATAGTTATTCTGCTGCTTCTTTTTTACATCAGAAAAGTAATTATTTCCTTAGGTCGCACAGCATTTTCTATCACTCCTTAATTGACCTATTGAATATGTAGAGACACCTCTGCAGAAATAGAAATGTTTCTGGCATGTAGACAAAGAATTCCATTTGTTTACCAAGGCTGAGCTTGCTTTTGTATAGCAAGAAAACTGTACAGAGGTTGTGCTCTTGATTGATCAAATTCAGTTACTGCCCAGGATCAGAGCTAACATTTTCAAGAGTTCCTTTACTACAAAAGACTTTCAAGAGTCTTTGCAACTCTGCTCAAATGGCACAACAGTGCTATCCCCCTCCCAGGTACCCTGTTCTTTTCACAAGTCTTCTCAAACTGCTAGGAGACAAAGCGGATTTTGTCATTGAGGATGTGATTTCCACTTTTGATTATGCAACCATCTTCATCAAGAAGTTCTTGAATGCTTGAGATGTGCACTGGGAATCATGCCTCTCAGAATTCCTTTCGGTGTGGTGTCAGGAAAAAACAGACCTCCTCACTGCAGGAAAACACAACGCATTTCCCCTGATCCATGGACTTCAATTCCAGAAAATCAGCTGAGAGAGCAAATGAAAGTACAAGGAACAAGATTCAAAACCACCACAAAGAACTGGATCTTCACGCTACAGGTAGCCGGCTGGTGGAACACCTGCATGAAGTGCTGTGGACACTAGAAGGTGCCACAGTTTCAAGGATAGGCTGGACATGCTCATGATGGATAATTCCACTGAGGATCATTAAATACAGAGAAACTACTTATAACCCAGGAAGCTGGACTAAAAATAGAGAATGAGAGAGATGACAGAATATTAGAGGAAGTGATTATCCTGCCCTGTACTTACACTTTCTTAAACTATCTACCTTTGGCCAGTACTAGAGACAGGATGCTGAAAGAGGCAGACCATTGATGTGATTCACTGTAGACCTGCCCTTCTACACATATTTCTGGCATATTGGATCCTAGAACAGTAAAAAGGCCCTACTATAAGCAGATGATGTGAGACACTGGTGAAACAAAGTGTGAACTTCCCACACCACACGTAGGATCAGAAAGGTCTGTGTTTCTTTGCTCAGCCTTTTCAGAACTTAAGAAACCCCACATTAACTTCAGTGGTGTAGGATGTAGGCAGAAATCTGCCTACCTCCTCGCAGAAAAGGACAGCCAAAGCTAGCATCTAAATGACAGTAGGCAACAGCTTTTTGGTAAGATTTTCTAAATATTATGTATCCTAGTTACACAAATGGACAGCCAATGAGTTGCAAATTCCCTAGTAGAGTCTGCCTAGCACAAGATCTTTTAATTTCACCTTTCAAGTGAGTAATTTCCAGGAAATACACTAGAGATTTCAGTGCTGACTGCAATCAGGCCACTTATCTTTACAATGAGCATGACTTTTAGCAATTTTATGTTGATAGCACTCATATATCATTATCATGAGAGAGTATATGTCAAAATTCCTTATTGACCCCAAGCCCATACAACACCCAGGCTTTCCATCCAATGGCTTTGAGTCTTTGATTGGGACCTACAGAAGCAAAAGACACAGAGTGCTCCACACAATGACTTTCACAGACTTTTAAACTCTCCTATTGCTTTGGACAGCCTATAAAGTGACAGAGCTTTTTCTGGTTTCAATGACAAATCCAGTTCAATACAAAATACAGATCAGAGAATGGAGATCCAGTTTTATAAGACCAATGAATAACAATTTTTCGTCTCAATTCAAATCCCGTATCACATTAATTTTTGACATAAACATTCCCTGGCACTCAAATAGACAATCCTCACATTTGTCAAATAGCTACAGAGATAACATGTCTGGATCTGAAAGGTACAGCTACTGGAGGCCGGACAGTGTTTTGGGGTAGATCTCCACTACACTTACCCAGTTTGCTGTATTCCCAACACATCCACTGTTGGAGGCAACACTGGGCTAGACGGTTCTTTCATTTGATCTGCTGGAGTCCTGCCATCCAATATTCTTTTGAACTGACTATAAAAAACCGTGAAACTGAGACCACACAGTTCTCGTGTTTCCACTGTTCAAAAGTAAGGGTTAAACTTACAGCCTAAGGGAGTACCATAGGAACTGAATCTTGAGGGAATGTCAGTGATGGTAGGCACAAAGCATCTGCTAAGAACTAACAAGAGCTAAAGGCACAGAAACAGCCTTTGCTGTATCAAGATTTGCCTGCCCAGCACTTATTCCAGCTGAATTTGTAGTGAAGATTTTCAGCTTACGTTATTGCAACTGTGGTTTCAGTTATCCAGGACAATCCTGCTATGCACTGAGCAGCCTTGAGTGCTGGAAGGCAGTATCTCTCTTGCTCAGCACTTCTTCAGTTTCTGTCAGGATCCCCTCTGTGTTCATCCTGCATTCATTTATAACAAATGCTTTCCTATAGGCCTGCTATGCCAAATACAAAACTGTCTCCCAATCACTGCAAGGCAGAAATTCTGTCCCTGTGTAATTTATTCTGTCTTTACATTTCTAACCTAGAGTACAGAACAGGCTCAAACTATTTGCAAACTTTCATCATCTTCAGATATAATGTGTGTACTGCACTAACCTTCTCCCGCATACATTAGTCAGCTTGCACTACAGTAAGTGTGTGTAAGGGGGACACAGAAGCTGCTGTTTCTAAGAGCTACAGGTAAAAGCTGAGCTCTTACGTTCTGTGAACTAGCCTGCAATTAAGTAAAGTTAACATCAATGGAGAATATGCCCTGGTGACTAGAGACCTACGATCTAATTTGGTGCATGTCAGAAGAAGTGCAGGATGGGTAACCTACATGCACAGTGAAAGTCAAAATTTTAGCTCCTGCTCAGATAGAAACTCTGTCTTCAGACATGTGTCCTTGTTGCATAAAACTCTGGACTGGTTCTGGCTAGTAACATAATTAGTGTTTGATCAAAAGGCTATGTATGTTCTTCCTGGAATAGCCTTCGTGGCCATTCATTATCAGTAAAGATATTTGTATTCTTTATATTACCCTCCACTTTTTTCTTCTTTTTAATCCTTGCCGATTAGATTTTGGATGCTGCCTGTTCATGCACAAATTTTCTTCTTCAGTGCTCTAAGTTTCCACACAAGAGCTAGGCCCCCTCTCAGACCCATAGCAAGCCACTCTAGGTGTTTCTACCATGGGTCGCCTGAGGTGAGGTTCTGCTAAATCTCACTGACAACGAATTGCGACAGTAAGACGATGTAACACACATTTTGATTAATATGGCAGACACAGGACCCTGCAACAGAACTCAGTGTCTAGTTTACTACACCAAAGAATGCATTGTGCTTGCCCCAGAAAATTCTCCACAGCAAGATTTTGGTAACAAATACTGGCAGATTAAGGTTGCCGTTGATTATGGCAGCCATGGAATATTTCCATTGCAGCTTTTCTAAGCATTACAAAAGATGTCAAAAAAAAAAAAAAAAAAATTAAAAAAAAGAAGAAAAATTCTGAGCCGTAGATCACTGGTACCATGGGTGCAATCCTCATCTGCATGAATGATAGGTCAGTATGGAGAGTTCAAGTCATTAAAATGCAAATGAAATTAAATTTGTGGTAGAGCTAAAATTACCCTCAAGAAAGCTGTTAATAACACTGTGGTGTCTGGATTGTATATTATGCTATACTAAATGCAGTTGGAAACAGTAAACCTGAGAAAACAAACAGGCTTAAGCCATCTGGGTGGAAGGTAAGAGTCAGGTAGGCAGTCACAACAGCCAGAAACCATGCATTCCAGTTCACCCTGGCTGAAGACTTGTGGCTGACCAGGCAGTTTGCAACACTGTCAGTGTGAACACCACAGCACAAATTGTGTAGCGAGTCTGCATGGCCTCAGAGCTAAGGCTTGCCAGGCCTTCTTTGTTTGAACTGGTTTTGACCCTCCTGGAGTTACAGTTATGCTTGGCTTAGCTCTAACAGCAGTTTTATTCTAATGACCAGGTGGCTATAGCTAACTTGTCTAACTCTTGCTTATCTTCCTACAGTAAAATCGTAATTTTTTAAAAAATAGTAGCAACAGGCAATTATTCTCTGTAGTTGTATCTATGATTCTAGAATAACTTGGCATAGTTTAGGAAAAAAAAAATAGCAGAGGCCTAGAGAAGTAGAGACATAGGATGTTGTAAAGAAGAGCTGATGTGAGCAGCCATAAAGGTGACCAAGTAAAACCTACCGACAAAGATGGATACCCACTTAGCCAGGGTCCACCCACCTCCAGGTCTCCCTGATGAGCTCAGTGCTCTAGTGAACTCAGCAAGAGTCTGAGATATTCCCAATGAGCTCAGCAAGAGCCCAGGATATCCCTGATAAGCTCTCCAGGAGCCAAGAAATACTTGGTTAGGTACCACTGGCAGAACAAAGAAACCATGACGATGAAAAAAGCTGGGAACTGCGTCCTATGCCCATTTCTGTGTCTACACCAAAGCCATATAAAAATTAACTATAGGCCCAAGATCTGTGGAAGCTTTTCTGCATGAACTTGTTTGAGAAAGGTAGTCTGCATGACATCGCCCAGACTGGACTCTCACTGGGAATGCCTGGCTGACTCCAAACTGTGACGTGGATCATCTATGAAGAGACACTTTTCCATCATTGATTAGCCACACTCCTGGGAACAGTTTGGTGAGTACTGTATTGGTAAGACCTCTCATATATAGGTGAGCATAAAGGTAAATGATCATAAGTATATACTTCCTTTTGGTAATTCTGTAACAACAACAGGTTGCCCAGAGAAGTTGCAGGTGCCCCATCATTAGAAGTGTTCAAAGTCAAGTTGGATGGGGCTTTGAGCAACCTGACC
>JAVJGI010000057.1:55582301-55605174 GCA_035590275.1 Ibycter americanus
CTAGTAGGAAGCAGAGGGGTTGAAGATAGATGGTCTTTTAACTTCCCTTCAAATACAAAACATTCAGTGACTCTAAGAACTTGATTTATACAGATTTTATATTTTTATATATATATATATATATATACACACACTAGTGGTCATTTTGTAGCAAGCTCTAATATAGACTTGTTTTACTAGTAGTAATTTGTAATAATCTATAATAAAGAATTTCACTGAAACCCGAACCTTCATGTCCTTGTGTGTTACAGAATCCTGAGAAACCCACAGTCTCAATCTTACATGCCTGCACAGTAGGTAAAGTCTTGTAGGTCATGTCTGTGACTGCTACAGGAGCACGGGATAGAACATATGGCACAGGTTAGGCCTGGAGATCCTGCAACACACTAACAGTTAAAGAAATGCAGACCCAAAGATGGTCAAAAATAATTGCAGAGATAGCAGAACAAAGGATATGCATGTATGGAACCATACATAGTTTATCTGAAAATAGACTAAAAGAGCAAGATGTCAAAGTGTGCTAGGAAACATATAAAAATAATCACAGCTGGATCCTTAAGTGAGGAAGAAGAAATCATTAACATCACCATCATGTTTCTACTGGTGAGGGACTCCGAGTACTGATGACTCAACCACATCCTCATTCAGATTGAAGCTATCCTCCTTAGGATCTCAAGGAGCAGTGGAACAGCAAGCATACCATCACAAAATGGGGTAGGAAGGTAGACACCAGAACATGTGTATGACAATGTTAACCATATTATTATTACATTTTATGTACATACTACATATTTATTACGTATTATGTATAGCAGTGTTCATTTCTGGTTTTCGTTTTCTGTAAGAACTAAATCTGAACTAATAATACATCTTTGATTAGACAGCTTTCAATTATACTAATACTAATAATGCATTCTTGGCTTTACATATGTAACATGTTTTCTTTGTGCCCACAAGATTTTGAGATTTAACAGAAGGGCATGCTGGATTTCTACTCAGGGTGTAAAGCAGCACATCAGACAAGAGACAAGTTCTCAGCTCTTGTGTGTCTTTACTGAGTGCTGTCTCAAGGAGGACTGACATGAACCAGCACTGAGCAGACTTGTCACACCACAGGATCACAGAACGACTTGAGTGGGAAGGGACATGGAGAGCTCTCTAGTCCAGCCTCTGCTGAAACCAGGTCTGATGCATCCTTTTTAAAGCATATTTGCTGAATTTCAGTTTCTAGCCAGAGAAACTTCAAAATATCTCCATTCTTGTCTCGTTCCCTCACATGATGTTCCCATTTCATTCCCCACTCCTTTTTGCTTGCTGCAAACTCTCCTCTTCTATCATAGGGATGCGATCCCAGGTGCCTTGGTGACAGAGTTAATTTTAAAGCCAGTCACTCTACCAGCTGCTGCTTCAAAGGCTAACACCTGTGGCTGAAGATAGGCGTAGAAGAGAACCATCTTCCAAATCTGTGTCAGTCCCTTGTCGTTCCACACATACAACAGGACGGATGAGCACTGGGGAACACAGCTGGTTCTTAGTCAGAGAGGCAAGTTCACCCTATTCACATGCCAGTGAGTGGGCTTTACCTCTGAGCCTTAGCTCTCTCTTCTGTGAAAAGCAGTAAAGACCTTTTCATCCTTTGGAAAATATCTTGCAGTCTAGTGGGTTCTGAAGAAGTAAGATCCCTTGTTGTTAGTGAAGAGGTGCCTCAGTGCATGTGGGAGGGATGGGGAGGGTACCATCTCTATGGCTGTCAAGAAATCTAGCTGCTTTCTAAAAAAATGGTTAATTTTGCTGCTACTTATCAAATGAGCAGAAAAACAGTGGCTACTCAGCCCCAGGAGGATGAAGAGCCTTCAGACATTGTAATTACAGAGTATCACAAGCTCCCCTAAAATGCAAATGAAAGTATATGTGTCTCTGTGAGCTAATGAGCCCCTAAGCCTCAATTCCAACTAGCAGCTGCTTATCACCATTTTAAATCTGCCATGCAAAAGAACCCAGAAGCACAGCTGCATCTGAAGCAATATTGGAGACAGAGAACGGATGCAAAGAAAGATGGGACGTGACCTAGAAGAGTGGCTGGAAAAATTTGTGACTGCACACTCCTCAAATGGGCCAAGCATCAAATGTTTAAAATGAGAGGCAAACAGAGCTTTCTGCTGCCAAGAATAAATGCCAGTGGCTGCAAGAACCAAGGCTTAAAGACTGTCTTGTAAACGAAGGTAGCAACTAATGACTGTAGCCTCGATCTCCTCACAAGTCTTAACGCACCATGGTTCTTACTGATGTCCTTGACAGCTGTTAATAATTCTGCATTCATGTTCAGTTTTCTGTCATGCATAGATCTCAATCTAGGCCAAGACCACAAGGAAGGAGCAGCTATAAAAGCTGGGCAAGTTTTAGTTTCCTCATTGTGTACAGAAAATGATAGACCCCCAACCTAGCAAAGGAGTTACACATAGCTTAAATTTTAGCCCATGCTTTTTTTCTTACTGAGGGCAAGGGTGAACTTTTGAAATGCTTCTTTCAGCTAGGGACTTGGATAGATTCTGACAGCCCATAATTTAAAGCATCTCCAGATTAAAGCCACGAATCATCAGCCAGGATCACAGGAATCCCATTGATCTTCACCCTCTTGTGCTAAACATCCCAACTATTCAGCTTGCAGAGAAAGTAATGCCTTAGCATTGAGTTACAGCTTACATTGTTAAGGCAAGAATCAACACAACTGCTAAAAGTGGATGCTTTCCCCACCCACCCCCCCACCCCGCCTTTTAAGTCTGTGGCAAGGCTGACAGACAGTGACTTAGAGACAGACAGAGAGATGGAGGGAGCTGGGGAACAGGTAGTAGCATCAAAATAGCTGTTTGAAGTGTCATTTTTTTGCTTAGAGCCAAAAACAAAGCCCCAGCTTCATACACAATGGAAAAGAGAGAAGACCACTAATAGAGAACAATTTGAATGCTCTTGTGGTAAGCCTTTGTTGAGTGCCATGCCTCAGCTATGACTACCACCACAAATAGGACAATCTGATTAATCCTTGAGTCACTTTCATTCTGTTTCTTTCTTTTGCAAACACCAACAACAAATTTCCAGTTATCCAATTTTAAAAGAACGAAACAGGTTCACTTGTTTTCTGAACTCAGAGCACTATTCTCCAGTACAGAAAGAACTCTTCTCCCGCCACCATGTAGGCAGCCTACACACAAGGAGACACTACTTTGGCCACACTCCTGGGAAATCACACTCCCAACAGCTGGTATGAAAAAAAAAAAAAAAAAAAAAAAGGGGAGATTAAGTGCCAAAGCTGCTAGAATAAAGCTCAAACGTGGTCCCAAATCATCACACACCAAAGACTGCTGTGGGTTTAGATGCTTTTGCAGAACAGAAGACAGAATTAAGAAGCCTCTTTAGGCTTGGAACTTGCAGTGCTGTTAGACTGGTAGGCATATTCAAAATGACTGTCACTTATGTTTCTGTCAGTTATTCCTGTTCAAAGAAAGTGCAACTGTGATGGATAGAAAGAGGGACAGCACATCTCATTCACATTAGCTTCAGCCAACTTTTCAAGGGACCTACTCCCAATGCAAGCCACTGTACTCTTTTTTTCAGCTCCTATAAATCATACTTCTCTTTTTGTGAACATGGCATCTCAGCTACTTTCCCCCATATCCTCCTCTCCCATGTTCATAATGTTGCCCCTGCATAAGATCAGCCCCTTGTTGATTCTGACAAGGGTTCTGAATTTGTGTCAGAAGTGCAACTGATAATCCAGTTGGGAAGGACAAAGCAAAACTAGAACTATCACAATTGTCACTCCCACAGATGAGCAATGGGAACATCCACCCTGCTTGCCTTGTCAGATAACTTGCCTTTGCATGCACAGAGCTGAAAGAACCGAAAGAAGTCCACCATATGACATCTCATTTGCATTCCTGCCCAGGGGGGAGTTTCTAGTTGTGCTGCACTGTCTCCTTGTGTGGCTGCACTCTCAATGGGAAGGTGTAAGTACCCAGAAAGAGCAGTGGGGGTAATGAAAACATAGACAGACTCACAGGAAACATATCCTTGAATTGCTTTCAGTTTAACAGCTCCATTTCTAACTCCAGTGTGGGCCTCTTGGACATCATGGAGCAGAAAGTCTGCTGCATCTCTGTGCTTTTATCCCTGATTTGCCAGAATGGTGTGGCTTTAGAAAACAGCCCTCACAAGAGTCCAGAGTGAGTTTGTATGGTATCTGATTTGTCTGGTATCTGGCTGACATTCTGAAGACCTCCTTCCAACTTTGGAAGTGGAAACTATGTGAGACATCTTTTCCTCCCACTTCACCTACCTCAGCTTAAGATGTCTCCAGTGCAGAAACATTTTGTGTACTGTTTCAGAAAAAAACCTCTCCTGCTTGTTGCTATAATTTATCCAGGTGACCAGCATGTATGCAGCACTGGAAAAGTTAAAGGGAACCACAGCACGTAGAAATTACTCAAGCTGTTTATGTCTTCCTTTCTACCAAAATACAAAGCAACGTCCCTGAAATCAGTAAGACCACATTCATGCTGCCTCTTGCATACTGAATTAAGGCTCAGATGCCTCCTACTTTAAATGCTACACTTTATGAACACAGCAACCCTTTGAGAGGACTGCATTACTCATAGAAGGCTTGAGTTTGCTCAAGAAAAGAAGACCAACATCCATCAAACCAGACTGAAGAGCAGAGAGAGGTAATAGCCGCAGTGCTAACATGCAATAACCTGTTCCTTGCACCTATAAAGGATGCAGTACATTAGAACGCATAACACAGAACACAGCTTGGTGATTGGTTTGAGTATAACACTGATCACAAACCTTACGGATGCTTTGCCAGCATTATTATCTAAATTCTAGAAGATTAGGGGCATGCCTTAGTTCCAGGATACTTACAGCTCCAAGGCAGCTAATAATACATGACCCGTCCGATTCCAAATTCTACTGGCAGGCTACCTCTTTGCCTCTCTTAAAACCTTCTCTAGTCTCACAGCACCTCTCCTTGTTCCATTTGTCTACCAAGATTTAACAGGGGCAAGCAAAGAAATAAAAAACTGTTGCAAAGAAGCTATAAAGTTGACTGCTGGTTAGCAGACGTGAAAACAAGGACAGATGTTCTTTTTGCAAACATTTCAAGCCAATGTAAATTGGATCTGTAGCTGTAGTGACCATGTAGGGCCTTCTCCCAGGAAGACAACACTAATGGGATCCATCTCAGCTAATATGGGCATCGAGCACATATGGTAAAGGAACATTGCCTGTGTTCTCTCCATTCTCCTAAATGGAAGCCAGTGCCTGTGGAAGGTCCCTTAGAAGGTCAGTTAATGTTGCTTCTTTGAGGGGACCTCAGAATCTGCTGGTTAGCTGTGTTAATCATATTAATCAGTATATTTGCAGAAGCAATGAAAATGCTCCTGAAGCCCACTTGTATTGCTTTGTTAAGTCTGGAAGAAGATGCACAATTGATTTGCTGTCAGGTTGGAAGGATGTGCTGCTGGGAGAGTGTTCTGCAAGGTCTATCCCTCATTTTAATTAATTGCTTGAATGACAACATGGATACCTATCTTATTTTTGCTGTAGTGTAAGTGTAAACTGGATAATGTAAGGAAGTAAGAGATGCATGGCTTGTTAGGAGACAGAATATTTTGCATTACCAGGGAAAAAACTAGAACAGGTTTCATGCACACTAGCCTTTCTGCAGCTCTTTATCTGGACGATGGCAAGCTAAAAGGGGCTGCTACACAGAATAAAATTAACATTACAAGTGCTCTCAAATAATGGCATGCAACAGATGGGGTGCAAAACCAAAGTTGTCTACCAAAAGAGGAGTATTCAAGTGCACAAGCACAACTACACTCCCCACAAGGGAGTGAGGAGTCACCAGCAGTTCCGCTGAAAAGAAGACAACAGAGATCTAAACTATGGTCACAGTTAAGGCATGGAAGACACTAGAAAAATGAGATTAGATTGGGTTTTGTCCTGCCTCTACAATTATTACAAGATCAGGATGAAATGGAAATCAATGCAATGTGCCAGGAAATAGCTCATATTGCAGAGTAAAGAGAAGAGCTACTAAATAGAGCTCTCTCTCATCCTGACATAGTGTGAGTGTATCGGGCAGCAAATTGTCCCAATGTTCCGAGTGATTGTGTTCTGCTGAAAATGTTTAAATGACCTTCACCCCGTTCCTTTTATTGGTGGCCAGAATATACGCCAATGCTGTATTTCATCCTTCTCTAGCAAAGAACTACCACAGATCCTGTTAAAGACTTCATTATCACCTTTTGGACCAGAGAAAGAACACATGCTTACTCATAGGAAGGAGTTGTAAGTGTTCCCCAGAGGTGCTGAGATCTGCTTGAGGAAAGCACATTTTAAAAATGTTAAATAATGAAACAGTCTCTAGTTAAAATTATTTGTGTTATGTTCTGTTGTCAAGCTGGTCTATCCATTTGAATGCTGTAATGAGTTCAATGCTTCAGCTGGAAAGTTACACAGATGAGTCTGTCACAAGTTAATTAAGCTGAAGTTCAGATAACAATGAACAGCTTTTCATGACAAATATATTCTTCCACCAAAACCGGTTCAACACTCTGCATCCTTCAGTGTCATGGTGGCTGACCAGTTTGCAACACACAGCTCTCTATCTGTGCTTGTGCTCATCTGTCTGATACAGATCGCGCAGCAGTAAAACCATAGCACCATTGTTTTTCAGATGGACCATCACAGCTGAAGTCCAGCCTATTTCTGCCATGACACTGCACTGAAAAACTAAAGGCCATGCCCCAAAAAGCAGCAACAGCACCACTGCCTGTCCAGTTGGTTTCCTCTCACACATTTGTGGCTACAGGCACAGTCTTGGAAGATACGCATATTGGGTTCAGGCATACACTCTGCACTTATCAAATGACTAAATATAACCATGCTGATACACATAAAGGTCAGTGTAGTTATAAGTCAGACTGAGCCTGCTAAAACCCAAAGGTCTGCTGACAGTACATAGACAGTGTTGAGAAAATGTCTGAAAATTATCTGCCGTTTGGGACCAGAAGTCAGTGACATGCCAGGAATGAGAGCTACTGGAGAAGTAGCTGTGCTTCTGATAGCAGGCTAAGGTGATGGTGAACAGGGAGAACAAAGCTCTCTGCTCACAGTTTCAGTTCCCCAGTGTCCCTCACGGGCCCCAGAATATGCTGTGAAACTGATAGGACTTCCCATATTGCCTTGAAAAATTATGTAATCCAACAGGCCAGAAAAGGACAAAAAACCCTGGATAGGCAATTCTGCCTCATTTATCAAGCTGGCATGTGCTCATGACCACAGAGTCAGCCAAAAGTCAGCCAGGTCTCCAAGTGGCTGGTTACATGAGTTGTCCTTGAGCAGCTAAGGCTGCAAGGGTATGTCAGCTTCTCCAAGGAGAAGACAAATTACGCCAGTACTCCTCTCTCCTCTCACTACCCCAGAGGGTGCTTCTTGGTTTGTTTTTGAGGGCATGGGAGTGGACGTGAATGAGAGAAAAAAAAAAAAAACCAACCCTGCTCTGCCCAACACAGCTCATTTCTTGGTTTTTAAAGAGCAGTTATTGTCAGTTTTAATACACGTCTTAATAAACACTGACTCTTGAGCTGGCTCCCTTATGAAGGCTTTGTAGTTAAGAGGAATAGGAATAGGGACCTAGTTAAAATGAATGCTCTGTTGAGTGTTTTGCATTTCACAGAATTATAGAGTCATAGAATCATTTAGGTTGGAAAAGACCTTTGAGATCATCAAGTCCAACCATTAACCCAGGACTTCCAAGCCCATCAATAAACCATGTCCCTGAGCACCGCATCTAACATTTTTTAAAGACCTCCAGGGATGGAGATTCCACCACCTCCCTGGGCAGCCTGTTCCAATGCTTCAACACCCTTTCAGTGAAGAAATTTTCCCCAATATCCAATTGAAACCTCCTCTGGCATAACTTGAGGTTGTTTCCTCTTGGCCTGTCACTTGTTATCTGGGAGAAGAGACCAACCTCCACCTGCTGACAACCCCCCTTCAGGCAGTTGTAGAGCGCAATAAGGTCCCCCCTGATTCTCCTTTTCTCCAGAATAACCCTCCCCCAGTTCTCTCAGAAAATTTGTGCTCCAGACCCTTCACCAGCTTTGTTATCCTCTCTGGACGCACTCCAGCACCTCTACATCCCTCTGAAAGTGAGGGGCCCAAAATTGAAGATGGTATTCAAGGTGTCACCTCACCAGTGCCGAGTACAGCGGGACAATCACTTCCCTGGTCCTGCTGGCCACACCATTTCTGATACAAGCCAGGATGTTATTTGCCTTCTTGGCCACCTGGGCACACCACTGGCTCATGTTCAGCTGGCTGTCAACCAGTTCCCCCAGGTCCTTTTCCACCAGGCAGCTTTCCAGCCACTCTTCTCCAAGCCTGTAGCACTGTACGGGGTTGTTGTGACCCAAGTGCAGGACCCGGCACTTCTCCTTGTTGAACTTCATACAATTGGCCTTGGCCCATTGGTCCAGCCTGTCCAGATCCCTCTGCAGAGCCTTCCCGCCCTCAGTCAGATCAACATTCCTGCTCAGCTTGGTGTCATCTGCAAACTGACTGAAAATGCACTTGATCCCCTCATCCAGATTGTCAATAAAGGTATTAAACAGGACCGGCCCCAATACTGAGCCCTGAGGAACACCACTTGTGACCAGCTACCAGCTGGATGTAACGCCATTTACTAGCACTCTTTGTGCTAAGCTGTCCAGCCAGCTTTTAACCCAGTCTAGACTATACCCATTCAAGCTGTGAGCAGCCAGGTTTCAAGCCAGTTAGCTCTTACCACTTTGTTTCTCTAACTAAAAGGTTAGCAAACACAAACAGTGAGCATTTGCCAGAACACATGGAACTTCAAGTCTCTCTGTTTGAATCCTGAACTGAATTTAACTACTCAGAGACTGTCACTGATGTAATCATGGCATGTACCAGGGAATCCTGGTACAAATTTGCACATGGAATGATAATTATGGGGAATGGTGGAAAACAGGGATTGTTCTCCTACTTGTTCTCATATAATCAATACAGTCAAGGAAAGATTCCTTCTTGCTCATCTTCAATGCTCTGTACAATGGTACTTTGCAATTAGTGTGTGTACACACTAGTGGGAGGTACATAGAGGTCACCTTCTCAGAAAGGCTGGCAGTTTAGCAAAGTCAGCCTGGTGGTTTTTCTGTGTGGCAATGAACACATCTAACAGCTGGAGAGGGAGAGGAAATGCCCTCTCAGCACAGAATGGTGCTTCAAAGGGTGCAATGGGCTTTCTGGAAGGAGAGATCTGCTGGAACTGAGATTGTGAGCAGGCTCCATCAGCTGTGGTTCATGGTGCAGTACACCCAGAGGCAGTACAGGGTACCCTGTCACCATATGAACAAGGTCCTGTGCTTACCACTGGAAGCTCCAAAGCTTGCCCCATGCATGAAGGAGCTCATTCTCTCCCCATCTAGGTGAGGATGCAATTTCTGCCAAAGATCACCATGCTTTCTCATTCAAGCCAAGGCCAGGTCTTTCTTGGGGAGAGCTGCGTATACATTGCCCTAGTACTAACTGTTAAAATTCTATTGTGAGTCCAGTTTGTCACCAAATTACCATGCCATTATGAGCAGAGAAAGAACAAAAGCTCACTGGACTAAAGTCTCTGATAGATTAACCCCTAGGTGTATGCTTCACTAGCAGTTCACACCAGCTCTTTCAGCACCACCATGTGGATATTAGCTCTGTAATCCAGAATGCTGAGCTATGTAAATTCACAGGGTATCATTTATTTGTCTTCATCCTCACTGCTGGGGCCAAGAAGCACCTGGCTTTAAATAATGGCAAGTGCCAGAATCTAGGCAGATGGTTGCACTGAAGAAGAAAAGCAAGAGGTTTATTGATGGGTAGCTGGAGTCTAGAGCCCTTGAACAAGATTCGTTGTTCCATTTCCTCCTTTCCATTTTCGTCCTGATAAGATGTCACCAGGAAGAATAGACCCCAGCATTTCTATGAAACACTGACAGCAGCTCTGGCCATAGCAAATAGCATTAGCAAAGTGTCAGTAGATTCATGATATTACCCCCTATCAGCTGCACCATTAAAAAATGTAGGCTCCTAAGGAGTATATGAGAAAGGGATCCCCAACAGTGCCACACAGGTGATTTACTGCTCTGTGCAGGGTGATAACATGGGCATGAATCATCAGATGCCTTGACAAAACAGCTAGATGGGGGCTTGCATGACAAGGAATACAGGCAAGAAAGAATTGTCAGGGCCAGGGCCTGCCTGTCTTTCTCACATGGATTATGGAAAGCATTCCTGACCCTGTGGGAGTGACTAAACAAACAGGTCCTCTCTGTGCCTCCTCAGGGCACTGCAGCAGTCCTGGAGTAGCCGATACAAACAATGCCAATGAGATCCTTCTGCTAGGCACCACATACTGGATGAGGAATACCACATAGATGGTCTGATCCTGATGGATACACCTCCAAGTAATGGTTCCTATACTCTCTTGTTAAGTGGGTTTAGAACTCTGTTAGCACCAAAGTAAAACAAAGAGAGAGAACGTTCTGACAGGAAGGTTCATGAAATGAGAAAAAACCCAAGACTGTAAGATAGGCCAGTGTCCATGTCTGTGTATGTTAGCTATTGAGAGAGGACAGAAAATTAACCATGACAGCCAATATAAAAGCACAGCATGGAGAAGATGCAGAAAAGCATCTGAAATCATGTGCAAGTGTGCCTCATATGCTTTCAAATTTCAGATGCCACTCAGACTATTTGAAATCAAGTATGGCCTTCCCCTTGATGTCAGTCACCTTTAAGGCCTTCCAGGGCCTTCAAGGCCCTTGAATTACACAACTGGACTTAATCTGCTGTGGTATCTCTGATTAATCCTTCCCAATGGAGCAAAATTTCCCTGCAAAGATGAACAGCACTTCTTTCTTACAAACTGTTTGAAGTTATTAGAGTGTGAACTTTCTCTTTTGCTCTAAGTGAGCTGCACTTGGAGCAAATCTGGCTCTGGTCATAACTGATGAGCTCAGCCATCAGCCTCGTATAGTGTCCCCCCGAACATCTGCATACTGCTTCCTTACCAGCCCACTCCTCCTTGATACCAGGAATTTCAGCACAACTACAGGAATGAGAATTTTCCTAGACACTTCTACCTGAGCTCTCCCTTGATCCCTGAGGAACTTCTTGAAGCCTCGAAGTATCAAAGGCAGATTTTGGCACAGAGGGATACTTCTTTCATGTGTTGCTGAAACCAAATGGAACTCCAGGCTGGTAAGGAGAGCATCTGCCTCACACCGTACAGAACAGACCTCGCAGTTCTGAGACAGCTTCCAGAGACCAAAGCAGTAAGTGAGCAACAAGACCATGAACAACAGCTGAACTTGGGTGACGGGACTTTTCAGAGGAGGAGTGGGTATGCTTGCTCTCTCCTGCCATCAGGAAATATATTTACAGTGTCAGCTTCCCACACTGTCAGAGACAGGAATAAGAGCAGAATGCCACCTGCCTTTTCACCTGGCAAAGTTGTCATGCTTGAATGTGCAGGTGGCAGCAGTGTGAGGGCATGCTGCTCAGCTGCAGATGATGTAGTAATACAGCAAGAAGCCACGCTAAGCATCCAGTCCAAAGAGACAGAAAGTGCTTCTCCCACCACTTGGAGTCCATGCATAAATCTAGTGCTGGGTTTCATCCACAGCTTCATCCCTGCTGCAATATCTACCTAGAGACATCTACCTAGGAGTGCAATTTGAGTGTACATATCTTCGGGGATTAAGAGCTCTCATTGGATCCTTTCCCTCCCTGAACTTCATGGGAAGAGGAATTTTACTTTCCAGGTTGTCCTGCACTGAACAGGTTTGGGTTTGTTCTGTTTTCTGAGCTTTAAGTGAAAGGAGAAAATAGATGAGGAAACGAATATGACACTGAGCCAATGTCAGTTTCCATTAATACAGCATTCTTTAGCATGGAGACTATATGTTACCTGTCTGTCATGTCCTTAACCTAAAGGATAATCTGGTTATCAAAGACTGCATAGCATGAGTTGTTTTCAGCTGGAGTTTGGTCACCTGCTTTGCAAACTCTACCTGGATGACTTATTTGCCTTCCTAATATCTCTGATGATTTATTAGTGAATTTGCAGGTGCATTAAAATTATAAATAATGCACAAGTGTCAATGTGTTTTATGTATTCACATAAAAAAAACCATGAACCATGCTGTTAATGCATTTCCTGATTTTGGGCTGATTTTGGATTTAAAGCTTATTTCAAATCTTTTATAAATCAGATCATAACCTTTTTTTCTTACCACGAAATACACAACTTTTCATTGAATCACTTTTGCATTCCCTACTGCCAGCCAAGGCTATTGTGAGATGTCTGTCACCCAAAAGCTACTAAAACTAATGCTTGTCACTTAATCCCAACTATAATTTCCAGCTAACCAACAAGGCAAAAAATCAATTACTTTATCAACTCCACTCTCTTTACAGCTGCTTTATTCCCAGCTGTAACACAACCAGTTATAATTGAGTTGCAGTTTAATCAACTAAGTGGGCCACCCCGTGAGGAAAAAGGAAAAAAAAGAAAAAAGAAAAAAGAGAAAAAAGAAGAGAGAATCTAGGTCACTCTGTTCTTAAGACAACAAAATAGATAATTGCTTCACTCCAAAGCATCCACACTGCACTTGGGATATGATTGAGATCTTATGTAACTAATACCATCTCTGGCTTAGTCAGCCCCTCCCTAATAATGTGCCACAAATGCCTCTTCATGCACATCCAGCACTGGAGATGTTAGATCTGACCCACCATTTTCAGACTGTGTGGAAACAAGAAATACTCCAACCCATGAGGTTGAGGAGATTTTTGTGAGGTTTTAAAAGAAGGGGAAGAAAACCCCTGTGATTATTTTACTTGCAGCTGCAAGAAATTAGTAGAACTGCTGGTCTTCAGCTACTGTAGACTGACAGATCTCTGTCAAAAACAACATGTTTAGACCAGTTGAAATTTGTAAATCACATTATGGTGTATCAGAACAGTGCCTGTGAGGGCTCATGGCCCCGTTGTGCAAAATCAAGCCTCGGGTTTCACCGATCATTCAGAGCTTGCCTCTTGTCAATTGCTGTCTTTCAATTAGGGCTATTTTTTTAAGAACATAAAAAGGACCTAGTCTTCTACGGTACAAAGCACAATACATACTAAATTGAGCCCTAAATAAATATCAGACAGATAACCACGTAAGAACCAGCAATAAGACAGCATGTCTACAACTGAAAGAAAAAATAATTGGTGTTCTTAACTCAGAGTGGGCAATTCACGGTAGCTAGCTGGAGGTAAAACAGCATTGATGCTGACATACCCTGCATTTATCCCAGAGAGAGGATTCAAGATGTGAAGCTGAGTTAAAGCTGTAGCAGCTTTGTCTTTGCTTTAGCCGCTGTGGAAGCAGAACATTCTCGTCTGTGGTGGTGATTGAGAGGATGCATTTTACCCATTTATTTTAAGCAACTCTTGGCGCAGCTGCCAGCATAGCAGGAGCACATGCGCACTGTCTTGGAGGAGGGGAACTGAGGTCCAGGCAGAAGCAGTACCACCTGAAAAGTTTTACTAGGTAACAGTTAAAAGGCAAAACCAGAAGTCCCAATTGAGTGTCTTAGCCAGGAGGCAAGTCACTGTCTCCATTAATGGAGAACTCTAGCCGCATGACCAGAAAAGGGAGCACCTTGACATGGTGTTCAGAGAGATATGAATTGCACTGGGATGTCCACCTGGTAGAGTGCTTGCTGGCAACACAAGAAGATGTACAGTCAGCAGAAAGGGATGGCACATTCCTCTTCTCTTCCAGAACCAATATCTTGCTGTGGCAGTGATCTGGTGTCCTACCATCTGCCTGTGTGCCCTTGCAGAAGGTTTTGTTTGGGTAAGCACTCCTGAAGTAATCAGGCAGCTTTAAGGAGACTTGGGTGGAAAGTTAACAGCCATGGGGGCAGAACTTCTTAATGCTACAGGGGACATTTGAGCCCAAGGGACTCATACATATAGATATATGAATATAAAACATGCCTCTTTTCCTCAGTGCTAAGCCAGCATAAGACACCTTCCTAAAGTGCCTTCCTAAGCAGAGATTTAAGCCCCATCGAAATGTGAGCCTAAGTCCAGGATATTGCCAGGGCAGAAAGCAGGAGCATAAACAGAGTCTAACAATCTGCCATCACAAATAAATATTAAATATTGGTATTGAGGAAGATAACAACAATAGCTTGTTCTCAGACAACTGTTCAAAACTGGGAGAAAATTCCAAGGAAACACCCCTAATTCTGAAATTATTTATTTCTCAACTGTAGCATAAAACAAACAATTGAACAAATGTATTGAAAACAACTGCTTCCATGTGAACTGCAGGTCAAAGTTAGCATGGAGGGAATTTCAAGTTATGCTTGTTACGTGAAACTTGAAATCTCTGCCTGTGTTTAAACACCACAGGTAGAAAAATGTCCAATGTAGTTGTGAGCTTGCCTTACTCACAAGCAACCTGGTCAGCTATTTTAGAAACGACTTTGCAAATCCACCAAGTCCTCTGAAATAAAATCACTTTCAATCTGAATCTTATAGTTGATTTCAGATCATCCTTGAGGCAGTGAGATAATACAGCTGGTAGACCTCTCCTTCTCTCATACGGCCATGAAAGGGCTAAAAAGTTTACAGAAAAGGGAAAGTTAACCACAGCTGTTTCAACCTTACCCAAAGGGATGCACTGCTGGTTCCCACTGAGCTGGGACAGCTCCCTGGACATACAATATGTTGTAATACATGTTGTAGCAAACAAGCTAAGCCTCTTTTAAAGACGATTCTGTTATTATGGACAGTCTTACAAGTGAAGAGTCAAAGATATCTGCTTTCTATAGAGGCACTCAGAACAGAAATTTCCTGACTCTCTGGCTCTATCTCTCTGGGCCTGCACAATTACACTGATACATTATTTGAAACCCACCTGAGACTCAGCTTCCATTTCTTCCAGCTTCCCCCAACAGCAGGCTCCCCCAGCACTTCTCTTCTTTTAGTCAGAAACACTCTTCTAATTCCTGACTTGAGTATGCTCATAACCAATTTATTCATATTATTCTTTTACCAATATTGTCCTTCACTTTAAGTAGCTCTTCCTTCACTGCAGTGTTTATCTCTCTTATTTATTTAGAGAAAGCAATCATGTCCTTTCTTAACCTTTTCCTCAGGATTTTAATGCATCTCCATGTAATTATGAATTTACTTTTTCATTCTCTTTTTAATCTGTCACTGTGCAGCCTGGCTGACATGGAACAGGAACTGCTGATATTTAAACTGTGCACTAAGAAAAACACCAAGGAGAAAGTTGCAATTGTCACAAGAAAAAGTGTTCTAAATACACAGAATGAAAAAAATATTTAAAAGACTTGTCTATTTCTAACAGGGACTGAGGTTTTTCTAAACACTCTCCCAAGCAGCTTTATTCCCAGCTAAAACTGTGCACAGGAGGAGCTATGTTGATATGCTGGCAGTTACCAAAACCTCAGAATATTTTCTTGTTCTCCTCATTTTTCTGTTTGTTTGGGTTTTTTAAATAAAAACTTTCGTTTAATGAAAAAATACATCTGAAGAAAACTGCAAAGAGAAATTGGTTCATTCACAAAGAACAAAACATTTCACTCAGTAAGAGCCATACATTGATTCAAGGAAGAGTGACATGCATACACTTAACCACAGCATAAATTAGATGGCTGTCACAGATTAAAAATACATCTTTTTTGATACGATGTCTTAGTCTCATGCAGTCTTTCAGGTTTGTGATGCGTCTTTCTCTTCTTGGTTGCTGAGAAAAGGCAAACTGTGTGTTTAAAAGCTTTTCATGAAAAAAACATGCTTTAGTAAAACCTTTACAAAACCCTCTTGCAAATTAAAATTTTAATTAATACATGCATTTTCAAGGAATTTAATGCACACATACACTTAAGACAGGCACTGGAACATGGACAGACCAGGCAGTCCCACAGAGTTTCTGCCCCTTCACTGGGCATGCAGAAAGTCTTACGCTGCATGCTTAACATGGTGGGAGGAAGGCAAAATGAACAAGAAAGTTTCATTGCCAATATTAGGTCAAGGACAAACATTCAAGTCCATTAAGTGCACAAGTTCAGCTCTGGCAAGCTGCTGAAAGCAGAACAAGGAGTGACAGAAGGAAAAAGGAACGCTATTCCCTTCCCATGAAGAGAAGGGCGGTGTTCGGATGCCTGTGAGTCACACATGACTCTGTCCTGTTCTTGGGGTAATGGAGCAACATACTGCTTCCTATGCAAAGGGGACTGGGAGAGACACCATCTAACCCAGAGAGCAACTGACCTTCCCAAGTATGCCCAAGGTTCTCCCACAGACAAGGCCAGCAGTTGAGACAATGATTTTCCAGTTACCTTAAACCAAAGGTTCAAACTTCTTTTCCACTGGTCAGCTTTGCCTGTGCCTACCGGCAAAAAAGAAGAGGTGGATCCAGGGACACAGAGCATGGCACTCCAGCTGTCTGCCAGCCTAAGCATTGACACACGTATCTTTGCTATCCCTTTTCCTTTAATTGTTGTCTGCCTCCCCCTTCATTGCTCCTATTCTCTCCAGAGACAAAGAGTTATCGAAACAGCTGCACCATTCCAGACTTGGTTTTTTTTTATTTCTTTCCTTATTTTCTACAGAAGATAATTCACAGCTCTTTGAATACTGAATTTCTGTTGATGTTGCATGTTTGACATTCCTTCAAGGTCACTATCACTGCAAATAAGCCACAAGACTCAAATCATCCTGCAAAACCGTAAGCAGCTGCTAAGCATCTTCATTCCTATAGGTAATGACAAATTCAAATTGTAAAAAGATGCACATCAAAGTCAACAATTAAATTTCTTGTTTGTACTAATGCATTTCTGCAGTGATATCATCCACCCAATTTGAAATCAACGTATTTAAAACTGTGTGTGTAAAAAAAATGATACATTCTTGAATTGCATACCATGATCATAAATTAGTCCCTAACAGAGAGATACAATTTGTTTAAAGTATTTTGTTTGTAATATGCACTATGATTTGTAGGAGCGTTAGGAAGATCACTAGTAATCTTCGCCATGTCTGTAACTGCAGCTGTTACCCTTTAGCAAACCACAGGATGATCTGCTCAGCAACCTGTAGAAATTCTCAGCCTTCTCAGCAAAGCCCTACACCCTTTGAGACACGTAATCCAGCCACTAAAGCCAACCTGCAAGAAACAGAATTGCTTATATCCAAGCTCTCACAATCAAGCTGTTGGGGGCAAAATAAGATGCCAACCAACATAGTTCTCAAAGCCATAACTTAGCAAATGTTTGCAGTTCTGTGTAGCCTTGAGCAAGCACTTGATTTCAGCACATGGAATGACTATACAAAGGCAGTGCAGAGTTGCAAGTCCCCGAAGAGGAGTATCCAAGGCTAAGGCAGAGTGTTCTCTGCCCCACCACTGAAAGACGAGAGTCAGAGAACCTGGAAGAGCTTCAACATGCTGCATCTGCAGCTATTGGAAGTGGGAGTATAAATTCTGCAGCTTTGAGGGACTAATGTCCAATAGTCACCACTGTATGAACCATATCCCTTCTCCAAGGGCCTGAAAAACTGTGGATTCCCATTCTAGAGAATACTAGAACCTGTATCTGTCAGCCTCAGCACCAGCCTCTCTTTCCTCTGAGCACTATCATGTCATGTTTGAAGAAGGGACCATGGTATTCAAGCAGAAGAGCACGCATTTGCATGCAGCCCTCTGACCTGAGACAAGCCAGTGGCCACGCACTGGAGATCTATCCCTTTCTTTATGCCAGCCTTTCCTGCTTACTAGCATTTCTTTTCCAGGCCTCCTCAACAATCTGGTGACCTTCAAAATCTGCTGGAGGACTTCTATTCTCCATGCAGCTTCCAGAGAATTCATACTGCAATTTCCCATGCAAATATCTTGCTGCTAGGATGGATTTTTGTGCTGTTGGTCTTGGAGGTGCTCCAGAATGAGACGGTCATTTCTGTCCTCCACAAGGGCAGGGTGCCTGTCTTCACTTAAGAATGGAGAACCTTTGCAGACGTTAATTAGGTCATTTGAAGCCCTGTACATTACTGCAGTGCTAACAAACACTAACAGTCCATACACTCTCAACTTATCTCAGCAAGATTTCTAAACCCGTGTGGTCTGCACGTATTTGATTTCATAGCTTTATCTTCACTTCTGATTGAAGCACAAAGCCCTCCTATGTGTATCAGCATTCAAATGTACCTGCCTTCTTTCATGGCTGTCCTTTTGCCAGCACATGAGCAAGTGAATAGGTCTCCACAGCTAAGAGCTGAACTACAGTCTGAACTTCCCTGTCCCTGAGGACCAACACAAAGGCAAACCAGCAGCTTACATTTTCAGAGTCCCATTTCACCAGGAAAGTTTGAATAAGTGTAATGCATTATGCACTAGTCTCCTGTCCAGCTCCAAATCCACTGCTGCAGATAGTGTTTTCTATGCAACACAGGCCAAAAAAAATCAGCACTGAAAAATGCTATTTGTGCCAAAAGCATGTAGCTGGCAAGAAACGATCATTTTTCTCTGCCCCTCCATGAGAACCAACTTCAATTATGAAAGACACAAAAAAAAAAAGAAAAGCCAGAAATATTCAGGTGTACAACAACAGATGTCAAAATGAAAAGTACACAGAACTTCCTTTGAAGTAGACAAAGCATCAAAGAGAAGCTTCTTTTGTTCTGTCATGAAGAAATCCTAGACAAACTCCTTAACGCATGTGAAACTTCCTTATTTCTCCCTCTCTTACCTCTTCAAGAGGGAAAACTTCCTGCTTATCCATGCCATTCCATTCTAACCAGGCTCCTGGCAAGCAGATGCTCAGCAGGAGAAATTTTAGTTAAGCTCTTTGTGGAGTACCTTTACAATCAGCAGGCTGAAGGTTGCTGATTTCCTCCAACAATGCTAAATAAGCATACTGCTCTCAGTGGCTGCTTACAAATAAGGCAAACATAAGTAAGACCCCAGCAGACACAAGTGAGAGTATTTGTAGGGTTCCAACAGCAACAGACCCAACAGAGGCAAGCAAACATAAAATGAAGGTTTCTCAAGAAAGGCACAGAAAGAAAGGACCTGGCCAGTTTTTCTCCTGCTGGTTTGGATCATGGATGGAATAAATCAGCTGACCCTCAATGTAGTTGTTTCACTGGTATCATCTCCATAGTCTACAATTTTCTTCCTTGGAAGACATCTTGCTCCTTGGCTTTAATGGGAATTCCTGAAGAACAAACTAAGTACTATAGGTTTCCATTGGAAGATCTGGCATCAAATAAATGAACAAGGAAAATCCAAGGCTGGTATAGATTAATCAGCCTTGAACAGCTATAGAACCTATGTTAGTTTTGTTTTTCTGGAAACACTAAAACACCTCCATGGGATTTTCCTTTCTATCCTTGTCTTGGCAACAGATACCATGACTGCACTCAATCCAATTTCTTGAAGAAAATAGCTTTGCCAGCAGCATGCATTAGGAGAAAAAAAAGGCCTACAAAACCATTCCTTGTGAAAAATGTATCCACCAGATAACAACACTACCTCTTCATCTTCAAACTGTCATTAAAATGCATATACTCAAAGCATGAGACAAGGAAAAAGGCATCCAGAAGATAATAGATGAAGAACACAACCATACTACAAACTGAGGCTTCAGAATTCCTCTTATACTCTTACTCAAGAATTTATAGAGTAGAATAGTCTAGAATAGTATAGTTCAGTGGAAGGGACCTACAATGATCATCTAGTCCAACTGCCTGACCACTTCAGGGCTAAACAAAAGCTAAAGCCTGTTACTAAGGGCATTGTCCAAAAGCCTCAAATACTGACATGGGTGGCATGGGATATCAACCACCTCTCTACAAAGCCTGTTCCAGTGTTTGATTACCCTTCCAGTAAAGAAGTCTGAACCTCCCCTAATGCAGCTTTGAGCCATTCCCATGCATCCTGTCACTGAATACCAGCGAGAAGGCATCAGCACCTCCCCTCTCCACTTCCCCTCCTCAGGCAGCTGTAGAGCGCAGTGGGGTCACCCTCAGCCTCCTTTTCTCCCAACTAAACAAACCAAGTCCTTTGCTGCTCCTCACAGGGCATGCCTTTCAGCCCTTTCACCAGCTTTGTTGCCCTCCTCTGGACACATTCAAGTACTTTAACATTCTTTTTAAATGGTGGGGCCCAGAACTGCACAATGTATAGGCAGACATTATCTGAGAACAAAGGTAGATGGGCTTCCA
Organism: Ibycter americanus; assembly: GCA_035590275.1. NCBI lineage: Eukaryota > Metazoa > Chordata > Aves > Falconiformes > Falconidae > Ibycter > Ibycter americanus. The sequence continues at coordinate 55,602,675 of JAVJGI010000057.1, forward strand.
AGATCTACCACATACTGCAGGGGGCTGCAGACCTCCTGTTTCATCTCAGATTCTCCAGTCTTTGTGATTTGGAAGCACCTGACTGCAAAACGGAAGATGTCACATGTCACAGGTTTCAAGGATTACAGGCTAAAGAGACCCCAGAGGTAAGCACCAGCGCTATTTGTTGGCACTGCAACTTGCCGTTCTGCATTACAGTTTCTGTACTGCTCCAGGACTTCACACATTAACATAACCAGTGGAGCACAGTCTAGCCGATGCATGAGGTCCCAGAACAGGAGAGAGGCTCAGCAGAGAACTGCAAATGTGAGAAACAGGAGGTTGAGTTGGAGGAGGAAAAAGCAGAAAACACTGTTTATTTCATTGTCTGTTCCATCCTGGACAGGTCTGTATTGCCTCTAACTGCAATCAGTCTCACTGAATTCTCCAGGGAAAATCAAGGACATAATCCTCACATCACAATCAAGTAAAGTGAAGCAAATGCAGCAGCAAAATACACACTCCGTAAGTCACACAGAAGGCCACTGCTAAGATGTTGTTAAACACTAGTACGGTTTCCATTCAGGCTTGTCTAGCATTCACACACACATCTTCACTAACGTAAGCTTAGCACAAGGGCTGCTTTTTCAGAGCTTACAGACAGTGACTTATATCCCGTTGTCTTCAGAGGGTTTAAATCTCTGCCTACCTTCAAGAACAAGGGGACTCCCTCTGGATTGTGTTTGTGGTATACCTCACTGAACCAAAGCTGCCAGCAAGGGACATGAAGTAGGCAGTCCCCCCCTGCTGACATGTTCCAGATGGCAATCTGGTTGCATTTGCCTTCTGCCTACAGTATTTCAAGAATACTTATGAACGAAAACAAGTCTCCACTGAATCTTGACAGATAAAGAAGTGAATGCCAGGCAGCAGTCCTCACTCTAAGCTGCTGTCAATACAACAGAAAATCGTGCCTGTAATATAGCACAGTGATTAACTATCCAGAAACTCTAACGTACCCTTCCTTCTGATGGGTCTTGCACTGCACAATGAATTCAAGGGGTAACATGAAGAAGAAATGTAGACAGTACCATTAATATGCATCATTATATATGAAATCAATTACATTATTTATCCACAGGCTGACATCAGGAAAAGTCACCATTTAAGGCAGGCATCCCAGCTAGACATTTCTTCTATTTGTGGCAATAAAGGGAGCACATCAAAAGGGACTTGCACAACACCATGTAATACAGAGTTAGAGCTATTGTGTGTTCTGTATATCCATAACTTCACAGCATTTTGGCCTGCACAATGCTTGTTTCTGCTGTAAGAAATCTGTCTCTTCAACCATATCATGATCCCACCTCAGACAAATCCCCTGGTCCTTCCCATGGGCTTTCTCCTTCTCCTTTTCCATTTGAAAATGGCTAAGACCCTTGGGCCCTCAAGTATCCCAGTAACAGGATGACAGCCAGCAGAACTTTTGTACCATTCAAAAAATCCCAAGCAGAGAGCAGAATTAATTCAGAGGTGTTCTGAGAAAAGCCACATTAAACTAAAATAATGAAAACCATATGAAAATCTCGCTGAAAGTGGGGATAATTTAAAAGCTTACTAGCAGATCACACCATGTATCCTAGCCAAAGCAAGCCTGTTACCCACCAGAGGTTTAGTGCTGTACTCAGTTTGGGCATTTGCCTTTGGATGTCAGAACTGGCAGACAAAAAAAGCTTCTGGCTCCATAATTAAGGAAACAAACTGTAACCTTTAGTCCTTGGTTTGCTGTGCCAGTGTGGCCAGATGGCATGCTTGCATCAGCTTGGACTTTAACTCCAGTGCGAAACAAGTATCCAAAACCACCTTTACTTTCCATGTTATATTTGCTCTGAAATATCTTGTTTATCCTCTTTGAAACTATTTCTGATTTAAAAATAGGTCTCCATGAATTAACATTTCCTGGATTTTACCACTCTGCAGAGAATTCTTTATTGAGTAAGTGGGCAAGTTCCAGACACATTAAGTCATCTGGGAGAAGAGCTGGTGACCTCTGCAGCATCTTGATAGACGTCACCAAAAGATGCTTCTTGAATTTGACTTCTCATCAACTGCGATTATAACGCAAACCCTGACACTGGCATGCAATGTTATGTTAGAATGAAAGTCTGCCCAGAGTGAATGTGGTTAAGCATGGGCAGACACTGTTTCCAACCCAGGTTAGTCACTAAGCTGCAAGAAAAGGCATGCATCTCAGCTGTTTCTTCTCTGCTGCAACCTTTCTCCCCCTGCCTTTAACTGCAGTCTCTAAGCAGTTATTTCTCTTTAGTGGATTCAGTGATCTCCAGCTGCAGTGGCTATATCTCCAGTTTGCAGGTACACTTGCTCATTTCGGTGCAAGCAACCTTATATCACTATAGCAAACTGCAAAACCTGCTCTTCTCAAATCTATTAGTCCTTCAAAAGAGGCACTGAAGAGTAACACTACTACCACAAAGAATGTTAGCTTCTCACATAGTTATCT
>JAVJGI010000057.1:55613615-55623841 GCA_035590275.1 Ibycter americanus
CAAAAACATATCAAACTTCTGTTGTGAGATAACTATTTCAATTATTTTTGACATTAATTTTTCAATCAATAAATAAGTCATCCAAATTGCTGCATTATATGGAAATGTGTTGGTTTGTACAGAGGTTTAAAGGCAAGCAAGCTAAAGAAAATATTTTTATTTTCTTATATTTGATGTTGTTGAGACATTCTTCTTTGATATGGCAAAAATGCTGCACTTTGGCAATGACTAAATTATTTTGTCTTGACTCTTCTTTTCCAGCAATACATGTCTGTATCAAAACTAAACACATAATCATATCAGAGTACCTCTTTTTCTTCAGATTTTCCATGTCATGGATGCAGAGAAAAGGGTCACATTTTTCTTCTTTGTTGCAATTCAGAGTGAAAGCAAGATTCAAAATGTTAAACATACTTTAGAACAGAATTTCCATTTTCCCAACTAGTTCCATGACTTTCCTTCTTTCACTACTCTACTTCCTGGCAAAGAAAGGGAATGGAGGAAAACAACATACTCAGCCGAGATGCTAGCTTCGTATTGGATGCAGTGGCCTGTATTTCTTTTCCTGTGCAAAAAGGTAAGTCCCAAGTTCTGAACTCAACTTGGAAGAGAGCTATTCACCCCAGTAGTCGTAATTTCCCAGCCATAACAAACAACTTAACCATTTATTCTTCTTAACTTTTCATCAGGCATGAGGTCAGTGTATGCATATCTCTTCAGATACTTCAGATACTTACAGAACAATTGCTTTTAGGTGTGACATGTGACACTAGCAAATTAAGCTGTTACGATATTATGTTTTTACACTCAGATGTCTCAAAGAAACCATAATAGGTGCAATCCAACAGTTCAGGAATACTCATACTTTTCTATTTCAGTCTTGAATTTGCTCTCCACTCTCTCCCTTTGATAAGGAACCTAAGCATGTGATGAATTCATTTTCTAGGTAGAGGGCAATTGTTGAATCATGATGAGGGAAACAGCAGTACCTGGAAATAACAAGTCTATGTAATCTACAAAATATAGGCATACGTTTCACCTTAGAATGAGGTGGGGGTTTTTTTCTCCTCAGTGGAAGAGTGAAAAGGAACTTGTAAAGTCATATAAATAAATAAATGTGTCCAGCCAACTCATTTCCTGCTTTTATTGGCATGATGTCTCCTGCACTGGTCCATTCACTGTCAAGTAAACTAACAGCACCACAGGTTTGTGGAAACAAGGTTACATGTATGTAGCAATGCTGGGGATTCTATCCCTTCGGGTTGCACAATCAAACACAATGTTCACTATGCAATGAAGAAACTCATCTGCAAGGGCAGCCACAGCCTGTTCTTCCATCACCTGCTCTCCAAGAGGCTCCAAGAGGCTCCACTGTCATCCCTCGTCCTGCTTCATCCTTGTCTTGCCAGTTGATCATCTATGTCATAGTCCCTATAATGATTTTTTCCCTTTTGATATTTTTTTAAGGCTTCCTCTCTTCAGGAAGTGCTACACACTCCTGACAATACCGTAAGTCTGCATTTCATATCTCTTGCTCTGAAAGTACCCACATGTGTGCAAATCAATGCAAGAGGAGCTCAAATGTTGCATCTATTCTTGATTCTTCTTCTATAGCACGTTTTTTACACCACATCTCTCACTGTCCTCTTGGGTTATAACAACGAGTATGTCAGACCCCAGGGATCTATTCTGACCCTGTAATAACTCTTATAGCTAAAACTGATTAAAAAAAAAAAAGAGCTTAACTTTTTATTCTTTCCATTCCCACATCCTCCCCATGCCCAGTGCATGCAGGTGAAACCCTTGACAACGAGGAGAAAAACTAGCTATGCTATACAATATTAACGTCTGTGGAACACATCAGCTGTGATCCTATTAAACAGTCACAAAATGGATGGCTGACTACTGGCTGACAGAAATGAGACTTCAGAAGCCATAAAACAGTTCTTAAATCTAAATGAGATGAGTATTAGACAAGAATGGCCCAAACACAGATTCCAATTTAAGCTAAAGCACTACAGAAGGAGTTTGACTTACAGTACCTCTTTAAGCTACACTGGTATAACTGGGCTTAAGCAGATACTTTCATTAGTGCATGTGTGTAGGTGCTTCGCTGAATCCACATTAGCTCTTCTAGGCCTGAATACCTCAAATTACTAATTTCTCTGAATACAAATTATGTGGTTTGAAAACATGATTTGACAATTTAACTCTTATACAGAGCCTTCCTGTATGATCAGTCTTTGCTAAAATTAGTTAAGAGTATTTCATTGTGTTTAGTGAATGTTCAGGAAATGTCGATATAAAGAGGAAAATGGCTTGTGTTGAGAGTCAAAGAATTTCAGGATTCAATAACTGGAATGCTTAATCATTAATATGCCTGCATCCTGTGAAATGCAAACATTGTTCCATACGCGTGTCTGCCTTTTAATTTCACATTACTTGCCACTAATTAGTTACGTGTCACTTCTCATCTCATCTCCTTTTGTAAAATCTAATCTTCAAATGATAGCATTTATCAAACACACAAAGCAAGCTGATGCACATCAAGCAAAGCAGCTCATTCTTCTTGCGGATAAAAATGAATGCCTCTCTGCAAGCTCCCCTTTGCTGTGCCAGTTACAGTTTAGCAGAGTGAGGTCATTTACCCACTTTCTGAAACTAGAATTCAGGGGCAGGGCAGGCCGAGCTGAGCTGAAAAGGCCTGAGCTGATGTTGCATTCATGCTTGGCCCATGAAGGACTGAGAAATAGGTGTTCAAAGCAAGCTTAAGCAACCACATAGAAAATTTTGTTTTCTTATTCCATTTGTGTTATTTCTTATCCAGGTTTCCAAGCTGTCTGCTAATGGTGGCAAACTCTCTGCTGGGCCTTCCTCTACAAATTGTTTTGTTTCACTCCCCCACAGTCTGTACCACAACTATGCTTTTGACTAAACCACTCACTTTGGAGAGTTTCCTGATTCAGTATCATGGTGGAATAGTGATAAACATCCATATAATGGGTTAGGACTCAGTGGTTAAGCACACGCTTTAGCACCTTGCCTGAAAAATAGCTGTGGCTGGATTCAGATCCCAAAGGAGTAAGAAGGAATCAAAGTCCCAACTGTGCATTCGTTTGGCATTGTCTATCTGCTCCATAATTTTTTAATCCATCAACAAGTTCCAACCTCACATAACACAGTCTCAAACTATGAGTTTTGATTAATTTCATGGAAATTGTTGGCATGATAGAGAAGAGAGAGCTAAATTTATTAAGTCTTCATAAAGCAAAAAATGTAGTAAGAATCCCTACTAGACAACGTAGAATCGACTCAGGAGATTTTTTTAAGGAATTCACATCATATTAACTTGGTGAAGTATTGGAATTTTTGACCCTTCAATTTGAAATGGTGAGAGACTCAACTGAATCCATCTTTTCCGTACTCCGCTTTTTACTTGGAACTACCTCTGTCACAAAATGACTTTATAAGCTAATTTTAAAATGAATGTCTGCACACTTGTGTGATCTGAGATTTGCCTTCTGCTCCATGCCGTATGACACTGCACTGGCACTAGAAAATTAAATAAAAACTAGAAATTGCACTTTGAGAGGCTCTAGAAATCTGCTGCCTGTTATCTGCATAGATTTCAAATTGCCTCACTCATTTATTGAAAATTTTTGGAACATGTTATTTCTTTCACTGCTGATAAGGGCATGGCCCATGAGGCCATCCTTGCTACATGGAGAGAAAAGGTAAGAAAACAAGAAAGTCATCAGCTTTCTGCAGGAGCAGAATTTGAACACAAGTTTCCAGGAATTGATATAGAGTGAACTCTTACTCCTAAGATAAACCAACAGCTCTAGTATCAATGTTGCATAATACCACAAATGTGGATATCTGAAGTGGAAGAAGTGTAGTGATAGCTACTAAAGGAGGCTATGAAAGGAAGTTTAACCATGAGAACCACAGTAGTGTATCCAGAGGAAAATCTATGCCAACTCACCTTAGTGACAGAGGGAGGAACAATAGCAAAGGCAGGCCTCCAAGCACAAGACCAGGTATCTCTGGAAGTACCTTTTCAATTCCAAATGATAAGCGTGATTTTCAATGTCCTCACTCTAGACAAGGTGGAAGTCCCATAGGATCCCCTTAGGAATTTGTTTTTACTGAGCAGATATGAAAACACTGATCATGCATGGATGGAGTCTTCTTTGTGAACAGAGACCTCAAGAAACAAGTGGGATCCCACTGCCCATATAAGGCCAGACCAGGACCAGCCACTGCATTTTGGCTTGTGTCCCAGGGGAGCTCTTGTCTAGATTAAATCATGTTCATTTACTGGCTAGAACAATTGATGTGGCTAGATGTGTCTTGCTGTCAACTCTTAAGTGTGTGGACACCCAGGAAAGATCCCTGATCCCTAAGGAGTTGATGACACTTCCTGGGGCCATGCGGAGCAAGTACCTTCATCTTTACAGAAGCTCAGAATTTTTCTAGTCAAAATAATAATAAGAGTTATTTTCTGTGCTATTAATGTCTTATAATGTGAGGGGTTTGGAAAAATCACAGGTAAGTAGGTATGTTCTCTTTACCCTGCTGGGTATTCACTTCCTTTCCTTGGCCACAGATCAAGCCATAAATGGATAGACACCCCCATGACAGCAAGACAGTCTTCAGGGGAAGAAATGTTTTGAGACCTCTCATGGAGAATGACTCTTCTATGATGATGAGAAATTGTAGATAAGGTATACAAATGTACAGGGTAAATCCTGCCACGTCCTTGTAAGATCCTGTGACATTCTTTTGATCCTTGTCTGTCAAATTATACCACAACAGGTAACCTAGCTCCTGATAGCTGGCCTCACAGCACATTCTGAAGAGTACAAGCCTTTTGCCCCCAAGATACTCCCAACATCCTGTATTTGTGGAGGTAAAAATGTTGAGGTTCTGAAAAAATTACTGGCTTCAGTGGTGGAGCACTGGAAATCACTGGACAAAGAAGTCATTTGATGCCAGTGGACCCAAATGGGATCTCAGAGGCATTATAATGGAGTGCGAGAACAGCTGACTGTATGAAAAGTGGAGTGCTCTGCACTCAGTATTCTGCACAAAGTATTCTGTGCTCTCCAATGCCTGATTTTCCCACTGGAAAGTCTCCACATTGACTAGTGGAGACTGCCTGGGTTCCTCGCCTGGCTCTGCCAAACAGATTCTGAAAGACCTCATGTGAACCACTTCTCTCCATATGAACACTGTTCCATCCTTTAGTGTCCCTTGGGTTTGAAATGGATTGTTCCCAGACACATTGCTTTTAGCTTGACTTCTCAACCCCACTAAACACCGCACCACCACTTTTGTTGTTACAGTGTTCACAGCAACTACCCAGCCTGACAGGTCTGCACCTGAGCTAAATGTGCATCATTCAAAGCTCTTAGGGGTGTTGGGACAATTTTTGAGAGAATGTTAGTCAAGTATGTTTTCAATCACTATGCTGCTTTTCTGCATCTGGCTGGTTTGGGTATCCCAGGATGTTGTACAGTCATCACTCTGAGACCATAGCCATAGTTCATGGATGAGGAAGATTCCAGAATTAACAGTTACTTTATACCATTGCATTTCCTGTACAGATTTTCCCCTAAAATCTGATACATTGTAGTGATTTGTATTTTTATTCCTTTTTTTTTTTGTTAGAAATGGCATTAAATTTCTGTCATGGTGTCAGCTTCATGAAGTTCGTCAACAAGTTCACAGAAGATGTCTTCTAATTACTCTCAATTTTCTTTATTTTTACAGTGGCCTTTGGAAATTGCCAAAGCAGCCCATGACCTCTGACAGCAACCCAGAAGAAGTGACACTTCTCAGTGGCTCAGAGAAGCAGAAAAACACTCATTGAAAGGTCCTAATGTAAGCTAATGTTTTCCAAAGTGCTAGAAGAGTTTATTCTAATCAGAACATTTTTTGAGGAACCTGGTTCTCAAAAGGCTCAATAGAAAGGCATGAAGACACCTCTTTCCTCACTGCATGGGACACAGAGATTTTAAGCATTTTTTTCTTCCCTTTCTGGGCCACACCTTTACCAGAGTTTGTGACTACCTGGTATGGTGGCTGTCACCAGAGTGTGGCCCCTTGTAACTCTGCAGTATGAAAAGCTTTTATCTTCTGATTGCCGTGACTCAACCAGGGTGCTCCTGGAAACATGAGTACTCATAGAAAAGGCGGAAGTGAATGTCAGAGCAGGAAGTGCAGCTGTTTTAGCCAATCTGTTCATGTTTGTAAATCCTTCCCTGTAACGGGACACAACCTTCCAAGCTGAACACACAAGGATCATGAGACCTCTTTGCAAACAGAGCCTGAAAAGGAAAGCTTGCTTTTTCAGCCTCCTGCAGCAGCACCAGAAACAAAGTATGACATATAAATGGAGTTCACTCGATCGGATAACATCAGTGTGAAGTACCAGGGAACCATTACTCTCCTCCATCAGACGTGTTCACAGTGAGGGTTCAGGAGCAATGCAGTCAGAAATAACAAAATAAGAGTGTGACCTGCCACAGCCTTCAGGTGTACTGCTGTTGTTAGATGACCAGGTTTTGAGATTGTTGCAAAAAGATTTTTAACACAAAGGGAACAACTGGTCTGAAAGATGAAGTAATGAAAAGGTGTGTATTTGTGTGTGTGTGGAGGTGTGTACGCACCTAAGAACAATAGAGGTAGAGTCTATTTTACAAAACCAAACTGTATTGGTAACCAAGGACATAAGGCAAAATAATCAAACTGCTAAACACTGGCAAACTGATTGTTTTTTGCATTGACCCCAGAAGGTAAGTGCCCTTGTAAGGTTACAGCCCATGACTTGTCACTGACACCTTTCTTGACAGGAAGATGGCAACATAGTTAATGGTACATCCTGTGCTGGTCCTCTTTGTCCTATCTCAACAAGAAGACAGACTGTATTCTTAAAATGATGTAACTGTAAGGAAACAAGGACAATAGGCTTATCTTGTTTAGTATTCATGGAGGGTGGAGTAAGCAAGTGTCAATGCAAAATAGCTGGTGATTTCTGAAGTGTATGAAAGGCCTATCCAAAACCAAATTTGTCCAAGAACCTACCAAGACAAACCTAAGAGACGACCTGAAGAGTCAGCACTGAGCACCCATTGTGCCCTGTGTCATACATAACTGATCTTAAAGCAGCTGGGCACACTCATCTTGGTGCTGGTGACTGGACATGAAAGTTCAAGTGTATAGCTTTAACCTACTTAGAAAGTATTTAAATAAAAGTCCCTCCCCCTTCAATAACGTCTTGCACTGAGTTTTGTTACATTTATCTCCTGCAGTACGTATTAGTGGGGAAGTACAGAATAATACGGTGTAGGCTTCCTGAAGACACAAGGAGATTAGTGGAAGATGTCAAGATACTTTGGGACAGGAAAACAGCAAAAATGTCACGGTTAATTGGTAGCAAGTGCCCTCCTTGGCTCCCTGCATAGGACAGAACTTTGTAATTAGCAGACAAACAGGTTTGGGAAACCTCACTACAGTTCTGGGACAGAATTATTTTCAGGCTAGAATGAAATGGGTATTCAACAGGTAAAGGTCAAGCTTTCACAATTGTACCAGTCCAGAGGGGATAGAGAAACCCTTCCTTTCAATTCACAAATCCAAGATGAAAATTCAAGTCATGGTGATATATTTAGCTGGCTAAAAAGGGCACTTCCTGTGATGCAGCTGTGGTAAGAGCTCTTCTGACTTCATAGAGGCTGCAGCTTAAAATATAACAGAAGACAGAAATTGAAATCAATGAAGCAGCATTTACCACACAAACACTAATAAGAGCTTAACTCCAAACAAAATAAATGCAACTTGTGAGAGCAGTGTTAATACCCACCTAGAAAACAGGATTGAAATAAAACCCACAAGATGATAGGATTTTTCATGAGAGTTTCTGTAGAAGGACTTTAGGACTTTCTTACTTTAGTTTGGTTGTGCTTTTTTCCATTCTTTTGTCAAGTTTCCATTCAAACTATTTTTGATCAAGTTTTAAAAGAGTTCAAGAAACGTTAAACTAAAAAAAAAAAAAAGGCAGTACAAAAGAACCAAACTCAACTCTTGTTTTTCAAAACAAGTTTTTTATTAAAAATAGTGGTAATTTAATTTCTGGAAAAGGGGTTTGGTATAAAAAAAAATACAATCTTATGCACTTCTATCAAAACCACCTGAAAACCAAAGACCAGCAGAACATGTAACAGACAAAACCTGATGTTTTAAAAAGTTATTATTCATTTCTGCTTCCAGTTTCTAGAAGAAAAATATTTTTAGCCACAAAAGAAAGTTTGCTTCACAAAATGTTTCTCTTAATCTTACAAGGGATTACTTTGACCACAAAGTCATCTAAAACCTCTTTATTTTTGTAAAGGGATTCCATGGAGCAAACGGTAAGATTTTGATATCTTTTTCCTGGGGATAATTGCTAAAATACAATGGTAGGACCCTTTCGTAAACTTCTGAGACTAGATTAGCTTTTAGAGAGGAAGAAAGAATAGGAACACAGTGTTCTTCCTTTTAAAATAAAGATACGGACACTGTCAGAAACCCAATTCTCATTGGACCTCAGAGAAGATAAACATGTCTTTTACCAGTTCAGCAGTAAGAGGGGGCCTGAGACTTACCTGGAAAGTAGTGCTGTCTTCTGACAGGGTATTTAAACATTGCTTGGCTCTTACTAGAAATTCCAAAATCGAGGGGCTTAATAGCTAAACAATGTTTTCCACATGATTACGAAATAGTACGCAGAGCTGTGATTGACCTATTGCTTGATGACACTAGAATTTCATGTGGGCCCCATTTTAGGCTGATTACTTGCATTGCTTGATTATAAGGTACATCACTGCTGGAACTGATTTACTGTTTTGATTATTGCGTCATGTGATTGCCTGGTTCACAAAAGCAGTTATACTCAAACAAAACCACTATCAGAAGCTCAGAGGATTTAACTCCTGCAGTGACCAAACTGTGTCTTCCCATGAGGGTTTTGGTTATTATGGATTTTTTTCTTTACCCTTTTCATTTTTAAGCCTTGTGCTTCTTAGGAAAGACAAGTATGAAATAGCACATTGATTATTTGCTCTGGACTGATTGTGTGAGCTCATCTTTTACGGCACATAAACAGCATAGGTGAGAGATAATCTCTTTCAGTTCTCAGCTGAAATCAGACAGGTCTGACATTCTTGTAAGCATGTCAGGAATGGGTGCAGGACAACAATACTTATACTTAAAGATGAAAGATTTATGTGGAGGAAAGCAGGTAGAGGCAAGCCAGTTCTTCAGCCCCAAACATTTACCATGAGAACTGGCCTCCTTTCTCCACCCCCACCCTCCTCCCCAAAACAAAAGTATCCCATTTGTCAAAGGTAAAGAGGAGTCTGCATTTTGAGGTCTTTGAGGGAAGGCTGGAGCATAGTTTGGAAAGAATTCGGCCTAAGAAAACTGAAGATGAGATTATGACTAAAGCCAAATGCGATGTTGCACACTTTGGCTGTGATGGACAGATTTCTGCATTGTCACATCAAAGATTAAATCCAGTCTTAGGACGAGATCCTGACCCTTGTCAGGGAAGGAAGACACAGCAGGGGAAGGAGGGAATGAATAGCTGAATCCCCTGATGTTACTGAAATGGAACCACCTATAGTAGTACATTCAGGACTGCTCCATCTGTCTTGCCAGCAGTATTTCAACCAGGATTCACAACTGCAGCAGTCAGGGAGAAACACCAGCAAGAAAATAGTGCCAGTGTGCAGGGGAATAGGGATTCAAACAATACATGCTACTAGCAGAGCCTTGTTTAAATGAATCCCCCTTTCAGTCTGCCATCCATCCAAAAAGTGGTGGGTGGCATATTCTCAGGAGGGATTATTTCTGGCACAGGCACAACTCTGAATATTTGTCAGATAAAGCTATCTACTACTATGTTTTCCAGCTAGGCTGTTGGTCCTGATTTCATGGTGAGAGCACACTAGTCATCCAGAGGGAAGAAATAGTAGTGCATTTATGTGTCACAGGAAAACCTGTCCCTGTTGAATTTGGGAGACCTTGCTGCAAGGCATACGTTAAAGCATGTGCAGAAGCATGTTAAAATTTTCAGTTAAAGTAAAAAACACATGCTGAGGGTGATGTTAAAGGAGAGAAGGCCAGCCCATATTTTCAAGAAAACTCTGTTCTTGGACTCTTGATACCTGGACCAAGCTTAA
>JAVJGI010000057.1:55624828-55643003 GCA_035590275.1 Ibycter americanus
CAGAACCAGTCCATTTTCTTTACATTTAGGTGGAGCTTGTGTGATTCTAGACATATATATTTTTGTTACTGATTGATATCACATGCCCAGTGAGGTGTGATAGTACCTTTGAGGCAGGTAACTTTGGAATGGAGGTGTGCATCAGTATTACAATGAGATTATTTCATCTAAGGAAAGCAATTTTGCCACAACGGGCAGCTCAGCAGCAGACATCACCATGACAATACGATAACTGCTATGCAGCTTATCAGACCATCAGGTCCCCCTTCCTGCAGGGAGCACAACAGAGCCTGGCCGCAGGGTCCCCACTCAGCTCCAGCCTCCATCACTCCTATCAGCAGGTGCTGAGCTGGCAGGTGCTGCTTGGGGAGCTGTGGTAAAGTAGATTCCGAGCGTGCCAACCATCTTGAAAGTGATAGCTGTATTTTACCCTAAAAACCTTTCTGTAATACTACGCTTCTATTAGGTCCCAGTTTTCTCTAATTCCCTCACCAAGTAATTTTCCCACAACAACATGAGTGTTTTAGTTATTTCTGAACAATGCTTACACAGCATCAAGACCTTACCTGTTCCTCACAGAACACTGCAGCAAGCAGGCTGGGGGTACACAAGAAGTTGGGAGGGAATACAGCTGGGACATATGACCCTAACTTACCAAAGGGATATCCCATACCATTAGGACATCACACTCAGCAACAAAAACTGGGAGATAGGAGGAAGGTGGGGATGTTCGTAGTTATGGTGTTTGTTTTCCCAACTGTTACATGTGATGGAGCCCTGCTTTCCTGGAGATGGCTGAACACCTGCCTGCTGATGGGAAGTAGTAGAATGAATTCCTTGTTTTGCTTTGCTTGTGAACACAGCTTTTGCTTTACCTGTTAAAATGCCTATATCTCAACCCATGAATTTTCTCATGTTTACCCTTCTGATACTCTTCCACATCCCATTTAGCAGGGAATGATGGAGTGGCTATGTGTAGCTGCTTACTGGGGCTAACCCACTACAACTGGTCATGTAAATGTGGACAAATCATCTAACCCTGATGTTGTGAGGTCCATGAATAACTATCCCTGTTGCTTTTGCCACGCACAGTGCCATTTGTGCAGGCTATGTGTCACCTGCATGCATAGAGGTAGTCTTATGCTGGAAGTTCATTGCAGGTTCAGTGACAATGCACCTCCATATCTGCAAAGTAATGTGCTGCTGCATTCCTCCTCTTTGTCTGTCTTGTCTTTTTCTGTAGAAAACTCTCTTGTGTAGTCAAAGGAACATTCTCACATGCCACATGACACAAGATCACACAGCTCTTGGCACAGCTGGCCAAGAGAAGCAAACTATGGTATCTTTTGCCCTATACTAAGAGCTGCAGTCGCAAGAGAAGAATCTTGTATTATCCATCGACTTTGAATTTTTCAACACTGATGAAAACAAGCAATGATAACATGAGGCTCTGCCCCTCTGCCTCGATATGAAAACAGCCAGCTTGCTACTTAGATGAATTGGTGTTCTTCACACCGGACCTGCACAGACCACCCTTGGGTCCACCCACGGAAGTCAAGATCCCTCTGAATAGAAGAACAACTATCTGGTATATCAGCCACTCCTCCCGGTTTTGTATTGTCTGACAACTTGCTGAGGTTTCACTTAGCTGCTTAATCCCAGTCACTATCAAAGATGTTATAGTATCAGCCTCAGTAACACATTTGAGAATACTTAAAATGAAACATTTTCATAGCCATCCAGACAGCTGAGTTGTCCTATGCCAGCCATTCCCATCCTTGGGACCACCTGTCTGTGACATTGCTGAGATGCAGAGAAACCCACATGCAGGCTGATGACATTTGCTATGCACACAGATCTCAGGGATGTCACTGAAGATTGCTGATACCTTTTGTCTTTCTTGCTGAATCCTGAGTTCAGGACAATGGGCTGGTTTTGCAGAGGTGCTCAAGTGAATCTTGATTAACGACCACATTTAAAAAAGCTTCTCCCCATGTACCATGATAACACAGATCTGCTGTTGCTATTTAATTACTCCTGTAGTCATCCATGCAATAGTAATTTCAAACTCTGACAGACCAAGAGAAGATGGAGTAACCAGAAACACTGACTCATTTAAGAAACTTGCTGGTAACTCCTCCTTCAAACACACAAAACTTTTCAAACACTTGTGTTTGGATAAAAGTCCTGAAAAGAGTTTCTGGGGGAAGAGACATTGTCAACAACTCATTGTTTCTTTCACAAATGCTTTTTTCCTGGCATAATGGAACAGAGGAGACTGAGAGGTGGAATGTCTCTGTACATGTCTACTCTTAACACGGCATTTGGAAGCATGAGACGCATGCTTGAGTCACGAAGGCTGAAGAGGAATGAGACTGTATGCTTACAAAATGTCCCTGATTGGGGTAAAGACTTGTGATGGCAGCAAAGTTGAAATTCCTTTGTTTCTCACCCTTTCAAAACTTCAGTAGATCCTGTTTGATTTGTCTTTTCTTGCAACACTGTCTCCTCTGCATTCATAGATCCCACTGCCCTTCTGATAAACAATTTGAAGTGGGTAGATTACTGAGGTTACACATTTTCACCTTCAAGAATTGTATAAGAAAGGTGACATTTTCTTCCAGCTTCATGCAGATAAACAAGTATCAACAATATTAACCCAGCTGTCCAGATGTAGTAAGCTATGACCATGTCTAGGAAAGCACATCCCAGTCAGTTCATTTTGTATTTATTGGATCTGGAGGACAGGCAAAGCAAAAGGTCATCTCTTGTTAATTTTTTTATACTGCACTTTCAAGAACTTCTGCATGAGTTATTCCACTGGAAAGATTCAGTATCCAATTAACTACAGTTAAAGAGGATTTTTTTTAAAAATGCTTGAGAATTTTTTCCACTCTTTAAAAGCTTGTTATATCTAAAAAGTACCATTTATGATAAAAATGGAGCAATCGGAGAATAAGTATGTGAAGCTTTGATCACTGCCAAATTGCTTGGGGTTTTGTAAAGCTGACCTTTCCCCTCAATGTGAGTTTCCCAAAGTCTACATTAAAGGAAGGTTTTGGTAGCTGTGAACTTAAAAGCTAATTAAAATGAAATTACTTGTGGAAGTGAAGACATCTGGCTTTGCCAAATGAAATTACAAGTAAGGTTTTAACACTGCGGAAAAGAGCTGTCCTGTGACTCATCTCCAATTACTTTATAATCTTTATACTTTTTTTTTTTTTTTAATAAGGCTAGTAGTTAACAGTATTCTCTGTAGGTTTATCTCAATAAACCTCCTTGAGGTAATTCCCATTACATTCAACTACATACTGGAAGAATATGTGGAAGGAGAGTGCCTGCTTCTTTAAGGGTATCTGGTCAAAGGAGCCATAAAGAAGAACATACAGAGACAGAAACCTGACTGACAAATCATAAGGGAGGTCATGATAAGACCAGACCTAGTCAGTCACACTAATTGGTAAGGATATGTAGAGTGTGAGAGTCCCCAGGACTGAGGAAAGGGTGCTGGGTAGGCAGAGGGGCCATGATGGTACTTGGGATATCCATGAACGTGTGTGTGCTTGTGAACCTGGAGAGTGCCATGTGTGTGGGCCTGCACTAGTGACCTCTCTCTGCCAGCCCATGAGGAGGAGGGGACTCGGCTGGCTGTCCTTGTGTTTATGTGCGTCCTGTATGTGGGTGCTGTGCAAGGCAGTGCCTTGTCTGTGGCAGTGTGTGTGGCTGGTCGTCACAGTGTCCTCTGTGTGTCTATGTGGGCATCTCTCTGTGTGCCTATGTCTCTGGTATATGTGCTCAGCTTCACTTCACTACCACTTGAACCTGCAAGCAGGCAAGCAGTAGCCATGTCCCTCAACCTGGGCAGACACCCCAGTTCCCCAGGCACCAGGCCGGGCTCCAGCAAGGCCTTGGGCAGGAGGGTCCTTGACCAGAACAGCTGATGAAGGCAGCACTCATAACATCCCTTAACAACTAGAGTGGTTGGCAAGTTCATTCTTAACATCCATTAATGCATATCAGAAAAGAAAACATATGATCTATTTTATCTTTATACTTGATATTAATTGACAGCTTTGTGTCAGGAAGCAACAAGAAGGCTTGTCTTCAAAGGAAAGTAAGCTGAGAGCAGAGCACAGTAACAAGGCAGGCATGAGCAGGTACCTCACCAACAAGGAGCCAGGACGCAGAGATGCAAGTCCAGGTCAGGATCAGGGCCAATGGCATTGGTGAAGGTCAGATACAGTCTGCTGACCAACCAGAATTTCTGTAGTGATGAGACAGGTCTGAGCCCAAACCAGGAAGCCAAGCTGTTGGGTCTGTGTCAGGGTTAGGACCGAGGAAGTATGAGACCAGGCACAGATGTGGCTGCTGCACGGTTGTGATATAGATGGCAGGCAGGGGACTGCAGTAAAGCTTCAGCCTCGAGGTAGTTCCCAAGAGAAAAGAGGGGCAGGCCCTTGTTTCTAGCTTTCGTCATGAGCTCTTATCAGTGAAGGAGCTGACCTTGAACTCAGTTACACTCTGTAACTTACCCAGCTGAACTGGAAGGGGCATGTGTTCACATCATGTTGGGTCACTCAGGCTTAACCAGGCTTTGCAAACTTAAAATGTGTTGATGTATTGACCACTGTCAGACAAGTCTTGGCTTCAAAAGGAGAGGAGGCTCTTCACACCTTGGAGACAAGGCTGGCAATGGCTTTGAACACTTTCTTCCTTGCATTTTCAAAGCTGCCTCCATCACAATCATTTGGGAGCTCACAGATCAGACCTAATTTTGATCCAACCAAAAAATGAACAGCTGGTTCACCATACTTTAAAAATTGGGTGTTGTGTATTTATCTTCGCATCTACCTGCTGATCAGAACAGTCATCTCTGGAGCATGTCTATCCTTGCTCAATAGCACTTTTCTGACCCACCAGCATATTGCTAACCCTCCTTCTTCCAGAAGGTCTTCCAAGGGGTAGGAAAGCATTCAATGAGTGCTTGAGGATGATAGTATTTAACTAGTTCCATAGCACAAGACACGGCAAGGAGCCATGTCTCTAATCCTTGCACCAAAAGCTATGGGTGTGTTTTTTCTCAGTGTGGTAGAAAGGCAGTATTGCAGGGTCCACAGAGTTGAACAAGGACTGGCATAAGCTTCTTGGGCCCAAAAATTCAAGGAAGCAAGGCACAGAAGTAGCCTTGCAAGGCCACCCATGTGGCTAGTAGCAGAAACAGGAGTTAATCTACTTGTTTTGCGAGCTGACCGCCTGCACCAGCTGATTTTTGAAACATTTAAGGATCCCCTCTCAGCTACAGGACAAGCCTGGTTACATCCACAGAGCACTTGTTTTTTGCCCTCCTTTGCCTACAAAGGACATCAAAATTCTTAGGCCAGAAGATGAAAATAACAATAGATGCCCCATAGACAGTTCACAACTCTCCAGATCAGCCCTTCAGTCCCAGTAGAACCTCTCCCGCACCCCTCCCAGCCCAAAAAAATCCTTGCAGACAAGAGGCAGAGGAAAGAGGTTAGGTGTATTAAAACACACTCTTTTCCCCATCTCCACTGTCTCCAACTATGGATTGTATACAAGTCCAGACTCACCAAGGAACACAGCTTTGAAAACTACCAGCTTCTTCCTCATCACCCAGTCTAAAACCACAGCCTCCGTGTGGGAGAGAAACTCCACTTCACTCTAAAGACAGACTGGACTCAAACAAGCTCTTAGGCTAATCAATGAACTCTTTATATACACCAGAGAAAAGATCTGAAACTTCAAAGCAGTCCAAAAGAGGAAAAGGAAGACCTAGCTGCTTTTCGGAGCCAGATTCCACCGACTGCGTCTGTGGCAAGGGCTGAAATTTCCTGCTGAGCTCTTGTTTCTGCACTTGGATAGTGCTGAGACAGCAAGGCGCAGAGCACCTCCATTAATTGTTGTTTAGCTGCCAGCTCAGAAATCTCCTTATTAAGAAAGCTTTCTGACCAGCGCTAAATAAGGTTGCAGGAGACAGACTTGGGGTAGAAATCTTTAAAAAAATTAAATTACATGGAAATTCCTTTAGAAGGCTATATGAATATCCCAATACACATTTACTGATACTTGTATTTATATTTATATTAATAATTTATATACTCATGTATCTATTTATATATTTTCCACAAATATTCTCCCCTTCCTGAAAAGGAAATTACAAGCTCAGAAAACATCCTCAAAGGAGGCCAAAGATAACAACCAACCTTCAGGCGAACCCAGACAAAAAAAGAATGATTTAATATAAATTGACACTGTCCACAAATGTATTTCTAACAGTAGTGAAATATCTAATTTCACCTCTCAAAGAACAATGTGAGAAAAGGCATTTCTGTCTTGCTGGGTTAACTGCTGTGAGTACTGCACTGGCATAAATGGTGTGTTCAACTAACAAAGAATCCCCTTCTTGCAGGGTGTTCAATGTAAATCTAACCATAAGTATGCTTGCTTTTTACTTGTGAGTTTTATGTTCCTCTTTATCTTGTCTGGTTGCAATGCATCAAACTCTTTGCTGATGTCCTCTTCCCCTGCAGTTTTATCTGAGATTCATAGAAATGCGAAGGGTTCTTATACTGTGAATCACTACGATTATTTGTTCAATTGTTTGTTTAGATGTGTTTCCCAGTAACAATGAAACTGAGATTTGCAAATAGAAAACTAAGAGATTTCAGGTGCCCTTGGGCTGCCAGGGAAATCCTGTCTCAGACACCTTTCCTCTACAAAAGAGGATGAGGAACAAACACTCTTAGGTCAGAATGCTGACTTCTGCCAACAAAAGCATTCAATTGCACTGAAAGCTTTTCCACTGACTTCACTAGATGTTGGACCAAACCATTAAAGTGATTCAGTACACTGTCAGTGTCAGTATGAACCTGTCCCCTTTACAGTACAGTGAAAATTCACTCATGGATTTCAGGAAAGCAAGATGTCAGGTTATCTACTCAGTCTTTTTCCTACTTCATGTTCTAGTTTCCTAAATATGGTTGTTGTTGTACTAAGGTGGGTGGAAAGAGTCCTCTGAGGATACTATATCTTTTTCATACATCTGCAAACGTGGGCTCCATGCCCTGCTTTGCCATGATTTGTGTGAGCTTGGGAAAAACACTTTGCTCATCCACTAACAAGAAGATAACATTAATGAACATCTCCAGCTGTATCAGAAGAATAAAAACAAGGTACTGTAGAGCAGATTCACTTGCATGAAATAACAAGAGTCATTTGGAAGAGAAGAGAGGATGAGTTCTACAGGAAGGACATTTTTTCTTGCTTCCTTGTTTAACTCTGGCATTGATTGAAGCAATACAGTAAGTTATTTTCCTCTCTGAGTCTTGTTACATTCCTTGTTGTGCAGCAATACTGTGATACCAGTTCACTGATTAGTGAAAACAGTTCTAGATCTCCCCAAGCTACATGCATTTTAATTCAAGTGGTGCACATCAGAAACATACTCACATTTCCACGATATTTTTAACTCACTGGTGCATCGGGAATGTGAAATATTTAGCACCAGACCTATGGATTTGATCAAGACCCAGGAAAAAAACTCATAAAAATACCATACGCTGAGAAAGGAGAGCAGTACAAAAACTGCACTTGTTTGCAAGTGATTTACAGTACAAAAGAAAGCACGTAGTAATTCATTCATTTTGAAGGATGTAGCCAAGTCCACCTGGAAGCCCTTTGTTACAATACGATGGTTTCATTTGTAACCTAAAATAAAAAATAAAAATAAAAATCTAAACAAAAATGATGGATATTTCAAAATGCTTAGAGAAAATTAAGCAATGAACTCCGTTTAGGACAGCATGGGCTCAGTCTTTAGTCAGTGCTTAAATGAATCCGATCTGGGTTTGAGAATTGCACATCAGAGCCCTCACTGGACAGTCCCTGCTCCAGCGATGTCATTGATGACAGATGTGCCCTTCAATAGCTCCCATGTATTCTGCAGTCTCTTTCCTTGGACTGATTTCTTATATGTTTTCAGGCAAGCAGGTACTATCTCCAGTAATTTTGGCATTGCTTCAGGGCTTCATCTGGCCTTGCTATATCGATCCAGACAGATAAAGCACAGACATGTTTTTCAGTCTTTTCTTTCTGAAGTGCCCAGCTGAGTCTTGCTTCCTATCTTCCATATAACACTACCCACAAACAGACGGACTTAGCTTTACAGACAAATATATCACTAGCTTTGAAAAATCCAACAGCCTGGAGGACTTAAACATAGTAACAGCAACAAGGGAAGAAGTAATTTTCATATGTGTAAAAATAGTTCCAAGTGCAGACCAGCACCTTGGTTAACAAGCCTTCCAAATGTCACCATCAGAATGTTAACTTCTGCATTTTGTCATCAGGAAATAAACACTTCCCACCAGTATTATGCCCAGAAAAGGGAGTGCATGTGTTGGCATGTGCAGTGTTCCTTTCTTTGCAGCAATGAGACTCCATTCAGCTACACAAAAACATCTGAGCGCTCAACTCTAACTCGGTAGAAGAGTTGTAGAAGATCATCGTGCTGTACAGCATCAGAAGGGATGAGAACGAGATGAGCTGGATCATGTTGAAGACACTGTAGCTTCAAGAACCTGAACCTTCAGCTGTAGCAGAGGAGCAGGAAGAGCCCGTGCCTATGAAGTAAAAGTGAAAAATCTGGTCATGATGAAGGCTCGAAGTTGATGATGACTCACATTAAGAGGAAGGTCCTGCCCCACCTAAAGTCTGGCAGTTACAGAATACATTCACTCTCTTCATTGCTGATGAGGAGCATTGCTTCCTAATGGATCTTTTCTTGCACCTGAGTATAAGACATTCAGGACAACTAGAAGGAAGTAGTGAGTGATAGTGGTAGGAGACTCTACTGCAGGTGATGAAGGCCCCCAATCTGACCTGCCATCCAGGAAGGCTTGCTGCTTGCTGGAGGCTCAAGTTCAAGAGGAAAGCAAGGAGCCAGGGTGACTGGAACAGAAGGGAGACAGCAATCAACAAAATAGAGGTGACATACAATCATTTCAACCATAGGCATGTAAAGAAGGAACTGCCTGCATAACAGCCTTATGGGGAAAGTTCTCATGCCTGTTCTGGAGAATCAGAATGCTCAGGTATCTCTCTGAAATGTCTCTACACTAATGCGTGCAGCATGGGAAACAAACAGGAAGAATTAGAAGTCTGTGTGCAGTTACAGGGCTATGACCTCATTGGGATTGTGGAGATATAGTGCAATAATTCACGAGTGGAGTGCTGTGATGGATGGATACAGGCTTTTCAGCACAGACAGGCCAGGAAGGCAAGGAGGGGGAGTTGCCCTCTGTGTGAGAGAGCAGCCAGAATGCGTGGAGCCCTACCTGGGGATGGGTCAGGATCAAGTCAAGGGCTTATGAGTCTAGACTGGTGGTCGGAATAACATGAGTGAACTTGTTGTGGGTGTTTGCTGTAGACTTTCTAATCAAGAAGAAATAGATAAGGCTTTCTGCAAACAACTGGAAGAAGTCTCTCATTCACAGGCTCTGGTCCTCATGGGGAAATTTAACTACTCCTATATCTGCTGGAAAGAGACAGAGCAGAGCACAAACCTAGGAGATTGCTAGAGCACATTGGTGACAATTTCCTGATGCAGGTGTTTGAGAAACCAGCAAAGAAAGGTGCTCTTCTGAAACTGATGCTTATAAACAGGGAAGAATTGCTTGTGGATGTGAAAGCTGGGGGTAATCCTGGCTGGAGTGACTATGAGGTGGTGGAGTTCAGGATTCTAAGAGAAGGGAGAAAAGCAAAAAGTAGGGCCACAGCCATGGACTTCGGGAAGGCAGACTTCAACCTCTTCAGATATCTGTTTGGAAGAATCCCCAAGTATACAGCCCTGGAGAGAAGAGAGACCCATGGCAACTGGTTGGTATTCAAGGATCCACCCTGAAACTCTAGAAAGAGCCATCCTGAAAAGTAGGAAACCAAGCAAAGGCAGCAGGAGGCCGGCATGGATAAGTAAAGAGCCCAGGACTGAACTCAGGCATAAAAAGGAAGCATATAAGTGGTGGAAGTGGGTGCAGGTGACCCAGGAGGTATATTGAGATGCTGTCTGATTGTGTAGGGATGGGGTGAGCAAAGCCAACCACCCCCGCAGAATTGAATCTGTTGAGAGATGTGAAGCGCAATAGGAAGGCCTGCTACAAGTACATCAACAGAAAGACTAGGGACTAAATGGAGCAGGGGCAATGGTGACAAAGTACATGGAAAAAACCTGAGGTATTCGATGCCTCCGTTGTTACTTGTAAGACCAGCATTCAGGAATCCCAGGCTATTGAGACAAGAACAAAAGTCTGGAGCAAGGAAGACTTAACACTCAGTGGAGGAGAATAGGGAGCAGTTAAAGTGGGTGTGCAAGTCCCTGAGGCCTGAGAGGATGCACCCACAAGTGCTGGGGGAGCTGAACTAATGTCACTGCAAAGCCACTCTTGATTATCTTGGAAGGATTATGGTGAAAGGGAGAGGTTCCTGAGGACTGGAAGAAAACAAACACCACTCTCATCTTCAAGAAGGGAAATAAGGAGGATCCAGACCATCTCGAGAGGTCCTTTCCAACCTAAATGCTTCTGTGATCCTTTGATGAGAGCAAGGACTTGAGTGGCTGGAAACCACGACAATACAAGCATTGGAAGGACTCAGAACTTTCTGTGCACTGCAATATGCAGCACCTCAGGAAACCTTCCTTCACCAGTTTTTAAATTTAATGTCTTTTTTTTTTTCATTTCCATCCTATGCCAATGTTGCATAACAAACACCTGATGAGAATCATCTCTGAAATATGCTACGGTTATTTAAAGTTCTTACAGGGTGCTTGATGAAAATAAACATTTTCATCTGATGAAATAATTTTTGTCAGATAAAACTTTCTTTTAAAGATCAGATAAAACATTTTAAAATAAACGTTTTCATCTGAAGAAACATCACTAGAAACCTCAGAAAATATTATTCCTATTTAAACAGTGGACTTTTCTACACCTGAAGAAACTCTTAAAGCTTAAGTGTTCGTTAATGATTTATCTGTTTTGCTACCCAAACTCTCTAAATCCAGATTCATAAGACTTTACAGATGGGAGTTTGGAACCTTTTTTTGTAAAGAGTTTTGGAAAACCCACATTTGCAATGTGGTAATAGTTTCAGCTAACCAAAGAACATGCAATAATCCCAGAGGTCCTGCTAGAAGAACAGCAGCAAGAATAAACACAGCCCTTCTTCACCTCCACAAATTTCATTTTTGATTGGACAATGTGGTAACTGGTGATGGAAGACAAAATGTTATTCTGATGTCCATAAATATTGTTTACCAAACACTTTTAATGAAAGAAGTTGAAACCTTAAAAAAAATACATTATACTGGGCTTCAGTATCCTCCCCAAACATTGGGTGGAGACTGTTCAAGTTGCTGCAAACTTTAAAGGTCCTGAGCTCTTAGCCTGATAGGTTGAGATAACCTCAGACACACAAGAACTATTACATATCTTGTGGTGTTTGTATCACTAACACTGATTGGTTCGTGGCCTTTATACTATGTTAATTTATACTACCTATATTAAGTATTATATATTGTATGTGTATATTTTATGCATATAATATAGAAAAAGCTATTTTATACATATATATACTGAGTACAAGATACTACACAAAATATGTAGGTGTCAAATCCTATAAGGAATAAATTAATACTGCACCTCTTATACACATACATGCTAACTATGTTTTTCATGCCTGAGCAAGGCTTGCCCAGCACAGCCAGATCACTCTAAAAGCTTTATGATCAGTGTGCCTTTGAAGCTTTCAATTTTCACATACAAACTAGTTGACAGCCTGCTGGGAAGAAAGTTGATTTGCATGTTCTTGCCCACCTATTAAGCATATTAAAGAGTAAAAATGCCTAAAATATATAACTAAAATAGGTACCACTACTTTCTTTAAATCTGTATTGCTAACTGCCTAGATTCATTTAAATTGAGCAATTAAGAAAAAGACAAACTTAAATATTGACTATAACACGCTCAAGCACAAGTGGTTTCAGGTTCTAACCACAACAAGCAATCTCATTTCTTTTTCCTCCATCATACATGAGCAGAAGTTAAAGGAAGGACAAGCACACATAAGTGATATTATCTCTCAGAAGACATATGTTTAATATCTTTATTGACAATCTAGATGAGGGGATTGAGTGCACCCTCAGCAAGTTTGCACATGACACCAAGCTGTGGTGAGTGTTGATCTGCTGGAGGGCAGGAAGGCTCTGCAGAAGGATCTGGACAGGCTGGATTGATGGACCAAGGTTCAACAAGGAGAAGTGTCAGGTCGTACACCTGGGTCACAACAACCCCATGCAATGCTACAGGCTTGGGTAACAGTGGCTGGAAAGCTCTTGTGGGAAAGCCTGGTGGGAAAGGACTTGGAGGTGCTGGCTGAATATGAGCCAGCAGTATGCCCAGGTGGCCAAGAAGGCCAGTAGCATCCTGGCCTGTATCTGAACCACTGTAGCCAGCAGGACAAGGGAAGTGATTGTCCCCATGTACTGGGCACTGGTGAGGCCACACCTCAAATACTTCGCTCAGTTTTGAGCCCTTCACTTCCAGAGGGATGTAGAGGTGCTGGAGTTTGTCCAGAGAAGGGCAACAAAGCTGGTGAAGGATCTGGAGCACAAATCTTATGAGGAGCAACTG
This sequence comes from Ibycter americanus, assembly GCA_035590275.1. Lineage (NCBI taxonomy): Eukaryota > Metazoa > Chordata > Aves > Falconiformes > Falconidae > Ibycter > Ibycter americanus. The sequence continues at coordinate 55,637,536 of JAVJGI010000057.1, forward strand.
AGAGAACTGGAGTTGTTTATTCTGGAGAAAAGGAGAATCAGGGGGGAACTTACTGCTCTCTACAGCTGCCTGAAAGGGGGTTGTAGGCAAGTGGGGGTAGGTCTTTTCCCACAGGTGACAGGACAAGAAGAAACGACCTCAAGTTATGCCAGGGAAGATTTAGATTGCGTATTAGAAAAAATTTCTTTACTGAAAGCATGGCAAAGCATTGGAACAGGGTGCCCCAGGAAGGTGGTGGAATCACCATCCTTGGAGGTGTCTAAAAAACATGTTAGATGCAGTGCTTAGGGACATGGTTTAGTGGTGGAGTTGGCAGTCCTGGGTAAACAGTTAGACCTGATGATCTCGAAGATATTTTCCAACCCAAATGATTCTATGATTCTATGAAATGCCATAGAATATTACATAACCTCAGCCTTAGGCAATCCAATGAGGTACAGTTTTATTTTAAAGATGGCTGTTTTCCATGCAAAACATTTTCCTTACTCTAATTAGGTTCAAATAAAACATTCAGATAAAGGAGAAACAAAATCCAAACATACCTTTCTCTTCAAAAATTCAACCAAAATATTTTGACTAATTTTATGACGAATTCCGTGCCAGGATCTCCATTGCCCTACAACCAGACATTCAAGTGAACCAGAAGTGTTATTTGTGCCAAACCAGGCTTGGATAAAAGAGAGAGAAAGCACATATAGTAAGGCATTGACTACACCATACCTAAATGCCCACAGTGGTTGACTGCGCTGAAAAAATAGCTATTATACCTTCAAAGCAGTAACAGGATCATAAAATTTTGGTATTTATTTTCAAAGAAAACAGATTATTTTGGCAAAGCTGGCTTAGAAATAGTGTCTCCAGAATGGCTGTAAATGTGGAGATTCTAAGGAATCAAAGGCTTTTTTTTAATCTTAACTGGGGAAAAAAAAAAAAAAAAGGTTTAATTCCACACAATGGGGTGTGTGTGAAGGAGAAAGAGAGAGAAAGGAAACTCGAATAATTTCAAGCTAAGGTTCAGCAAGTACAAAAAGCTTGTCTAGTCAACTTTGCTTAATGCAGGTGAGAACATCGCTAAGCCAACCTTGTCTACATACTTTTGTCCTGTGACTCTAAGGGTTCTCCAGCTAAATGGTGACCGTACACACTTAGTAGAAATTCAGTGCTTTCAACTGCAGCTGAAGTGATCAGTTTAAGCTTGGGAAGCATTAGCAGAGGTAACTAGGCACCAAGCGGGGTGTGAGGATTCCAGATGTGCAGGCATCATAAAATCTCTGGCAGGGTTGTTAACAAGTCATGAGCACATATGTACTAAGAGAAGCTGGTTGTGTCCAGTCTGTATGTCCTGAAATTTGAGACAGAAAGCACATTTGCTGGATCAAGTATTTACTGGAGTTCATTCATTCAGCTGTTGCTAAATATGCAAAAAGAATGAGCTTTATAATAGGAAAGCTGACAAAGTCTTAATTAGAACAGCAGGGATAGATACACAGCAATGAATCACAGCTCTGCTCCATTTCAAAGACAGCAGATACAGCTTTACCTGTTACAAAAATGTCTGCATTTGCTATTACTCCCTCAGTATTTCTTAAAGGTAACGCCTGCAAAAAAGCACCCACATTACCTACATCAGCATTAGATGGAGTCCTGCAAAGGCCCCACTTTATTGCACTTATTTTCTATGACCTTTACAGGCTATATTTTCCATTAACTTTACAGGCTGTATTTTCCTTTTTTCTGCAAAAACAGATGAGCATTGTTGTTCCTCTGGTGTTGGAGGGAATTAAAAGGAAAAACTATTTTAGTGTGGGCTGTTTCTGGGATCTGGGGGCTAAGGGCTCTGCATGAAGTGTCACAGTGCAGTAGTCCCCCCCAGCTTCAAGAGCTTACTACCTAAATGGGGTAGAGTTGGCAACCAAAGTTGAAGTCCAGGCTACAAAAGAGTTCCCCAAAATCCTTTCGTCCACCTGATTCTCATTTCAAGAAGGCTTCTTCGATTGCTCTGATGGCACTGCTTATTTTACACAGTGACACTTTTTGATCCCAGGCATATGTTACAGCCATGCTGAGACTCCTAAAGCTGAGCTGGTTACTTGCCTTGGCAGAACAACAGCAGGGAGACTCTTATCACCACACCATACAGACCAGTTGCCACCAGGACAAGATCTACAGAGTGCAGGAATCTACACCTGGATTTGACCAAGAGGAGTGAGTGCTGCTTCCAGCGAGGAAGGGAAAGTTATGGTCCTGATCCAGTCCTGATTGCATTGGATCCTTATGTAACTGCCTTAGCTCCTGCAACAAAGCTGCTTCCTGTTTAGGGATCTTTAATATCATGTTGCGTTCTCTTCTTTCTTAGGCTACCTAGCACAGTTCAATGCATCTACACAAGGTATAGCAACAAGGCTTATTAAAGCTGTACCACATTGATGAACTCCAACCACACTTCCCCCAAGACCCCACACCCTACCCCACCCCCAATTGCAGGCACCCAGCATTCACTAGGTTCAGAATAATAAAATGTTCTTGCCTTGCACATGTCCTCTGGATTTAATGTCCACTGAGTTCCTCTGCCCACAGTGGTGTGTGCTGGTTCAGTCACCACATACAGAAAGTTATGGTTTTGGTAAAAAACAAGACCGTTCAAACAGTTCTGTGACCTGGGAGCACTGCAATCTGCAGCTTGAGGTATTGCCCTTGCTACCAAGGTCAGGCAGTCTTTGACAGTCTTAATGCCTCCAGGGGAGCAAGTGTGAACAGAATCAGACCCATATGCCCACACCTTTAATTTTATGACTATTCAGTTCCTAAAATCCTTCCACAAGGTAAAACCAGATCAAAGATGGGAAGGAAATAGGGATCCCAGATATCCATTCAGAGCTGCTCTGGTCCCTTCTCAAGAGCAGCTCACATCTTCGATATGTCTAAAATCTGCCATGAATTCAGATAAATCACAAACTCCTCAAAAGCTCACTCCTGCTGCTCAGAGCCAATTCTCATCAGAGGTTACAGGAACATGAGGGAGAAATTGTGAGCCTCAATGAGCCGTGAGTATAATAGAGGTGACTATATGAGCTGAAATGCTAAGGATAGGTTATTAGTAGAGTTTCTGTCCTTGGATTGAAAAGACACTTGGAATAACTAAGTTGATTTTATCCAGAAACGCTTATTTATTAAAGTTTTTGTGGTAATTTTGTCCCAAGTGAAATATGGAAACAAATGAGAGCTTCCCTACATCTTGAATTACTTTTCAAATACTGACAAAAATGTGTGGTGTTGAGTAATTCTAACTTAGTAATACTGTCAGTAATACTGTCTGCTCTTGCTTAAAATTTAGAGACTATTTTGCCTACAGATACAAAAGAAAAAATGAACAGGAGTCTATCTGTATTCTGTAAATGACTGAAAGCCTCAAAGTCCTATACCAACTTCTAACACAGTTTGCTAGATACCAAAGAAATATTTCCCAAACCTCCTCCAAAGCAAAACTTACTGTCACACACATTATGGAGGGCTCTTCACAGAAACACACTTATTCCCAACTTTGAAACAGAGGTGTTTCTGTGTGACAAAAATCCCACCTGCCATGCCCCTGTGCAGTCCTCCATTCACCCTTCCTTTTGTGCCAGCTCACATTAGTCAGCTGTGACCCTATGCAGATCACTTTCTAAGCTGCAAGCAGTTAGTGCACAACCCCGTGAGATTTCTTTGAGTTGTTTTCACTCACAAACCCTTTGATTAGCCAGGGTCTTCATAATTTTCCTCTACCTTCCTGTTGGTCCCGCTGAAGTGGTCAACAAGAGGACCAAGGACATGTCTTTATGGCCTAATCCACTTCCATGAGACAGAGAACTGAAAAAGAGATGGGAAGTGAAGGCTGGCAGAAAGTTAAAGCGTCTAGAAGGTGGATGCTGACATGCATCAGAATGACAGAAGTATCCCATAGTACTCAGCTAAGAACTGCAGTTCTTCAGAAAGTCAGGCTATCATCTCTTTTGTTTTCTGTCTGACAGCTGCAGACTTTTCTAAATCTGACTGGAAGCACCAATAGGGAATTTTAAGAACACAAGCTGATAATAATAAGAAAGTACAGGCACTCCAAAAACCTTTGAAAGAGGGTTTCATCAAGCAGATAAAATCCAGAGCAATAATGGAAATCTTGTAAGCAAGAATTTTTATTTCCTTTTGTGGCAGGTTAGTCTTGGCTGACTGTCAGACCCCCACCCAGCCACTCTTTCACTCTGCCTCCTTAACAGAACAGGAGAAGAAAACAAAATTGAAAACCTCCTAGGTTGGAATAAAGGCAGAGAGATCATGGGCAAAACAGACTTGACCTGGAGAATTCACTTAAATTTATTGCTGATTAAAAAAAGAGTAGAATGGTGAGAAACATAGACAAAACTAAAACACTTTCCCCCTTATCCTACCCCTTCTTCTTATGTTCAACTTCTTTCCTTCACTCTCAACTCTTCAACCTCACTCCCTTGCAAACGGCACAGAGGAACAGGGGTTAGAGTCAGTTGGTAACAATTCCTCTCTGTTGCTCCTTCCTACTCACACTTTTCCCATGCTTCATTATGAGGTCCCTCCCCACAAGATGTAGCCCTCCAGAAACTGCTCCTATGTGGGTTCCCCACAGGCTGCAGATTCTTCCAGAAAACCTGTTCTTATGCAGGCTGCTCTCCATGGGCTGCAGTCCCTGCCCAGAGTCTGCTTTGGCATGGGGTCTTCACAGGCTGCAGCTTCTTTCAGGACTTCTCCACCTGCTGTAGTGTGAGGTTCTCCACGGGCTGCAGTGTGGCTATCTGCTCTGCCATCATCCTCCAGAACTACAGGGGAATCTCTGTCCCAGTGCCTGGAGCACTTCCTACACCTCCTCATTCTCTCACTTTGGCTACTACAGGGCTGTTTCTCTTGCATTTTCCTCACTTTTCACTCTCACAGCTGCTATACAGCATTTTTTGCCCTTTATTAACTACATTCCCAGAGGTGCCACTGGCTTGGCTGAGGGGCTCAGCTGAGGGGCACAGCTGTGCTCTGCAGTGAGTCTAGCAAAGGACAGCACCACCTGCTTCTCACAGGTGCTACCCCTGCAGCTCCTCCCATCCCCTCGCTACCACAACCTGGGCATGTAAACCCAACACACATTTCTAATACCTTCTTCTTCTCACACCAAGCTAGCACAGGAAAAGTCAGAGCTCACTTTCTGTTCTTCAATCGCTTGCCATAAAAGCAGTGTGGAAAATAACAGTGTTAGAATGGGAGGGGACTAAAAATGAAATATTTCCCTTCAGGGAGAAAAATCTCTAAAGAAATTTCTTCTTTACCTATTTATTATATTCTTAACCATGCAAAGAAATGTTTATAAAATTGGGGTTCCAGTCTGATATGCTTTCCTGGGAGAAGTTATTCACTTATCAGAAGTTATTTATTTGTCAGAAAGAGCAGAAGTCAGAAAGAGGCTCACCTTC
>JAVJGI010000057.1:55650586-55669238 GCA_035590275.1 Ibycter americanus
CTAAGTTCCTTTTTACACCTCAGCAGCAGCGTTTTTCACGTCTTACAGGCTAATTCTAACTCAGTTTAAGTATCCAACTTCCCGAGAAGTTTAATTATGTTTATTGTGGGATGCCATAAAATAAAGTTCCCTGAAAGCATAGAGTCTTTAATTACAATCACATTTGCTTTGACAGCACATTTATGAATTGAATGTAACCTGATTATTGTTTTGACTACCAGTAAGGAGGATTAAACCATTTTTCTACATGAGTGAATTAAAGCTACCCCAAGGCTATTAGGTTCTGGTTAGTTACTTTCTAAGTAAGTATATCACTTTGCAAGACTAAGCTGCCAACAGTAATCAGATTGTCTTCTTGCTCTATCATAGTTAACATGAAATATATACTTTTAATATTTTCCTGATTAGCGCACAAAGCCAAGGCACAGTATGTAGTGAATAAATACAACATAGCTTCCTATCCTCTCTTACAGCTGATTGCTTCGTAAACCCTACCACACTGTTTGGTTTATGCAATTGTCTGAGTGTTCCGCTGGAAGATCAGGGTAGGTCTCTAACCAGGACGAAAGCTGCTGCTGTACTCTTTCAGGATCCAGAAAGTGGGGAGTTTGGTTTGGGGAATGGAGGACAATCTGGAGAATTCTAAAAACAAGTTGCATAATGGAACTTGGGCCAGCACTATACTTGCTATCAGAAAGTTTCTCTTAATGTCTTCTTGAATTATCCTTCTGGATTTTTAAGTCTAGTTCTAGTTCTCCATCCCCACTGAAGAAAGAGAACAATTTGTTCCTTTACTTGCTGTACCAATTTTCTTTATCTGAAGAATAGATAACGGCCATACCTCTACACCATAACCTGGACATGAGCAATCTCTGGCTTAGGTGGCAGGCGTGTTTCCAGCTTTGAAGAACTACCTGAGACACAACTTATCCACACTTACTAGATTCCTGCAGAAGTATTAATCCAAAAGGAAAACAGGAGCGAGATTTTTATCATGAAAACTAGAGACCATGCACCACTGCAAACATGGGTTTAGAGCAAGATAACAAGCAAAATGTTTTTTAAATGGTGGGAGAGTTATGTGTGCCAAACTGCCATTTGCCTGTTTGGGATGTGTACATTTTATCTGAGTTACCACCACTATAAATGTAATCTTCTTTGACTCCCCATGCCTCAGGTAAGGAAACAAATTCCTCCTAGATATAGCAAGGGGGCAAATGTGAAAAGTGCTAAGAAAGAAGATAGGCTCATCAGGTGAAATGACACTGAAAGTAAAAACCCATAGTATCTATCATTGGTTGGAAACAAGTAAGAGAAAGCTCAGAGAAAGTGCGTTCTTTCCCAGTGTAAAACCAGCCTTCCTGTCGCCAGGCCGGTCCTCCCAGCACAAGGTCTCACAGATATGGCAGAAACCTCACACAGACCCACACCACAGGTTTGACAAGCAGTATCTCTCCACAACCAGAACTCTCCCCCAGCTCTCAGGGCCCTGCCACTCTTTGTATCAGCACTCTCTACTTTGGGGTCTCCAAAATCAGGCTTGTTTGTTTTCTCCTTCTTCCTCAGTCAAGCGCTGGACTAGAAAGGGGGACTGAGGGCAGAGCGATTACCAAGGATTTATCTGAATGTTTGTTCAACAGCCAGTTGGGTGGGGGAAAGGAAGGGACTCAGCCCTTCTTCTGAGCCACCTGAAAAAAAAAGTAAAGGTGAAATTGGCTGAATGAAACAAAGGAGCAAGGACCACAGCTCAGACCTCAAAAAAGAAGCAGAGCTGCTAGTCTGAAATGAGGGTAGATCTGTAATGCTCATAGTTTACACAACAGATATGAAGCTCTATTGGAAGGATAGGGACATGATGAGGTGGATAATAATCCATTGGAGGAGTCACCAAGATCAAGTCAGCTTATTCCCTGAGTCATGACCACTTCTACAAAGAAAAAGACGGTGGGTTACTGTCTTAAGTGACTGCATTTTGAGAGGAACAGAGGGTCTGATAGGTCAACCGGAGCCACCTGTCAGGGAAGTTTGTTGCCTCCCTGGGTCAAGTTAAATATGTTACCAGGAAATTTCCTAGGCTGGTACGGTCCTCACGTTATTGTCTGCTATTGCTTTGTCATGTGGGTATCAATGAAGTCATAGTGAGAAGTCCAAGGGCAACCCAAAGAGCTTCAGGGTCTTGGCAAGATTGCTAAAGGGATCAGGAGTGCAGGTAATAATGCTCTTCTATCCTCCCAGCTGTAGAAAATGACATCAAAACAAACAAGCAGACCCACCTTATCAATACCTGGCTGAAGATGGTGTCACTAGCAGAATTTTGGACTTTTTGATCATGGGATCATCTATGCAACACCAGGCCTGCTGGGTCTCACAGGATTCACATTTCTCAATGGGGGGAAAATATTTTTGCTCATAAGTCAGCAGGCCTGGCTGAAAGACCTTTAGATTAGGTTCAAAGGGGGAAAAGGATAAAACTAGCTTTACTAGTGACAAGCTATGGGATGCCATGACAATGTTTGAGGGGTGGTGTACTAGTGAGGGCTTTCACTCTGGTCCACAATGTACTGAGTACGCTGAAGAACTTTTGAAATGTTTGTGCACTAATGCATACAGTATCAGGAATAAACAAGAGGAACTACAAGTTCTGGCTCAGCCCTAGAGCTACAACATTATTGGTGTGAGACTTTGTAGGAAGAGTCCTGTGTCTGGACTGCTGTGATGGGCAGTTATAGGCTCTTCAGGAGACACAGGCAGAGCAGGTGAGGTAGAGAGGTAGCACTGTATGTAAAGGAGAGGTTGGACGGTACAGCACTTGCAGTTGAGGACAACATGGTTGAGAGCCTCTGGGTAAAGAATACAGGGGAAACTAATGAAGTGGATGTTATTGTGGGAGTCTGCTATAGATCACACAGCCAGAATGGTGACACTTAGAAGGAAAATGAAAGTGTATGGACTTTGGAAGCAAAGTCAGGCTACAAGGGAGCATTACTGAGCTATTGTAGAGAGAAAATTCATATGGCCAAAGCTCAGCTGGAGTTGAAGACAGCCAGTACTGTGGTGGATAACAAAAAGGGTTTTATAAAGTATGCTAACAGCAAAAAGAGGACTAAATAAAACACTGGCCCATTATGTGGTGAGGTTGGTCACCTCACAGAGATGAAGATAAAACAAGACATTTAATATCTTCTTTACCTCTAACACTAGCGATGAGCTCCATGACCCCCAGAACCCTGGGTGGAAGACCATAACTGTGGGAGTGATATGCTCCTAGTCAGCTTTGAGCTTGTACAGGATTTGCTGCTGCAGCTGAATGCACATAAATCTATGGGGCCTGATGGGATTTATCCCATGGTACGTAAAGAGTTGGCCAATGTTATTTCAAGACCTCTTTCAGTCATTTATCAACGCCTTGGGAATCTGATGAGGTCCCAGTCAACCGGAAGCTAGCAAATGTTGTTCCTGTTTTCTAGAAGGGCAAGAAAGAAGACCCTGGCAATTACAAGCCTGCCAGTCTCACTTCAGTGCCTGGTAAAATTATGGAAATTATTCTGGGAGTTACTGAAAAACACTTCAAAGAAAATGCAGTCATCAGTCAAAGCCAACATGGTTTCGTGAACTGAAAGTCATGCCTTACTAACTCAATATCCTTTTATGACAAGGTTACCCACCTAGTGGACAAAGGGAAGGCAGTGGATGTGTGCGGATTTTGGTTTGGTTGTTGGGGGTCTTTTTAGCAAAACTTTTGATACTGTTTCTCACAATATCCTTCTGGAAAAAATTCCTAGCATACAGCTGGACACATACACAGTACGATGCATGAACAATTGTCTGAAGTATCAGGCTCAAAAAGTTTTAGGGATCTCAAAATGGGATAACATGTGGCTGGTGACCAGTCACTACTACTGCTCACCAGGGCTCAATTTTAGGGCCAGTTCTCTTCAATGTTTTTATCAATGACTTGGACACAGGAGCTGAGTGAGTATTTAAGCCAGTTTGCCAACGATACTGAGGTAGGAGGAGCTGTTGATTCCCTCAAGTGTAGAAAGGCCTTACAGAGATCTTGATAAGAGTGCTGAGAAACACCAACCATATGAATTTTAACTAGAATAAATGCCTGATTCTGCTCTTGTGATGGTTTAATCCTGGATTTATGTATGAATCTGGGGACTAGAGGCTGGAGTGCAGCCCTGCAGATCCCGACAGGGATCTAGGGGGTTTGGGTGATGGTTGCCTCAATGTAAGTCAACAATGTGTCCTGGAGGCCAAAAGGGATTAAGGGGTACATTAAGGACACTACAGCTAACCAGTCAAATGTAGTGATTGTCCCATGATACTAAGTTTGGTGTCGTTTCACCTCAAACGCTGTGTGCAGTTTTGGGCTCCACAAGATAAGGAGGATATAAAAACACTAAAATGTGTCCAAAGGAGGGCAACAAACATAGTGAAAGGACTAGAGAGCATGATTTTGAGAAGGAACTGAGGATACTAGGGTTTTTTCAGCTTAAAGAACAGAAGTCTGAGGGGTGACCTCATTGTTGTCTACAACTTCTTTGTGAGGGGGAGCAGAAAGGGAGATGCTGATCTCTTCACTCTGCTGTCCAATGATAAGACATGAAGGAAGGACTTAAAGCTGTGTCAGTAGAAGCTCAGATTGGATATTAGGAAAAGATTCTTTCTTAAGAGGGTGGCTAAGCACTGGAACAAGTTCCCTAGGGAAATGGTCATGGCCTCAAGCCTGTTAGTGTTTAAGAACTGTTTGGGCAATGCTCTTAGATAACAGTTTAATTTTTGATTTCCCCTCTGTGGAGTCAAGAGTTGGACTCAACGATCCTTGTGGGGCCCTTACAACTCAGGATATTATATGATTCTATGATAACTTAGGTGAAAGAACTTTTCCCCCATTGTCAGCTGGTTGCATTTCTGTAGGACCTGTACGAGAAACATATCAGACTTTTCCACCTTCCTGTCCCCATAGTCCTTCGGGTTTCACCAGGGCAGATGTTGTGGGCCTGGTGTGTAGAGCTCTAATCTGGGACTCAGTTAGTGATGTACTTCACAACAGTGCTGTTTCCCTGCGAATCTGGACCTTGGACCTCACTGGGCTTGAGCAATCCTGTTTCTTGTGTGAGAGGAAACTGCAGGACCATCATCCATCCTGCAGCACCAGATGCCCCCACTTTGTCTTCCAGTCCCGGTCCCAGGCAAGATATCCTACTCTATCCAAAATGTTATCTTTATAACTCTTCATGGAGAACAGAAGAAAGCAACTTCTGGAGCCTGGTCACCTACCTCCTCTTTGCTTGAGGCAGCAGTTGCTGGCATGTATCTGCATTCACAGAAGTGTCTGTGCAGTTCTGGAATCTGCCTCCAAACCACTCTAACTGTCTGCTTTATCTGAGCTAGCAAAGGCACATTTGCGCAGTGGGACAGTCCCTTCCCAGGTCCCAGTTCTGTGCTCACACAGATTAGGAGAGAGCCTTTCATTTGACATGCAATACAATGCCAGCTGCTTCTTGCTTTCACCCTGGTTGTGTCTGGTTATGATCGTGCATGTGTATCCAAGGTAAGTGCCAGGGGAAAACTCCTGATAATGGAGGATTGCACACAGGCCTTGACGAAAGTCCCTTCCCATTAAACTGTCATCGGTCAGAGAAAAAGCACATACCAGTTAAGCAAAGAGAGGAAGAAAGGGGCCCCACCTGAGCATGTTTGTTTGAGTTGGTACAAGAGATAGTTGCTCCATGGCAGAGATCATGGAATCACAGAATCACAGAACTGTAGAATGATTGAGTTAGAAGGGATCTTTAAAGATCATCTAGTCCAAGTACCCCTCTTGTGTGCAGGGACATCTTTCACTAGATCAGGTTCACTAAAACACTTTCTAAACTGACCTTGAACACTTCCAGTGATGGGACATCCAAATTTCTCTGGGCAAACTGTTGCATTTTCTCACTAGCCTCATAGTAAAAATTTCTCCATTATATCTAACCTAAATCTACCCTCTTTTAATTTAAAATGGTTACCCCTTGTCCTGATAAAGCCCTGGTTAAAAGTCTCTCTTCATCTTCTTAAAAACCTCTTATATATTAAATGGCCAGAACAAGGTTTCACAGAGCCTTTTCTTCTCCAGGCTGAACAACCCCAAGTCTCTCCGCCTTTCCTCATAGGTGAGGTGTTTCATCTCTCTGATCACTTTTGTGACCCTCCTCTGGACCCACCGCAACACATCCATAACTTTCTTGTACTGGGGGACACAGAGCTGAATGCAGTACTCCAGGTGGGTTCTCATGTGAGCAGAGTAGAGGGGGAGAATCACCTCCCTTGACCTGTGAGCCACACCTTTTTTAGGCAGCCCAGAATATGACTGGCTGTCTGGGGTGTAAGCACACTTTGTCAGCTCATGTCTAATTTTTCATTTACCAATATCCCCATGTTCTTCTCCCCAGGGCTGTTCTCAATCCCTTCATAGAATCACAGAATCATTTATGTTGGACAAGACCTCTGAGATCATCACATCCAACCATTAATCCAGGACTGCCAAGTCCATCACTAAGCCATGTCCCTAAGCACTGCACCTCATATCATCCCCCAGACTGTATGATACCAGGGGTTGCCCCCATCCAGGCGGAGTACCTTTCACTTGGTCTTGTTGAACTTCAAGAGACTCACGTGAGCCCACTCCTCAAATCTGTCAAGGTCCTTCTGGGTGACATCCCTCCCCTCAAGCATATCAACTGCACCACTCAATTTGGTGTTATCCACAAACTTGCTGAGGGTACACTCAGTGCCATTGTCTATGTCACTAATAAAGATATTGAACCACACCAGTCCCAATACAGACCTCTGAGGGACACCACTTGTTACTGACCTTCATTTGTGCAATGGAAAGTTATCCAAATGAGATGGTAGAGGAGTTTAAAGCTCCTAAGTGCCACATCTTTAGATAAAAGTAAGAGCTTTCAAACCATGGAACATGAGATGCAGTGAATCTGTTCTAAGTAGATGGTTAAAAGTGGGGAAAACAGCTAAGTGGGATGGTGCATGTGTGTGCATCTGTCCGTCTGCAGCTGAGCATATGAGCTCATGGTGGGAAAATGGGAAAATGAATTCCTGGCAGCAGAAGAGCATGTCCTGGAATTTTGCAGTCTGTTACCTCCAGACTGACAAGGCAAGGCAGGAAAGAGTGTTTGTAGATGACTCCGCTGACTCTCTTTTGTGTAGTCAGTCAAGTACAGAATGACAGAGAAAGAGGCAAAGAACTAGACAGACACAGAGACAGCTACATTTTTTCTAAAGCATTTTGTCTAGAGATGAGAAAAGTGAAAGGTCTTGGTGCCTAAATATCAAGGGCCCAAGTTTGAAGGAAGCAGCAGCCAAGAACAGCTCAAAGAATATTGCCAGCTGAGGAGAATGGAGCAGAGATTCAAGGAAGTATTTCTAATGATTGTATATGCTTACTTTCTACTGGCTGCTTCGTCTGGGATTACTAAAACATGAGGTAGCAAGGGCATTCTCAAACCCTGACTGAGAATCCACTATGTAGTTAAAAGATTGTCCACAGGAAGAGCGCTGTATTTTATTTCTGAGAAGTGTCGAACAGCAAAGGTCAAAGCTCTTCCCTCTAGTGTGCAAATAATTTTAAAACACAAATTTTGTTTAATATAAACAAGGAAAATTGTATTTATTTTCTTTCCTCATAGCCTTTTAAACTATATATGAATAAAAGTCAAGCCCATTAAAAGCTTGGCCCAATACAGAGAGAATGCGTAAGTTAGGGCTATTAGTTATAGATGGATTCATGCAGGAACGTACTGCTCACCGCTTTCTCCAGCTGCCACTGCAGTATTAAATATTCTTTTGTCATTTATTTTCTTGTCAAAATATCCTGAGAATGCCTTCATTACTGGAAACACTTGTTCCTCCATGCCATAGGTCAAACTCTACCCTAAGAAAAACTCTTGCAGCCCATTTAGGTTGTGGGTGAGAGAACAGATGTTACTGAGGTCAGAGCAGCCTGCATTTAACATTGTACCAGGACAGTTTAATAGCATCCTCAAATTATTCCACAACCTTGGAAATCTGACCAGAAGCGGTCTAACAGCTAGCACAGCTCAAAAGAAGGCAGTTCATGGGAAAGGGCTATTCTAGAAATTAAGAGCAAAAAAATTCTCCTCACAGGCAAACTTAGAGGGAAGTCAGCTCTGGGAACAGCTGTTAAGTGATTTAATTGTTCTTTTATAAAGCAGCAGAAGAAAACACCTCAACTTTAAGCCATCAGGTGGTTTGTGGTATTAGAGTGTATTATGGATCCCCACATGAGTGACATTAAGATGGAGTTAAATGACAGTGTACACATTGGTAAATTAAATTGCACAGATGGTGCAATTCCCCAGAAATAAACATCAGAAACACAGGGAAGTTGGTGTTGTACTTAAAATGAGATCTTAATATATGTAAATGAAATTAAAGCACTTAAAGAGCCTTAGCTCTGCCTCATAGTTACACTATGAGGAATAAAAGGGAAAGGAAAAAAAAAAGCACTAATTGAAATGTGCCTTCAACTTCACTTGTAAAATCTACAGTATTACATGTGCTTATCATAAACATATGGACTTTCTCTTCCCCTACAGCCAGAGAGTGGAACAACAACTTCCAGCTTTTCATTGCTGTGAGATTACAGACCTGACCTTTTCTCTACTTTGGGGGACAGTTTATAAGATCTACAGGTTTTATGCAGGGGAATAACTCTTCTTCCCAGTGCTGAGTCCTAGTACTTGGCTCATGGACATTCAGCACAAAGACATCTGCATTTCTAGACTTAGTGACAAAACTTGTAAGCCGTGTGATTTTCAACAATGACAGGAAATTACAGACAAGCATCTACTGGTGCCCCTGAAAAGACTGAGAAGTGTGATACTGGAGGCAAGGAATGAGAGTATGCCATAATTAATGTAGGATCACTTTCAGTTCTCTGCTGTTTTGTAGCACAGCCTACTGTTTGAGATTTTCTGAAGTCAAATAGCTGAAGGTCTGAAATGAAGGACCAGCAACAGCTCAGCAGGCTGTTAATGGCCAAGTTGTTCCTTTGAAGGACAGTGACTTGTGATATCGATCTGAATCACTAGACAGAAAAAGGCCCAGATTTTGTATTAAGCTGATCAAAGTTATGAAGGGTGGCCAGCAGAAGAAAGCAGATGAAAAGACAACTTTTGGTGCCCAGGATAAGTGAAATGATACACATCTTGCTAAATGCCGTGAGTGCCTGGGTATCTAGGGTTGTTGCTTTAGAGATTACAAGCCTTTTGGTTCATATCGCCAGCTAATCAGGCTTCCTCACACCCCTGCTTGTGAAGAAGCATCAATCTTCTAGTACAGAGCAGCTACGACAAACCAGATTATCCCATCTTTCAAGACATTTCACATCCAAAGAGCAGAGGCAATGACAGAATGAAGTCCACAAGTGAACTGTCCACCAGTCAGCCCTCCAGTGAGATTATTTATGGAAAGTGGGAGGTTTTTGTGGAGGATTAGAAAGGTAGGCTGTTTTTCAGCACACCACCTTCTACAGCTCCAGCGCCCCTTCATGAGAAAGATCTTAGCAGGTTAGCAGCGTGCAGCACACTCCAAAGCTTTCCTTCCCTTAGGTAATGATTCAAACAGTATCACCTCTCCCTGGATTTATCCAGCTGTGATCTCTCTAGTTCCAGTACTCTCAAATAAGGTGAAATCTGTCCTTGGGGGACCTCCTGCAAACACAGAGATGCTGTTAAAAGCCAGGGGTGGCCAGTCAGTCACTCAGCAGCTTGTGTACCTCCTGCCCAGCTGACTCGGCACTCCAGCATTTCAAAGGTGTTATGAGAACAGAAACACAAGCCATTGGGTCTTTAGAATCAGAGGCATTTTTATTGCCGCCATGAAACCTAAGTGAATTTCCAAGTGGCAAATTCAGTCTGTATCTGATTGTTATCACAGCTATCACATTCGGTTTTCATTTGAGACAAAGCTACTTCCTTCCTAGCCGAAAGCAGCTGGAGCATATAGATTTACTTCTCCATGATGAGAGGTGTTTCAGACACTCATCACCTAGCAAAGCATGCCCTTGCGCCAGGATTTGTCACTGAGAAGCAAGGAAAAGCACTGAAAAGGTCACAGATTCCCTCCTGGGACTTGTGACCCAGCCCTTGTTCAGTGTCTCATCCAACAGCAGTCCTTGGAGAGAGGGTGATAGGTTGTGCCGTTAGAAAGATGGGAGTGGTTAAGTGTCCCACAGAGATAAGATTTCAAGACACACGTGCCTTGCAACTGCTTTCTGATGTGGGTGACTTCCAAACCAGGTGGCCAACTGTTGTGTGCGCCCCACTCTGTGAAGTACTCAATGTATCTGCACACCCTGCAAGCAGCCTTCAAGCAATTCTGGGTGCCAGGTCCTGACCACTTGGATATCTTGCCTTTAAATGACTTGGAGAAGTTGGTCTTCATCTTTCTGAACCGTGGTTCTCACCTGCAGATGGGGATAATAGCATTCCACCTTTTGGGGAGGACTAGATTTATTGGTGCAAGAAAGAAAATGTGGTGGAATAAATCAAGTAAAACCTTCCCTAAATCAAACACAAGGCAAGTGCAAGGACTATGATGTCAGAATACAAATAAAGTATATGTCAGGATTTGAGCAACAGTCTCACACAGAAATGCAATAAACACAACTGATGAGAGGTGTGGGCATAATTTGTTAAACAATACTGGTATCTTATTTTATTCATCACAGCAGTGAAAAGAACAAATTACCATCAAAGTTGAGGTTTAAGGGGGGGCGGGGGCTGGGGGAAGAAAACTCCAGTTGTCAGCTGCCTCCTTTTCCCAAGACCAGGCCTTTCTTTAAATACTAAATATGAGACCTTTTAATGTGCATTCATTGACCTTATCAAACTGTCTAGATGAAGGGAAGAGAATATGATGATTAGCTATTGAACGTGCTGAAATAAGAGTAAGTTGTGTGTGATCTGAAATGTGTTTTGAGCATTTTGAGTTTTTAATTTCATTTTCATTTAACACACCAGAAATACAATTTGTCCTGCAACCTGTGGTTCCACTAATATCAATTAGCCAGCCTCAGGGCATATGTGGTTATTGAGAGATGGGCATAACCTTTGGAAGATGGGAAGGTTTTTGTCTGCTTCTTGCACCTCTTCTGTGATGTAATTATCTCTCTATAAGAGTCTTTTGCTATTAGTGCTATTTATTAGCATATTTTCAGAGTTCAGCAGAGAGAGTTCAGGCAGAGAGAGTCACAGCCACAGGCATAAATCAAAATACAAGCCTGGCAGCAAAACCCCCAAAGTTAACTGGCCACAGAAATATGCAGGCCCCACAGTAGTACAGTTGTTGTGTCACAGTCCTTTTATTCAGTATCTGCTTTCATTGAAACTCTCAGCATTTGACGGATTTTTCCATAAGGACTGACTCTTTAACTTCCGTTTTAGCTGAAGTCCTTATGTCTTGGTTTCAACTGGGATAGGGTCTTCTTCTTAGTAGCTGGTGCAGTGCTGTGTTTTGGATTTGGTGTGAGAACAATGTTGACAGCACACTGATGCTTTCAGTTGTTGCTGGGTGATGTTTATTCTAAATGAAGGACTTTTCAGTTCCTTGGGCCCTGCCAGCCAGAGGGCTGGAGGGACACGGGAAATTGGGAGGAGACACAGCCAGGACAGGTGACCAAAGCTAGCCAAAGAGGTATTCCACACCATATGACATCATGCTGAGTATATAAACTGGGGGAAGAAGAAGGAAGGGGGGGACATCCAGCATTACAATGTTTGTCTTCCCGAGTAACCGTTACGCATGAAGGAACCCTGCTTTCCTGGGGATGGCGGAACACCTGCCTGCCGATAGAAAGTAGCGAATGAATTCCTTGTTTTGCTTTGCTTGCATGCATGGCTTTTGCTTTACCTATTAAATTGTTTTTATCTCAACCCTTGAGTTTTACATTCCTTTCTGACTCTCCTCCCCACCTCTCTGGGTGAAGGGGAGTGAGTGAGCGCCTGCGTGGTACTTGGTTGCCGGTCGGGGTTAAACCACGACACCTTAGCATGGACAACAGAGTGCCTTGTTGGCGTCCTGAGGTAGAAAGACCAAGATCTGATGAAGCCTATAAAGTCTTCTGTTTCTAAAAAGTTTTGTTCCTTCAAGACATATGCAGTCTCAAAGCCTAGAAGCAGAGCACTTTAGCTAGCAAATATGCATGCTTATGTCCTGCCATCCACCAACTTTTTCAGATAAATGGCATGTATTTCAAAGACAATTGAATTTCTTCTGTCCCACCAGCACTAAGCAGATCCCCTGTTTGTGCTGACTGTTGCTTTCATTGGGTGCAAGTGACCATTGCTTCTTATGTCTTCCAGAGGTCTCCATGTCTTCCCCTCAGTAGCAGTTACTTGATCCTGTAGAAACACTGTCCATCCCAGTGAGAGATCCAAAGACTGAACCAGGAATGTAATTGCTTCCTGGGAGAAAAAAACATTGTTCTAGTCAGCAAAACAGCATCCAGAAAGGTTGGCTTCCGACCCAACACAGGCTTTAATCTACACTCAAGCAACCCCAGTTCTGTACACAACCTGTTCCTTTGGCAGAAGGTGACAAATTATACCCTTCTTTTGGACTCCTTGACCTGGAATTAATCCTGGCTGCATTTCTTTTAAAGAGTCTTGAAGGACACACTGCTCTGGAAGCTGTACAACAGGGGAAAATAATACCAGAAGTCACAGGGACAGTTTGTTCAAAGCCAGGATGCTAGGAATTGCCCAGGGGGCAGGGGTTTTCTTCTTTTTTAGGGCACCCTGAGTAAGCCTGGCGAGCTACCTCAGAGACAGGCAGCACCTGCCTGCAGAATGCTTTCCCCCTCTGTTAAAGAGTAACTGACTTCTGAAGTCCAAGTAGGATTTCCACCTGGTTCTGCTCTAACTAGTGCCAGGACTCTCAGCTGCAGCAAGCACTCACATTTCCCAGCTACTGGCTTGCATTATTTTAGAAGCATCGGTTGTGTGGCGCATGTGTTGCACAGCTGCTGTCCTCATGCACAAATTGAGCTAAGACAGATCTCAAGGAAGTGTGATGTGTCGTGAAAACTTCAGATACGCTGGGCCTGGTCTATATGTTGTTCCTCTGAAATACTGAGACCAGAATGATATTATCAACATCTCTGGAAAGAGAAGAGGAGCCAAAATTTGGACTCTGTCGGGAATTAAAGTCATCTTCATCTTGGTCTCCCCGAGGCCTGTCGGACCCACAAAGCTGGTGGTGCTTTCTCACATCAAGCCTTTTCCACATTCATATGGACTTGCAGCCAGCAGCAGGAGAGCTGATAATGATCAAATACTTAATTAAAGGCAACAAATGAAACCTACATGTGCCCTGTGAAATTTCGTCATTGAATATTGACAAAAGATGTGCACTGGGCCACTTAAGAGTCTAAGACTGCACTTGCAGCTGCAAGAGTTATTTAATCCTGTCCCATGCAACTTAGAGAAAGTTTAGATTTTAAATAAATGCTGACTGTTATATCTAAATCTTTACGAATTCATAACCCTGTCCTCTCTTGAGAGAATCCCAGTCACGATTAGAAGACTAATCTGAGAAAATATATCCATACTATTATACATGTATTTTTAAAAATTTTCAATACAAGTGGGAAGAAAGGGTAAACGTTTTGATGAAACAATTTCTCACAGGGGACAAGAGCATTTTTCACAATCCAATGGGAGAGGAAAATGGAGGAAAGGGTTGACATGAAATATTTAATCTAATTATTGTCTTTAATTAGTATATGGCCAGTCACGTCCAATGCACTTGATTTCAGACACAGCTGAAAGGCCTAGCGAACATCAGGGAATACCAGAGAGATAAACATCAGTGTAAACTAAGGGATAACAAACTTGTGCTTGCAGTCTGAGGTACCATGGCTGACATTAATGCTGTCAGAGAAAGTGAACAAGGAGACAAATATGGTTCAACCTGTTTGATCTTGCATGGTAAAACCAGAAAGCTGTATCATCTCCTCAGTCATGCTAGGATCTGTACAAACAGTACCATTAATTTAATGTCAAAGATAAAGAAACATCTAACAAAAATTTCTTCTACCAGTAGAAAAGCATCTGTATTTTCATAAATTTATTTACAGGCAGCACAAGATTAAACTTGTACATGCACACACCCCTGCAACTTTTATGTCTCCCAGATTCCTGGGCGGGGGTAGGTAGTCAATAAAACTCAAATACCAGAGGCACAGCTGGGCATCTTTTGTGTGGCAGTGTCAGAGCAGTGGTTTTTGTTGCTTGCCAAGAGGTCTTTGCTAAGATTTGATGTGTTTATTCAAAACAAAAACCAGGGATAATGGTTTTAAAGATTTCTTTATGGTGCTGGTTTTGCTCTGTGCCCTTCACATCCAAGCTTCCTCTTGAAATTAACAGGTTTTAGTGAGTCAAAAAAATTCTTTTTGAGGGAGAGAAGATGAAAGGAAATAGTCTCGAGAGGCAGAACTAAAAATCTTTCCAAAGAGGTATCTGCAGAAACCTAGTCCCAGCTATAAAAACCCCATGCAACAACTGATGAAGTCAGTGGAAATACAGCACTGAGGCTGTTCAAGCATCCCACTAGCAGGAACCAATTCACCTAAGGTCAGTTACATCAAGTTGGAAATAAAGAACTTGGTTTAAGATACAAGAAGAAAAGGAGTGTGATTTTAATGGCATAATTGTCCTTCATAGGACCATTACTGTTTAAGATGCAAGGAAAAGATACCCCTCCTTCAAAATACGGAATGGTCAATTCAAAAACAAAGCACTTATGGCTTGACATTGTTATGACTAATTAGACCAGAGACATTAGAATTTACATTCCCATTATCTAGAGCAGTGCCTTCAAGATACTGCTTTACTGTGCCTGATGGCCAGTTCTGATACCAAACACGGCTGCTGGTTGGCCTGGTCTGGAGGCACAGGGCATAACACAGAGAAAAATCATTGCTTCCCAGAGAAGAACAGAAAAGTGCATAGGTTGAGTTCTGCCCCTGGAAACAAGACAGATTTATTTTGGTGTTTTTTTTTTTTAATTCCGTGAGAGTCACTTGGGAATGTCCTAGGCAAAAAGATGCTTTTCAATGGACCCCAGCAGTCCTAAAAGCTGTCAGACTTGCAGTGCTGGATGACTCTGTTATTCATGTTATTCGGATTATTGCTTAAACTCCCAAATTACGGACCTCTGATTTAGTGTTTAACTGTATGTTAAACAAGCATGTGCCCAAAGTTCAGGTCAAGCTAACCTCTCAAGTCGTCAAATGACTGACCCTGTCAAGATGTCAAACGACCCACCCTCTCAAGTCATCAAAACTAATGAATGAAAGGACTTCTAAGCAAGGGAGTCAATCTTGGGAAACAAAGAATAGATAATAATAAGAACACTGTTATGTAAATTATGCAGAAAGAAGCCTCCGAGTGAGAAAGTTCTGGCCCAAAGAGGAGACAAGCTGATAAGGTGTTGCAACCCACAGAAAATTAGTTGAAAGTAGGACAAACGTAATCATGGCAACGGGAGATCTTCGAACTCAAATAACCACAGCCCCCCAACACACCTCCGAGAGAGGGCAACCCCCGGCTTGGGGAGCCTGCGTAGTTGGGAAAAACCTTCAGCAGTGCTGCCTGAGGATGTGCACTAGTTTGCACTAGAAGCAAGAAACTTGTACCCAGTCCTGTGTGTGAATGAGAATGCATATTACATGTAGTATGAATGTGCAAGTACTCTGCTGTGTATGTGTGCCCTCAAGTAACTTGGTGAGCATGTTAGGGAGAAAGATCCCCCCTGCACCCAGCACTGCAATAAACCAATGTCGGCTTTCTAGACTGTCATTTGGGTTTGAGAGTTTTCCTGGTTACGATTTTCGGTAACAACATGGCTTGGAGATCTAGCTTATTTCTAAATCCCATTGCCTGAATTTACTTTGAATGTGTCAGGCAGCTTAGGTGATTGACTGTGGCCCACACCACACTGTGCAAATGCGTGTAGACATTGCATAGGGTAACATCTGCCTACTTGGTTTGTAATGCTGACAACAGGCTAATGACATGTGTCTGACTGGTCATACACATCAGCACAGGTTGCCTCCTGTTGCCTCCTTAGAGATGCTTAGTTATGGTATGCCAGCTCTATGCAATAGAAAGCAATGCCCGTAGCTCTGACCGAAGCTGGGGTGTTTATAGGGTGCAGTGCTTGAGTCCTGGCAGGAGCAGTGCACTGCCTACGGTTCTGGAGCTGGACAAGCCTCCACCTACTGCATCTCTGGAAAGAAAGGCACATAAGCCACTCTTTGTCACCATGTGCCCACCTGTTTACTTAACCTAGAAAAAGATCTGTTGTCTTAAGGATGATGTTAACACTTCAGTTATTGTTGTTTAACTTAATTAAATGGCCCTGAGTAGTAATTGCCTGGGGAATTAAGATAAATGTGTTTTTAATGTGAATGTAAAAAAGTGGCCAGTAATGTGTGTTGGAAAATGTGTTGCAAACATCATTTACCTGTTTTTCTGGGGAGCAAGCCAGAATGGTAGAAGACTCAGGAGGACAGCACTGACATATAATTTGAGAAGGGACAGAATTTCTTAGCTACAGTCATGCAGCTTCCTGTTCAATATGGTACAAACTAGATCGAACCATAGTTATATCATTAGTGCTGGATTATGGACCCCGTGCTCTGTCCCTCTCCAGCCCCCTTTGACTTGTCTGATTGGCCTTATGTTAAGTTGTGATTCTGGTCACCAGAACACCAGTACATCAGAACCACAGTTCTAGGTGTCCACCCCAAAACCCTTTTATTTTCTAACCAGGTCAGCACGGTTAATTCAGCAGTCCTACAATGAGCATTATCCTAAAACGTGTCTGCATAAGCTCATACAGTGTGGCAGAACTGAAGCACTATTAATCATTTAGACAGTAAGAGACAGGCAGTAACTCACCAGTAGACCTGCATAAGAATAATTTCATTTCCATTCCTGTTGCTCATCCTTCAGGGTTCCTTCTGCCAAGAATTTGCCCATATAAATATTTACGGCTAAGTTAATTTCCTGAAAATAAACCTTTGTAGTGGAAACGGTGACAGAACTGTAACTCTAATGATGTAGGAGGCATCATTGTAATATACTTTCAAATCAAATTGAAATCTAAAAACTGACTGTAAAAAAAATGTAACAATCACTGTTTCTTATTGTTCCTAACCAAGTTGCTTGTAGTCCTAGGTAGATTTTCAACTCAGTCATCACATAAGGATTACAGGCACAGTTCTCGTTAAGTATGCATTTAGAAGAAAAGTTTTCAGAACTTGATGTCATGCAGTCAGGAAAAAAACCCCTTATATTTTCTAGTTCCATGACTACTACAGTTTCTTCATCACTTTTAATTCTTTGGCCTTCCAGGGTTTGTCCACAGCTTTGGGAGACTTTCTTAGTGTATTAGTGATTGGTGTGTCAAGAGCCTGTCCTGGCAGAGACAAGCACAGCTAGAGGAATCAGCCCAACCCGACAAGAGCAGTTGATACTTCTTTTTTTATTGTTCCTAAGGTATGGTACCGTGGATGGGATTTTTTTGAAACTTTCTCTCCCTAATAAGCAGTGTTTTAGTTTGAAAGATAGACCAAAATTTAGCAGGGGAAGTTCATGCCTTCATCTAAACAAGGTGAACTAAGTCATCTTCTGGAACCTTACAAACAACTCTGTAGGGCACTTGCCTTTTCTAGAGTTGAAGTCTATCCTCACAGTTTAAGGGCATCCAAACATGTTCCAGGAGCTGCTGACCTAACAGAAATGCCTGTGCCCAGGTGGCGTGCTCTTCTGGAGTTAGTCACCGTCATTCACAAGCCACTTTGTTTTCACAAGAGGGATCACTTCCCTCCCTTCTTGTATCCTCCGCATCATGGGTATCAATATGCTCACATGGAATGACTCACCTCATATATGTCTCCTACAAACAGCACACACAGCCCACACAAACACAAAGCCCATTTCCTGCATACCTCTTTGTGGGGACAGGGAGTAAGGTACCCTCAGGAAGCAGTGGTCTGGTAGGTATGGTTGGTATTGGAGTTTGTACAGTATATATGCAGGACATGACGGTTCTGAGAGAGACCTTCCAATTACTTTTGCAAGGGAGTAATTTAACCTTGCCACTG
Organism: Ibycter americanus; assembly: GCA_035590275.1. Classification (NCBI taxonomy): domain Eukaryota; kingdom Metazoa; phylum Chordata; class Aves; order Falconiformes; family Falconidae; genus Ibycter; species Ibycter americanus. The sequence goes on from JAVJGI010000057.1 coordinate 55,668,792, forward strand.
AAGTCCATTTAAGTACGAACCTGTCATCAAGGTTCAACACTCATGAAATTTAAAGATTTCTGCCATTCACAAATTACTGTGCTACAGAATTATTGAAAAGAGGAACAGGAGAGTTGTGACTGGTTGTGTCTCACTCTGAAATCATGACAGAGCTGGCTTAACCTAAGACATTCCTCTAACATGCTCTCCAGCAAGGCTTTCATCATCATTTCACCACTCTATCCCAGTACTCCACTATCTTTGCTGACCACTCTATCCCAGTACTCCACTATCTTTGCTGTAGAATGCATTTCTCAGATCTAGGTTTCTCTTGTTGCAACTTAATCCATTCTTTCTAACTTTCAGGAAATCACAATACTTCAAATGGAATTCCTACCTGTGATTTTGGGCAAGCTTTCTTGGCTATATCCACTGAGGAACAATAGAAGATTTTTACTCTAAAACAGT
>JAVJGI010000057.1:55684756-55694880 GCA_035590275.1 Ibycter americanus
AAAGTCCCATCTCTGGGGCTGCCCACCAGGATAAGCATCAGTAACCAGGCTCACAGACAGCTTTCAAAGGCCAGAAACAGGAACATCACAGGAAGCTGCCAGAAAAATGACATGGCAGGAGCTAAAATGTGTCTGCCAGCCTTCCTGCTCAGGGTACAGGATGTTCTGAGGCACTCATTTGCCTGTAGTAGGGCAGATGGTATGTTCATAACATGGTCTGAAGGACTGTGGGAAGTGCACCATATTAAGGATTGAGCCCCCTCTGTTTTGGAGTGAGAGGAGACAAACTGTGTGTATGAACTGGGCTGCCAAGCCTCAGAGACAGGCATCTTTTCTTTAGAGACAGTCTAAAACTCCTTCAGAAAAGCAGAGCTGTCTTTTTATGGAAAATATAGGCAAAACAGTTGGAAGTGTCTGTATAAAATTGTCTTTGAGACACTGAAGACGTCTTGGAATAATTTGTGTTCTATGATGGGTGTCCTATTGAAGGAGCAGTTGGGAGGTAGCACCATTTAGGAATGGCTACAGTAATTCACCTGATGTGTCAGGTGCAAAAATACTGATAAATCAGAGGAATCATGCATTTGAGAGGCAAGGGCACTTGAAGTCCCAAAAAGGATAGAAGACTCTTCCCTGGGCCAAGGCATAAAGCAGACTCTTCAAGAAACATCTAGTAATTGTGTCTGTCCTAGTCAGGACAGACAAGTAGGTACCACCAGGACATGTAAGCCTGCAGAGCACAGAATGCAATTCCCACCAAGGCCTAGACATCTGCACTGAGGAGCCTGCTTTGTTTGGTTTACAGGAAGAACTAAAAGCCAAGGTACTCCCAGGACCACGGGTTGACAGCAGCACCTTGCATCAGGTATCACCACTCAGCTCCACATTGTAAGTCAGCTGTCACACAGTAAAAAGTATCCTCCACATCCCTCTCACTTGCTTCTTTTCCTCCTCCTTGTCTTTATTCCCTGCTTTCTTCTTTTTCCTCCTCATTGTCTTTGCATGCCATTTTTATGCTTTGCTCCAGCTCTTGCCCAAACTCCACGTCATTCCCCGGTGACATGATTTTTAGCCTCAACCCTCCAGCACCTGCCAAGGAAGAGGCTGAAAAGGCTTAAATTTTTGGTTGATATTGGACCCAAATCACAGCTCCTCAAAGCTGTTCTACATTTTTTTCCATCCCAAATTACAGTAAGAGAAATATGAGAGTTGATTCTCAAGCACTAGATATTCCCTCTGCCTGTTTCTCCAAAAAGGTAAGAAATCCCCAGCCTTCTATTATTCTCTCCCTTCGTTGAAACTTCATCTTGCCGAAGATCTAATTAAACTATAGGCTATTTTGGGTTGACAGATGTGCAGTAGACTTATTACTACTGTTCAGTTCTGCTCAATCTAATTAGTTTCTCCATACACTTCTTTCCATTATTTCCCATTACATCTGGAAATACATGTTTTGAAACCTTTCCATGGAACAAAGGGGAAATTTTGACTTGTCCACCTTAAGGCCATGGGTTTAATTAAACTTGTCAGGTATTGAAGTTGCTATTTAAACAATATTTTCCTCCTTCATTTACAGATGTATTACCAATTACCAGTTTTTAAATGCCTGAAGTTCTCAATAATTTTCACATCAATCAGGTCCATTCGTCTGTGGCAAGGGGTCTCCATAATCTTAGAAAACTGTCCTAAGTAAATACTTTTGCTGGAGTTTGCTGGAGAAAAACTTCCTTTACATTGCAGTGTATTGGGCGCGGGTGTCCCGGTTTTGGCAGCGGGGGGCTGCAGTGTGGTCACTGTGAGGAGAGACCAGGGCTGCCCTGTGCTGGACTCAGGTGCTTTCAACAGCTGCCAACAGATCCACTGCAGGACATAGGGTGAAGGAGTGAAGGTGAACCAGGGAAAGAGGGGAGGAAAAGTGTTTTCCCTAAGCTGGTAAATAAATGCTTTTTGCTTTTTGCTTTTTGTTTCCCAATGGTCAAATCAATAGCTTCATAACTTTGTATACACACACACACACATACACACACAATTATATAACAGTATGTAATTATATATAATTATATATAATATACAATTGTGTAATGTATGTGTTTTGTATTTGTATGTAAGAAATTATATGTTTATATAAAGTATAAATAAATGATTTCTGGTTTATATATAAATATCTATATCATAGCTCTATACATATAATATATAAATACATTAAAATGTATTTTTAAATCTAGCAATAAATTAAGCTATTTTCCCCAGGTCAGGCTGGTTTTCCCCACAATGGTAACTGGTAAGCAGTTTCCCTGTCTTTACCTCAGCTTATGAGCTTTCTCACTCCTGTTCTTCCTGTTCTCTCCCCTCTTTCTGCTTGGGTAGTGGGAGTGAGCAAGTGCTTGGGTGGGAGTTTAGCTCCAGTCCCAACCCACTACACAATGAAAACTAAAAATAACCATCCCCTGAACTGCCTCAAGACAAATGTGTGGCTTAAAGGACTGAAACTTAGCTAGCTTCTGCTGTATTTCAACTTTTAAAATGGACTTTTCTTGCTGAATTTTGAACTATATTAATTTTCTCCCATTTAGCTTGTTCCCTTCAGCTCTTATAACATCAGAGTAGTAATAATAAATCCACTTTCTCTAGACCCAGAGGATGTATTTTCTTTCATTAGTGAGATGAATCAGAGGAAGAAAACTAATATTTTGCCTGCTTTACAGACAGTTTAAGTCCAAGGGGCTTTACCCACAGTTGTTCTTGGGACGTCAGCACGAGACGATCACTCTTTTTGTAAGCTCAAGATCACTGAAAATACATTCTACACAGAGGACGATCAAGCACTCCTAAGAAGTTCTTTTCAGGTTGAAATTGCCTAGATAAAGTCTTACTATTTCCCTAAAAATTTCTGTAAATAGAGGTTGTTTCTGTGCCCATCTCTCTATCAAATAGTCCTCCTGCCTGTTCATTTCGGAGACATTCAGTCCACTTCAACTGAATTTGCAAGTGATATGGTAGCCTGGAAGGCATATACTACCCAAAGTTTTTATTAAAATATATGCTTTATAGAGAAGAACACCAGATTTTAGTAGACGAATATTGATCCCATACAAAGGAACTCCAGAAGGACCTCACAAATATAACAGAGCTGGGCAAAACAGTGGCAGCTAAGCTTTAGTGTAGTCAAATACAACATAACACCTCATCTCTAGCAAAAGACAATCCACACCCCAACCTTTGATTCTCCATGGCTGAAAAAGACCACCTGTGGGTTCTCATTGGCACTGGTATCCCATGAACAAGAGCCCTACCAATACCTGTGTGCTTCTTGGAGATAGTGGTGACAGTAGTTGCAGGCAGTCAGGTCCCACAGGCATAAGGAACACCACAGCTAAGGGGGCTGATGTGGGATTTTCTGTGCCTGGAGGTGGAAAGTCACTATGAAAGGATCAGGAAGAGAGCTCTGAGCAAAAAACCCAGTGTTATCTCCTTCCCAGTCCAACCCTCATTCATTTTCCACGCATGGGTGAAGGCCTCCCTGCTTTCTATGGCTCTTACTTCCCATGAACTGAAGACGGCTGTAAATGTAATTGAACATTTCTGCAGTGCTTTGAACACACAGAATATTAAGAACATACCAGCTATTGCTGAGATCAAGGAGTGGGGAAAGCATATAAAAAGTAAGGTCTTTTCTCTACCCAGCACACTGCTTTGCATGTGTGTCATCCTTCAACTATGTCACAAGCACAGAGTATTCTAAATTCTAGCTGTGGTCAGTAGAATCCGTCAGCAGAATAATGTTTCTTCAGAGTTAAGCTCAGCTGGGGACAGCAATAATCTTACAAGCAGAGATCATATTTTCCCCCAGGAGACTTGCTGATTCATTCAAATCGGAAAATTTTCCTTGGGAATTTGCCATTGCAACAAAAATTCCAGAACAAAGAACTCTGTCATGCAAGCGAGAGAGATGCACAGATTCAGTTGGAAACTGCTCAGCAAAAGACTTGCTCAAGGTGTCCCTGATACCTCAGTAATCATAGAATCATAGAATTATTTGGGTTGGAAAAGACCCTTAAGATCGTCAAGCCCAACCATAAAACTAACACTGCCAAGTCCATCACTAAAACATGCTGCTAAGCGCCAGATCAATACCTCCAAGGGATGGTGACTCAACCACTTCCCTGGGCAGCCTGTTCCAATGCTTGCTAACCATTTTGGTGAAGAATTTTTTTCTAATATCCAATTGAAATCTCCCCTGGCACAATCTGGTGCCATTTCCCCTTGTGCTATCACTTGCTACCCAGGAAAAGAGACTGACACCCACCTCACTGCAACCCCCTTTCAGGCAGTTGTAGAGAGCAATAAGGTCCTGCTTGAGCCTCCTCTTTTTCAGACTAAACAACCCCAGTTCCTTCAGCTGTTCCTCAGAAGACTTGTGCTCCAGACCCTTCACCAGCTCTGTTGCCCTTCTCTGGACATGCTTCAGCACCTCTACGTCTCTCTTGAAGTGAGGGGCCCAAAACCGAACACAGGATTCGAGGTGAGGCTCGCCCATGCTGAGTGCAGAGGGACGATCCCTAGTCCTGCTTGCCACAAAAGCAAGGATGCTATTGGCCTGCTTGGCCACCTGGGCACGCTGTCAGCTCATGTTCAGCCAGCTGCTGACCAGCACCCCCAGGTCCTTTACCACCAGGCAGCTTTCCAGCCGCTCTTCCCCAAGCCTGCAGTGTTGCGTGGGGCTGTTGTGACCCAGGTGCAGGACCCATCACTGAGCCTGGCTGAATCTCATACAATTGGCTTCGGCCCATTGATCCAGCCTGTCCAGATCCCTCTGTAGAGCTTTCTGCCTTCAAGCTGATAAACATTTCCACCCAATTTGGTGTCATCTGCAGAATGACTGAGGGTGCACTCGATCTCTTCATCCAGATCATTGATCAAGATATTAAACTAAATATATCAATACTGAGCATTGGGAAACAATGTTACAGCAGCTGTGAATTCTAAGGAAAAAAGCAAAACTAGGCCGGTAGACAACTATGCAGCTTTTCTAAGACCAAGTAACAACACTAGATTTATGGTATCAGTGACCCAAATTTCCTCTAATTTTTCCTATTCTGTCATCTGGTCTAATGTGACATTTCCCCTCTCTGTACACAACTTGTCTACCTCTACAGGCAAGTAAGATGTTTTACTGGGGATCAACCAGTTTCTAAGGAAGCTGTGTACATGTTAATCAAATGATGCAATAAGCTGGACCTAGCCCTGAGACACCATAGAGGTTGGAGTCCCAGCATCAAAATGTATTGAAATATGTCCACAGCACTTCTAGGTGAGTTGTATAGATCTTAAGAAATATGCATATTTACATCAAGTTCCTTCTTAAGTGTTCTGAAGCCTTAGAGCGGTTGTAATCATATTTATTAAATAGGCAGGTGTGAAGGTACAGGTCTGTATGAAGGATTGGATTGGGGAGGAATTAACTAACTTATGGATCTTAACTCAAGAGCTATATGACAAGTAGGGGGAAAAAAGCTCTGGGTTTGGCTACTTGCCCAAAAACCAGCATCTTTGATTTGTTGGGACATTTGCATATGTCTGGTGCAAAGACTCACCTCCTGCACTCACTATAACCTTGGACATCTATTGATTGATTACTCAAACCCTGCGCTGTGATGGGAGGATTTCTCCAACACGATCCAGTAGTGATCTATACTCTGAAGCCATGTAGCACCTGAAGGAGATGTTACAACCCTGAGCAACATCTCTGAAGCTGCTTTCAGGTTTCATGCATAGGAGGAAACAAAAGACTGTGTTGTCCCATTCTTAGTGTCTTATTCAGGCACTAAGTACTTGACCTTTCCCACTGTGATTGGGAAGACCATGTGTTTCCTCTGGAAGATGCAAAGTCAGGCACAGGCAGCTCTTGGGTGTCATTTTCAGCAGCTGGTAACTGGGCTGGTTTTGCTCTTGAAGTGGGGTAATTTCAGTGGGGAAAAATGCTTTACTTTCTGGACCCTCCAAAGCCCTATAGCAAGCAAGGAAAGGATTGCTCTAGCAGACTTTTCTGCAAATTTCCTCCCCTTCCTGTGCATGATTAGAGAGCAACAGGCTTGGGAATTTGGAAATCTCATCTTAGTACAATATGAACAGATTCTACTCTGTTTTAAATTGAGACCTACGAAACAAGACATTAGTACAATGACTGGTTACTTCCTAGAATACCTAAAGAAGATCAGAATGTACCTTGAAAAAATGTGGATTTCTTCTCCTTAGTCTTCATCCTGCAAGAGCAAGGCAACAATAATTCTGTCTAATTATTAGTTGACAAAAAGGGAAGACAAATGTAGACACTGAGGAAAATTGTTTCCAGAGGACAGAATTTGCCAAGCTGTTCTAGCACTTGGTCCATGCTTCGATACAAAATATGGCTATCTTAGCTCATACCTAGTGGCTTTTCCCACCTCAGCAAGGCTTGCTGTGAAAAGCCATCCTTCCAGCTACACCCCAGATTGAAGAGGGAAAAAAGAAAGACCCATAGATGAAGTCCTGTTATCTCCCAAGTAACAAGAAGATCTACACATTCAAGTGAATCGTTGAGAGAAACCACAAACACCTTCCCACCTCACTTGAGGGCCCATAGACAGGCAATACTCAAGCAGACAAAGGCAAGCAGGAAATATCAGGACTGTTTTAATTCATTCTCCAATCCCTGGGCACAATCTCTGTCTCCCTGTTCTCACAGGGTAAGAACACACTCTGCAAACACACAGACAGCTGGAGGTATTGGAGCTGTTTTGCACTAGGAGAGCAGCTGCACAGTTACTGCAGAAATAGATGTACCTGGTATCAGATCTGCAGCATGGGCTGTAAAAGGTCTTGATAAAAGAGATTTCAAATATCAAGACATCAAGAGAGCATCGTGATGGGACTTGCTTAAGTTTGTCCTTGATTTCTTGGCTCACGGAGCTACGGTGAGCTCAGACAGGTTGTCCATAGTGAGCCTGGCAGCCAGCCAGCGCAGGGCCATCCACCACCTAGGCACACTGTTCGCTGTGCGTGGCACCCTTTGGTCTGCAGCAGCCTGAGAGCAGCAGTGAGCTATGGCAGGAGGTATGACAAGAAATGGGCTCAACCCAACATGGGGAGGGTGTGCACCACTAGACATTGCCCAAACGGATTTACAGGCTTTTATTTCTGCATTCATTGAATGATGTTTCATTCAGTTCCTCTTTCTCATACACAAGGACCGAAAACATTCATGGTGTACAACAAAATGGAAGATTTTTTAGAAAAATATTTGTGGAGGTTTCAACTTTTCAAAGTTTTGTGGTTGGTGGTTTTTTGTGGGTTGGGTTTTTTTTGTGGAGGGGAGGAAATAGAAAACCATGAGCTGAAATAGACATGTTTCTTTCTTTTATTTAGCATCAGACTGATTTTTTAAACATATATTTTCACCAGAAAACAAACAAACAAAGAAAAAAGAACCTTTGTTTTGGTTAATACAGTAAGGGAGAATGGGGAAGCCTGCAACATTTATTGCTTATTTGTGAAATCCAGAGATTTCTGAACAAGATGGTAAAAGCGAGGCAATGAGATTATCTCCATTGACAATCTTCACAAAAAAATGTTTATTGACGGGTCCTCTTTCAGTTATGAAAACTGGCCACATATTTTTAGTTTCAGATGCTAATTCGGCCTTAAAATCATCACCACGATGAAGAAGCATAACTAGAATCCAACAGTCCACATGTCTTCACAGACTGGTAATAGGAACTGTGAGGTGGTGATTCCAGCATAACTGCGAACTGTTGGCTGCATTTCCATATGGCCAGGTATACACCATGTCGTCTCACTACTTGGGACCAGAGTATATGTTTAGCCACAGCAGTCCTCTTGCAGTCAGTTATCAAACACTTTAATGGTAAGAAAATCTGGGACTTCTTCTCAAGTGGGTTTCCTCTGAGATTAATTTAAACAGATTTACTCTCCCTCATCTGAATTATTTATTCTACTCACTACTGCCTACATCAGCTAGGCACTTCAGTGTAGTGTAATCATGGGCTCTATTATTGAGTACACAGTACAGAATGCAAGGTTGTTTTGTCTGAGACAATTCTACACTTGAATAAAAACTTTTCCACGCTGCTCCTGGGGGAGTGTTGTGGCCAGCACTGAGCAGTGGAGAATATTATCCTTTCTCTATCCAGTTTAGTCTCTAATATCTGCTCAAATCATTTTGAAGGTGTGGTTGTCCACAATTGACATGTTATGACCCTTCCAAATAATTCAAAAGTTTGACAGCAGAAGGTTAATTTACTACAGGAGACACAGGAAGGTGAGATAGCTCCTCTCCAACTTGTCCTGGGCTTCTGCTTAGGAATTTTTGCATAGCTGGCCTCTGACAACCGTTGGCTACTGTTGTGCTGTGTACAGTCCTATAGATCCACCTGAGTTACTGTATCATTTTTGGTCTCTTCTGCCCCTGGATATTGTGAAATGCTGTTATTTCATGCTGAATTTCACAAGCAGTGGGCATTCAGGACAATACAATCATCGTTCTTTGCAAGAGTATAGATACCGAAGTATCACAATAATACCTACTTGATTTTAACATTCTGGATACCATTAACATGTGCAGAAGGGATGCTTACAGACAAGAGCAACCTAAATTTCTGCATAGGTGGAGCCCTCACCTTAATTCACAGTGAATATTGGAATCATTTTTAGTATTACTGCTCCTGGTGAGAATTTTTCTTTTGTCAGGATATATTTCAGGCTTCATCTCCTGCAAGATGCATTATCAGCCTTATAATATTTACTGTTCCTTTCTCTGATCCATATCCTAGAGTCACCTGGCTATATGAGACTATCTACTTCCACTTGACTAAGCCTATTTCTAGTTCTGAGTGTTCTGAGTTGAGTAACAGAACAGCATGCTCTATAAAGATGAACTATGCCAGTATTTTTTTCTCTCTTTTTTTTTTTTTATGAATAAATCATTTTCTTAGTTTTGAACTGTGACCTGCAATTTTCTGCTGGCCTTCCTTATGATGTGGAAGCAACTGGGATCAGTCCTGTTGTGCTGTCCATCATACCGGTGTCATGCCCTCCTCATCAAACTGCTCTATGCCTGAAATCATACTACCCCCTAGGTAGCTTATTAAAGAAGCCAATGCAATACCTCTTCTTGACTACATGAAATCCCTGTAAATATATATTAATAACTGTTGAAAGCCCCATCCTCACCACCTCTTAGCTTCTTACAGACTCATTTGCACAGGATTTTTGTATTTGATCTTTGTTCTGTTTTATTTCAAATCCTCTAGCAAACAAAACGTGTCACCGATGTTTCTCCACATCTTGCTTGCCATTATCCCCACAGACAGCAAATTCCTTCTTTGTTTTCCCATAAGTCTTCTGCTGCAACATTTTTCTGTCACTACCAAAATTCATTAGAAAGCAACCGCTGACTTGTAGGAAGATATATGTTATTGGCCATAGCAAGTCCCACACAGAAACAGATTTTCATTGCCAGTGCCTCTACTGAAAAAGTCCTGTCACTTAAAGATGTGAAGCACATGGATGCTTCTGAAAGCAGAACATAATCTCTGGTAAGGAATCGTGTGTCCTGAATTTCTCCAAGGTAATGCTGGAGAGCAGGTGTTTTAATATCAGCATACGTCTGTGTAACAGGTGGATGTTACACTGTGGCCATACAAATAAATGAGTGTAATTAGCTACAAGGTGATACACAAGTATGAAATAGGTCAGAAGAAGGCTATCCAGGACACAGCAAGGGAAAACATGGGCTGCAGCATATTCCTCTGCTGACAGAAATTATGTTGAGAGATCCCGTCACAGAGCTCAGTCCTTGCAAGCTGAAGGCAAAATCCCACCCTGGCCCTACTATTGCATCTAGCTGATGACTGGCATCAGAGAAGCAGGTTCTGCCAGGTGTATCCACCTCTCCCAGCCAAGACAGCAAAGCAAATGTACTACTTTTCAATACAAGCATCAAGTAAAAGTCAGCCCAACACTTTCCCCACCAAGTCTGAGCTACAGCAATGTGTTTGAACGGCCGTAGCTTCTCCAGCAGCCCCTTGTTCAATCTGCATGCTCCTTCTTCATTACATAACTCCCAT
>JAVJGI010000057.1:55708372-55722200 GCA_035590275.1 Ibycter americanus
TAAATTAGTGTGACACAGGGAACAGAAGACACGCTCGTAGCAACAGCCTCCCCTGTACCTCCATTGCCAGTGTACTGTGTGCTAGGATATGAGGCAACGGAGCCATGGGATAGACTTGTTACAGACCTGCTCATTGTATTCCCTTCAGTCCTTGTGACAATCAAGTTTGTAATACACCAGCGGGATATGCACCAGGAAAAGACCCCGTTGTCTCTCTCCTATCACTGGCAGCCTACAGCCACCACCCGCAATTAACACTAAAGGTACTCTTTTAGTTTCTGTCTGAATTTAGTTCTACCAAAATGGTTTTCGGATATCCTTGACTTGCTAGACCTCAGTCTGTTCCTACTGACTACTGAATTACCCCTTTTTCCAAACGTCTTTTTGACTCCTTTCTTAGCTCTGTGCATTCAACAGTAGTGCTGAGCATGGAACAGACTTCCATGCAGAGACCTTAACTTCATCTCCAAATGTTGTCAACCAAACTGCTTGCTAAAATCTAGCCATTGCTCCAAACTTAGCTGACTTTCAGCACTTTTTCTGAAGAGAACATAGAAATCCTGGCCTTCCCTTGCTTAACAACCCTGCCTGACAGGCCATGAATTCCAAGGCTGAACCTTCAAGAAAAATCAAAAGAACACTTTCAGGAAAGTGAACAGCCAAAGCCTCTGAGAATTTGTCCAGCTTGGGATTTCAGCAGGGAACTCTTTCTCTGTTGATAGGGATGCTTCTACTTATCCTCTGTCTTCCCCTTTCACCTCAGACTGACGTAAGTGGTCAAATCCCTTCCCCACTCTGAAACGGTGAGTAAGACCAGCCACAGCTACTGGATGCTTTCAAAGGTGGGACAGTGCTTGGACCTGTCTTGCACAAGGCAGCTTCTTCGGCCAAGCAGGTAGACTCAAATGGAAGCTGCCTGTGGAGGAAAATCTCCCCTGGGAACATCTGTTCCTTTGAGAAAGGCAGCAAGTTCCTCAGGACTGCTTTTTAATTTTAAGAGGTGGTCTTTTTGTCATCTGAGACAAAAATATACTCTTTCAGGTCCTCCATATCTGGTGTGTTCTCTCTCATGGGACCCAAATACCTGCTAGGGCCCACAGTGCCATTGCGGGTGAGTGGCATTACCCTACCTACATGTGACTTTCTAGTTATAGGGCAATTTGCTTTCACTTCCTAAGCCAAACAAAGGAAACAATGCACTTCATAGGCTGTTTCAGCAAAAGGAGTGCTATCCTGAGAATCCAAAGCTCCTGTGACTTTCTGTTTTGCTATGGGACAGGTTAAGAAGCCCGAGCAAGCACTAGACAGGAAGCTGTGGGCAGGGACCCCTGCAGGAATGATACTAATAATTACCAATTCCTTACCAGGAAGCTTTCCTCCTGTGGGAAGGGAGTTACCTCAAAAAAGCCTGGAGGCTTCCCCCCACCAGGAAAAGGATCGAGGATGGGTTTAAGCAGGGCTGGGTGGGATCCAGATCCATTAGAGGACAACAGGAACACTGTACTCTGTAGATACTCCCCTGGCAATCCCAAGGAGATCCCGATTGTGTGTAACTAAGGCAGAACAAGGTATGGCAGGAATTGCAGCCTTCGCATACGGGACACAGCTCTTAGTGGAGGCACAACTGTCAGGAGGTCTGAGATGTGAAAATACCAACTGATTGACAGAAAAGACACAAAACAAGAGCAAAACCACCCTACCTGGACAGGTGCAGAAGGTTTAGAAAAGGAGTAATTTCTCCAAGATGACTAATGGGCTTCCATTGACTCTATGGATCTTGGATTTGAGTGTTGCGTCAGCTGAGTCCTCTACACAGGCACAAGGCAAAGCACCTCCAGGCTTCCTCTGGAAAAGAAACATCTCTGAAGCTCCTGTGCACCTCCATTCGTATGCGACAACAGCACTCAACTAGCAGACAAAGTGTGTGGGCCTAAAGAAGCAGTTCCCATGACTTCTATACCTTCTGCTTACCTGTGGGATGAGGAGATAGTTGTCTGCAATCTGCACAGAAAAGTCTTGTGAGCCTGTGTTTACATAATGTAGAATCATTTATTAAAGTAGGTAGTACAAATTATATTGGAAACATACCTCAAAATGTTTGCCAGCTGGACTTGTGAGCTACAGTCCCAAGGGCTGAAAATGCATATTTAATAAAAAGGTACTGCTATTAAAAATTAGTTCCTCCCTGTAACATTACATCTGATTGCTCATATGTTTCATTTTGCAAAGTCAACCTAAGATGACTTCATTCCAGACACTTGTTTTCTCTGCTGTCACTTCTTCTCCAGAAAATCTTCTCCATTCCCAAAAAGCTGATGCATGTTGCAGGAGTTTCTTCCTGGGGGACTGTATCTTCTCAGGTCTACGTTCACAAGGTCTGGCATTTTTCCAGGACCGCGCTTTACCCCATACCAATGTGCAGTGGGCAGAACTGAGTTTCTTGACAAAGCTGTGATTCCCCTAATTCCCATACTGATTCCCAGTATAATGGGTGTTATACTGTTCCTTCTTGGAAGTGCCTTAAGGGCTGCTGACAAGATGCTTTGCTTGAAAGGCACAAACAACAGGCACTGTTGAACTATTGCTATCCCCAGACTCCTCCTTCACCAAGAAGGTAAAGACTGTCTTGTGGATATGTGCCAGGTAGATCCTGAGTTCCTGTTCAGCTTTCAAGCACACTAAACTCACTTCTACATCTTGCATTGTGAAACCTATGAAACCCACCTCCTTGCAGCTGCTGATGTCAGCTTGAGACCTGACTGTAGAGATCCTCTTCCTCTTAAGTGCCTCATAGGATGAAAAGACAAGACAACCATCCTGTCAGCTTTTGGGGAGGAGCCGAATGAAAAAAAGTAAAGGACAACTGTGAGCAGATCTAATCTTCAGTCCTCTTGTACAACAAAAAACAGATGAGTCAGAGGAACTACCCAAGTCATGGTTGCACTGAAAGTAATATGGGCACCAGCTCTGTCCAGATGTCCCCACAGAGACAGGTCACATTGGTCTTATGTTATTGATAGCTGTTTTGCAGGATATCTAGAAGAAAGAGGGAGACTGGTTTTCATTGGAGAAGTCTTTTACGGCTAGAAGCACATTTATATCACTGTAGTCCAGCTGAGGAGCTTCATTCTCTGAAGAGGATGCAAATGGGACCTCACAGAGAAAAACAAGTGGGTGACAGTTACCAGGTGTGGCTGCTGGATACCAGCAGCCAGCAATAATGGTTAACAAAAGCAGTAGCTCTGCTGTTCAGGGTCAACCAAACCTCAGGTGACATCTCTCAAGCCAGCAGCCTAACTGGTGAGAGCCGGTAGATTTCCACCACTTGACATCTTACCAGGCCAACAGCTTATGAGTGGGGTGTTGATGAAGGAGGCAGCATGGGAGCAGAGTCCTTGCCTTGATTTAAGCCAGCGCGCTGCTCAAGAACTTTCCCAGGGGCAGTGCAATTCAGGCTGTTGAACTGCCTGCCATCCCTGCATCCCACAAACTTCCAGGATGACCTTGACAAGTCAATTTCTGCATGCCTCATGGTTCAGATATTGCTAACATGAGCTTGGATTGTAAAGTCTTTGCTATACCACTTCTAGGCCTGAGACAGCCTTTGCTGGGACAGTAATAATATAATTCATATCTCAATCTGGCCAAGATCTCTAAGCTTGAATGTTGCAACCTGCTAGTTGTAGGATATGTCTCAGAGCTCTGATTTCCTGGCTGTCCAAACATGAACACCATTGCTTCATTCCACAGCATACACCTCTTTGGACTGCTTGGCCCTCCAATTTAAATGTTACATAAACGAGTTCTGCCATTTTATGTGGGTGAAACTGGTAAAGTACCAAAAAGCAACTGAAAGGCACATTTGCTGTACTGAACACAAGAAAACCCGCCTCTCATTATCAGCAAAAATTGTCATATTCCACCATTTACTTACACATAAGCATGCAAGACAGTAGCAATTCTGGCACTGTGACCTGGAATTAATGAAGGTACCAATTAAAAAAATAGCAAAAGGCGAAGGAAAACCTTACAGGTTTATTTTTTACTATTTTTTTTCCTTTATGTGGTGGGTTAACCAGTAATTGGTAAGTGATCTCCCTGTCTTTATCTTGATCCATAAGATTTTTCATCTGATTTTCTCCCCCTGTTTTGTTTAGGAGGGAGAATGAGAGAGTGTCTTAATAAGCATCTGGCAGTGAGCCAGATGTTAACTCCCTACACCTTCAAATTGATTTCTTCACAAACCATTAGTGTTTATTTGATTGATTTTGCAATCTATCCACAAATGACTAAGATTTATTCACAGCCAATAAATTCCAGTGTCAGAACTTAATTAAACAGGCAGCATTAGTACATAATAATGATGCTTCTGCTGAACTTATTTCTTTAAAAGATTGTATGCATATTAACTGTGGAAAAGGGGAATGTAACTAAGTTCAGCTAAAAAACCTAACAGTATTCCTATACATTATACAAGATTTAATTATTTCACTTCCACTCCAGTGAGTTCAGGGGCAGGAATTCTGTTAAACACATATTTAAAGTTACTGTGGGCTGTAAGTGGGCCTGTATCTGCACAGAAGACATTCCCACTACAAACATGCAAAAGAACATACAAATGGAGATCAAAACCGAACCGAAATCAATGGCATTATCAGGTTTGCAGCTTCTGTAAGTAAGCTGATATACCTGGGATTCCTTGCAAGTTTTGCTGGACCGAGTCACGAAGAAAGACATGCTGATCTGCAATAACACTATTACTCTGTTAGTCGTTTAGGAGGATGCTGCTTGTTGTTCTCTGTTCCTTTGGTCCAACCATAGGGATAATATTCCATAAGCAGCTTTTTATGCCAAGTTAATTTTCAAAACTCCTAATGCCAGCAGATGAGAGAATTATCCCACGCACAATTCTGAAAAATTGTAGTGAGCTCCACGTGGTTGTAAGTATGTAGAACAGGTAACAAAACAAGGCACTCCAAAGATATCTTCTGGTTTGGTACTGCAGTAGGTACATTTGTTTTCTCTAGTGTGGGGAGTATCCATCCTTCTCCCAGACAATCTCAAGACCAGAAACAGGCTGAATGCCGGAGGTCAAATAAACTCTCAACATCGAGGCACGTCAAGTTCCAGCTTTACAAGTTGTTTTCATTAGAGATGAGATTAGAGCCTGAGTTAGGCTGAGAAGAAATTTCAAGGGAAGAAAGCTCATAGGAAATGGTTGCAGGTTAAAGCAGGAATTTTTTGCCTTCACAAAAGCAATGGATCATTCTGGAGACAAAACACAAGTGTATCCACGCCAGATTTGTGGGAACATTTGTATATGGCTGGTGGGACTCAATAGATCTGATATCTAATATCAGATATCCTACATTCCTAAGGGCGATGGTTCAGCTCAGACTATGGTCTTGTTTGCAATAAGTACCCCTGGCTGACCAACCAATTGAAAGTAGCATGGACACAGAAAGAAGAATATGCTATGAACCTTAAGCACCTTATTGTCCTTATAACCAACTGCCCACTGGGATATGTACCGCCCAGGCTACTGCATAAAAGAAAAAAACAAAATTCACCAGCCTCTGTCCAACAGAGTATGCCTCACACGTGATGATTCTAACACCTATCTGTGGTGTTAGGAAGCCAGCTAAGTATAACTGTAGATGGAAAAATCTGTTAGACTGTGGAAGTTGTGCAGAATAGGTATTGCTTTATTGCTGAAATCATACAGACTTTATCATCTTGTAGTCATGTAGTAAAAACATGCAGCTTTTTGTTCCCTCAGGTCAGAAAGGTAAAAAAGTTAAAATCATACTTAAGGATCAGGCTGTGACTTGAGAAACAGGTCGGGTTTTATCTGCATTTACATATGCCTTGTACATGCGAGAGAAAAACAAAAATCTTTGTGTCATATTCTAGTTCTGAACATCTTCTCTGACTTTCAACACAGATTTCTAAAAGGCAATGAGAGGGGGGACAAAAAGGGGAGCAGAGAGGCTTAGGGAGACTATGTTTGGTCTTGCAGAAGTAGATACTGAGGCTTCTTTGGTAATCCCTGAGGATCTTTGCATCTGCACAATAAACACTGAATAGAAACTGTGGTGAGAACTGGCACAACCAGAAGTAGGAAATTAACTACGAAGACTATGTGTGCCACAGTCTGACAGAGGAAATATTTTCTTTTGGGCATTGTTTTCAGAACATATTGGAGACACTGTCATGGATATATGCAGATATCAGGAGGGATATTGATTTGGGTAAAGCCAAGTTTATCTGATAGGGAGTGTTGAAATGCTGACGGGAAGGCAAGTTTACCAGGCACTTTGGAACTCCACGCAAATTCTGTTAGTCTTGGACTCTTAATTCCACATTTTTAATCCCAGTACAAACATGTACATGAGCAGAAGTTAGTATGCCACTGCTTTGCCAATGACCAAAGTTTGAATCCTGCCCAACTGTCCAAGCTTACTTCTCCAACCGTTCTTCAGTTGTTTTTTCTTTGTTCTCCAGACACTCATGGAATGGTTTCAGAATATAAAACTGCTCCACAGCTGAGAAAAAACTACAGGCACTAGACAGACAGATGGGCCTAAGCTGCAAAGACACAGCCTAGAGCTAAGCTTCTGTTATGGTTGGCTCTGTTCTGAAGTGTGAAAAAGCCCTTCTTGCTGAGTAGCCTATCGTTCCTTCTCCAGGTCCACCCAGGTGAAAAGGCTAGATTTTTTATTTCTTAATTTGTTTAGGCATCTGATTCTTATTCACATCAATTTCTATGCTATGTTTCCACAAGCTTATGTAGTCTTCTAGAGGTTTCTGCATTTTACCCCTCAAATTGACCTTTCCAACACCATTACAAGCACACTGGTAGGCATAGAATTAAGCACAAGTAATTGCACCATGATATACTCTGCAGTACAGTTACACAGGACAAAGCTTTTGCCAGGTTTGGCCGTGGAAACAGAATGCAGTTACAGGAGAAATAAGAAAGTATATTGATCAGAAAAGATGGTCTCACTGCACAGCAGTATGAACATAGTGCCCAGCACTATTAATATAAGACATCTGAGGCACAGGCTTTCTGAGTGCCTGCGCTTCCATGTCAAAAGGCAGTTTCTGAACAGCAGGACTTGAGACCTGTCCAGCTCCATGCCAAGATACAGACAAGTACAACCCTGCTCGGCCCTCCCTCATTTCCATGGGCAACACACGGCCCCAGCGTTCTCTGGCAAGATTCGTGACACAGACAGCGCTGGGCAAGACCTCAACAAGTGCCTGCCCCTGCATTTGGGATTTCACCCAAAAAACTTTCTGATAGTGAAACTCAAGTATTCAGTACTCACGGTACAACTCAGTTATCACTGTTATGAAGGGAGACAGAGGTCTCTGGGTGGGATAAGCCAAGAACACAGCTGCCTGAAGTTAATAAGAGAGAGCCTGAAAGATTTTTCACTTCCTTGTCCTGTGGGACAGAGGACCTTGACACATTGATACAGAGAATCCCCATAAATTTTAAGATAAAAAACAAAGCTCTTTCTTTCAAAAGCAGAACTCTTCATTGCCACCTCCCATTGTCTAACTGAAGGATGGACTGCTCTGACTTCTGGACTGTCTGAAGATGTGACTAAAATCTCATCATCTCTGGTAATGAGAGGAGAAAAACTCTCTGATTGCTACGCTGTTGAAACTGGTACTGTGCCCTTCAGAGGTTTTTGGTTTTGATTAATCAAAATGTATCTCAGGGCCCCATTTAAAGAACATTGTTTCAAAGTGACAACAGTGAGATTATTGGAAAACTGGAGGCTCAGAAAAAATGTTTGTGGAGATCGAAATGATTCTCCCAGAGCTCAGAGAAGTAGGTAATGTAGTTTTGAGCCATACGAGTTCTAAATTAGCCTTGAGTAAAAATTCATCCCAATCATGATTTAAGATCACTATAGCAACACAATCATACTTGCCAAGTATGCGACAGTATAAAATTACAGCAGACTTTACTAAAAAAAATTATATTTTCTTCCGATTATTTTTTTTAAATAGATTTAAATCTCTATTATGAAAGTGGCAACAGTTGTTCAGGATCAAGATCTAATTTTGTTCTGTGGTTAAAGAAAAACCATGAGAGTCATATGCTAGTTAAGTTCTCAGCAGGTATCTCCTGCAATATGGAACCACCATGTTTTCTAAGGGATCCATGAATTTTTACATGGTAGAAAATGATGATACAGTAAGATAAGGATGAAAGGAATGATGCAAGGAGACTGTGTTGAGTTAATTGTGCAATGGCAGGGAAGACTGAGAAGCAAGGTCTGCTAAGGTAAATCCTTCCCCACAGACTTTCAGACATTTGTGTTCAAGGAAAAGATATAAATTTTGCACAAGAGCAGAAACTACACATTGGTTCTGGACTCTTCACAGTTCATCTAGATACAGAGCTGAGGAGCCAGGCAGACTAGCAACCTCAAACTATGCCCTGTGATGTGCACCACCCAATACCTCAGCTACAAATGAAGCTTCTCAGCTCGTTTCTTACCCATGCTTTAAGCACAGATGAGTTCCTGGAGAAAGGACTGCAAACAGTTCAGTCATGCTCTTCTTCTGACAGCAGCAAAGCTCCATGGGCCTCAGTGGGAGCACTGCTGGCAAGATCCCAGACACAGAACGCAGTGCTGATGTGTTAAATGCAGCACTGTTATTGGGACTGGCAATTCAGCTTCCTTGCACAGGAGTTTTACTAGCTTCACATGACAGCTCTGCTGCAGATTTGCAGGCATTTATATCCACCGAACACATCTACCTGGGCTGCTGCAAACCCAAAGATAAGTATGAATCCACGCCAGACTTGAGAAAATCCTGTAGACTCATCTATGCCTGCAATCAGGATTTCAGGGTGTACAGGCATATACTTGTATTTACAGAAGCTTTGGGGAAATCTGAATCTGGGAAGTTGAAGTGAAAAGGGGCGGGGGGGAATTTCCTTGTACCTCTCTTCTCTAAGGAAGGTTCATTCCCTGTCAGCCACAGAACAGGGAATAAACCAGCCGAATCATTTCATACACTGCACGTTCCATGGCACTTTTTCTGTCACACAAGTGACATGGTGTGCACAACAGTCTTGGGCAGCTCTCAGACCAGCCTTCCCATCTTGTAGAACGAGATGGAGTTGGGATGGGAACATACTAGTCCAGAAGGCTGGATGAGGCACAGATAAATGTTTGCAATGTTGCTTGCTCTAGCAGGGGAGCATGTGTGTCTAGAGGGAAGTGACTATTGCAGGCAAGCTGCTCTGGGCAGGGAGCTGGAAGACAAGCATTGACAGCATGCTTTCAGCATCACTTCTAGGAAAGACAGAAAGAAAAAGTGCCTTCCCTTCCACCCCACTGGTGACTTGTAGCAACAGACATACCTAGACTTAACAGAAGACAAGAAGATTTATCTTATTGTCGATGGGACTTCTTAGTGAGGGGGAGCTGGTGATGTTTGTAGATGTCCCTTCACTACACAGCTATGCAGTAGGTGGTAATTTGTGGTCGTCAACACCATTCACAAGTGCAGCAGTGTTCAGCTGTTCCATCAGTGCTTCCCTTCACATCTGTACAGAAGTAACAGTCCACACACACCCTGGAGGAAATTGCCCTGTAGTCAGCCTGAACACCACTGCCTGGATCTAACCACCCTGCACGTGTCTGATGATCTTTAAATTATATTGGTTGGATCCATTTTTTAACTTGAAGGCCTTTGATTAAGCAGTGAGCTTAATTGCTCTCAGAATCAAGGCATTTCAAGGCCCACATAGTCAGTCTTCCTCCAAGGTCCTTTTTCATGGGTACGCTCACTGGAATTTTTCTTTTTAATACCAGCGTTAAAAGTGTGAGTTTGCTGTGGCCCTGCTACAGAGGTGCACGCTATTGCAGAGTGTATCTGTACCTCTGTAATTATAGCAGACACCTATTCAGCATCCATTATTGCCCTGATTTCTCTCTTCTATGCTGAACGGGCTCTTTCAACTTCCCTAAGCACACACAGCTTATGGAATCCCTTGGGATCCCTCAGGATCAGGTGGGATAATCCCTTGGGAACCTTTGTTTTGTTAGTGTTTTCTTCCATATTTTTGTAAGGGGTAATGAGTAGAAACAAGGAGGAAAGTAGAGACTTCTTATTAAAATTTCCCCAGGACTGCTAATTATGTGAATAATTTCTCTTGTTATGTGACTGTCTGATCTTTCCGTAGGCTGACACCTTTTCAGTACAGATCTCTATCTGAAACTTCCTCACAGCCTTACTTGGACAGCTGGTCTGCAGCACTCAGCTTCAGGGAGACAGAGAACAGCATTTTCTTTGAAGAGCTGCCACCCAACAGCTGACTGCTCACCTTTCAGCTTGCCTTGATCCAAGTAGGAACCTGGAGAGCAGCAGGGACTAGATGTTCTCCACCATAACTGGCATTCATCTGTCCTAAAGAACAGCATGCTGCTAACACCATCCATACAGCTTCACACACTCATGTTTCTTTCCTGTCAGGATACAGAGAAGGTGAGTCCAGGCTGGCTGGGTGTCAAACATTGTTTTATTTATCTCCCATCACAGTATAAAAGCGGTGCCGTCGTAACCAAAATTACACCCAGAGCTATAGAATGAGAATTTGTATCTGAAGTTGAGCAGGATTAGTGGGTGGAAAAGGATGTGTCAAAACAGCAATTGTTGTGCTGTAGGATATGAAGCCCTGGACAGACTGTCTCTCCACCTGAAATGGTAGAGCTAGATTATTTCTCTGTATTTCAAATGCATCATCAGCAACTTATACCATACTCCAGCTACCTGAAGTCTTGTGTATTGAGCAGGCAGAGGTCCCTTCTGCTTGCATTATATTTTTCTAGTGCTCAGCCCTACCCCTGAACATCAATGTTGGGAGAAAACATGTCACTGCTGCATTTTCTTATACTACACTGTCGTGGTTTAACCCCTGCTGGCAACCAAGGACCACGCAGCCGCTTGCTCACTCCATCCCACCCAGGGGAGTGGGGAGAAGAATCGGAAAGAAATTCAATGTAAAACTCAAGGGTTGAGATAAGAACAATTTAATAGTTTAAACAGAACAAAAATGAAAGAACAACAACAACAACAATAATAATATGATGATGATAATAACAATAATAGCAGCAACAACAACAACAACCGTTATAACGGAAAGGTGGGGGAAAGGATAAAATCCAAAGGGAAAGGGATAAAGGAAAATAAGCGATGCACAGTACAACTGCTCACCACCTGCTAACTGATGCCCAGCCAGTCCCCAAGCAATGATCCCCAGACCCCAGCCAACCCCCCAAGTTTACATACCAAGCATGACGTCCCATGGTATGGAATACCTCTTTGGCTAGTTCAGGCCAGCTGTCCTGGCTGTGTCCCTTCCCAATCTCCCATGCCCCTCCAGCCCTCTCGTTGGCAGAGCCTGAGAAACTGAAAAGTCCTTGACTTAGTGTAAACATCACCCAGCAACAACCAAACCCATCCATGTGCTGTCAGCATGGCTCTCATGCCAAATCCAAAACACAGCACTGCACCAGCTACTAATCAGAAAACTAACTCCATCCCAGCTGAAACCAGGACATACACATAAACACAGAAACATACTATTACTTAAACTGCTGCTGTGTGTAATGATCTAACTGATGCCAAACCTGCTCCACTTCCTTTTGTCAGAGGAAAAACTAGCCCACACAGAAGTGGCAGAAGTAGACCCTCTGGGTCTAGCGCCCTCACTCATCACCACAGCAGCTCAGGAGAAACAAAAGCAGGACTAACCTAGGCATTGCTTACAGTGAACCGCCTAAGAAGTTAAGTCTGGGGCAAGATGGAATCAGTAGCCATGTCATCCAGAGTCCCCAGAGCAGGCCTTGTTGTCCTTTGTGAGGCTGGGGAAGTGCACTAGAGAAACTAGGTCAGTAAAAATAAGCAAAAGAATAAAAATGTTTTCTAAAATGGCTACTACTAAAAATCTGCACGAAGAATTGCCATGTTTTGACCAAAATACGTGCTCTCAGAGAAGTGTTTGTGTAGGTATAGCTATTTTTCTCCTCGAGACCTAGCAGGACCCTGAGGATTTTCAAGTGTCTGATTGCAAACAAAACACTGGAAATAAAAATATGTTTTCTGTTAAACCTAGAGGCCTGGCTAATATTAGCTACATTAAATATCTCCTTAAAGTAGATGGCACAGCTCTGCCACCTGAAATGAGACAGGCTTAGCCTTTCCTCGCTGGGGACCTGAGAACTTTTAGCAGAATATTGAACAATGATCTCAGCTGCTATCAACAGTACAACTCCATGGACATCCATGGACATCCACAAGCTAGCTGGCCCAAATAATCCTCCTTGTGTTTTTATGCTGATGAGCATTTCTCTACTGTCCTACCAAAGGAAACAATAAATTAAAAGTTTTGCTTAGTAGAAAAGATCACAAAAGTGTCCATTTTTTGCCTAGGCATTTTCCCTTATTATTAGTAGGCTGTACTCAAGCAAACCAGATGGCTTTGCATTGTCCTCTGACATATGACTAATGTCAAAACCACTTAAGTGTTGACAGCTGTTTTGTACAGTCAGACACTCAGAAATGACCATCATAAACATTTCACTTCACACTAGAAAATTTGGCCCAACATGAATGATTTCTGCATCCTTCCATATTCAAAAGATATATTATCTACCATGGAAACTGCCTTCTTTCTCTGCACATGTGCTGAAAGGTTTCTGTTGCATTAGGAAACATACTGAAAATATTGTCTCTAATGTCTAGTGGCTGTGGAGAACAGGTTATCAGGATTAATGTGAAAAATGCAGTAGACTGCTGCATCCGCTGATGCCCTTTTTGCTATTCATTTAGAAATAACACAAAGCACAGGAACTGTGTAACTACTTTCAGGCCTTGAGTAGCCCCAACAGCAACAGTCCAGAGTCCTGGAGAAGTTACAGGAACGGAGGCAGTGCAGCTGGGCTTGCAGGCAGCACTTCAGATCATCAACTTGATATGCTACACCATCGTCATGGTCATGTATGGGGGCAGGACACTTCCTGTATGGGGAATACCACACCTAACTCTCAAACGAATATCCAAGTGTTCATGAATGACAGAGAGTGAAAGACTGGAATGGCTCCTGTCAACAGACTTGAAACAAGATTGCCTCAGCATACTTGAACAAGATTGGTAAGAATATAATTCATGTCTGTTTATTCCAGGATTTGTATACAGTGAATGATTGCTGCATATGTATTCTATGTGGTTGCCGAACCATTAGAACCACATTACTTCTTCTGAGTATCAAACACTTCACTGTCAAGAAATCTCTGATTTTTAATAAGAATGTTATTGTTTGCCTGCTTGTCTGTCTCCACTGAGCTGTATCTCTCTCCTCACAAAGACAAGACAATCAAACAATCAAAAGACAAAGGAGGAACTTCTCAACAGGGAAGGAGAAATACTTTGAAGAGGGACTTATTGTTTCATTTCATCTTGTTGTTTACAAATAGCTGTCTGACTAAGCATTGGTGTCAGCTACTCCCCAGATGGACCTCTGTGAAGAACAGATGTGAAAAGAACACAGCCAAATGGACTGCATGCTGATGAGACTGGATGAGGATATGCAAGCAGTAGGAGAAGCCATTTTCCCCGTTCTAGAATGAAGACAACTCTCTCTCAGCTCAGGAAGAGGAGGTGTGCTGGTTTAAAAGTAAAGCGGCAGGAGAAATTAACCCAACTCAAAAGAGTTTAGAAGTCAGAACTACAATTTAATAATATAGATTACTATAGATACACTGTTACACAGGAAAATTGGTTTTAGCCCACA
>JAVJGI010000057.1:55733566-55751780 GCA_035590275.1 Ibycter americanus
AGCCACCAGTGAGAATTTTTTTCCTAGTGTGCCAGATTAAACCTGCAGTGAGCTGTGGGAACACTGGAGCTTTCCCTAGCAGGCCATGAAATGAGTCATGAGGAAGCCACAGCTCTGAATGAATCTGTGTGTTACATGGATCACATGTCAAGGGGATAAGTAGTCTCACTGAATACATTTTCACATCCTGAGAAAAACAAGGATAGCATTTTGGTGATTCTGTTAGCCACAGGCATGAAGTCCCTCGGATTCAGCCTCATCTGCACTCCCCCTTTCTTCCTGAACAGATCCTATTCCTCCCTGAGAGAAAGAATAAATATAATTTACTGCCTGTGATACGTCTAAAGATATCCCTTTTCTATCACGCCTGAGGCACTTACCCTAGAGTCTCATGATCCCTGTGCTTCACACAGCCAGACCACACACACAGGCAGTACAGTAGATCCGCTCTTACCTCTGCATCAAGAGCTAGGATGCAGCAACATCCAGTCACAGAGCAGGAGAAAATCTGAGACTGCAATTCATTTAGGGACTGTGTCTGCTTGGTTTCCTGTGACAGCATCCCTGTTAGACAAGAGTCAGAAAAAGAGGCGTTTCTTCAGGCCTCTTGAGAGCCTGCCTAATGAGCCTGCCTAATTCTTCCAACAGCTCAAAGCATGCAAACATACAGAATGTATAAAACAGCCCAGGCTTTTAATAACATGCAGTCAGAAGACAGCAGCCTTGTCACCTTCGAGAGAACTCTGCATCTGAGAAGGATTCTGTTTCCTCCCACTGTGCTGTCCGTGCATCACGTTTATATCATCCAGCTACCTCCCTCTAGAATCAATCTCATGTTGATATCAGACCGTCATATACAGATTATAACACAGACTGCTTTGGCAAAGGAATATCCCCTTGCTTTTAGCATCTCATTTTCTAGTTTATTTACAACAAATCAAGCAATGGTTTTGTGAATGTCTAGCCCTACCAGCACTTCACATAAAAGAGTGCCAGATGATACCCAGAATCACATTGGTGTGATACCAGTGATAAAAGCAGTATTGCTGGAGGTCAAAAAATTCAATACAGCAGGCATCTCCAAAGGCTGCAGACTGCATGTAAATTTGAAAGAAGTTTGTGGGTAGTGTCTGCACAGACATCAATGAAGCATCCAAAGACCCAGTCCCATACCTTAGTGCCATGGCTAAGCACCAAAGCAGCCCTGTAGGGAACCAATGATCCACAGATTGAGTATTAGTGGGTGCATGTTTGTGTATGCAGCAACTGTAGCTAACAAAAATTTAGATGTTTTTTCCCTTGCAATGACCTTGCTTAATTCAACCAAGGATGTTATTGAGAACTATTGTTATCAATGATTATATTTAAAAGGTAACAGTAAAAGAGCACATCTTTCCAAGATGAACTCCCCAGTCTACCCAATATCTCATCAGAGCTTATCAACTTAGAGACAGAGATTTACAAAGCCACCAAAAGTTTTGAACCAGATCAGCTCATGTTTCCTTCTGTGACTTCTGAGACTGATCTCAGTCAATCTGAGCCTCTGTTTCTCTGCTTGGAGAGCTGACTGGCTTACTTTGGAAGAGCACCAGAGAACAAACCAACATGTATATGCCTGGAGAGTACTAAAAAGTGCATGGAGGCCTTTGTTCCTACTTGTGTACCACGTACAGCATAGCACCTTCCTACCCATGGCAAATTCATTCACTGACACAGCAGCCCTTTGAAGTAAGGGCAGTACCGTCCCATCTAGCATCCCTATCTAGGTGAACCAAGACACAGGATAACACATCATACTAAGCACTTAGGGATAAGACAGGAATAAATCCCAGGTCACCATTTAGCCTCCCTTTCCCCATGCCCATAATGCTCCCTGCCTCCCACAGACCCTTCTCCCTGATTAATGATGAAACATTGCACTGTGTTGTACAATACAGGGATTGTGACTGAAAGTCAGGACCAAAGAGGTGCCTTGCCAGGCTGCTTCTGAGATAGTTGCCATCTAACGGGGACCCTGCATGATGTCACATCCCCATCTACTGCACCACTCCATAGCTTCTGTCCTGCTGGGAACTCTGTATCCCATGCATTCGTTGTCCAGAAAGCCACAGACAGATTTCCTCTCATGTTACTTCATGTCCCTTATCTGGTGCAGAGGGACACAACTGTGGGATTGCTGCCCAGGGTTTGAGAGAAAGCTCTTTCAGCTCCCCTGGGGTCTGATTATTGCCTTTAACTTTGCTGTGCGCACTGTGGCTTCTCAGTGAGAACAGGGTGTAGGATTAAGCTTCAGAACATCTTCAGAGCTGTTCAAAGCCCCCTTTCACAAGTGGCAAGGAGCACAGCATTTCCCAGAGTCCATTTAAGAGCTCTTGGTCCTACCTTAGGTCCACCATTTCTCCTGTTGCTCTGCTGGTTGACTTTCCCAGCAAATTCTTCTCAAGACATCACAGGTGAAAGTCAGAATGCTCTGCCTTTACTGATGTCCTACACACACCACAGGAATGCTGGTGCAGGTGGTGGAAGGACTCCTTTCTTGTGAGTAGGCGGAAAGTTTTGTCTTCTCACACCTTTGCTGCTCTTCAAAGAGCAGAAGAAGATTCACAAAGTCTGCTCTTTCCAGTGCAGATCTGACAAGGCAGAGATAGCACGTGTGAGAAAGGGGCGAGGGGTGTGTGGTGTAAGTACAACTTCTGCTAATAGTTCATGCTTTCAAGCCCACCAGTATCTGCTGCTACACAAATCAGTGTTGAATCACAATGGATTAAAGAGGAGGGAAAAGGATAGGTACCAAGGTCATGACTGCATCACTTTGCCTGATTAATCCAGTGAACTGCTTCTCCCTTATATTGCCCTACCTCCAACTCTTGTAAAAAAGAGTTGAAAAAAGCCAACTCAGGCTTTTTCAGTTTTGCTGGAGTAGCCAAGACTGACAGGGTATGAAAGGAGGAGCCTGTGTATCTTACTGTCTGAGCAGTGAGAGACTCATTAGCAACAGCATATACCACCTGATCCCAAGTTCCCTTTACATCCCTGATTTGCTGTGAGCTGTCACTTCAACCTTGATTTCTATGATTTCATCTGACAAAAGATTTAATTTTTCCCTCTCTGAGAGTGAGGCTGGGATGTGGGAATACGACCCCTGGGAGGAAAAGTGATAGTTCAAACCCAGGCTTAAAAGTGAGCCCTGCAACCTCCTCCTGTTTGCCTTAAGCAATCCCAGTAGGTCACTGCCTCCAGACTGCACAGCCCCCAGCCTCTCTCCACAGCCAGACTCCAGACAAAGGAGAAAACACACTCAGCATCAAGCATCAGACATTTTATCCTGGTCTTCCAGAGCCTTAGCTAAATCCTAGGCCACAAAAATTAATCTGCAGTAAAGATCGAGCCCCAGCATCCTGCTCTGTTTTACTGCCAATTTCCACCCAGGCACAGTTTCCATTAATGCTGGTCTGCTGCCTACACAGGTGCTCTCTCCCCATCCAACAAGCTCAGATACAAGCTGCCCAGCCTCCACTTTAAAACATGTAGCGAGGCTCTCCTCTGCTCAGTCTGAGTCTGTTCATCGTGTTTCTGGCCAGTTTCAGCCAGGACCTGAGTGCCCCAAGTTACCCAACAGCCACTACACATTAAACTGCAGCCTAAAGGTATAGCCTTTAAGCATAAATCCTTGGGACCTGCCCAAATCATTTGCCAACTGCTTCTTATCAAGCCCAAGTCTAAATCTAAGACAATCCCCATCCTGTTAGAAAGATTTCTCCATGCCATAGGCAGGCTTGCTGTCTTTCTAGTATTTATTAGCTATCACCATGGCACAACCTGTATCTTCAGCACCCCAGTCAAAGCTACGGTTACAGCCATCTCTCAAAGGGTCCTTCAGGCCTACCGTAATTCTTTCTCCCAGCTTTAGGCTCGCAAACACACAGTCTCAGCCTTCACACCTGCATGTTAGTATGTTCCTGTGGAATCAAAGCTAAAGGGTGTGAACCATAAAGCAATAGGTGTAAACCAGCCATGTCCAGAGCTTAGCTTAACTTGACTTCAGATGCAAGCAATGAGATCTTAGGCTGAAAAGGTTGATCTATAGGCTTTTTCTAAATATATCACAGAGTTTTCTAGCTTAAGAAAGTCAGGGCAAATTGTATTAACTATTCTGCAATAACTTGAAAGAGATAGAGGACTGCTAACAACAGGGTATTGTGAATTCGGTTGCCAAGACCAAGGAGCAAATACAAAATATAGGTTTGCCAATACAAAGTTTAGTACAGGTCTGTGTGGAATCTTTGGACAAACCTTCTGCAACACAAAAGTCTTTTACAAATCTGAGTCAGATTCACTCAGTTCTCTGCCTTTTAAAACAGAATTTTCCAAAGAGTTTGTTTACACTATAGTTTGTATTTAATCTTGAGAGGTACCCCTTCATTCCTCAAGAAATCCTTTTAAACAGAGCCCATGTACAATACCTGGCTCAACCTGAACTTTTGAATTCCCATTTTATCTTATTAAAAAGTAAATTGAGGGTTTTTTTGGAAATGCAAAACAACTTACCACCCCCACCACCATTGTTTCCATTTTCTCATCATTCTAGTCAGCTGGATCTGAAATCCCTTTCAACTTTCCTCTGTGGACACAAAAGATCTCCTTGACTTCTGCAGCTACTTGTATTGACTATTCTTTCCTAGGAGGCAGAAAAATAGAAGGGCAGTCATAGAAAGGGGTTTCCCCTCATCAGTCCAGCCTCACAAGGCTTAGGTCTACTGGCAACTTACTTTGTTTCAGCAAGGAATTAAGTGCTTCTAGCAACTGTGTAAACAACAGGGGAAGGTACAAGAACCACATCCTCTGCACTGGGCTTGCGGGGATAATTGAGTGTGAAGGAGATATTCCCTCTGTCAATTCCAGCAAGTAGAAAAGGTGGCTCATTAAGAGACCCCACTGCAGCTACAGAGCAACCCTGCTTTACCCCTGCCCCTCCAACCATGGAGTTTTAATGGTGATTCAGGCAGCACTTATGCTTTCAGAAACCTCAAGGGATAATGGCTTTGTGGAGTTAGTGAGGAGAAGGATCTGCCTCCAAGCAGTGGGAAGTGGGTGTAAGGAATTAATTAAATGTACATAAAAGGGATTTTATAGAAGATTAGCTGTAGAAACAAAATCATATGTTTGTCTTAGGGAAAGAAAGAGCTGAAGAAGGGGTAAATATTTGTCTTTTTATATCTCTCTTCCTCCCTCAAGGCTTTTATCTTACATAAATGAGCATGTGGTACCACGTGAATAGTGTTTATAAACTACAAATGCATAGAGCTAGGGCAGAAAGAACTGCCAAGATGAGCCCTGTCACTCAACAAAAGCCATCACAGGTGCAGGGCCCTGTTTCTGGTGGTGCACAGCATGATCAGCAGCTGGTCATGGAAAAACTCTTGCAGCTCTTTACAGTGTCTCCTCACACTGATCTGTGGCAGAAGCTATTGGTATCAGAAAATCAAATCAGGGTTTGAACTGACTGAACCCTCCCCATTCTCCCATCACTAGTCTATGTTTCAGTGGAGGAGTCTGGCATAAAGACATATACTGTAAATGAATAACAGGGTGTGAAGCTGTAGAAATACCTGATATAATAGGTTTCCTACAGTGGAAAAATTCTCTACCTTTACAAAGGTTGATTGACTACCTTCAGTGCAACTACAGGAACATGAAGTGCCATTAGAGATTTTCCATGACTCGGATTTGCATTTATCTCAGAGCTGTTTGGCCATTGTGGAACAAACAGTGAGATTCTTTAAGAACAACTTTCAGAACACATGGCATTAAAAAGATAACAATTTGTTCTGGTGCCAATGGAAGACAGGTTGAAAGAACATTGCATGTAGCATATTATCTGGTATATATTGAGTTGAGATTATCCAAAATAAAGCCTTCTTAAAAAGTTACTTTAATCTCTTGAACTGGTACTGGATTCTTTTTGAAGTGGACATAAAGAGAAATGTGGCATTATATAAAACTGTATGAAATGCAAAGATTCAAAAATCCCACTAGAAAGTCAGTTATTCTACAGTGTTCTCATCTTCTGTGAACAGCTAGTACTTTTGCAGTGGTTTTTGCCTGTAAATCTCAAAGAACATCAATAAGGATGAGACCCTTTGCTTAGCCAGGTGGCAGTTCTCTTTGTCAGCTCATTGAATGTAGTGCATGCAATAACTTGAGTGACAGCTGCAGGATTTCACTACATTGTCCATGTAAAGGGCAGTAAGCTCCTTATCATCTGCTCTCCTTCTGACCAAGGCATCATCAGGACCTCTCCCTCGTAAGAAGCAAATCCATCAAGACCTAAGCCAGCAGCAGAATAAATAGACAGCAAAGACCCCTCTCCACAAAATATACCACAAGAGTTTACATGCTCTCTGCACAAAGATCTTCTTTAAGCAATTCTCCCCGCTAATTACTTCCAGCAATTATGTTAATATGTAGGGACACAGATATAAAAAGAAGATAATGTGATATCAGCTTCCCATATTTTTAGAGTTTCACTTTTCAGCTAGATGAAGGAGGGGTAAATAAAAAGTCCAGCAAAGATGACAAACGGCATTGGTCATCAAGTGTAATGAACACCACACAATTAATGCAACTACACACCTATATGATGTGAAAGAAGCGAAAATGCAAGCCATTCAAGTGGAAAATATCCGCAATTTCAATTTTCTTTAGCTACATTTTTCTTTATGCTTCTATTTTTCTCTGTTAAGTCAAGGTTTGGAGCTTTATCAAAAAGGGTTTAATCAGCCTGTTTATCTGAGGTAAGGAGTAGGTTGAAGTAATGATACCAGACTGGTATCTTCAGTTGCCTAGCATTGTTGTGCCAAATATAGACACCATGTGTCACATTCCAGCCCAAGTGATCCCAAAGCGTATTCTTCTGTAAGTCCTTTTTGGTTTTGAAAGGCAACAGCTAAACACAGAGCCAGCTCACAGAGGGACAAGTACTTTCCATTGATTCTGCTAAATGACTGACTATCTAAATTATGCTTCTCCAGAAGACAAAGTCTATTGAGAAAAGGAGGTGTACATGTTCCTGGAAAGTTAAAAAAAAAAAATAGTTCATTTTTGTAAAGCATTTTTGAGTTTCTAAAGAAAAAAAACCACCTACATTTATTTTTAAAAGCCAGAAACAAATTGTTTTTTTTTCTTTTCCTCTCAAACAGAAAATAAATAAAAGCAAAATGCATGATAATAAGCTCTCAGAAGATGAAAACATTTGCACTGAAATGTTTACTAGTGTAGACAGTGAAATTTCCAGGCTGTTTAATTGATAATCTAGGAACAGTCTGCTTCTGGAAAGTACAGTGAAGAACATAACAGCCAAGCAAGAGGCAGTAGGTTGTTTCTGAACACATAATGAAGCATTCACCACACATAAACTAGCTCAGAAAGATACTGAAGGTTGTCTGTCCCTCAATAACTGCCCTTTGATTTCCAAAAATCCCAGGTATTTCAGTGCTGCATTCTCACACTTCTATCAGCTGTACACAAACTCGAAAGAGTACAATGCTTTTGAGATTCATAATAGTGTATGGTAAAAAAAAAAATACAGGATTATTCTTTCTTTAGCGGTTCACAAAACTAGTTGCCAGTTACTGACCCATAGTAGGTTTTTATAGATGTCTTTGGTACTTTTTAAGGTACATTTTAAAACCTGATATCTGTCTTTCCTTGGATTGTATATAACTGACAAAGCCCAGGTAACGTGCACCACTGTGAGCCGAAATAATCTAGATTAACAGGAGGAGTCTTGAACAGAGTTGATAAAATATTTCCTTGTGAACACTTAGAAAGTTTACAGAGCTTCTTGTTGTTGGTGGGACAAAGTTCAAATTAGCTCCCTGGTATTTTCTAGAGAGGAAGAGAAGAGAGAAAGGAGAAACTAAAACTGAGATCCCCTTATAAATGAAAACATATGTTAAAGCAAACAAAAAGTTTGTTTTAAAAATGCTCACAAAATCCTCATGTGATGTACAAATCCAAATTCAGAATCCTCCCAAGCTATTCCAAAACAGAGCTGATTCTCCCACCCCCACCTGAACTACTATGACTCAATTACAGCATTGTGAAACTTTCTAGGTTTTATAGTTGCCTTTTAACACAGAGATCTTTCTGGCTTATTACACTTGAACTCTAGTGTGCCTTTACAAAAGACTTTTAGTTCCCAGACAACATAAATTGGTAAAAGTTTTCATGCAGCTCAATAGACTGTTCCTCATATAAGAGCTGTTCCTTACGTTTTATCTTTGTCATATGCAGCAGAGTGGAGAAGGTAAAATACCTTAAACATGCTCGAATCTTTTTCATGATCAACTTTTGATGCAAGAAAATTGACAGATACAGAACAAATGCAGCCCTGTTACTCCAGACTTTTTCAAATGGAGCTACAGGGATCAGTGTATTTAGTATTGCTTTGTCAAGAATTAATCATACCCTCTTACCTTCAAGGAGGTGATAGCCAGCAACACTCATGTATCACGGGAAACATCTTCTTGAGTCAGGAAAAAGGGATCCGTTGATTACCACAAGACTCAAGCATTGCCCTAGTGCTTCTGGCTGATTGGTATAAGGCATTAGCCTGACAGTCAGGAAACTGCAGGGCTAGTCCTGGTTATGTCCTGCTGGTGACCTCGGAGGAGTCGCTTCCTCTATGCTGCTATTTTGCTACCGCAACATGGTGATAAAAGAACGCCATCTTTTGTAAACTGTGTTTAGATTTAGAGGCAGGGAGCTCTATTCAGGGCATAGGATTATTCTCAGTCACAGAACAGGCTTGGTTTCTGAAGTATTAAACAACCTTCACAGCCAAACTAAAGAAATTTCCTGTTCTATTTTGGTTATCCTTCCAGCATATTTTATCCTGTAGTTTTTAAAAATAGGGACTAAGCCTACAAGGTACAATTTTTAATGTTTAACCATAACTAGTACAAGAAGGCTTAGATTATTCCTGGTCTTAAGGCGGGTCATTCCTGCCCACAGAAGCACTTGTAAAAGGACACAAAAACATTTGTTCTTGTTAGCAGGATGAAACTTGAAAGTTTCAGTCCCGGATTTAAAAGATGGAATTTATTTCAGGATGAGATATGAATTAGCAGGATCCAGGGCATTAATGGGACACACACTTCAGATTTCTCATTCCTGCAGATCCCTTTAGGGCAGCTGGAATATTATTTCCTGAGGTATTTTAAAAGACCATGAAAGCACATTGCTTTTATTGCTCTGACAGAAAAACACTTTTTACAGGCTTTATCTGGTCTGGAAGCAGCAAAAAACCCCCATGTTCCAATAGCTAGGCCTGGAATGACTACATTTAAATGCGTAAGACCCAGTAAGTCCCAAATGATGATAACTGAATACAGATGACATGGTCTGTTGATCAGGCCACTAGTCTGGGAATTTGGGTACTTAGTTTGGTTGTCATCAATTTCTGGATATTCTCAGATCAGTAGTGGCCTAACACACCAAGCATCGCATTAGGCAACAATCAATCCATCACAGGGCAAAAACAACAAAAAAACTAGTAGTACAGGACAAGATTTATTAGAAACCATATAATTTGTAACACCAGGAAAACCAAATTTAGCAGCTGTCCTTTTAGAAATAAACTGTGATGACCATTGTTTCAAAAGTACCAGAAAACAACATGACCAGTGCCACAGAAAAAGAGTGGGAAACCCTGCTCTGAGCTGCAGTAAACACTAGAGTTAGCCTTACAGGAGAATATTGCAGTAGGAAATCAATTTGTTTACTTAGGAAGACCAGCTGAGATTAATGGTAGGTGAAAATCTGATATAACCTCTTATATTCCAGATGACATTCCCAAAAAAGAAATGTGCTTTTCTAAATGGTCATTCTGTGTGTTGTATGTGGTAGAGGCACCTATGACACTAATGCGGTTTATTCATGTGATTTCCTAGAGAAAGCCTAAAAATAAAAAGCATCTGATTGCTTCTGAGTCCTTCAGAAATATTAGAATCATCAGACCATGCCAGACACATTGTCCTGGCCTGTGTTCAATGCAGAGTTGCAGGGTATTGAGCAAGGTGTGGTGGCCTTGTGACAGGTTTTCAGGTGTTACCTGCCTTCTGCATATCTGTTAGCTAGTGCAGGGGTGCACCGGGTGGGAGCTGCAGGCTGCATTCATTCACTCTCTTTGCACCCTGTTCCTTTCTCCTTCTCACTTGGCTCTCAGCTAAAGGTGAGAAGTGAGATACCCACAGTAGTCACATGAGAAGGAAAAGCTGTGAAAGATTAAGGCCAGCACAAACTGGAAAAGCAGATCTACCCAACCTAGGGAATGGTTTGTGCCCAAAAGCAGAGTGATTTACAGACAACACTCAATCATGACATGGGAGCAGGTGGAAAATGAGCCTGGAAAAAAAGTGAAGGGTTCCTTGAGTAGCATTAAAATTATATTGTAAATTCCAGAGGAAGACATTAAAAGATCAGAGTTGTGTATCCTCCTGTTAACACCATAGCTTGTCCTTTGGGCTCTGCTGCTAGCTAGAAATAGAAGTTGAAGTCTGGAGGATCACACCTCTCTTGCTCTGAGTGTCTACAAGCTTTGGCAGGACCTCTGCATACCCCCTGCAGAAAAGCTGTGCTTAAAGTTGTTTACATGATGGAACTGAGGCTCTTGGCAGGCTGGATTGGGGATGGGTGGAGAATTTGTAGCTCTCGTATTCCTGGTCTATGATACTCATATGTTCCTGTTCACATGAACAGGGCACCTGCTTCACAGTTCTGCAATCAGTTCTTCCTCTGCTCCCCTACATGTAAGCTGCGAGGCAGTGATTATAGCTGAGATGGAAACAAATGCAGTGGTGCCAAAAATGCTGAGCACAGCTCTCTCATCTGCATAGTGTAGGGAATGAGGATAGGGAACATAAAGCTCTCTCCCAGTTTCAAATTTCAGAAGCCATTAAGGCAACTGGCAACTTTCATCTCTGAACTTTCCAAGGCACAAGGTAGAAGCATGAGATTTTATATGAAAGATCCCTACTTGATCAAGTTCTTTTCTGTTCTTTTCTACCTTTACCTTCTGTTAATACTGTACTCTAAACCCCTGAACTTGAAGTAAGAACTGCTTTTTTTTGGACACAATTTTTAACCCAGTACCATTCATTGTACTCAAGGGAATTTACTTCGTATCACGCAAGTAAGTGAACACTTTTAGAGAACACAATGGCACCTCAGCAGAAGGAAATTAATGGAAGACATTAGCCTTGCAGGAAGGTAAGAATGCCATGACCTTACACGGAGCACAGCATGAAATTATAGCACAAGAAATTGGCTGGGATCACAGTATGAGACACAACTTATTGACTAGATAGGTGGGCTCTTTCATAGAGAAGCATGGCACCAATATGGAAATCTGTTTTAGTTGGTAGACCTCCATTCAAAGGGTCACCAGTATCTCAGCATACACTCGATTTTCATTGTTGGAATGGCGGGATGAATGCTGGCTATCAGAGCCAGAAGCTTTGGCAAAAGGCACAGAATGTGACCAACAGGCCACAGCACCAAAGCTAAACCCTGAACATCTTGCTTGCAAAAGTAATCCCATTGACAGAGTAGACTGTACTCACACAGAAGCAGCACTTCTTCCGCCTTTTATGGAAATTCTGCAATTTTTGCTTGACATTCAACAAAGCAAGGGAAAGTCTTTCATCTTCATTCATAAGCTGAAATCCTTTCAGTCTCACCACTGTTGAGCTACCATTCCACCAATAGCCATCTGCCAGAAAATAACATACCTTGTTTCCAGAAGGAAAGAAGATCTCATGAACACTCCAGAATAGCTTCCGGCTACTAAGTGGCATATCAGATCCACTCTTGCTGAACAAAGTATTGCTCTGACTTCCTTGGACAGAACTATTTTCTTCAGGAACCTCATACCTTCATTTCAACCATGGAATCAATCCCACAGGCATGTCATACATCTCCCACAAGATCACAGGTATATTTTTTCCTACAGCCAGCAACAAAAGGAACAGAACCAGCAAACACAAATTTCCTCCCCAAATACAGGCAGTCCTCTTTCAGTTCCAGGCCTCTGCCTGACATCGCACTCTATCTATAGATGGTTATTTCCAGTTCTCAGACACAAAATGCAAGTATTTTTGCAAAGACAACACTGTGCTTGCTGTTTTTTTGGTTTTCTTACAAGATATCCACACCGTACTATGGCTCTCTCTCCCTACCTACTAAGCAGAAAATTTATGCTCTGTGGCAAGAGGTGGCATGAGGCAAGCTGATAGCCCTGGAGACTGAAAGTTTTTACATCTCCCTAGGCTATACTGTGCCTAACTGCCTGGAGCTTCTGGCAGTAAATCTGTCATACTGTGTAACCGCTGTTTGGAGGAGAGGAAATCATACTGTCAACAGAGAGAAAAAGATGCTGGCTGGCTGCCTGCAGAGTCACGGTCATTGGACCTCAGCAGTCAAGATGTCCAGCTGTTAGGAGACTGAAATTTAAGGGGAAACATTTCTTCCACACCATGCAAAATTTAATTCTTAAATTTGTTGGTAGCTCTGGAGAGTTACCTGCCTTAAAGGCATTGTGGGGAAGTTGCTGGATAGAAGGAAAACAAGAGACCCAGAACTGATCTGTTCACATTTCATCCTTTATCAACTATTTGATTTCTTTACTTTAGGATTCATTTCTGCTGTTTGTATTGTTCAAACAGATATGAACGATTACTTTGACAGACCTATCATTGGAACATCTTAATTTATTGCAGATTTCCTTCCTTGTTTTATATTAGAACCCTCCATGATGTTCTACAATGGAAAGTGTGAAGGCTACCACTCTACAGCAACAACTTCCTCAGGCAGAAAAGGCAAACAGGTGAAGTGGGAGGGCAAGTAGTTTCCGGTAGTTGTGCTAAAGGTTAGGACTACAGCACAGACCCTCCCAACTTCACCTGATCTGGCCAGACCACTTGCACCTTCCCACTGGAAGTCAGATTGAGCAGAAAGCTTAAGTTCTGATGCTTTACAAGAGTATAACTGAGAAAGCAAACAGTGCCTGCTGCATGCAATGGGGGCTTCTCCATCCACTTCAAGGAGCTCTGAGGGAGGGTTAACCCCAAGTGAAAGATTGTGTTCCTCCTGGCCCTAGGAAAGAAATCAACACTGCTGCCTCCTAAACCCGCAGCTTCTGCATGACATGGGGTTAGTATGTTTACAGTTCTGCCGTCCCAGAAATGTAAAGCTCATCAAGATTTCGTAAAGCCTTGTCACCCGGATGTGTGTGATCGCATAGCAAACTCGGCTTCACCCAGCTTCTAGGTAGCACAGCAGCAGGCGCAAACTAGGACTCAGAAGCCAACAAGCTTCACACTACTGATATTCACATCTACGTTGACATTCAAAGCATGTAATGTTGATCTTGTTACCCAAGGGAGGAGTTCAGCTTGTTAGTGTCTGTGTCACGGC
Source organism: Ibycter americanus (assembly GCA_035590275.1). NCBI lineage: Eukaryota > Metazoa > Chordata > Aves > Falconiformes > Falconidae > Ibycter > Ibycter americanus. The sequence continues at coordinate 55,747,043 of JAVJGI010000057.1, forward strand.
CTGAAGGGCACCAGCGGGCCTGTCAGGCACTGCCCAGCCACCTGGAGCTCTTCCTACCTGCCTACAGCCCAGGACCCCATGCCAGCCCCCAGGGCCACCAGCCCCTGCCCCAGTGACATCACAGCAGGGCCCATCTCCAGCTCCCCACAGGCCTGTCCTGCCATGGGCTCCACCAACCCAGGCCCCACCATGGGCCCACATCCTGGTGGAGCCTGGACCCATTGCCTTGCCCTCAGAGGTGCCTGATACCTGTGGCTGCAGCTGCCCCTGGTGTCCCCAGCCATCCTGCTCCTGGCTGGGGCAGTGTGATGGGCCTGGCTGCCAGACCCTGAGCTCGTGATGGTTTTATTCCCCTCAGGTCACAGCCCTACCGCCCCAGAGAGCCCTCAGCCCCCACTGTGCCCAGGCAGTCTGCACGCACAGGCATGATGCCTGCTCCCTTGCCAATGCTGTACTGGACTGGGACTTGTGACACTCAAAACCTGCTCTGACTCTGCTCCTGGGCAGCCTGTGACCTGCCCCTCCATCCACACTGGAAAGAAACAGCCTGGTCTCCTCTCCCAAATGTTCCAAGCTTTCCTACTGGAAAAAGACAGGAATGATTATTGCCAGCTCTCTCCTCTGGAGCAGCCTGAAACCAACTGCTTTTATTCTGCAACTGTGAGTCACCCCTTTGGATGGTGGTGAGAAGACAGGGGTGATGACATAATCCCTAACTCTTTCAGGTTCTCCATCTGCTAAGGAGAAGAAAGCAGACTGAACTGCCAGGCAAAGCTTATAGACCATTTGTCCAGAAAGGTATCATAAGAGCAATGGGCACTGATCAGTGGTTGAACAGCCAAGAGGGTAGAAGAGACATAGATGACCACTGGGAGAGCAGACAGACCTAGAGCTCTCCCATGCAGTCCTGAAGCTAGAAGAGCAATCTCTGCCTGCTTCGCATAAGGCACTCAAGTCTCATCCCACCTCTCCTTTCTCACCAGCTTCTTCAGTCGTGGAAAGGACATATATAAACCAGGGGCTGATCTTTCCCAAAAATCCTCCCAAGGGTCATCTCATCTTCCAGGCACAGAGACGAAAAAAGGTAATCGTAAAAAGACCAGCATTTACCATTTTCATAGGCTGTTTCAAAGACCCAAGACACTTGAACACCCCACTCCCACTACTGGCCACTGAAGGTCAGTATCTGCCAAGTGGCATCATACTATTCCAAACACGTTTTTCTACATACATTCTTCTGTGCTCCTTTGGATTGAAAAGGCAATCTGTTCAAGGAATTCAGGCGGTTGTTTGCAGAGTTGAAAACACAGTTCTTGCCATTCCCAGTCCAGTACCTTAACTAACTTCTTTGTCTAGGCTCATGATAGTGAAATCAGAGGAAGAGGAAAAGAAATTTTCCAACAACTTTAATTTCTCTTCCAAAATGATAAATCTGTACTTGCAACAGAACCCAAAGAGTTTTTACACTCAATAGATGACCAAAGTAAACAGTAACTTGAATTCTAAAAAGTAATCTTCTATTTAAATAACCCATCTGTTATTTAAATGATCCAAAGACATTTGTTGTTTTTATTAAAAAATAAATTAAAACATATGTGATTTCAATTTTTGTTTTGGATTTAATTAACCCTCCCAACTTTGCCAAGAGCATTTTAAATAAAACTTCTTTTTATAAATTAGAGATTTTAATAAAGTATTACTAGCTGCCAGCATAATTTTTTTAATGACCAGAGACAAAGTTCTGCCTCATGGCTTCAGAAAAACTAGGCAAAAATTATTCTAAATTACTCTTCAAGGCAGCCCTAAAACATCCTCAGAACCTGCTAAGCATGTCTCAGTTAATTTCCGGAACCTGCCAGGGTAATCTACATAATGAAAAAGGTAATGAAATTACCAGATCAAAATACATGTTAGAGGAAAAATGGTCCCTGAATGCCATCTTTGACTCAAGCCATGATCCTTAACATCACTTATCAGGATGGCAACAGGCCGTATGTTGGAAACCGTTGCCCCTCATCCATGTCTCACTGATGCGCACATCTCAGAACACAACAGTCCTCCTCAGGGAGACACCATGGGGCTGCGGAGAACACAGTGGTACATCATTCTGTACTTCCACCTTGCCTCCCAGGCAAGACATCCCATGTCATAGCTTCACTGGCCAGGTGGTCAGCTTTTTCCACACCATGTCACCAGTTACCACTCTGAAGTGCTGTTTGCTGCTATCCTCTACACCGGAATCTCTGCTCCCACCATTTCTTTCCATACTTGGGAACACATTCTCCTGTGCAGCTCACTTGTTCCCTGCCAAACTGTTCTCTGGTGCCAGCACTCCCACTTGTTTTTCTACCTTACGCTGCTCACACCAATAGAGGCTTTGAGGTCCAATTACCATCATGCCTCCTGTTGAGTGCTTGTTACTGTGCTGTGGGTATGGTATGTGAAGATTCCTTTGAAATCACCTAATACCAAAGCCCTGAAATCTTTGCCCTCTCCCTGTGTCGGAGTTCAGCTGGTGTATCTGCACTGAAGACCTGAAAGACATTTTGCTGTGGAATGTTCATAATGCTTTTAACCATTCCCAAACTTTGTGAGTGCTGGTATCAGCATAGTTTTATTCCCATTCCTATTCCCTTGTATAGTTCTCGCTTTTAGTCCGACAGGCCTGTGGAATCCAAATGACTCCCTTCTCCCTTTGCATATTGGGAAAGCTTCTGGTAACATATTTTATAAGTGAGGTCAGCAGGCCAAAGAAGATTGTGTGAACCTCTCACTACATGGGTCACCTGCAGGGCTTGAGTCTTCTGCTTAGTTCTAGAGGGTTTAACACTGTTGTTTCTGGTCGTTGGTGCTCTCTGCTAGTGTTGCACTTCCACAACCATATTGAACCACAGGGTTCTCTTTACCACAGCAACTCAGCATCCCAGTGGAGTCCCAAAAGCTGGGAGGTCTAAGTACATATTAGAATGTTGGGTACTAGTTAAGTGGTTCTGCCAAAAAGTCACGCTTCTGTGTGCTACCTGCTGGGATACAGTTACCTAAATATATTGTACAGCATACAGTGATAGTGCCTATAGTATACCATATAATGCCAACCTTCAGATACCTTGGGTGTCTTTAAGTCACCCACAAGGGCCCAGATGACATGACAAAGGGCTAAGGGAGACACCTGCTTTTCTAGATATTGGAGGACATGGGATACACAAGCCCCTCTAGAGCAGCACTAGATGCCTTATTTTGAGGGGACAGAATCCTGTTCACCCAGATCCAAAGCCTTGCTTGTTCACTGGCAAGTAGAGATATGACTCAAGTCCCAGCCTTGTGTTGGGATCTCAGTTAGCCAAGAATGCTCTACTGTGGCCTTTTGTCATCCCCTGGGTAAGATGAAATCCTGTCCTGTCTCCTTTCCATAAGAAACTAATCCATGAGAACCCTCATGTCAGTCACTCCTGAACAGACCTTCCTGGCAGCCCTGCTGCCTCTTTGCACCTGCTTTGGTGCCTATAATAGCAGATGCAGCAGCTCCCAATTACAAAACATTCTCTGCTGCACCTCCTGATCATGCTTTTTTGGTGCTGGGTTTCTTCAAGCTGTAGTCAAATGCTTTCATACTTTATGTCAGTTGACTTCCCTCATTTTCTCTGATAGAATTTCAATCTTTTTAATTCCCAGCATTTTCTTTTCATTATTAAGCTAAGTATCCCTTTTGGCCATACTGGTTAGACACCTCAAATAATTCCTGTCTTTTATACTTTTCTGCACTCTCATGCACCTTCTTTCAGAAGAACCTAAGAAAGGCTATGCTAGACCACACTGACAATTCCACTATGCCTGTGTCCTGTCCTTCACAGTAGCCAAAAGCAGGTGGCCAGGTAAGAACAGAAGAACAGTTCAAGCCCTATAGTTTACTGCCGTCCAGTACTTCCCTGGTTTGCAACAGTGTATGAGCCAAGCAAATCATAAACAGATGATGATTATTTAATAACCCCCTAAGGATTTGTCTTCCTTGACTTGCCCAATATCCTTCCTGAAACAACAAAAATTTCCAGCATTCTCAGCAAACTACAGTATGGCATTCCTCACTTAACTGCAAACTAAATGGAGAACCATCTGCTTCATTTGTATTAAAGCTGCTGGCAACTAGTTTCACATCATTACCATGGGTTCTGCACTAGAAAAGACAGTGAACAGTCAATGCGAATCCATCTTCTCTTGCATTAAACCATTTGTTATTTTCCCTAATTCTACCTAATATTTCAAGAAAATCACTATCATTTTCATTTTGCTTGGGCCACACCATCTTCTCTGGTTTTACTAATTTTTTCCTCTTCTTGGCATAAACTGTGAAGTACACATTAAGCAGAACGCACAGAATCAAAGCAAAAGGGAAAATTAATACCATGGAATTGTCAACAACCTAAACCATACTAACACATAAATATGGTCTGCAGCATGAAATGCAACAAGTGCAAAGAAGGGCAGAAAATGTTAGGAATTTCCTTTACACAACTGTTCTAGGCTCTGGGTGGACAGTCACATTCTCTAGAATCTCAGTCGCCTGTGATCAATACTACATGTCATCCATTGATAGTATCAAAACTGGGGTCAGACCCCATCCACTGCTGGAAATGGGCATGCCTGAAGCCTGATTGTGCCTACATCCCTAAGCTTCTTATGAGGCTATGAAGCAATAGCAAAGATGAGTTCTTTGGCAAACCGAAACTTAGAATGCTTCGTT
>JAVJGI010000057.1:55763738-55778345 GCA_035590275.1 Ibycter americanus
TCCTCCTCCCCATCCTTTCTGGGTGAGGGGAGTGAGCGGGTGGCTGCGTGGTGCTTGGTTGCCAGCCGGGGTTAAACGCGCACAAAACATTACCTATCAACAACTAAAAACATCACTATGTTACCAACCTTATTCTCACACCAAATCCAAAACACAGCACTGCACCAGCTACTAATAAGAAAATTAACTCTATCCCAGTTGAAACCAGGACAGTATCCAAAGGAATTTCACATATCAACCAAAGCATCAGAAATCTCAACCATAGCAGGATGTCAATGGCCTGGGTATAAAAATATTATAAGGTGTGGTGGTTGTCATGGTGAATTTCCATCACACTGGGCACTTGCAGATACTTGAGAATAATGATTCAGAAGTTGAAATGCAAGGTGCCGTTTAAAAGGGAGGTATTTTTAAAAGTCAGTTTTTCTCTGTGTTAAATAAATACTTTTTCTCAGATTGCCTCTTCTGATTTACCATGGCAGCTTAAAAAAATAGACTGAATGTACTTGAATCCCTTATTTATAAAGAAGAAAATCCCCTCTTTATTCTTGCGTAAACAGATCGCAGCTTCCTGAGTCTATGAGCTTTCAGGAAGTTTACCCTGTGGAAAGACTTCAGATATTCTAATATTCCTTGGGCACGACATAAAACTTCTATGTATAATTCACTTGAAGAACAATAAAGAATTACAAATAACAGTTCCTTTTGAAAGGATCATCAAGGTTTTTTAACTTGGAAAAGTAAGAGGGACCCTGAGGACAAACTACTGTTTCCCTTCAGAGAAAAGATGGGATTCACATACAATGATAACAGGAATTAATTATAGCAGTGATAACTGTACTATAAGGGGGACCTTGTCACTCATCCCAACCTGTGTGATGATACAAAATTCACAAGATTGTTAGATGCCCTCTAAACAATTTCATTGAAGACACATATCCTTCTGTGACACTGGTACTTTCCAAAATGTGACTTTGCTTCCTGACTGGCCCCTGGAGGATTGTCAGAGCTATTGTGATAAGCTGCATGCATGATAAGGCTCCTGCCAAATGCAAATTTGCATAGCCATAACCATAGAAGCTGCATGTTTCTCTGACATTTGCCAAAAATGATGAGGGTGTGATCCATCCACATGATCAGCCACTGCTTTTGCCTTGTCCTGCAGCGGGGTGCTGTTATCAGAAACACAAATACAGCACAGGAGTCTTTCATCAAGCATAGGAATTAGGGTCACTATTTGCAGGTCAGTGGCAAGCTGGTACTTCAAGTCCCAACAGTTCTGCATAAACAGGTAACTCTCCTGTGGACCTGCTCTAGAAAACACCCCCAGCACATGCAGCCCCTGCACACCCCATAATCTTCAAAGTTTTTATGTCAAAGATGTGATGAATGGGAAAATCAGAGCCTCACCTTGTTTTGCTGTTTTACCCAGAGCTGGGTGACCAGTGCAGAGATAAAAGGAAAGGTGACCTCAGTCCTTCGCAGAGTTGTTATTCTGTTCTTGACGTCATCTTCAATACCCATGTCCTTTCATGGCAGAAATCTACTCAGGGAAGTACAACAGGTTGTTGGCATGTGTGGGAGAAGCTGTTTCCCAAAATACCCCCAAACTGAAGCATTCACTTTTGAGTTTCCTTGGCACTTGACTTGTCAAGATGCATGCAACCAGGGAGATTTTTTCAGGCTCCTTGCAAGCAGGTGGGATAAGCCCATTGCATTGAAAAGGGAAAGCTGGGGGAATCACCCTCCCATAAACAAGTGTCTCACCCAGCAACAGACTCAGACAGAAGGGAATGAGATCACCCTACTGTTTCCATACTGGCATCCTGTTTCAGGCACTAGCTCAGAGCCCTGCCTGTTTCACCTATAGCTGAATCACACATTGGTTATACCTACTCGAGGAGCAATTTGCCAGGTCCAGAACTTTGCTCTGGCTGGTGTCTGTAAAAGTAAGAGGCAGTGGGGACACACGATGACAGGAAAGTCTCAGTCAGAGATCACAGAACCACCACTGCAGAAAACAGGAGGGGAAAGTGTTGTGTAATACTTGAACAGCCCATTTGGGAGACTTTGGGAAATACTGTACAGGACAACTGACCAAATAGCATAGCAGTACCTTCTCTCTGGCACCACAACATCTGACAGCAGTGATCTGATCAAACAAACCTGCCATACAGGTCCCTTCTCGACATCCTTGTAATTACCCACAGTGCCAAGGCAGAGAAGAAATCTGGGACTAACTAAATGAGCTTGTGACAATTTTCTACTGACCTAAGCCTGAACTATCCTTGAGGAAAAGAATTAAAATGTCAGGAAGCAATGATTTTGGAACTAAAAGAGCAAAACAAAAACACAGCCCAAGATCATATAAACCGAAGGGGTGGGTGGCAAAAAAACAGAAGGTAGAAGATGGAGATTCTTTGAGAAATGCAATGGAAAATACCTCAGGAATATTAGCTGGGAAAATGCTGCTTCCCATGTCAAGGCATGCAGAAAGGAGAGAAATTACCTGGAACAGTTTCTCGCACAAGTGACGGTCTTACCAAAAAAACCAAAAAAACCACAAAAAAAACCCCAGAAGTAAAGTAGAAGACAGAATAGGAAAGCAGCTTCAGCAGAAGAAAGCAAGACCTCATAGGGTGAAACAACAGTCAGCAAGGGTTTGTTTAAAAACTCAGCTTCTAATTCAGTAGGAATTCAACAGTGAGCAGTATTCAACAGATTCTAGTTCTACAAAACAGTGACCTGAGGCCAAATCTCTGCAGGTGTACCTTTCAAGGCCACAGAAAGAAGAGACAGAAGGGGACTTCTCTGATCATAAAAACCAATCCTGCTATTACAGGAAAACATACCACTGAGTCCTTTCTGTACATCTACAGAAGGGAAATCAGTCTTATGGTGTCTTTCACCATTTTTCTCAGTCAAGATGACAGTATCTAAGAACTGACAAACAACTGCCACAAGACACTGCAGAGAGTTCTAAGTCTTCACGACCACCAAAATCTGATCAGAGGCTGGAATGAAATCTGATTATTAGGTCATGTAATGAAATTGTGGCTTCAAAAGAAACCGCCCACTTTCTTCCTCCCCACTACCACTGTCAAAACTATCTCCTCTGTTGTACAAGCAAAAAACATGTTTTCAAGCACATGGAGAACTAGAATCAGGAGGATGGTCTGGGTTTTTGTCTTGGACAACTTTTCAGCTTAGAGTCCCGGTCTATACTAGCTTAATGTGTTAGTGAAATTACAGCCTACATCTCATGGTTTTATCTGATACAATAAAAGTCTGTAAGGTCATGTTGAAAGACAGGGAAAAAAGACAGAATTGAAGTCACTGTAATAGGTGGATTGAAAAAAGAAACAATTCACTCTGACAAATTCAGATGCCAATTTCAGCCAAGTCCTTGTTCAAAGCTGTGTGATGAAGCAAATGGCTGAATAAGGCCATTGCAAAGACAATTAGTGTCCTCTAAACAGTGACTGAGATCTGGGCCTAGATTCCAGGTGCCTTGTTTAGGTCATTCAGAGCCTACATTCACATAGAAAAAGGGAGCAAAGGATCATACAACAAAGGTTTTGAGAAACTCTTTCTCAGTTTGCCTGGGACCTCATGAATTCTGGTAACTTTTCAGTCACGGAAACTGCATGCAGCAGTTTCAACCATGCAGTCTAGCCTCTCCAAATGAGTTAGCTTTATGTCATACGTAAGTTAATTATATCTCTGTTCAGTAGACTGCTTCTTAGCTTTATCAGCTATTCTGTACTAGGAGAAAGAGATCTTTTGCTTCTCAAAGTCCATTTTGACCTTGCCAGTTTTCATCAAACAATTTAATGCAGCTGCAGCGTCTTGCTCCTGAGTATCACTTTCTTGCTTGGGATTATGCGTTTAATACAGGTAGTTTGACTGAAATAGTTGTTTCTTGCTTTCCTGTAGGCTTAAGATATCCATGGCTATGTGACTGCATTGCACTGTATTTAGCCAGGCAGAGTGTGTAAGGAGGAAAAAGTGGTTTTGATTAGACCACCCAATAGCAGAGCCAAAAATAAGGAAGTTTTGGGGAAAAGAAGTCCTTCTTCACATTTGGACGGTCATTTAGAGACAGACAGTGACAGAGATAGGAAGGGGGCGGGCAGTGAGAGGAGAAAGAGAAGGGGCAAGACAAGGAGACAAAGAGTCTGAGAGAGTCTGATGGAACAGAAAAACACAGAAAGAATGAAGGAAGAAAGACAAGACAGGCTGGGAAAGAAAAGGAAGGGCATGTGTCAGAAAGAGAGATCCAGAGAGGGAGAGAGGGTGAGACAGAAAATTAATCTGCCACAGCAAATACTTTGGTGTTCCCTTTTTATCAAGCAGTGCCATATCTGGAGTTTGCCCACATTTTATCATAAATGACTGAGAGTTTTTAATTTTATTTTGTTATATTTTAACATTCTTCCACAGTAATTTTTGTGTAAACCTATTAAAGTTCAACCTTTTTTACTATAAATACTACTGCTCAGCCTTCAAACTGTTTAAGGAGTTTAATTTTTACTTTTACATATAAGAATCTATTTGTTGTGTCTTTTTCTTTTCAGAAATCAAGCATGTCATCTGAAATGCTCACAAACTCTGATCATTATTTCAGTGACCCAAGGGTGAAACTCAAATACTCCTATAGGACCTTCAGGACTAATCAGAGAGGGCTGTGATATCTGCAGTGAATCAAGATTAGCTACAGAAAATGCACAAACACTTGCCAAAATAATGAGGATTTCATTATCACTTCACAGACAATTCATGAACAAGAAGTAGGGAAATGTACACACCTTGTTATATAAATTTTACATTGGAAATCATTATTTACTCATATCTGGAAGATACAAGTCTGGCAAGGAGAAGCAACAGGCAGATTTTAAGGAGCTTTAGAAAGAATATCAGCTCCCTCTATGGAGCTTAGCATATAATTCAGAATAAATATTACAGATTATGAACTTCATTTTTTTTCTGTTTGCAAATTGCCTTGAACATCTTACAGGTAATTACAGTTAAACCCAGATTCTACCCATCTAGCCCAATGACAGAGAGGGCTTTTTAGATTTTTTTTTAATTTTCCTTCTTTTTCCTTTTCCACAGAAAACAGAGGTATTCTTCTTTTGAACAATATTTTTCATTACACTTTTGAGAAATATTTTAGGCTACAAAACCGTATTTTTGAGAAACACTTCAGTCTGCCAGGGAAACTGAAGCATGTCAAGAGTAACTACAGACCTCTGCGGCAAGGGTGAAGGTAAAAGGGATGGGTGCCTAGCTGGTGTCTGGTGTCTCCTCAATCCCACCAGTAAAGCGGAAAGGCTCAAGCAGAAGTGGACTCATTGAGTGGGCTAACACCTAGCTGCATAGCAAGTGTTAAAGGCAGGGCTGTGGCTTCTATGACCATTGACTTTCTGTCAGAAATTATGAGTATTGAAATCTGACAAAGTGGGGCAAGTCTCTGTGAGCAGACTTGCTAACCTAGTGAGGAGTGCTTTAAACTAGCTATGCCTGGGAGTGCTACTGTAACCTGAAGGGAAGTGAGGGCACATGGGGCTGAGCAAATGTGGGGGACAGCATGACAGGGGAAGTTCTCACATTTCCACTGTAAAAGCAGTACGACTTGCAGCCTATCTCAAATGCTTGTACACTGATACATGAACATGAGGAAAAAGCAAGATGAATTAGAAGTCCATGCACAGTTGCAGACCTATGACCTCACTGGTATTACAGAGACAAGGTGGGATAGGGGAGATAAGCTGCAGCTGTGGGGTGCTGCAGTGGAGGGATATGGGCTTTTCAGGAAAGATAAGGTGGGAAGGTGAGGAGAAGTGACATGAAGGGACATGAAATAGCAGGTTGAATGTGTATTGGTCTGCCTTTAGACAGGTGACAAAGCAATATAGAGCTTGTGGCTAAGGACAGAGGTAAAAACAGCGAAAGTGATGTAGTAGGTGTCTGCTACACACCTACTGATCAGAAAAAGGACACAGATGAAACCTTATTTAGGCAGCTGGAGAGAGCACTATCACAGGCAGATGACTGATGAACTGATGTGGAAAGATCCTCTGTTCAACCTGCAGTTTCCGAACAAAGCTGAACTAATAACAGGTGAGAAGTTTAAGGGCATTCTAGGCTGCAGCAAACATACGGCTGTGTAGTACAATATCCTGAGAGGAACGAATAACACGAAGAGCAGAATTACAACCTTGGACATCAGAAGAACAGAATTTGAATTCTTCAGGGGCCTGCTTGGACGAATCCCAAGGAAAATTGCCCTGGAGGTTAAAGGGGCCTAGGAGAACTGTCTGATCTTCACAGCCAGCCTCCTCAGAGCACAAGAACAATCCACCTCAATATACAGAAAATCAAGCAATCATGGCAGCATCCTAGTACAGATAAACATAGAGATCTTGACTAAGCTCAGACACTGAAAGGAAGTACGTGGTAGGTAGAAGCAAGGACAGGCTGCCTGGGAGGACTACAGAGACATTGCCTACTAACATAGTTAGGGGCTGAGGAAAGTCAAAGCTCATCTGGAGTTTGAAGGGCTACAAGAAAAGTTTGTATAAGAAAATGGGCAGCAAAAGAAAGACTAAGGAGAATGTGGGCCCATTGCTTAAGGCAGAAGACTTAATGAAAAGGAACACAGGAAGAGATGAAGTATTCAGTGATATTTTGCCTCAGTTTTGCTTGGTAAGGCTTGTCCTTAGGCCTCTCAGGTCTCTAAGCTTCCCAGAAGAATCTGTGGGAGTGAAGCTGTACCCACAGAAAAGGAAGGTAGGGCTAGGTATCACTCGGTATACACAAGTCCATAGGTCTATATGGAATGCATCCAGCAGCATGTAGATGTCATTGCAAGGCAGTTCTCTATCAACTTCATTCCTCATTACGAGAAAGATTTTGCATTCTGGAGCCAGTCCAGTATAGACCATTAAGATGGTCAGGGAGCTGAATAGCATAGCATATCTGGTGAGGCTAAAGGAACTGGGACTGTTTAGCCTACAGAAGAGAAGGTCAAGGAAAGACTTAGTTGCTGTCTGCAAGAAGGATGCAGACTCTTCTCAGAGGTGCATGGTGATAGGAAAAATGGTAATGAGCACAAGCTGGAACATGGGGAATTCTGATCAGGTATTAGGAAAAAAAGACTTACCATAAGGGTGGTCAAATATCAGATGGCATTGCCCACAGAATTTGGGGGGATCTCCATCTTTGCAGGTAGTCACAACTCAGATGGATACAGCCCTGAACATCCTGGTCTGTTTAGAGCTGCTTTGAACTGGCAGTTGGACCACACGGTCTCTGGCCAGATTGGCTATTAGAACAGATGCAGACAAGTCTTGCAGATAAGGTCTGAGCTGAGTTCCCCTTACTGGAAAAAAAACCGTTTTGGCTAGACTCACACTGGTATTTAGCATCAGTCCTGATTAGCCTATCCCTCAGGAAATACCCTTCTTTTCAATTTCCTCACCAAAACTGCAGTAAGGCCTTGACATTCCATGCTCATCCTTTGCATACCAGCATTAGGCTGTAGCACAGAGACAAGAAAGAAGCAGAGTTAAGAACTGAGTAAGGATCAGGTCAACTAAGACTAAGGCAGTCAAGCTGCTAGAGCTGTTCAGAGCGAGGATGGCACTGCCAAGTCTTTGAGGGTTTATGCTTAAAAAAGCAACTTTTTACTTCACATGCCTGCTTCAGAAATATATGTCCTTTCAGCTTAACTTTGGCTATACAGAAAGGCTACAAACCATGCTGTTCACAGTATCATGATCAGCCAACAGCATCACTACAACACCAATGTGTGGTCACAACTCAGCAGAGCTGTGCTTTATGTATGACATAAAAATGCATTTCAGTAACAAGTGATAAACTTGAAACTCCAGTTTCATCAGCAGTTTAGTGAGCACCAAATCTAATAAAAAAACTTGAGAAGACCATAGTTCATAAAAATGACTAATACAAATCTGATCTAAGCAGTTAGAGTTGGCCTAAATAAAATTAGTTGCTAAAATCGAGTTCACATAAGCAATGACCATTCTCAGCAGCATTCATTAGCTAGATTCTGGATTGATCCCTCTATCTTTGCTTGATATAATTCTGTTGGAGTTGAGTGAGGTGAATTGCGTTTTGAGCTACAGAGTAATTCATAAAATCACTGAATGGAAGCATATGTCACTCACAGTAGCAATAATCCCATTGGCTTTTTTTAGTGGGCTAGAGATACGCTCACTGCAGAGAAGTATCCAGCTATTACTGTGAAAGAAAAAATCTGGCTATCTTAAGCACATCACAAGTAGTGCAACCATAGGTAAGACAAGTCTCCTAATTTTTTTTGTAATTATAGGGAGCTTCTTTTTCCATTTGGAAAACTGCTTCCACTGGGTACTTTTGTGTCATTTAAGAGCAAAGTCCTTGAGATCCTCTTAAGTGGTTACAGAGTGTATCTTGTAGCAGGAGTTGGGGAAAAAACTGGCATCTGGTTTCTTTTAAAGCCTGCAGTTTCCTTTCCTTCTCTAGTGGGGAAGTGTCTGACATGCAGCACAGCAGGGAACCATTTGGAATCCCAAAGGATCATGCCTACCGGGAGGATGAGAGAATTGTTCCCAGGGAGGCCTTTTGCCAAAAGCAAGCCCCAGCATCTCAGCCCTTTCTGCTCATCTGCCTGCTATTCATTGCACTTAAAGACTTGGATGACTCTGTGGCTCTATGGCAGAAATATAGATGAAAATACTGCTTTCATTACGACACAAGTGAAAAAATTAACAAAGTAGCAGGTTTGCATGTTGTTTCTCTACACCAGTAAGTCAAAAACTATTTAGTGTTACCAGCGCAGCTCATGCTACCTATTTTAGTATCATATTCTTAGAGCTACTTCTCCTTGAACTCTATGCTAGTTGTCATACAAAACAAGAAAATAACGTAATCCCAGCCTAAAAGAGCTTAATATTTAAGCACGAAGCAGTAAACAGCCTGAAGGAAGCAACAAAACATTTTTAGGTAGTCAAACAGCAACAGCTGTGGTCTCAGTACACCACCAGCTTCATCAGTGTCAAATGCATTAGTTTTGGCTTATTCCTAAGCCTAGAGAAAGCTCCTCTGTGAGGATGACTAGGAACAGGAGGAATTGTGACCAAGTGAAAAGATACAGATGCTGTATGATCATGCAGGGATGGGATTAGAAAAGCCAAGGACCATCTGGAATTGAATCTGGTGAGGTATGTGAAAGGCAACAAGAAGGGATTCTTCAAGTACATAAATGAAAGAAAGGCTAGGCAAATGTGGGCTTGCCACTAAACTGAGCAGGGAGCATGGTGCCAAAGTAAAAGGCCAAGGTACTCAATGCCTTCCTTGCCTCAGCCTTTACTGGTAAAACTAGCATTCACAAATCCTAGGCCCCTGAGACCAGAAACAAAATCCGGAGCAGGGAAGACTTAGTGGAGGAGGGTCAGGTTAGGAAACACTTAGACATATTGAACATGCAGAAGTTGATGAGACCTGACAGCTTGCACTCATAAGTGCTGAGGGAAGCTAGTGGATATTATTGGGAGCCCATTCTTCATTGTCTTTGAAAGGCAGCTGGGAGAGGTTTTGAGGATTGGAAGAGAACAAATGTTAACCCTATCTTCAAGAAGATCAAGAAGAAAGAATCAGGGAAGCACAGGCTGGTCCAGCTCTCGTCAGTCCCAGGAAGGTGATGGAACAGCTAATCCTGAAAACCATTTCTAGAGACATGAAGAACAAGAAGTTGATCTGGAGCAGTCAGCATGGATTTACGACGAGGTAGTCATGCTTAACTAATTTGATAGCCTTCTCCAACAAGTTGACTAGCTTGGCGGGTGAGGGGAGAGCAGTGAACATTGCTTACCTTGACTTAGGTTGTCTTTTGACGCTGTCTTCCATAACATCCTCAAAGAGAAACTGGTAAAAAAAACAGGTTAAAAACCCAAGTGGATGAAAAAAATGTCCAAACTGCTGGCCCAGAGGGTTGTGCACAGTGGCACAAAGTCCAGCTGCCGGTCTGGGATCTGTACTGGGGCCAATACTGTTTAATATCTTCATTAATGCTCTGGACAATTAGGTAGAATGCACATGCAGCAAGTTTGCAGAAGACACAAAAGTGGGAGAATTAGCTAGTACACTAGATGGCTTTGCTGCCATTCAGAAGGACATTGATAGACTGGAAAAATGGGACAAGAAGAAACTTGTGAAGTTCAACAGAAGGAAATGTGAAGTTCTGCATCTGAGGAAGGGTAAGCCCAGGCATCTGGGCAAGTTGAGGGAGGTGATTCTTCCCCTCTACTCAGCACTGGTGAGGCCACATCTGGAGTACTGTGTCCTGTTCTGAGCTCCTCAGTACAAGAGACACAAGGATATACTGGAAAGAGTCCAATAAAGGGCCACTAAGGTGATTAAAGGACCGGGGCATCTGCCATGTGAGGAAAGGCTGAATGAGCTGGGACTGTTCGGACTGAGAAAAGGAGGTTTGGGGGTCTTATTAATGTGTCCCTTCATGAGGGAACTACAGAAGACAGAGCCAGGCACTTTTCAGTGGTGCCAAGTGACAGGATAAGAGGCAGTGGACTCAAATTAAAATACATGACATGCCATTTACACACAAGAGCAGACTTTTTTACTGTGAGGGTGGTCAGACATTGGGATAGGTTGCCCAAAGAGGTTGTAGAGTCTCAGCCCCTGGCGCTTTTCAACATCTGACTGGACACAGTCCTGGGCAGCCTGCCTTAGCTGACCCTGCTTGAGCGAGGGGTTTCACTGGATGATCTCAGGTGGTGCCTGTCAGCCTCAACACTTCTGTGGACAGCTGTAGGCTAGGGAGGCTGCACAGAATCTGCCAGCTCTGACAGTAATTTTGTAGAAAGGTGTTCTCCTCCTTGCATGTAATTTACAATTTTGTCAGAGCAAAAAGGAAAAGGAATAAAATCTGCTGATGATTAACAGTGGTCAAGTACTTGCCTGCTAGTGCAAGGAGTAACTGGCTTGTGTACAGTACAATCTCTAACTCCTATCTTTCTCAAGGTTTGCAAGGATGTTCTGGGCAGCTCTGAGGTACATTGTTACAAATCACCACCATTTCAACTTCAGCTGCTTGCTGGGTACAGCTGATTTAGGGAAGTCATTTCCCTTGCATACACCCTGTTCCTAGGATCTGATCTTTCATCTCCCAGAGATGTTTTATTCCTGTGTAGTGCAACAAATGCAGTTGGCACTTGATTCCGCACTTCTCAGGAGACCAAAGAAATCTGTTGTTCACTGTTTGTCTTGGATGGCTGAGAGATGTGGAGGAGCTGAATGAGGTTGTCTGCGGAGCCACGTTACTGCGCCCTGTATTTAAGTGCCCCTGCAAATGCACCAAGGATGGGCAATGAGGGAAGGAAGGTGGAATTCGGGTGAAGGGGACTTTCCGGATTCGTGTAATGGCCACCGGGTGTCACTGCTACTCCTCAAGAGGTGATCGCCTGCACAGTAAGGAGGGCCGGTAGTTTCAGCCTGGAAATGCAGCTGCGCTTCGGTTGTCAGTGACAACGACAGCGCCGTCCGTGCAGTTCCGGGACTCCTGCACCTGCCCAGAGCAGGCACCTGTTTTTAAAAGAACTGTGACAGCTTGATGAGAGGTGAAGGTGACCTGGAAAGGAGTAAGGCCTTCTGAAGAAAGGGAGCTCCTTATGAAGCCAGGCGGATTCCCAGAGAGCACTGAAGTTCAAGGTCGGGTAAATGTTAACCTTCGTTTAGAAAGTGGGGATTTCAAGCAGGTCAGCAGCAGAAAAGCTGGGTCTCTGTGGAAAGAAGGGCAGTCCTGGAGAGATACACGGTTTAGGGGACTGTAGCCTTGCTGTTAGCAATATGCAGTGTGGTGTATGTGCTTGCACAACCCATGCCAGCACAGGCTGTGCAGGCTGCCACTCATACAGATGCAGCCTGCTTGCTTGGACTCTTCATCAGTGGGAAGCAGCCTGGGCATCCTCAGGCCCAGCTCTAGCCACTGTACCAGCCTCCCTAAGCCATGGAGAAAATGGTCCAACCTGCTGCCAAGGGTCCTGCCATTTCAAGTGACTGCTGCTGTAGGCCTCACAAGACAGCTCCTGGCATTGTCACTACCCCATTCCTTGCCCATGATCTGCTGCCTTGCTTCAATATATCCTTCCTCAACTGCAAAACATCCCATCTCATGCCAGGCATGATACCAGAGGTGCCCAGGACCCTGTTATGTTCTTGACAGCCAAGGGGTTGCAACAGTACAGAGATTGCTGTCGCTCAGATGAGAGAGTGACACTCTGACAAATTAAGTGTAATGGGATGCAGGACTGCATTCCTGCAATCAAATTTTTTAGTTGTACCAAAGCAAATCTCAAAATGGGATTCAGTTAGAGTGAGAGGGTAGAATTTGCCCAGGTGGTGAATGAACTCAAGCCTGAGTGCTAATTCTGGACTCTGTAAGAGTGAGAAGCCCGAGGTGACCGACACTGGCATGTACAGTGGAAGCTCTTTTCCTGACAACAGTTCAGGTCCACAGTCATAAAACATTTTTTGGAGCACAAAGACTGTGACAGATCTTGGCATCAGAGATCACTTCTATACTAAATAACAAGGCATAAGGAGGCAGAAGAACACAAAATGTAACACTGAAATTCTTGATAAAGGCCAATTGCCACTCAACAGGAGCCAGCATACCCTCAGTTTCACTACTTTGGGTCAGCTCAGCCACTCACTCTGGCAACTCTTGAGTTTTATTTATGTACAGCCTCTGTCAGTATCTGTTTGTCTTCTCTGGCTGGAATGACCAGCTAAAACTTAAGGCCTTGCCAAGTATTTCCATTAGGAAAAGAAACAACGCGGGAAGGACAGTTACTCTGTGATCCCATTCCATTTCCAAGGCAGTCATAAAGTATATCCTAGATCACAACAGGAGGTAAGAAATGGGTGCTAACCTAAATCCCTCACTTCAGCCAGTACTTTAACCATAATATCTCAGCTTTTTCTTGCTTTTCCCCCCGCAAGCCAGGTCTCTGTGCACAGCTCTGCCTTTCCCAGAAATGCTGCCTGGGCTATGGGTGGGAATGTGTTCCTGTCTGGGGTGGATGACCCTTTCGTTCCAGTTTTCTGACTGCATAAGGGTGTGAGGCCATCAGACAAGGGTGGTGCCCAGAACTGTCCTGAGGCCCAGCCTAGCCATTACCTGGTTTGCTAATAGCCACATTCCAAGGAAGACTGGTGGATGAAGATCCAGACCCACTCTTTCCTCCATCTCTTCCTACACAGCAGGCAGCCCAGGGAAGGAAGGTGCTCTCTGTACACACTTAGGCTTGGTGCACTGCCTCATTGCATTTCAATTCATTGCATACAGCTCAGTGTAAGCTGAACTGTCCTGCTCCTCTTGGCTGCAGAAATGAGAATTGCTTGCTTGTTCCTTCTTGCTGCAAGCCAAATGAGCCATCCCGAGGCTTAGTGCGCCAAAGGAGGCTTCCAGGTGACAGGAACACAGTGACTCTTGTTTTTCTTTAGCTGTCCTAAATGTACACCACCTCTCCCAGCGTCCCATTTGCTGCTCTGTCCCATCCAGAAGTCTCTTCTCTATGATTTACAAACTCATCTCCTGACATTTGCCCTGGCTCCCCACCCTGGATCTGTTATCCCCATGTTGTTCAATGCATTCAAGGAGAGCCAACGCTTGAAGGGAATAGAATCCTCTTTCCCAAGCACAGAACTAAGACACACTGCACTGCTTGGGCTGACCTGTGTTTTCTCTTCTCTCTTGACAGGCTGTAGTTGTGATGGGAAGTTCTGAGCACACATGGCTCTTCTTCTGTTTTTCCGCTAAGGGAGGATTTCTCTATGCTGCAAAAAGTACTGTTGGTTTACCTCCAACAGGACCCGTGCCTCCCAAAATATGACGTAAGACTTTTCCTTTCTGTTTTCTCTGCTTTTTACGCTCTGGCAGATGTCTCCTGGAGGCACACAGAGTAGACAAGGCCCTGTTCTAGGCAGTGCTGAGATATGGAGCTTGGTAAGAGCTACTCGGAATGCTTAATTCCTGCAAGGCAAATGCCAAGCTATTGCGTGTGCTCCATCCTCCCCTTGGCTCTGTGTCAACAGGAGCTGTACTGGCTGCACACAGACCAGACCAACCACCTGCCCTTGGTGCTCAGGGACCAGATGCAGAAAAGACTGCTGTACTGTGGATCTGCAGAAACAAGAGGAAGTGGGTTGTGAAAGTCTTTTACTCCTTGCATTTGCCAGATGTGCCAGTTTCTAAGCAGAAATCTGGTCCCATGGGGCTGCCAGCAAGGAAAATAAACCAGAAAAGCAACATTCAGTCCTGAACTGAGCCTCTGCAAAAGTGCCTAAGTTCCCTCTTCTTTCTGATAAGGAAAATGTTCCAGAAATGTCTTTCAATGCAAGCAGGGAGACTACTCTGTGGGATTGTAGGACATATACTCATATCCTGCCTGGTCCCCTAACAGAACAGCCTTCAGCTGTCTGCAACTGGTATCACAAATACTGTGAATTTTTAAGGAGATCTCAGTTCCAGTTTGGAGAACAACCGTGTTTTCTTAAAAAAAAAAAAAAAAAAAAAAAAAA